>CM051351.1:15173073-16389811 GCA_028015215.1 Gynostemma pentaphyllum | reverse complement strand
TTCTCTGCACCATTATTCAGAAAATTTATTCTTAAACAATGTAGCTAGGATAGCATTTACGATGAAACTCCAATGAAAACGTGTGCTGAGTTTTTTCTTTTTAATCAAATTCACAATATTTGAGGAAGAAAACTGAAAAGTCTGGAATGATAGGTGAGAGTTCAAAGGGGATTGATTGCATCCAGTTCAATATATCACTACCATAGCTGCCTTTTGTAACTTCTAAAAAGTAATCATGAAGTAATTTCTAATGGATGGAGATAATATCAAATATGTCATTTTTAAAATTCCCTTTTACTTGTGTGATCCTAAGCTAGCATCAGCATTGACAAACTCAATAAAAAAAACCTTTAAAATATCTGTGATAATCACAAGATTGTGCACGTGTTATTTTGGGATGGAAAATAAAAATTGAATCTTCTAGAATAAACATTAAAATATTAGGTTAACATGAGGAGAATTAATCAACCAAAGAAAGTGATCTCCTTACCGCACGATCTGTCTCAACATCATACTTGAGCACACGAAAACATTCCAACCTTTCCTCCAAAAACAACGCATATGCACGTACCCAAGCAGAATAATCCCAAGCTACATGCAGCACAGGAAAAAATTTTAATTTGAGATTTTGATTTTTTTTAATTATTCATATGACTTTAGTGCCTTAGAGAAGGTACCATTAGCACTGGAATCATCTTTGAAGTGAGCTAAATTAAGCATGTGATTTCTTCTTCTACCATAGTTAATGAGTTCTTCATGGAACGTAGGGTCCACTTCCCGCAAAGCACGATGGATGACGACCAGAGTTTTTAATGCAACCTAAACAGATAACCATAGTAAGCTAATCAAATTTAAATAGCACAGCCGATAATATACCACAAAATCATCTCAAACAATCTGAAAAATAACATCAACAATCATTTGTCTAAAGTTCATAACTTTCTAAAGTCATATCTGTCAGAACAATGCATGACTGAAAAGGTATCTTTATGCCTATTATCTATGGCAAAACTAAAATGAGTGTAGCTGGTGCAAATTTAATATAGTATAACACATGCAGAGAAGTTATAATTGGATAACTTCCAATTATCTATGAAACTAATTTTACAGGCTTTGCCAAGGAGCAAAAAAATGCCCATCACCCAATAACAAAAACATTTCCCTAATATTAATAATACCATCAATTTCATGTCTACAACAAAAAGATGTTCTTTTATTTCCATGTTATTTTTCCCAAAATTTTGCAAATAATTGACAAATTGAAGTATACTACAATAGATCGCCATGAAATAAGATCCCATATCCCACTAGGCACTCAGCAATTGATTTTAATCAGAACACAAGAAGGGCATTTCATATGATGACTTACTGCCCAATTATGCGTCTTGGATAATCGTCTTGCCAGAGCATGGATGCAATATGCAACATCAGCTCTAGGCCTGGTAGCGGAAATAGCAGCAAAAATAGCTGCGAAGAAGTCCAAAATCAAACCCATCGTATTTTAATTGTATGATTTCTTTAATAATATATATCTCAGATAGAATAAATACATTGACAAGTAAAAATAAAAAGTTCAGACAACGGAAACGCGAAGACACATTTATTTGTGTGAGAAAATTATTATCCAGAAAAAAGCATAAAAGAACTCACCCCGAATATGTTTTTCCTTAGCTGGTCGTTCAACGTGATTTGTGGACTTCACTATAGCAATGTCTAACTCCTGAAATTCAACATCACAACAAAACAAGAGCATGAGATAGATCCTCGGTATCTAGACGCATTACGAAAATGATTAATCACACCTTGTAATCACTGTTAACTTTAGCCAATGAAACTGTGGTAGAATCCTTAAGGGCACCAAGTGCTTTTCTAAAGCTGTTCTGCGTACCCCCACCTGACATCCTCTCTCCCTCAAAGCTAATAAATCTGCAGCAAAATCAAATAACTTAATATGCTTCACCTTTCACAAGCAAGAATTAGCTAAAAAATTCACAGTACATTACATTAGATGCATAAACCTTTGACAGACAATCAAAATCACAAATCAATGCTAAACCCTTTTAAACTACATAAGCAAACCCATCATTCAATTGAAAGGCACCATCAAAGCAAAAAGACCAATCCATCAGTGTGGTTCATAATTCTCAATAACTAAAAAACCATATCCACAAGCAAGATTTCCACTCATATTTAAAGCATGAAGATAAAACAAACAAAATCCAGAAACTAATAAAAAAAATTTCAAAAAACAACGAATTCAAAGACAGAATCTAATAATTCAAAACCAATTAACATACATATACACCGCAAAGAACTTCAAAAAGGAAAACAAACAAACAAAAAAGTCAAAATCAGAACGTGGATTACACTAAACCTTGATCAAAACAAATGAAAAGACACAGGAATTAGAATAGAAAAGAAACATATGCATTAGTAATTGATTGAAAAGAAAGATCTAGTCGAATATAGCACGATTTCAAGACAATACAGAGTTGAAAGAACAGTATAAGCTGAGAAATGAAAACGAAAATTGAAAAATCACAGAACTCGACTCGTTTTACCCAAAAAAACGGAATCGGAAGAGAGAGGGGGGGTTGATCGGGGGGTTGAGAAAAATGTTGAAAAATATGAGCTCTAAATATGGTGGTCGGGTCGTCGGCGTCTAAGACAGCGTAATTTATTTATTAAAAATAAAATAAATATTATTTGATTTTTCATTTATTCCTTTTTTTTTTTTTAATATCCATTTCTCTAAAATCTGTCTCTTACAATCTTTGCTGTCAGACAAATACGGACGGGATTTGTAAGAATTTGGACTGTGCCGAAGTTAAAACGGGATTTATTCCTCTACCCTCGTGTTTTTCGTCCGTTTCCTACATCCTGGTTTTATATCGTGCCACGTGTTGAAAAAGATTATTCGGCATTCACCATTTTGGAATAATAAAAAGACATACATTGAATATTAGACAATGACTGGTTGATTCCTTGAAGTTATTACTATGTTCGTATTTATTCATTTATTTATTCGTATTCGTTTGTAGAATATATATAAATTATTTGTCTATCTTTTTGTATTTGATTAAAAAAAATTGAGCTGTAAATTGCGTATAAAAGAAATTAAAAATAATTAAGCTTAATCTTAAAAATTGAAAACATAAATAATGGTAGCTAACAATATGTATTTTTTTTAAAACAATGGATATGATTTATTAAAATTACGAATAATTTGACAATATTTTGATTAGACAATACAAACTCTTAATTATAATTAACCATTAAAGCCAAATATACAATGGCATGATAAAGATCTACAAACTCTTAATAACTATAACTAGCCATTAAAACCTAATAAACTCCTTAAATTTACTATGACATGATGGTTTTTTGTTTTTTTTACTAATAAATACTATGGCATGTTAAGATAAGACATTCAATAAATATTATGTCGCTTTCAAATTGTTATATCTTATAAGTTGACTATATAAAACAATTAAAAAAATATAACTTGCTAGAAGAAGATAGGTTACCAAACTTATACAAAAACCACTTCAAACATTTTTCTAAATATTCATTTTTCAATAAAATAAATTTCAAGATTTATGAATCGAAAATAATATTAAGCTATATATTTAATCTGTTTTTTTTTTACAAAGGTCAAAACTCACCGATTATTGTGTTATCGCTATCATCATTAACTACAAAAATTCCAATGTTACTTTTAACTAAACTAATCTCACTTTTCATTACCGTAAAGATTTAACTAAAATACAAAGATAAAAATGAAAAGTTATAAAAATTTAAGAAGTAAGATAACTCAATGACCAATCGAATATAACTCATTGATTAGACATCTATATTCATTTATTTAATATTGAAATATTCGTAATGTATTATCTAAAAAGATAAAATTCACATAAAAAGAAAACAAGGGCATATTTATGTGTATGGAGGGAATCAAATAAGAGGTGGTGAGGCTCAGCCCATTGATGATGGTGAATAAAAACAAGGGCATATTTATGTGTAGGGAGGGAATCAAATAAGAGGTGGTGAGGGTGTACGTAGAGGAGAGAATTCCGTATAGGTTAGATTTAGAACAAGAGTGGAAAGGGAAAGTTTGCTTAGAAAATAGAGAAAAACCAACTGAGCTAATAAGGAAGGACAGCGAAGACAAAATTGACTCGTAATTCAACGCAACCGATTTGGGCATTTCTATATATAAATAAAACTTATAGTTTGTAAATTTTGAGGGATCCTTTCCTTGTTTGTAAAATTGGTGGGGTCCATCTCTATTCTTTTTTAATGATGATCAACGGCTCGATTTTATTACTACTTTCATCCAATTATTATCATCTTTCTCTCATCATCATCCAGATACTTTGGAGTTTGAACCATAAAAAGAAAAAAAACAATTTTTTATTTTTTAATACTATAATTTACTATAAATAAAATCATCATAACAATACTTTTGGTTATCAAAATAAAAACTATACTTTTCTGCTTTTTAAGTATTTTATAACATTCACCATTTTCATTTTCATTTCAAGTTTAGGTTTTATTTTGCTTTTTAATACAGTATTTATAGGGAGGAAATTCCAACCTCTTAATAGAATTAATATATAAATGTTTATTTTATTTTGTTTTTAAAAATAAGCAACCGTTTGCTGTAGGAATAAGATGGCCAAAAAGACAGCTCATCCATCAAAGAAATTCAAACGTCGGTTCGAATATTATGTCATTTTATAAAGTTGACATTGCCCAACAAAGGCACACTTCCATTTCAATTTCAATTCCACCGACAAATAAGAAAGAGAGTATATAATTATCATAATGAACATATTAAATGCTACAATCATTAGGAATTTAATTACTATTGCTCAGGCATTATTAAAATGATAAAGATATTCAACTTAGATCCCTGAAATTAAATGTCATTATTTCTGAAAATAAAGTTTCAATATTGAGATTAAAAAAAACAGTAATTAAGGGAGTAAAGAGAGCGATATACAGAAGCTCATAAACACATGTTTTATTAATTTATAAAAAAAATAAAATTACAAATGATAAGAAAATTGGTTGATAAAAGAATACATAAATTATTTTGTTAAAGGTACAAAGTGAGGACTAAATTACCTCAAAAACCTTGTGAGCTGCAAAACATTTACCTAAAAGACCTTGTGTGGGGCAAAACGAGAGTGACCAATGAATGAACGCTTCAAGATCTCTTAACAAGAGCAGTACCAAAATACGGGTGGTGGTTGAATTCGAATGAAATCTTTAATGAGGGGTCAAGAGCCCCCACACTGCAGATCAGGTTCAAGGCAACGCTGTTGTGCTCGGCTACTTGCTCGATCCTTCGGAGTTCGGCCAACTTTTCGGGGTCATTGGAAAAACTACTCTTCACTTCCTTCGCGATCCTTTGAGCATCCTTAAAGTAATTATATGTAACTAGATCCTGTAAAACATGGAAGGGAGAGTTGAGTTTCTTTTGCAAAAGACAAACAATGGTGGGAGATATTCGCATTTTTCCACAATTTAGAAAATACTCACAGAGAGGCGAACCAAGCTTGTTGACTGCTCATATGAATCGAATGTGACGTTATCAGGAATGCAAGCCTTTTGTAGAAGCTCGAAATGTTGAATGAATCTCTGTCGAAGAAGAAATAATTTGCACGTGATTTGATAAAAGCCTTCGTTTAAACAAACCGGTATACTGAATTTAACTCGGCAGATGGAAGCACAAGATTTAAGATCTTAGAAACAAGTTGCTTGAGCAAAGTAGACATGTATAAATATTTAGTTTATTCCAAGCCAAATCAAATCCTAAAATGAGAATAGGAAACATTGCTTGAAAATAAGGTCGTTAAACTCGGATAATAGTCAAGGTGCTTATAAATGTTAATGAACGACCTTACCTCATACTCGGTATTGAAGGGGCTTGGACTCTGCAAGATCATATGTTCATTCCTCAAAGCAGCAAGCATCTGAAATTTTAAACTAGAAAATTAAAAGACTAAATTGGCATCTCCAATGCAGATAGTAATTCTAAGAACATGTCCTCCTTTGATAGTAAAACTGATGGGTACCATCTATTAAAGCCAAAAAATCTTGCAACCTCTCTTGAAGCGGGAAAGTATAGTCTACAACCAGAACCAACTTGGCAGTTTACATCAAGAAATTTTCATTATATTAACTAGACTTCAACAACAAAAAATTCTCATTGGTTTTTTAAGACCCACTCAATAATCAAATAATCTTACGCATCTGCAAAGAAGGAAATTTTCCACGCTCATTGTTGAATGAAATGGTATATGCAAAGCTTGGTCAAGTAATTAGCAAGTATTATTACCATTACCAGCCCTTCAGCCAGACAGATTTGGCACTGGAGAAATGACACTGGTGGTGGAAATCGAAAATCCCTCCCAACATCTTTTGAGGAGGCTCCTTTTTTCTTTCCTTTCCTTTTACCTGATTGACATAAGAATCATATTTTTTTTCAGTGTCTGGAATGGAAACTTTAATGACACACCTACATGTGAGTCAATCAGATCACAATTCCTATCAAATTCTCTAACAATAAACCATTGTCATGTCACCTGGGTGTGTTGATTATTTTTTTTCCCCAAAGTTATATCTTTAGAAAACAATAAATGTAACAGTAATCTAGACGTTATTAAGACATTTCTCTGCCTTTTGATAAATTTGATAAATACTATGCCTATCAAGAATAAGTTTACACACTCACCAGCTTCGTTGCACATCAACGCCTTCAGATGTATCTTCTCCACAAGCTTGATTGAAACAACAGAAAGGTACCAGTATACCATGCAATATTCACTGGGATGATATAGCTCTAATTCAAAACCCAAGACAAGGAAACGAGTAGCAATCCAATAAGTTAGCTCCTCCACCCAAATGAGGATGTGTTGGAAAATCTTCACAGATGCATTCTGCAGGACCAAATAATCTACCCTTCATATATTGTTCTTAGGTTGAAAGTTTGAAGATTGCAGTTAAATTTTAAAGAGCAATTAGAACTACTAGTACCACAAAATTGTGGAAAGTAAGCCAGAAAAAACTTAGCCAAACCAAAGGTTAGTATGAGATAATGCGGTGGGCATAACAAACTTGGAAAAACCAACCATATTGGAGCGAGATAGAAGGTCTAATTGAATTCAACAACAGAATATGTAGTAGATAGATAGATAGATATAGAGAGAGAGATGTTTCATTTCCCCATTTGTTCCCATTGCAACATCAGTTACTCAGAGATAAAAGTACGAGTTTCTTTACAGAGTTCTGTAAATGGCAGTGCAGTGCATCTCACTGAGGCTACCAACATGCAAAACGTTCTGTTCATTTTCTACCTTTTATATTCGATTTTCAGTGACTAATTTATAAATGAATTACTTGGCCAGATACCACAGCTTATGGCACAAGCTTTAGGACTGAACTGGTTAGTGATTATAAGTGTTTGGATTGAACTATGATTTTGGCAGAGAAATGACGACTTGACACAGTATAGCAAGTAGAAGCACACCTCTCCATTTGATATGCTCGAGATTTCAGCAAAATCCTTCTTGAAAGCCATCTCTATCTGCCAAAATAACATTTATATTATAAGAAGTAAACCCCTCATGATGTAATTGTCAGAATGCATTTGGGAGGCTTTTAAATTTTCTAAAAGCAGATTTAACTAGTTAAAAATAATTTCCAACTCTTTCATTCTATTTGGCATATCAACTTTCCTTTCAAAAATCTAAATAACATTTCCAAATGTTTTGGAGAAAGCACATGATGCATGATGAGTGTCTCGCAAAAGTGTTAGGAAAGAAGTCAAGTTTTAAAAATCTTTAGAGTATGCATTACTTTGGAGTGTCGATTATAAATGGCAACCACTAGTATGAAGCTACAAGGATGGAGGTAAGTAAAAACACTAATCGAGAAGATCCAAAACTCGAGAGGGGAAAAGGAACAAACCTGCATGTAGATAACACGCCAATCTTGTAGTATCTTACCAAGCTTGCGTCTTTGCCATGCAGAATTTGTGCAGAGTACCTTAAGCAAATTGATCACTAACTGCATACATAAATGATACCGCATGTGTTACCGTTCTCCCCGTATGACAAACCACCATACACCAGTCGTATTAAATGAAGCTGTAACAAAACTCTTATGAATTTTGAACTGAATAAGACATTTGGAACCTAACAGCTGACTTATAAATTAGACCACAATCATTAAAAAAATGAACAAAAAAATCCAAAATGAGAAACCTGTCCTAGTTGTACAATGTATTCATTCTTCTGAATTTCATGATATTTTGCAAATTCGGGCAATGCTGCAGCTTTAATAATCACTGCATAAAGAAGGTCCCGCCCATAGAGCTTTCCATCTTGAACCAGAAGGAACTGATCAAGAACTTTTGTTGTTGAGAATATAGAAATACAATACAAACTACTAATACAACTACTATTTGTATATTTATTTCTTTTAAATTGAGCTAGGGCACTCCAAGAGGAAGCGACAAAACAACCAAGTTCAAGTCATGGACAGATCTTTCACTCAACTCAACAAGTCTACTACTTCCCTCCAACCCAATAGAATTGCAAGATTATGCATTTAAGGCTTCAGATTTCAAATCTAATCTGAAGGAAATTAAAATATATAAGGATACCAGATATAAAAGGCACATCTGGAAGTGAGTAATTTTCCACTAATGGTCTCCAAAAAGGTTAAGTAGTGTTAGACAGGAACGTTTTTTTTTTTTTTTAAATAAGAGACAATTTCATTGATAATACATAATTTTTTAGGTGTTAGTCAGGAACGTTTAACTTCACCCAACAGTGCATGGCTGATATTTCAATTATGTGCATAAATTCCAGACTCACTTTCTAATGTCAGGCTAAAAAGTCATATTCAATAACAAAAAAAAATTAAAATCAACATAGTCCATACAAGGGCATAAAGATACATGTTTGACTTGATGGTTGAAAGACATATTTCAGTAATTTTTTAATCAAAATCAGGCAAATTATGATATGTTCATTCTAAATTGAATGTTAGAGCTTTTTGAAGTAAAAAACACGGGTTGTCGTCCATATACAAAATTTGTTCCAACCACCTAAAAAATCATTGCAGGAAAATAAGGAAAGTAACAAAATACATAATTGTTATTCTTCGACCATAGTGTTTTTCAACTCTCTATAGAATCAGTTGAGGAAAATTGTCCCAGAAAAAAAGTATACAATCATCATTCATGAATGATGAAGTAAGGAAGCAATAAATAAATATGACGAACCTGGAGCAGAGCTCTGGCAACTAAATCAGGCTGACTTTTCTGGAATTGAACCACAAAGCGGAAAACACCTTCCAGAAATGGGTCTAGTGAGTAGGAGCATATATTATCTAGATCATGAAGCAGTTTCACAAAATAATCTATTGCCTGGTAAGGAAATTGAATCATGTTATATGATAAGATGTCATGTTTAAGTTCGAAATAAAGGTCGAATTTTCTCACCCTTTTCCAACTAAGAAGTTTGATTGCACGCGGTGGAGTAGGGGCAGACAATCGACAATTCAAACTAGAATCAAATCCTAGTGGTTGACGACCTGAAGCAGTTGTTTTATCCTCCAAACCATCTTTGCAAGTTTCAAAACTATTATTGCTTAGAAAGGTGGATGAACTGCGGATCAAATCTAGCTCTGACAAACAAGAAGCTATATGTTTTCTTGCCAACTCTAAACCTCTTCCTTGAGGTCGCCTCATACAAGCAAGCACATGGTAAAAATGCTGAAAGAAAAGAAAGGAGACGAAAATAATAAAAAAAAAATCTGTCATATCAACTCCACAATAATAAATATTTAATGAACAGAATGCAGACATCCAGTGCTCTATTTTCTACTTATTTTTAAAAAGGAAACACTTTTACAAAAGATGTAGGAAAACACAAGGCCCCAAGAAAACAAAAAACGCATTGAGGGTATATCAGAAAACAAAAGGGGCTGTAAAGAAACTAAACATTTACGGAAAAAAAAAAAAAGCAGCCCAATTTAAAGCAATATTAGAAGAACTATTTATTTTTATAAGAATATTAGAAGAACTAAAATTACAAAAAACCATAGAAAGAGAAGAAACAGGGAGAACATATGAGAGCATCATGTTGCCAACAACGATTTTTTTTTAATAAGAAACTACCTTTTCATTGATAAGTGAAAAGTACAAAAGAGAACCAGCCAATGAGATTACAAAAAAGCGCTCCAATTGGCAAAAATAGTAAGAGTTGTAATTACAAATAAATTAGAGCGGGTATATCAAAGAGAGGCTACAAATCTAATACACTCCCACATATGGCTTAAGTAGGAGTCATTGAAAAAACAACGATTGTTAATAAATATCATAATGGGGGGAATTTATAGTCATCAAAATTTCAAGAAATATGTAGTCCAAAATGTTTGTATATAATTGCCTTTTAATCTTTCTTATTTTTCTATCTTCCTTTGTATACGTTTTAGTTTTAGAAGTTTATCTATTTTTTTTATCTGCTAATTTGACTATGATTGAATACCTTCCACAGCCTGCTTGGGTATTATATTCTCAGGAAACAACATAAACTTATGAAACATAAATAATTACCACCTTAACAAGATTACAGAAGGATTTGACTTAGTCATGATGACCCATATTCTTGCCAACAAAGAAACATCTAAAAGATCATATGTTTACATTTCAGAAGTTGGCATGATACTTGAGCATGTGTTAATAAAGGTCAGGCCAACACAAGATTGCAACTCATAGGAAGGTTAACTTATACGAAATACTGGTTAAGACCTTTCGAAAGCGCAGGCGACATAACAAAGCCCTGTAATAGCCTTCTTCCAGATCAGAACTACTTTGTAAGGGCTCTGCAGCTGGAGACAGAGAGGAAGTACAAAAACAATGTGTGAGATATCAAAATTATCAAGCAGATTATTATCAAAAAAAAAAAATTATCAAGCAGGTGCAGTTAAGACAGAAAGGGATAAATGTACATGATTAAAACATGCAGCTTAAAATGGTCATTATAAAAGTAGACAGCATATTTTGAAAAGTGCTTTGCCTTTTGTACAGATCGATGCCTTGAATCGTCGCATATCTAATATTCTAGGTTTAACGACATACTAATCTTATTAAAAAAAAAACAATAAATAAACAGGAAATTTGTGAGTAGCTTTATTTTTTAAAATATTGGAATATAAGTATGCTTATAAAAGTAATTGCAAATACAACATTTTTTTTAAAAACTCGTAAATTACTGATTGGCTTTGATAATTAAATCAATTCATTTTTTTATCATAATCGATAATTAACCTACATATTGATGTACTATAATTATTGCAATCTGATCTCCATGTGTTCGATATTTTACCGGATTTGTAATTATTTTTAGAGCTGCTAATTCTTTGTAAAACTTGATCTCAGATATCTTATCCTAGATCCGCAATCACCCCTAATTAAACAAAACAAGCATTGAAATATATATACATACACGCACAACAGAATGGGACAAGGGAAAACAATTCACTATTACCTCACAATAAATAATGCCAAGTATGTAATATAGAGGTGGTTTTTTTTAAATGATGAAAAGAGTGATTGAACATTAAGAAAACAATGAATTGAACATTTTTTTTAAATGCCAAGTATCTCTTTTTTCATTGATCAATGAATTGTTTCTTATAAAAAAAAAAAGAAAACAAATAGCAAATTTCCATTTCTACACTACAAAAGATAATACTGGACTTTATAACAAAGAAATTGTAAGGGATTAAGTAAGATGCCTTCCAATGCTCTACTCCTCGACGATGGGGATTTACAAGCACGCAATTGGCGACAAATTGTTTCCTCAACAGCATTTAGCATTGATAAGCATTTTTCATCTCCATCCCCACTCAAAGGAAGACCATATGCCATTATGAAGAGATCCTCTTCCTGAAAGAGAAACGTGAAGTGGCCATAAATTAATTAGAAAAAACTAGATGATACTTTC
The DNA here is from genome assembly GCA_028015215.1 of Gynostemma pentaphyllum. Classification (NCBI taxonomy): domain Eukaryota; kingdom Viridiplantae; phylum Streptophyta; class Magnoliopsida; order Cucurbitales; family Cucurbitaceae; genus Gynostemma; species Gynostemma pentaphyllum. The sequence continues at coordinate 16,377,785 of CM051351.1, read as the reverse complement.
ACTGACACAAGACTGTCCATTAAGTTTATACAATTAGTTGCACCAATTTCTTCCAGTAATAACTTCTGACAGCTTTTAAGATTGATTAATAACTTCTTTTTTCCTTTTTGGTTCTAATAAATCCATCCACAGTCTAATCACATGACAAATTACTGTTTATTTTTTTATGAAATCACAATATATATATAACAAAATATTGATTCGATGAAATGACAAATATCCTTTTAAAGGACAATCTACTGAAACCTCGAATGTAGAAGAAAAGTAGGATTTCAAGAGCTGTTTGAGTACTTTACTTCGTGTGTCCGGGCATCAGAGACAACCGCAATAACTGCCTTGCAAGTTGCACGTATGACACTGCAATAGGAATGCAATAAGGCATGTGAACTTGTTCTATCAGGCCTCAGAAGATAAATGCAAGAGAAGACCGTTTGTGCCAATGAATGACCCTTGTGCCATGTTGCCTGCCATGCAAGGTCACAGCTCAATGAAGAGACTACAAAGGTATGAGTTTAAACAGCAAATCAATGTCCACAAGTCATATTGGTGTGGGAAACTATAAAATAAGCAAACACGTATGTGCAGCTTTGAGTGCATAATTTTTTTCCCTGATACTCATAATATTGGGTACCACCTCACTGTGAGGTGGCAACAAGCCCCAACAATAGCTCGGAGAGATAACCGGGGTTTACTATATTAAACATTCCATTTAGAGGCTTGAAAGTTGAAACCAAGACTTTGAGCAAAACTAAACCCCAAGTCCTTACAGCCAGGATGACTCACCCTCGGGCTCAAATCCATCAATATTAAGTAAATAGATCTTGGGGGTACTTCATCTTTATTGATGATAAGTAACTCAAATGCATCACATGGCTCATGACCACACCCCTCTTAACAATCATAGGGTCAATGCACTACAAAACCTAACAGATCATGTATAACTTGCATGTTAAGATATTTTATTAAAAAAAACTTGCATATCAAGATTTATATGCTGATATTTCATCATATGTACAAGAGTCCTTTTAGAGAAATAAGTCAGGAATTCAGTTTTCAAATCAGCTAAGGTGATGGCTAGCAACAGCATGTAAAATAAGCATTATGGAAGTACCTCACATGATAGAAGATGGTCCATGATATCAATAGTGTGTTGAGCATCAACAGTTCTATCAAAGCTAATAGGAATTGGGGCAGCACCATTCTCAATAGCTTCATCAACAGAGTAATACGTACATATCATACCTGAATCCATTTTTGGATCCATTATCTACTAAAAATGACAAAGAAAATAAACACCATTAGGTGGGCATAAAAGGTGCAAGTTTGATGTGGTGTGGAAAACAAGGCAACAGAATAAATGCAAATACATTTATGCAACCTCCTCGCCGTATAAAGGAAAATATAAGTAGACATCATATCCCTATAATGAGTAGGGCCTCATACATATAAAAACGTTATACAAATCAAATGCTGATGCATAAAATATTACAAAGTGATAAAAGCCTCTAATCAAGTGCAAGTTCACTTCTACTGAGCACATTATGGAACAATATCTTGTCTATGGAGCTTTACTTTCACAATTTGAAGGCGTGAGAGTGTTGCTGCAACCCATTACAAAAATAATGCTTTCAGCCTTTACAAGAGAACATTAAAAAAAATTGATAATAAACACTGCTTTTCATTGATGTATGAAAATGCCAAAAAGAGGAAAAAACTCTCAAATCAAAATTTAGAATAAAGGAGTAGCTTGTACAATCAATCTTTATGGAATTATGATGAATGTAAAGACAACATGGTCAACACAACACCAAGTATTTTATTTTTCAATGCATATTAGTTATAGTATATACTAAACTATGAAGCCGGTACCTCTAAAGCAGACAAGGCAGCAAAAAGATTGAAATTATCTCCATGAATAAGTTCCCCGTCTCGAAGATCTGAAACAAGACATTCTTAATGGAACCCAAAAATGACTAACATTATGGACTTCTACAATTTGATTGAGACAAGAACAAAATTTGAGTTCTAATAGGAAACTAACAACTCACAATATTACTGAAAACAAGTAGATTTTTTATAGCAGAAAGCATGAAGATTAAAGAGACACAAGTCAACCTAACCTAGAATGAAGATTAAAAATCAAGCTAACCAACGAGAAAACACGATGCCCAAGCACACCGAAGAACATAAAAAGAAAGACCAAAATGAGGGAGGGAGGGAGGGAGTGAAATTTATTAGTGTGCTTCACAGTTAGAAATCTTTTATCTCCTAGCAGAATGAATTTGTCAAAATTCATAAAAAAAAAAAAGCTTCCATTCAACTAAAAATCAATCAGTCGACATAATTAAACAGAACTAAATTAACTTCACTTTCCTCGCATAACATTCATTCTTTTCTAGTAAAGCCAACCAGAGCAATACTCAGTCTATAATCGAATTACCTTATATATGATAATCAACAATTAATTTTCTAAACACTATAAGTTGATCAAATTAGTCATTAAATATCACAAAAAAAAAAAAAAAATCAAATCAAAGCGAAGCGAAGCAGAACAACATGAAAATCAAGAAACGAAATTTCGAAATTGAACGCTGAAACAGAGGTGTAAAAAATGAACCTTGACAGGCGGCTTCGAGGAGGGGGGAAACGTCGGTCCAGACAGTGTGTTCGCCAGAAGGAATTGGAGAAGCAAGTTGAGGGGAAAGAGCAGCGACTGTTCCTTCTTCTTCAGCTTCATTATTAGCGGCCATCGCTGAAGGTTCGAGACGAGTACGGTACGGAAGCTTAGAAGTCTTGGTCTTGGAGAGGTTTTGCAATGGCGATGCTTTGATTAAATTTAGTTCCACTTTTGAGTCTTTCAGAGACAGTGGACAGCAGCTTATGTGGAGAGAGAATTAACTAAGAAAGAAGCTTAGGGCTTAGATTTGGTTTGGTTTGGGTTTCAGAGTTGGACTTCGTCCCGAAGTTTAGCTGCCTAAAATACTTTTACATACTTTAATTTCAAAATTAATGAAAGATTAAATATGGGTAAAATGTAAATAAGACCCTTGTGGTTTTTTCGAAATGCGTGAACACCCCTTATAGTTTGAAAATGGCAAATCACACCCATGTGATTCTAATTTTTTTCAATCAAACCTCTTCCCTTCAATGTCAATAATTTTCTTTTAGCCATAACTTCTTCGTTTGAACTCTGATTTAGACAATTCAAAATGTTTTGGAAGCCTCATTTCAGGATCTACATAGTAGTCATTTTGAAACTTCTAAATGATTAATAAATAAACGAGTTTATTAACATCAAAATAATAGGTATGATTGTGAATGTTAACTCTTTTGGTTATTGAAGATTTTGAAGTTTTAAAGTGACCACATTGTAGAGCTTGAAATAAGGATTCCAAAACATCTTGAATCATCCAAATCGGAGTTCAAACGAAGAAGTTATGGCTAAAAGAAAATTATTAACATTGAAGGGAAGGGGTCTGGTTGAAAAAAAATTGGAACCACAAGGGTGTGATTTGCCATTTTCAAACCACAAGGGGTGTTCATGCATTTGGAAAAAACTACAGGGGTCTCATTTGCATTTTACCCATTAAATATAACTAAAAATAAAATAACACTTTATTTTCATTTAATTAGTGAATTGTTTCTGTTATAATGAGTGATTAAGCATTATTTTTAAATTTAGTTTAGAGATATAACATTTCTAAATTCATCTATTAAATCAGAGGTTCAATTCCTCCAAATATGATATAAAATCAATAACATAATTATAATTTTATTTTCATTTATAATATTATCAATTTAATTTATAATACATAATTTTTAGGCTTAGTTATGTCATTTTCTTTTACTAGTCATTTATCACGTGCACATGATATTCTTTCTAATAGAGAAATATTTGAAGATTTAACAATTTTTTGTTTGATTTTTCTATGCTTTATATTTTTTTAATAAAATGAATTTTGTTTTATTAATTTATTTAATTACTAAACATATTATAATGTTCTAATTAAGATTTAAATTATCATATACTTTATCAATTCAATGAATTATATGTAGTTGATTTTCTTTTTATTTAATGCAAATATTTTAACTTATTTATTTTTAAATTTTATACTACCAAATAAAAAATAAATTGTTTCTTCCGAATCTACATATATTTCTTATTTTTTTAGTTAATTTATTTATTTCTAATATTAGTTTTTTCATGTTGATTTTAAAATTTTAAAATACTTCTTATTAAAAAATTAAAGTTTATTTAAATATTAGAAAATATCATACATCAGAACTTGATTTTTCAACTATTTTATAATTTGATATTGTGAAAGCAATAAAAAGCCAAACAATTTATTAATTTTTTTTTACAATTTCTTATTCATTGAAGAGAAGTATTTTAGTCTTGTTATATAAAAAATGACTTAAAAAAGAGAAAAAAAGATGCTATGATCAGTATGCAAAAAAAAGTCATTTTACAAAGTAAACCTATTATTTTTTACAACTCCAAAATTTCTTTTCTAAGAGTATATGAAAAACGTCATGTAATTTGAAGATTAAAACGAGTTTAGTAGTCTAAAAATATAAATGATCATTTAATAAAAAATAGAGAATAAATAACAATGACATATTTAATAATTTAGAGATTTTAAAAGGGTATATATAATGACATGTATAGTAATTTCAAATTTTTTAAAAGGTATAATAGTTCAAAAATGTTTCTCAAACATCTCTCATTTTATATATTGATAAAGATTATATGCATTTTTCTAGCCGAAAGATTATATGCATGCTCTACTATTAGTCGAGTTTAATTAGTTCTCTAACTCGTATATTGTACTTCTTTTTTGTTTTTCATTCATTTATCAATGAAATGACCTTTCAAAGTGTTTTTACTAAAAAAAAAAAAAAGTTCTCTCACTCGTTTATTTCAAAATCAAAACTAATGCAAAAGAGGCTACACAAGGATTTAATGGATACTAAGAGATAGGAAGCTCATCTGATAGCACGAACAATGCAAAAGTTTCCACAAGGATTTCGGTTTAATTTGCTGAACTAGGAAGTAAAGATGTAATGGCTAACGGCAACATAAAGAAGTCGGGCGATTTCGATGAGGGTCTTAAGAATAATTGAGAAACTGCCCTCCTTGAAAATGACTCAATCATAGGTTAAGGTCTAGTGATTCGAAAAACACCAACATCACAGTGTTCTAGTGTGTCGGTGTAGGAACACCATCGTACTCATAACTGCAACAGGTTTACAAAGAGATGTTGAAATAGATTTCCAACCTCAAGCTCTTCTCTAAAAGCTAGCACAAGGGTCCGAATCCAAAACCAATCACTATTAGTTACCGATACACCGTTAAGTCAATCACCAATTACTGAAATAACATATTTTTACATAGTAATCACTAAATCTACAAAACTTTTTAAAAATTACTTAAATAACAGTTCAATAAATTATTTCATTTAATTTGACCCAGGAAATATAACTTGGAAAAATTTCCCCTGGTTCTAACCCCAACACAAAAATCGATCTGCCAGTTTGGAAACCACATTATTTGTGAAGTTGGCAGAGTTACGAATATATTAATTTTGGTTTAAAACCAATTATTGGCCTTAAACTTTGACACCGTTTCTATTTTGATCCCTGAACTTTTAAAAATTTCATTCAAGTCCTCAAAGTTTACTTAACATTTGTTTTAGTCCTCTTAGTTATCTTTTTTTAACATAAAACCTACATGATACTATTTTTTGTATGTTTACGAAACGATGATAAGATCCATAGTCCATTCACCCTCGCTGTTTTAGTTTTTATGAGATATATCTCACTTTTTCTATTATTTCTTTTTTTTATCGAACTAACACAATTATTCTCGTGATTTTACCCATTTTTTATTCGGTTCAAATATAAGTTTCACTTTGCTATCAAACTAATGAAGCCGGAACATTTAATCAACATTATAAATTGAAATTTTAAGTTTTTTGGTTAAAAAGTAGACAAAGTGATCATTGCATGGACTAAACACTTGAAACTATGACGCAAAGTTGGACCAAAAACAAAACTTTTGAAAACCCCAGGACCAAAATGGGATAAATACCATAGTTTGAGAACCAAAATAGATTTTAAACCTTTAATTTTCGAGGCTGGAAAACACGAAGATTTTGATACATGAGTGTGAATAAAAGGGAAAAAAAAAATCAATTCATTACATAAGCCGTATATAGTTTTTGAAAGAATGATATCCAATGTGATCCACCCATATATATATATAGATTCATAACTCAACCCATGTAAATTTTTTAACGTGAAAGCTTAACATTCAGTCGTCTTAACCAAACAGAATGAAGCACCATATGAAACACATCAAACGGTTTGGCCGGACGATTAACTTCAAAATGTCTCTGAACTTTCATCACTCCTTTCTGCAATTTCAAATACTTACGTTCCGAAACACCTTTCAAGATCGTCTTGATTTCCGGTATTCTTTCGGACGAAAACCGTAAAGAGAATTTACTCCAATCAAGAACATCATCAAACGGTATTGAATAGTAATCAGAAATAATGACAGGAACACATCCAACGTTGATCGCCTCCACTAATCTAGGGCTGGCTACTTCGAATCCGCTAGGGCAAAGACAGAACTTGCTTTTCGCCATTAATTCAGCATAGTTTTGGCCTTTGGGAAGGTATTCGTGGACTTGAATTTCGTCGTCTTTGTCTTTCCAATGATTGAGTAGAATCTGTCGGATGAAGCCGTGGGCGCCGCCGGCGAAGAAGGCTAGAATTTGACGGTTTTTTGGGGGTTGGCCTGAACGAGAAAGATTGAGTTGGTTAGTGGGAGGGAGGTTTATTTCAGGTAATGATGCGTCTCTTATTGGATTGAACCCTTCGGAGGTATTGGCGTTGCATAGAACCCTGATTAGATTTTTGAAGTGGTCGGTATCTTCTTTTGTTGTTTCGGGTGCCTGAAAAATAACTCATTAAACATTAATCCAGCTATTTAACATCAAACACTCGAGCCAGTCTCGAAACTTCAACTTTATAAAAAGAAGTATTGTTTTAATTTTCAAATTTCGATATTTTTCTCATTTTTTAAAAAAGATTTAGCGGTATCGTTCGTTTCCCTCTTTTCTACTAGGATGAATCAGGCTATCTTATTTTATTTGAGAAATTTCATTAGCGGAAAGTTTTATATAACTATTTAAAATGATAATAATTATTTTCTAAAAATTGACATTTTTTTAAAAGGCATATGTGAGTTAAGTTTTACGCTTACTTTAAGCTAGAGAGATAAAATATTATTCTTGAAAAAATTTAAACTTTTACAAATTTTAAAAATATCAATTCATAATATACTATTTTTTAAAACCCTTTTAATTTTACCTTTTTCTTTTTCATTTTGAAAACCCCTATAAACCAAACGTCTCATCTATTCATTATCATATAAAAGTAGTATTATATGAGTTTTTTTTTTTAATAAATAAATAGAGTAATTTAAATAAGATTATGCAAAGTTAAAAGATAAAACATAAATTTTAAAAGTTAGTGGATCAAAATGAGAAAAATACCGAAATTTGAAAATTAAAATAGATTTAAAACCAATGAAATAAAAAAAAAAAAAAGAAGAAGAAGGGTACCCAATCATGACAGGAAGTCATAAAATGATCAGCTCCTCGGCTTCTATTCCAGTAAGGGTATTTATCCGCTACGACGTTCACATAATCAGTGAAAATCCTGACCAGACGATCACGAGCATAAGTGGTGATGGGCTTATAGATATAGTCAACGATGTTGACCACGCTGATGGGTAAGAAGAATACGTGGGCCTCATCAGGATGACGGGCCAAGAAGGGGCTCTTTCCACCGTCCATTTCATCGATGAAATGACCCTCCATCGAGTAAATGTGTTTCATGGGCCCAATATGAACCAATGGCTGCTCTCCTTCCTTGTAGGCCCAAACCTTGAATCTCTTCACCATCTCAATGTGACTCCTGAATTTATTAAAAGAGAGAAAAAAAAAAAAAGAGAGAGAGAGAGAGAGAGAGAGAGGTTATTTTCATGTATTAGCAATAAAACTAATAATAATAGTAGTCGGAAGAAAAAAAGAGAGATAATTTATGCACAAGTGAATCTAAAAAACTCTCTTAAAAAATTCTAATTTTACCACATTTCACATTTTATTATATACAACATGTGGTGAGGAAATTTTAACTATTGGCTTGAAATAATAATACCTTACAAGTGAACTAAATCTTGAGGGAGCCTTTTGTAGTAGTTTTTTTCAAAGAGTAAAATATCTTTTTATCCATGAGTTTAAAAGATTAGTGTCTATCTGGTCTCCGAGTTTTTTATTTGTGTATATTTTATCACTGAGTTGTGAGATATGACTTTATTCAGGCCATGAGTTTTAAATTTCTATATATTTCATTCTCGTGTTTTGAAATAAGATTTATTTGGTCTATGAATTTAGCTTTTCAACTAGCTCAATAAACAAATTTCTTTAAACTGAATGGAAAAATTAACAATATGGATCAGACTGACCTATTTCTCTCGACATAAATCGATAACTCATGGATAAAATAGACACAAACCTCAAAATCCATCAACCAAAAAGATGCGTGATAATTTTCCTTAATTATTGAAAAAAAAATATAGAAAGTTGAGAAACAAGTTATCAAAGACTATTGTAAAACAATTTTAAAAAATCACCATCCAGATAACTTTTCAATCTCAAAAACTAAATTTTTACTGTAAATAAAAAGAAAAAAAGCAAATCCTAATAAAAAAAATATTAATGAGAAAGGAAGATTAGAGTGAGTAAATGAAAATGAAACCAATTTCAAATCATAATGGGCAGTTAATGTGGGACTGGCTGAGTGTCTAGCTAAAAAAACAATAAGTTGAAAATGTGCAATAGTGATTATGTTTGTCTATTTAGAGAAACCTAGGAACAGAAATTTTTTATAAAAGTAAATAAATAAAAATAGTGGTGGCCATGCATATTATATCATTTAGGCTGCGCATTCTATTCACTGGTCATATTTTTATCAAGTTAGCATTAAATTACATAGATCCATATTAATTTGTTTAAAATGTTAGTTTTCTCTCAAATTTATCATATTTATTATTTTAATCCTTTAAATTTCACATTTTTTTATTTTAATATTTTAAGTTTTAATAAATAATTAATTCAATTTTCTATGTTAGAGCTTTGAACAAAGATTTAATTAGAAAAATGAAATGACTAAATTCTATAATGGATGTGGATTTTATATTTTCTTTTTATACAGGGAAGAATTCAAATTGTTGACGAGAATTTTGTATTTTTATTAATAACATAAATACTAATTAATAAATAGACGAATTACATCTTTTTTTCTTTTGACAAATCTCAACTCAAGTTTCAACGAACCGTAAGACTAAAATTAAAACTCTTAAAAATTTGAAGGATCAAAGTTAGAAATATACATAAACTCCACTCCACGTATCAAAACAATATTCTTACCAATTAAGTTCATTTTTTAGCGAACAAAACAGATATATTAGAATATGAATTCTATATTTGGTATTAAAGATAAGAAAATTAGCAGAGCGAATAAAAAAATCAGTAAATATTTAGAAAATACCAGCCTTGATTAAGCGCGTCAAAAAATAAAATCACAAACCTTTTTTTTTTTGCCATAATCATTAATATAATTACCTTAAAATTCCCGAATTTTCTCCGGAAACAAAAAAAACATTGAATATTATATGCTATAGGAAGAAAGAAAATTAAATAAGACAGCCAAAAAAAAAAAATTACTTAACTGATGGAAAGCGTAAGCGTTTCTGTAAACTCGTCCTCTTGGAATGAAACTCTCGACCTTATTCGAAGTATAATTTCGAGTTTTAATTGCTTCTTTAATGGCGGCTCGAGCTCTCGTTAATTCTTCCTCTATCTTCTCCAAACCACTCTTTTTCTGCACCCAAAAAAAAACATGTATCAATAGTATATAGATTTACATTAGAAGATTTAAGGTTATCACAAAACCGATACGATTTTTTTTTAATATTATAAAATTGAACCACTCGCTTGAGACTGAGAAGAGAATATAAAATATGAAATGAATAGGTAATATTAACACAAACCTTGTTACTAGAGAATCGATGGATAGATTTTGTGGCGGGAGAGGGTGGTGACGAGACATTGATATTCTTAACGGAGTCGGGTACACGGTGGGGGAAGAGTTGTAGTTGTTGCTGTTGCTGTTGGTGGGGTTGATTGGGTTTGGTATTGTTATGGTAAAATGAGATGTTTGTAGAGAATATGAGAGGGATATGGTTTTCATTTGGGAAGAAGAAGCAGAGAAGGAGAAGAAGTGAAAAAACAGGAAATAGAAACAATGGTAGTTTGCTGGAGAAATCTGATGTGGCCATGGAAAATGGAGGCTTAATGGTTTTTTTGTTTTGTTTTTTGTTTAGGGTTTTGTAGATTTAAGAAGAAGAAGAATAATAAAAGGAGAGAAATGATATTGTATTGAAGTTGTGCAAATGGAAAGAAGTTTGTTTCTTTCGTTTATTAAACTTTATAAATTTAATTATTATTGTTTTTTTTTTAATAAAACATGCATTAATTAGGAAAGTTCATTAAAAGATAATAAAACAGTAAAAATGTTGAAGATTTATTAGCTTTTTTGACATCGCTAGAATAAAAGGACATACCTTAACTGTTGTCTTGGATCAAAGCCAATTTAATTTTTACTTCACCCAAAAAAAAATTACCACCTATTGTTTTTTTTTTACATCATATCGAGGAGGGGGAGATGAGCCTTCGATCTCATGAAAAGGAAAGATGTACCTAAACAGTTAGTTATGCCCATGTTAACCACGACCTATTGTTTAAGTAGTTGACTTATAACTGTTAAAAGGTTATAATTAATCGAAAAGATAGACTAGACTTTTCTCAAATATTTTCATTGTTCATATAGTAAAATCTATAGCCATCGTGTCTCTTTTTAATTATATTTTACTTAATTTAACATGGTATCAGAATGGATCCATTGATCGTAAAATTTTAATTCGCTTCACTAATTATCATTTTGGAAGAATTGTAGGGTTCGTTGGTGAGAATTGATTGCCCGTTCGTCGTGCAATTTCAAGTAATTACTAAATCGAATTAATTGTATGCGTGAATCATGCAATTCCAAATTTAATTGAAGGTCAAACCCTTCAATTACTTCGGTTGTAAAACGGTGGTGGCCGTTTTTAATGGGTTTTAGGCAAAGGACAAGACAAATATCATTCTACGTAGTTTGGAAAAATTGGAATTGTGGTGGTATTTTTTAATATATATATACATATTAATTGTAAATGTTAGAGTGCGAACAAATTCACATATCGGTTAGGGAAGAGGATGATCATAGAAATATAAGGGGAAGAACACATATCCATTGGTATGAGGTCTTATGGGTTAAACCAAAAGCAAAGTCATGTGGGCCTAGGCCCAAAATGGACAATATCATATCAATGTGAAGTTGTGAAGTCCTGGTGTCCCCTAATAAATGGTATCGGAGTCAGGCCCCGACCCTAATGATGTGGGTGGAATCCTCAGATGCCGAAAAGCATATCTCCATTGGTATGAGACCTTTTGTTTGAAACCAAAAAGCAGCCATGCAATCTAGGCCCAAGGTGTGCATAACTCATTTGGAATCTGAGATTCTTTTAATGATATTACATTAAATTAGGGAGGTGAGTCTCGAAACTTTAAACTCAAGAGGATAGGTTAAATGTTTTTTTTTTTGTATAAGAGACATTTCATTGATAAATGAAAAGGGAAATACAAAAAGAACACCCTAGGATTACAAAAAATTTCTCCAATTGGGTGCAATAATAGAAGGAGAATAATTACAAAAGACTTTAGAATTAGCCGCCCACAAAGAGGCAAATGATCTAATCAGTAAATCCCAAATGATGTGATCCTCTAAACAATCCTCATCAAAAATCCTCATGTTCCTCCCACCAAATGAGCCAAATGAGGGCTCTAATCGCATTACGCCAGAGGACTAAGGTTTTATCTTTCAACGCCACTCGGCACAAAAAAGAATGAAGTAAAGGCTGAAGTTGCGAAGGACATGGGCCTTGAAAGTTGAAAATCTAAAAGAGACATCTCCAAAGCTTGGAAGTAAAAGAGCAGCCCCAAAACAAGTGCAAGGGATCCTCAGTGTTTGCACGGCATAAAATACACCAGTTGGGATTAAGGGTCATATCGGGAAACCTCCTCTGAATTTTATCGTAGGTGTTCAAGCCTCCGTAAAAAATAGTCCACATGAGAACTTTAACTTTCTTCGGGTAACTATCCTTCCAAATAACTTGAATAATGTCTGTGTGAAGAGAAACTATATTCATATTGGCTAGATTTGATAATTTGACTAGCGGTCTTTGATTTTTTTTTTGTATGGGATGTTTTGTGTTGAAAGCACAATATTGTAATCCATTCACATACCCTATTGAATCTATCTTTAGACATTTTTCTTCCATAACATCTTCCTTCTTTTTTTTAATATGAGAAATGTATAAAAATCATTTCATAGGGATGTGTTAGCTCATAATATTTACCAATATATTAAAATTTCTCATATTCTATATATGATTTTCATATAAGAATAACTCTCATAATATTCACGTGGTAAAGTATTTGTTCACTTAAAATTTTTGCTTACATAATTGCTAAATTGGAAATATTAATTTCATATTTAAATCTTCCACTCTCAATTATATCAATGACAACAAAAATAAAATAAAAAATAGTAACTCAATTAATAGTGAATTTTCTTTCCTTTGTAGAACTCTAAGTTGGGTCATATTGATATCATACATACCACATGGAAATTGCTGCATTTATAAAGGTTTTTTTTTTTTTTTTTTGTGTTTTGAAAGTTTTTTCTTTGGATTCCATTTCCATGAAAATAAAATGAAGTTATGGGGCTTTCTTCAAATAAGTGGAAAGCTAAGTAAAAAGGAGTGAATTTTGTGCAAAATTGAGATATTATTTATTGAGTTTCATCATTCCATTTCCAAGAAACTATCATTATCGCAGGATTTTAGTTTCTGAGGCTTTTTAAATATGAACCGACCGAGCCGCAAGTATAGCCATGCATTCTTCAGACTACCTGCCCTAGAAAGTGAAAGCCTCGGATTTTGTATTGTATGGGAAAGAAAGGGATCATAAAGTTTATTAGGCATTTTACGACTGGTTTAATTTAAATATTAAGGGGAAAAAAAATCCATCAATAATTTTTAAGTTTTATATGTTTATCTTTACTTTTTATATGTTTCTAATTGAGGCGTTTTGAATCAAAGTTCAGTAATTTTTAAGTTTTAAGTTTTGTATAAAGTTTTTAAAATATGTTATTTTAAAAAAATCTGATTTATACAGTTTTTTTTTAATTTGACAATTGGAGAAAAGCTATTTTTGAAAATACCTCTTTTTTTTAACCTTATCTTAATTGAATTAATAAATTTCACCTTTAAAATTTTAATTTCATCGAATTGAACCCTAAACTTTAAACCAAGGTAAACTCTTCAAAAAAACATAAACATATAAATCTACAGTATCAGGGAAGTCATTTTTCTAGTGATAGTCACACTCATCCAATTCCCTTCTATGTTTTAATCTCTTTTTAAATTTATTTATTAATTTTTTTTTTTTAATTTTTATTAATTTTACAAAAAAAATATTTTAATGGATGATATCTTGAATAGGAAGTATCTCCTTCTCATCCATCCCTCTCTATTTCGAGTGAAACATAACTTCCATAATTATGAAAGAGAAATGAGATTAATAGATGAGATCATGATGTAGAAAAATTAAGAAAGGGAGAGGTACTAAGTGATTGATATCAATCATGGATGAGATCATTCTTTAAAAAAATAGCATTTCTTTATTATCATTGAATTAATAAAATCTTATCTTTACTTTTTATATGTTTCTAATTGCGGCGTTTTGAATCAAAGTTCAATAATTTTTAAGTTTTAAGTTTTGTATAATTTTTTTTAAATATATTATTTAAAAAAAATCTGATTTATACAGTTTTTTTGAATTTTACAGTTGGAGAAAAGCTATTTTTGAAATTGCCTCTTTTTTTTAACCTTATCTTAATTGAATTAATAAATTTCACCTTTAAAATTTTAATTTCATCGAATTGAACCCTAAACTTTAAACTAAGGTAAGCTCTTAAAAAAACATAAACATATATATCTACAATATATCATGGAAGTCATTTTTCTAGTGATAGAGCTTCACACTCATCCAATTCCCTTCTATGTTTTAATCTCTTTTTAAATTTATTTATTAATATATATTTATTAATTTACAAAAAAAATCTTTTAATGGATGATATCTTGAATAGGAAGTATCTCCTTCTCATCCATCCCTCTCTATTTCGAGTGAAACATAACTTCCATAATTATGAAAGAGAAATGAAATTAATAGATGATGTAGAAAAATTAAGAAAGGGAGAGGTACTAAGTGATTGATATCAATCATGGATGAGATCATGCTTATAAAAAAGTTTGTTGGGGATATATTCAATAACGGGGTGTTTGGTATGCAGGAATCGAAATTGAATGCCTGAGAATTTGATTTCTGAGAATAAGTGATATGGAATAAAATGGATGAGAATTTGATGTCTGTGTTTGAAGTGTGCTGGAATAGGATTTAAATGCCTGAGATTATGATGTCTATGTTTGGAGTGTGCTGGAATTGGATTTGTGGGAATATGATTATTGTTTTGTAATAAGGAATATGATTTGATTTTTTTTATTTAATTATTATCTAAAAATTTAATTAAAATTTTGAAAAAATTAATAAATGATATTAAATTAAATTAAAATTATCAACTATATTCTATTTATAAGTTTGGATTTTTTAATTTCCTTTTAAATATTATTTCATTAAATTAAATAAAACAAACTTATTAATTTAGAAAAATGAAAAATTGTTATTTTAAAAAATATTGTTGTATTTGAAATTAAGCTTGAAAAAAGTACTATAGAGTAAAATTTATCTAAATTATTGAGTGTATTATTTTTAATTTAATTATGTATAATATATTGAGTTTCTTAAAAAAAATGTATATTTTTTTAATTAATTTTTTTTATCTTATTCACTGTAACCTACTAAAATACTTCAAATATTTATTTTACTCTATTAGAAATAACAAATAGCACAAAATTGGAGAGAATTTAATTAAATGTCAATGTCAATGCCAAAGCTAAATATAGGAGGGATTTGGATGAGAATTGAATGTCAATGCCAATGGTAATTGAGGTTGAACCAAACAATGGAATGTGTATTAAAAACCCATTCTCATGGCCAATTCCCGCAATCCAAACGCCCCCAGGTGTTGGTATTCAACCATCGGCCATGGAATGAATTTTAAAAACTCATTACAGTGTTTGGTTTTCAACCGGAATAGCATTGACATTGTCATTCAATTCTCATTCAAATCCCTCAAACCATCTCCAATTGATCTAGATAACATTTAAATAAAAAAAAAATCAAAACATATTATATACATCCTATTCATTCCTAACGAAATACAACAATTATTTTCTCATTAATCCAAATTCATTCCAGATACTTCAAACACCGACATCATATTCTAAGGCATTTAAATCTCATTCCAACACACTCATGAATTAATTTTGTTTCGAGATAGCCTTATAAGTTATATTTATAAGAACAAGTTTGACCGAACAAAATGCTAATTGTGCGTGGATGTCAAGAAACCTTATGGATTAATTTAAAAAAAAAAATTGTTTTATTTATTACCTATCTCTACCTTTTCTATATTGATATGATATTATCTGTTGTTGCGTAAAAATGGATAGCTTCCACGTAAGCAATAACAAACTGAAAGTATGGGACGAGTCAGATGTAGTGCGCTGCCTTTGGAGGTCTTCGCGTGGGTGGTATCTTGAGTAGTTGACGAGCACTGTATGTACCGCACAGGAAATAAAGAGAGCACCAGTGTGGTGCCGGCCTATCACCCTCCGATGCTTAAGTCAGTGCAAGCAGAGCTAGTGTGGCAAAGAGAATTGTAGTAGAAATTAGTTACCTAATGAATGAATTTTTCCCCCTATTTATATGAGAGGAGTTTGATGACATCATTGTGCCACGTGTCGCGTCGGGATTGAGCCACGTGTTGCTTCTCAATGACATGTCGCTTGTTGGTCATGTCATGTGTCATCGTTTGATTGGATAACAATATAATGTAGTTTCTTGGTATTTGATACGTAGTCTTATTAGATAACGTAGACGTAGACTCTCGGGACTATGTAGACGTACCTTCCTAGGCGACGTAGACATAGCCTCCCAGGCGACGTAGATGTACCCTCATAGGTGACGTAGCTTTATCTGTCCAGGTGACGTAGACATATAGATTGTGCATTCTTTGAACAAGTTTAGAAATTTCACGTGTACTGATATAATTTCACCCACAACATTATCTATTTGGAACTTATATCCACATAAGTTTACCTTTTGTTTTAATGGTAAAAAAGGTTATTCACACTTAGGGAGATGTTTCTCCCTCTACTTATAAACTCATGACTTCATGAGATTTATTGTGATTTATCCACATCCCAACACTTTTTTTCTCTAATCCATGAATCATATGTGTAGACAATCAAGTATTTTCGAATTTATATTACATAATATAGTATGTTTTAGTTTAGGTTGTCAAATTAATTAACCAGTCCAATACATGATTTAAATCATTTAAAAGAAGCAATCAACGGAATGATTTTTCATTATAATCCAACATTGAGAAATCACATTACATTAGTCATAATGTCAGAAAGGAAAATGAAAAAAAGGCATTCCTCCCTTTCCCTTCACAATATTTTTTTTCAACATAGCAAATCAATAAATCAATAAATCTAAAACAATTCCATTTTAATTAATCAAACACTTGAACCAAATCCCAATTATAAATGAAACCAATTCCAATTCCTTTCAGAAGGTAGAATTGTCACACCCAAATTTCTGACGCCACTCCAACATTACAAGAGTAGCACCATAATGAGCCAAAGCACCAAACACCACCAAAACATGAAACAACTGATGACTATGTCCAGCCAAATCAAACCACCCCGGCCGCCACCTCTCAGGCACCCGACCGACGTAAATCCCCGTCCCGATCAAGTAAAACAACGCCATCGCAGCCTCGTAAGCCAAAGTTATATTCCGCCTCGGATTTTTCCAATTCACCACGGTCGAATGAATGGCGGGAACAATCCCGAAGAGAGCCATGGAGACAAAAAGCAAAGCTCTAAAAGACCTGAATTTGGAGGTTGAAAGAGAAGGGGAGAGGAGGGTGAAAATGGTGAAGACGCCGATGATTGTAATGCCGGTGAGGTAGACGATTTGCCAATGGGGATCACATTGAAAAATGTAGTAGATGGGAGGGAAGAAGGAAGTGATGATCATGACTGCGATTCCAACGTAATCAATTCTCAATAAGAGGAGATTAAGAGGATGGGAATGACATGAAAAAAGATGGCAAATGCTGCTTGAGAGAAGGCAGAACATTGACCCACTCAAGAATACAAAGAAAGGCCATTTTTCTGTGCCTGTTACTGTTCCATTGGGTAATAAATCTAGATAATTGCCATTCTCAAATGGGCTTAGAATTCCTGTCAATTCGATCAGTTCTGATGTTGTAGCCTGCATGGACCAGGAAACTATTAGAATTTTTTTTACATTTTGTTGATTTTAATTCTTTTATCTGCGGAAATATTGAAGCGGGGAACGAGAAATTATTTTATGTTTAAATTTTTAATTATTGGATATATATATAAGGAGAATACTTGCCTACTGACAAGTCAAGAGGATCTCCTCCTGATCTCTATATGTGTTCTATTTCTATTGGTTAAAAAATAATAAGGGATAATTAATATATATTTTTATTAATTACCCACTAATTTACTTTTAACCAATTGAAAATGAACACATAATCAGGAGACAACGATATATAATTGTTACTATCTTCCAGTTCCATTAAAACGTACCATAAATAAATAGTGGGAGAGTCATATTGTGCGAGGAATCCTCGCTATTACAATCAATGTAATCATAATTGTTAAAATTAAAAATTAAGGTATACACCCATTAACCTTGAAAATTAGTTTTTTTAAATAAAGCCAGGTTTTCATCGGATTACTTCGATGATTTATTTTAAAAAATTGTCAATTTATTTTTTTTAAGCTAATCTAATATTTTTTGTTTATTAAAGTGAGTCAACTTGTTGAATTTTTTTTTGTTTTGTAATTTAAATACTTTTGCTAGTTGAAAACATATATCAATTCGAATTTGTCAATCAAAACACTAATAGGGTCCGCTCATTTAAGGGTCGGCCCGGCCTATTGACGAGGTTTGGTAACAAACACCTTCATTCAATATCAAGTTTTTTTTATATTTAATAAAGGGCTCACACATCAAATATTGGTGTTTATCCTAAATGTTTTTAACTTGGTTTTATTTATTATTGAATTCCATATATGATACTAAAGTATCGATATATTAACAATACAAATCGAATTAAAAAAAAAAACTTTAGTATCTAACATATTTTGAAAGACACAAAATTATCAAGTCAAGCAATGTAAGGTCAAAGTATGCAAAATAACTAGAAAAATATAAATAAAATCAAATGGAGGATTAATAATTTAAAAATATGAATTTTAGTTTCTATTCTAATATTGCTGAAGTAGCTATAGTTGAATAAGTCAAATAAATTTTATCTTTAAAAAGAAGAAGAAAAATGATAAATTAATTATATTTAGGGCAATCTTAAAATTATCCTAATTATTAAAAATGCGATAACTTACTCCAATGAAATCTTTGGAATTGTAGGAAATGTTTGCATGGAGTGTGAGCATAGACCTGCATGAATAATATAAGTTTAATGTCATTAAACTAATGAACTCAAACAAAAATTGAAAAAACGAAAGAAAAAAAAACCGAAAAATCGAGCCGGTTCGATTTTCCATCTTTAAGAACCAAAAACCAAACAGAAAAAACCCACCCAGCCCCAACTTAGCTCCAACCCAGCCCAAAACCTTTGACATGCATAAAATAAAATAAAAAAAACACACTCCAAATGATCAGTTTATCTTTTTCACAATCAGATATATAAAAGGTCAGAATCATAAAGGGGGAAAGAAAAAAGAAAGCAGAACAAAACAAAACAGAAAAATACACTAAAAACAAAATCAATGAGATTTCCCCCCAAATTAAAACACTTTAATTTCAATTTTCATAAGAACATAGAAGAAAAGTTTAAAATTGAACCTGGAAAAAAGCCCAAAGAGATCAGCCAGTTGAGGCACAGGCATTAAATTCGCCACACTCAGTCCCAAAAACAAAACAAAACCCATCAAATGCCTGCAAAACAAAATTCAAAAAACCAAAAACAATTAGAAATCAGATCCAAAAAACAGAAAACAAGAAAAACGAAAAACGATTAATTAAATCAGGAGCCATACGTCCAAACATTGAGAGTTTCATTATGCCATTGAAAAACACTGAGAAAAGCTTGTTTCAAAGACCAATTTGCTCTATAATAATTGAGTATAAACTCATTATCTTTCATATACTCTGGCAATTCCTTAAAACAAACCAATTTATATTCCTTTCTTTTGCTTCTGTTTTCATCATTCTTCTTCTTCTTCTCATCATTTCGAGTCTCGACGAAATCCGAAGGCCGATCCATGGTTTTTCCTTTTCTGTTCTTCAATTTAAAAAAGTTTGTAACTTTAGCAGCTCCCATAAGATATAGATCAATTTGATGAACTGCAGCAAGTTATATATAGGAGAAGGTTTTAGCTAAAGACTAAAACTTTTTTTTTTCTTTTGAGAGTAAAATTTAGCTTTTTCTTGCTTCCAATATCTTGCTTTCTACATGGGCTATTCAATGCAATTTGTGTGATCCACAACTACACCAACTACACCATTTAAAGTCTCTATATCTCTCCATTTTTTTGGTGCAGCTAACTTGAAGATTAGAATTTTTATTATTATTATTATTTGTCTCTTTTTTTTCGTCTGAAATTAATTAAAATGACAACTTTTTGATACATATTTCTATTTATGAGCGGATTTATTATTAAAAAGTTTATTAAAATCACGTCAATAAATTATTAAAATTAGAAATATATTATCAAAATTAAATTAACAATTTATTTTATAATAAAAAGAAATATTAATTCTTAAAAACTCATTTAGAGGACAATCACAATCACTCAACCAAAAACAGTAGTTAAACTGATAAATATTAAAAGTTAGAATAATATGTTATTTTTATTAAAAAAAAATATAAGTGGTACTATTTGAGTAATTACATTTTGTTTTTTGGTATTTTAGTAATTTCCCTGTTTTTCCCCCCTTGTGTGAAGAGGGAGGTGGCTGGCTGCTATAATGGGTCACCTAGCTTTGTCCATATAACTTTGGGTTGGTTACTAACTCTCAATAAAAGATTGTAGTAATGGCAATTTAATTCACATGTTCCAAACTTTGATAGAATTGACATTTTCCATTCAATTTTAAAAATTGCTCCAATTAACCCAAGCTCAAGGAACTTTGTTGACTACATATTTTTTGGTCTTAAATATTTTTAAACAATCTTTTTATCACTGTATCGTTAAATTGATATGTTTTCGGTTAGTGTTTGATATGACTTATTCTTATTGAGTTGTTTATTGAATATAACAAAACCAAAATTTAAGTAACCATGTAAAAAAACTATTTTCTAATTCTAATATTAAACGAAGTTTTGTTCAGTTACTTATAGGTCCATACATTTACAATTAAATAAAGAGATAATTAAAAAAATAGTCACTTTTCCTCGTGTTTTTCAAGAATTAACTGTTGGGAAAAATCACCTTCCCACGTTCACCGTTAGGAATAAAAAAGTAATCGAGAAATTAAAGAATAAACACAATCAGAAAAGACACGAGAATTTATATTGGTTCACCCAAATTGGCTACGTCCAGTTGCTATCGCTGCGGAATCCACTATGATGAATCAGAGTTACAATAAAGAAATATTCAATACATTAAACCGTGTATTAACCACTTGAAAGCCCTCAAGAAAGAAAACGCTCTCTTTTACAATATTTCTCACCAACTCACAAACTCTCACCGTTGCGGTCTCACCATCGAAAACAAGAAGAAAAAATTGTCGCCTATTTTGTTCTTCTCTCTCGGATTGGCCTCTCACTCTGAAGCACACGGCACCGCGTTTTGAAGACCACGACTTCCTTATATATGCAAACAATAATTGGAGCCCACGCTTCTATGAATTGCCTTGCAAAGTTTTCTTAAAACCACGGCCTCTTCAAACGTAATGAACAAGACAAAAACAAAACCAAGATGCAATTCTTAGCCAATCAAATTTGACTTCCATGGGCTTGGGCCTTTCAATGTTTTGGGCTTTTAATTTGTCTTCATATCACAACAAATTCCACCTTGAAGACAACATCAAAACAACATGTCTTCACTGCAGCGGTAACGACTCCTCCAATTCCACCTTAGTAAGATAGAATAATCCATAGCTTCTGCTACAATCATTGTCTTCACCGACAATCATAGTTCTCACATTTGAGAACTATCCTACTCCACCATATAAGTAGACCACTTGAAATATCATCTTTCAAGATTTCCTCTTTTCCGGCACATGTCGATAAACCTTGTTGAAATTATGGTGCAATTTCCACCTACTTGAATTCCCCGGAAGTTCTTCAACCATCGACATCATTCCACACACCTTGCATAACCGTCAAGTCAATGCCCGCGTGCATCCGCTAACAACACATCCTCTATCATGGTAAAGCGGTCATACCATGAGGATGAATTTCCTCTTTCTTCAAACAAAGTCGTCGTCTCCCTTTACAAGAGAGACAATGTTAGCTTCCAACCCAGAACCCTTTGCCGAACCTGCTCTGTTTGAACAATCTCTTTTCAGGTGACCAGATAATCCACATTCCCAGCAGTCTTTCTTTTGTATGAAATTCTTCTTCTTCCCATTGCTAACTACCAACATAGAGTTGTTATGTGAATCACGCCCTTCACTCTTCAACCTCCTCTCCTCTGATAAGAGTTTACTTGTAGTTTCTGCAAAATCTAAAGAATCATTTCCATACATTAGAATCGTCTTCATGTGCTCATATGATTTTGGAAGAGACAAGATAAGCCTAAGAGCCTTATCCTCTTCATCTACATCCACTTCAATTGCCTCCAGTTCTGAAACAATACCATTGAGAACACTCAAGTGATCTTAGATTTTTGTACCTTCATCCATTCGCAGTGTATGAAACCGCTCCTTCAGATACAACCGATTTGAGATACCCTTAGCTTGATACAAGGCTTCAAGCTTCTCCCAAAGTTCTTTAGCTGTCAAAATTCCATGCACATTTGCAAGAACATTTTTAGCCAAACATAATCTTATTGCGCGCGCGCCCACAAATCCATCTCCTCCCAATCTTCATCATTCGAACTAGACTTCTTAGCACCTCCACTAGAACCACTGCCATCTGATTTCGTTGAATCACCATCACCGCTTGACTGATTGAGAGTACCACCGCTCGGTCTTCCTTTCAAAGCCTTGTGTAACCCAGATTGTATCAATACATCCTTGACTTGCACTTGCCACAAGCCAAAATTGATCATCCCATCAAATTTCTCCACATCAAACTTCACCGGACTCATAAAGTTTGACATACTTTTCACTTCTAACTTGAATCTGCGGACAATTATAACCTAAAGCTCTGATACCAGTTGTTGGGAAAAATCACCTTCCCACGTTCACCGTTAGGAATAAAAAAGTAATCGAGAAATTAAAGAATAAACACAATCAGAGAAGACACGAGAATTTATACTGGTTCACCCAAATTGGCTACGTCCAGTTGCTACCGCTGCGGAATCCACTATGATGAATCAGAGTTACAATAGAGAAATATTCAATACACTAAACCGTGTATTAACCACTTGAAAGCCCTCAAGAAAGAAAACGCTCTCTTTTACAATATTTCTCACCAACTCACAAACCCTCACCGTTGCCGTCTCACCATCGAAAACAAGAAGAAAAAATTTTCGCCTATTTTGTTCTTCTCTCTCGGATTGGCCTCTCACTCTGAAGCACACGACACCACGTTTTGAAGACCACGACTTCCTTATATATGCAAACAATAATTGGAGCCCACGCTTCTATGAATTGCCTTGCAAAGTTTTCTTAAAACCACCGCCTCTTCAAACGTAATGAACAAGACAAAAACAAAACCAAGATGCAATTCTTAGCCAATCAAATTTTGGGCTTTAAATTTGTCTTCATATCACAACATTAACCACATCTCATAATTTATCATTTTTTAGCCACCAATTGATTTTTGCTTTTCATTATGTGTTTTATACCATTTGTGGCCATTTGGTTTGCGGGAATTGGCCATGAGAATAGGTTTTTTAATACTTATTCCATTGTTTGGTTCAACCTTAATTACCATTGACATTGACATCCAATTCTCATCCAAATCTCTTATATATTTAACATTGGCATTAGCTTTGGCATTCACATTTGCATTGACATTTGCATTGACATTTAATTAAATCCTCTCCAATTTTGTGCTCTTTGCTTTTTCGAATAGAAAAAAAATAAATATTTGGAGCATGTTAAATAGGTTACCGTGAACAAGATAAAATTAAAAAAAAAAAAACATTTTTTTAAAATCAAAAATATTTTTAAAAAAAAAAACTCAATATATTATACATAATTAAATTTAAAAAATATGTTCAAACTTATAAATAGATTATAGTTGATAATTTTAATTTAATATCATTTATTAATTTTTTCAAATTTTTAATTAAATTTAGATAATAATTAAATAAAAAAAATCAAATCATATTCTTTAACAATAATCATATTCCCATAAATCCAAATTTCAACACACTCCAAACACAGACATTATAATCCCAGACATTTGAATATTATTCCAACACAGTCCAAACACAGGCATCAAATTCTCATCCATTTTATTCTCATACTACTTATTCCCAGACATCAAATTCTCAGGCATTTAATTCCGATTCCCGCATACCAAACGCCCCCTTAGCATAATGATTATTTTATTTGACTTCCCAATGAATCTTTCTCCCTCTATTTTCTTATTTTCAAATTTATCTTCCCAGTGTAATTATTTCCAATTATTCTCCATCTTCAATGTCCCCAAATTTAATTGTTTTTCTCTCTCATTATTCCATACATTCATACTTTTAATCCTACTAGATTTCAACACGTGCGTTGCACGTGATTTATTTTTATTTTTTATAATTATAACTATCAATTTTTATTATATTTTTATTATATTTTTATAATATCAATTATTGAATGAAATATAATAAAAATATACTACCTATTGTTTTAAATAGGAACCCGTTATTCTAAAATATTAGCTTTATTAATTATTATCAAATTTATTTGTCATGCCATAATTTATAAAATATTAAAAAGTAAACTTTATTTCATATACGATAATATTAAATAATTTTATTCATTGTATAATAACTAATTAAAAAAATGTATATGTTACATTAAAAAATAGAAGTTAATACTTTTTAGATACAATCTCATTTATATCTATATCCCACAATATATTTGAAACAAATAAAATTAATTTTTACTTCTCTCCAAATAAATAATTTATACCAAACAACCATTATTTATTATTTCAATTAAAATAGGGAAAAAGGAAAAGTTCAAAGAAAATATTTTAAAACAAAATTTAATGTTGTTTTCAAAAACGACCCTTATCATCTTAGTCTGTGCATTAAATGTCTAATACATGAACCATAATTGTTAAAAAAAGAGTTCATTTTTTTAGAGATGAATTTGTTTGATTTGATATAATTAAATGAGTTCTTTTAAATTTTCTTAATGTAAAATAAATAATAAAATGGTAACATTCTCTCAAAAAAATTCTCAATTTATAGTTAACAAAACATCTCCTCCAGTATCAAAGATTAAGGATCCAACTAAAGTACTTGATAAGAACCTGAAAGGCAGAGTTTTGAGAGATTGAAGTTGAAGTCGACTTATTCATTATCGTAGTCACTGTCTTAAGTGTTGTCGTGGTTGACGATGTTGGGGATTATCATAGAAGCTACATTGAACAATTCAAAATCATAATTTCTAAACATATTTGAGTATTTAATAAACCCGTGAGAATTTTTAATTTTATAGACATTACGATTACGTGATTAAAAAAGGTGAACATAAAAAAAACGTAAAAAGAAACCATGATAGCAAAAATTAATGAATTAATGTATCTTTAACAACAAAAAATCAATGTATTTTTTATTTTAATATTTAAAATATTGTGTACAATAATTCAACTTTGATAAATAAAAATCTATTTTGTTAAAAAAATATTTTAAACACATTATATTAAAATATAGAGAATATATTATATAAATATAATAATAAATTGTTAGTGGAAATTAATTATTGTAATGGCATATTTTGTAAATTTCATAATTAATAAAGGGGTATAATTGTCCTAAAATGTTTCTAAAACATCCCCACTTTTATATATTAGAGATGTTTTGTTCTTGCATTTAAGAAAAATGAGTTTAAAAATTTAAATCAATATTGTACGTATTGTACAGAATATATTGTACTATATGTAAGGTATAATATAATATATTTGTACGTTTTGTTCCGCATTTTACATGATATACTATACGTCAGTAAATATTGTTATACTATATTTAAACTTACATGGCCATTTTCATTTTCGTAGAGCTCGAAATGAGAATTCCAAAACATATTGAATCATCTAAATCGGAGTTCAAACGAAGAAATTATAGCTAAGTTAATGACATTGGAGTGAAGTGGTCTCATTGAAATAATTTAGAACTATACGGTGCGATTTGTCATTTTTAAACCACATAAGGTATTCATGTATTTCATAAAAACCACACAGGTGTTATTTGTATTTTACCCTAGAAAAATTAGTGTTGATAGAATAAATATTTATTGTGTTTCTATAAATAAAAAAATAGAAAAAAGGAATTTCACAAATCACCCATCAAACTATAGAGGTTGTTATAATTAAGCTCTCAAAATTTTAATTGAAAACATTATAGGCTCAAATTTAGTAAAGAGACAAAATTGAAACTCATCCTTGAAATTTTGAATTTAATTACATTTTCTGTATATGTGAGTAAACCTATACCTTTTTGAGTATGGAATGGTAACAACCTATACAATTGAGGTTGGTTTTTGTAATTTACAAAAAAAAACAGTGTCATTTTATGATCATGTTCTAAAAAACACTTGAAAGCACACTTTTAAAAGTAAATAGTGAAAGGAGCAATAGCAATAATGATGTACTTGGGAATGTTCTTCAACTATCCATTAAGTTTCAACGAATTTTAAAACAACTCCAATTATTTCATAGTTTTAGACCACAATTTTTTTTAAAAAAAATAAATTAACAAAAACAATTGAGGATATTTAGTAGGAGAATTTGTTAAACTATGATTTATATAATGTAAAGTTGTGAAACCTGAGTCTAGATAGCCTATGATTATATGTGTAGAGATATGAGTTTTAGAAACCTGATTTATATAAATTGTTTAGTATAGATGGTTTTAATTTGAGTTTTGTATTGTTTTTTTTCATGAGAATTTAACAAACTCACTCTTATTATTGTTTAAAATAAAAAATAAAAATTCAGGGTTATTAAATCCACTTAACAAACACGGTCTAACCTATCCAACACTGAACACTCTTCAAGATAGAAGAACTCAAACCATTATCCAAGTTTAACACGTAATTATCAAATGATCTGATCAACGAAATCGGTTATGATCATTACGTGAACCAAACAACAATTAATTTAAAATTATGGAGTTCAATGAATTATCATTAGCACCGATTAATTTAAATGAGTGAAAAATTCAAAACTTCAACCACCTAAATAAGACACGTATAAAATAAAGCAATTATTTATGTTCCTTTTTTTTTGGATAGTTACACTTAATTATTCCGATTGGTCTTGTTAATTATTTATTGAAGGGAATTTAATGTTATTGGAAAGGTGGTTGAAAATTAAAAAGGGGGAGGTTCTTAGGTTACGGAAGATCAGCTATTTCCCCAACTGTCTATTGTCTGAAGGCGTTTGGTCAAGATAATTTGGCGACCCTCAAGAAGACAGGTTGCCGTCCAGAGAATGATAATCAATTATTGGAGATTCTTAAGTTGATTTTGTCCTCAAGACACTTCCAAACCTAATCTTAATCTTCTCATATTTTTTGCCTAAACATATGAATAATCAATGCTTAATTAACAAAGTTCTTCGTAAGTTACATATTTTCCTTTTACTTTCTTCCAAATTTGTTATCCAAGGAAAGAGTATTTGTTTTTTCCAAGTCACTTTGTTTACTTTTACTCACAATTCGACTCATTTTTGTAACAAAACTTTTTTTCCACAACCACTCCGGGGAAGGATAAATTTTATGATGAGGCTGGATATCGTTGGGTCTACATTTTTTATAAGGAGATAATTACATAGATCTAATAGTTTATAAATGGAGAGCCACTTTGTGACGACTACATCTAATATTTTTCCCGGGGAAGAGGGGGTTAGTGATTTAAGAACAGAACTCTAGAAAGACCGAAATGAAATTCAACTGAGTGCAAAACAGTTCCGTTCATTTTTACAGTATTAAGTTGAGAAAACTCTCTCTGCTCTGAGGTCTTGACCAGCTACAATGAAAGCAGCTGACTTATAGTTATTACACAATAAAAATGACAAAAAAAAAACACAGAGAAGCTGCACACAGCAGGAAATTTAAGCTTTTTTAAAAAAAAAAATCCAGAAAGTGGCTATTTATTCCCCCTCCTCTTTTTCTTTTTAATCTTTTTGATAACAACCATTGGCAATCGGTTGAAGACAATGAGCAAAACGTACCTTGTAGAGCTTACTTCGTTATATTCGATATTTTTTTTATCACTTGAGAAGTCCTAAGCTCTCCAAGGAAGTTCGAATATCAGCACTGCTGGCCTCTTCAGAAGTGTGAGCAATATTTGCAGTATCAACTGGAACAACATCTGAAAGAGGATAGCTTCTGTTGGCATGGAGCTGATCCACGGCACCACAACAAACTCCTTTCAGAATCACACTTTTGTGCACTCCACCAAGTAATCCTTCATAGTCCGTGTCCCCACATTCTCCGACAAAAACAACCATTTTCGACAGCTCCGTGCCCCATCGAACATAAAGATACCTGGCCAAGACAGGTCCTCATAACTCAAAACAGAGAAAGGTAAATGGTGAAATCTTTGAATATCCATGATTATAGAATTCAAGGGAAAAACCTGGAGAATGAGTTAGAGGCTTCATATTAAATTAAACGACATTGCACCAACACCATAACTAGTGGTACCTGAGGGCTTGGGAACGAGATGCCAACACGGGAATTACATTTAGTCTGGTCCCATTCTGACAATAAACAACATGACAACGAAGAGCTCGAATTCTCAGCAATTTTCTGAGTTCCTTGACTGGTGGAATCTGAATAAAAGCACAGGAAATTTTACATTTCAACTCCTTGGACATGCATAGAAAACATACACTAGTAATAATTGAGAATCATTATATATGATGATCGTTAAGAGAAACGAAAAAAATTGAATACTACCATGGTAAAAACCCGAATTATGTAATCAATTGGGCTTGCTTAAAATTGAAAATTACCATTTCAGACCTCTGGACATTAAAGGTATAACAGTAGTTAGTTGAAAGTTGTTCAGCTGAAGTTACAATTTTTTCATCAATTGAAGTCTTCTTATCCGCAATTGAACCAGCCCATTTAACTAAAATTTTCCTTAATCCTTCTCCACCCCATCGATATTCAATGTGTGAATGGTAATAGAAGTCAACTACAAATGGGTCATCTTCTAAATTTGTGGATGAATAGTATAGGTCACTGCCACTATTGCAAATGAAAGCATCAAAATCATTTGCACGGTATCCCCCGGAGACCAGAAATGAGTTTACTTCAGATATGGTCAATGATGTTGAGAGTACAAATCCTATAGTGCCTTCACTCCTTTCCTTCTCCACTGCCCCAAACAACTTTCTTGTGGTATCAACGAGACCAGCAATACTATCACTATCCACTGCAATTACGAAAAGATGTTTCCTCCTCCTCAGTGCTGGAAACTTACCAGCATTTGCATTTTGATCACCTTTTTCTGTAACTGATTTTCGTGTATCCTTTGAGACACCCCTTGACCAGTTCAATACAGCATTCTCTAATTTACTTGTTCTGTCAGCAGCATTTCCTTCAGAATCGAAATATTTATCACCACCACTCTTCTCCCCATCTAATGAAAACTTTAAGTTCAAGGAAATATCTTGTATATCTCTCCAAGAATCACCAGGTGAGCCTGATTCTGAAGTTTCATCATCTTCATTTCTTTGCCAGTGGGGATACCTTGGTTTGCAGCTAGCTATTTTTGATAGGTAAGTCTTACAATGCTCTGGCCATGAAAATAGGTGAATATTCTTCAAACCATTCTGCCGGCATCTTGCCCAAAGCTGTTTGTCTGCAACAAGCTTCAGAAGAGCATCAGCAATAGACTGTTGATCATGTGGATCAAGAAGAAGACCATTGTCAAGCACCTGCACAGTACACACATCTCATTCAGTTTGAAACATGTCAAGCGTCCTCCAGTTTGATTTGCATGAGTAACAAAACTTCTAATCAACAAGTAGCAGATAAAACAGGCATACCCGAAGTATATCTACAGGACCTCCATTTTTTGTAGCAACAAGAGGTAAACCATAACCTGCTGCCTAGTAATCAATCACAAAGATAATTGGTTTATAAAAGATTCCTTGTCAGTGAAAAAAAAAGTTTGATAGTAAGAAATAAAAGCACCTCAATTAAAGTAAGTCCAAATGGCTCAATGAAAGCTGGATTTATAAAAACGCCCTGAAAATCAAAATTAAGGATGTAACAACTTATCGCATCAGTGTAAGACCAAAAGGCAAAAAACTGCAAGAATGTCCCTGCATGAAAGAGAACAAAGAAAACCAAGAATGAAAGAGAAGATATGCTAAAAAGCCCAAGACTATAATGGACGACCAACATGACTCAAACCAATGAGCAATTGAGAGGATGATGATGCGAATTAAAAAAAAATAGTCATTGACTCATTGGCCTCCAAAAATAACTTAATATAGTGCATACCATAAGTCTCAGAATGCTCATCATATCCAAGTGACCGAGCAATAACTTTTTCAAATCATGTTCTTGAAGTTTCACAGGGATTATGCAAAATATTAAATTGACAAATAGCTAGTAGACTTCATTATATGATGAGTGGATGCACAACAAAAACTAGTTAAAAAATAAAACACGCATGATGGAAGAAAGTAATGGTCAACAGAAGCACCTACCTATTATTATGCTGAACACTAGAAAAGGCTACGAATTAATTCCCCATGATTCCAGAACCAGAGAAAGGACAAAAGGAAGAATAACATTACTTAAAAATTAGACAGGTGCAGTGAATGTAAGATATTTCCGTGGACTGTGAATACAAAAGAAACTATGAAACTCACTACCCAGCAAGCTGTAAAGAATAATTCAAAGTATCTCTGACAACTAAGTAGTCTCCTAATTGGGTCAAATAGAGACAAAGTCAACTCTATTTTTAGCCATAGTGAACTACAAGTACCTTGGTCTTTGCTGCTAGCCTATATATGTCTCGAACTTCAGATTGTTTGTGGTGTTTAGGGTATGCAACTTGTCCATACAGATCATATTTGTCAATAAGCTTAAGCACTGAGAGAAGAACAGATGAATTTGTAGTTGACATTTCATCAATTCCATCCCGATTACCCATAATTAGAGTCTGCAATGTATGAGCAAGAGACATGGATAATTAACATGACAGGAAACAGCATCAGATTGTCTGATCTATTATAGTCCTTAAAGGATTTCCACGTACAAGGTTGGCAAGGTCTCTAAGTGGCCGACATTCTCCAAATGCTTTAACCAAAGTTGTGATGTTCTTCTTCGGATCTGGTCTAGCAAGGGCAAGAATCATAGGTTTGCGAGGATTGGAAAAGAAGCGCATTATCTGCAAATGTAACAAGATAGTATCAGAATTAAATTTGTTATACTTGCAATTCAATACGAGAATCTTGGGCTCATTGTAAGGGAGAACGATTCTTCAAACAACTAATTGTTCCACGTCCACAATACTTAAAGTAGATGCATAAAAATTATCATTAACCTCAAACCAGATAGGAGGATCTGGGGAAGCGGGGTGATCCTCATTTCCTTCTGTTTCAACATCCATATCGCCATCATGAGGAACAATATGGTGGAACTCCATTCCAGGAGGAATTATCTACAGAAAGCAATGAAAGGCTTGATATATTTTATATAATGAAAGTTGTCTAGTGGCCAGAATACTTGGCAAGAGAAATTAATGGAGCAAAGTTTTAAGAAATATAATTAATTACAATGCAAAATGCCAGTTAGATCACGATGCAAAATATATTAAGCTCTGCAGTTAAGTCCTACAAAATAATATTTTCAACTCCTCTAAGCGGTAAGTTCGTGAAAATACAAAAGATGGAGGTCAGCTATACCATCCTACTCCCATCAAGTCCAGCATGGAATGCTCAAGTTAAAGCTAAAAAGGGTTAAATTGAAAGATATTGGCAATAATAGTTCTGATACCACATTACTGACGACCATATTTTATTTCTTCCAATTTGTGTTCACCTAACAATAAACTAGGTCAGACTCAGACAGTTGTAGACACATGCGGTTTTCCATTCATGCATAAAGAAGCTAGCCACTATATCAGGCCTGACATACATTAAGATTTGTAGACAATTAGATGGAAGAATTCACAGTGTATTATATTGGGAGTAAGGATTCAAAACTTTTTAAGAGAGAGGACTAACCATTTGCCAATGTGATTGTGACTCAGACTCAAATTCGGTCAATAAAATATAAAGAATGACAAACACTCCTTTAATATCAATATATTTTTTATTTTGTTAATCCCATCAAACATTAAACACGCCTGAAAGTTAACAGACCACCATGATTTTTAAATAGATACATAAAAATCAACATACAACCGTGCAAACATTTTAATATCTTACCGCCATTCGAGGCATGAACATGCCATAACAACTCACATTACGCTTGATCCTAGCACGTAGTTTACGTTCCAGGATTGGATCAAACCCATGATACAATCGCCATTGTACTTCAATTTCCTGTTTAGTGCTAGTTATTATTATCTCAGAGGCGTCAAGGGCTAACTCTTCAGCCTCTATCCGTCGCATTATTTTGTATGTTGTATTTATCTCATCCCTTGACAATCGACCTAGTTTTATTAATTGCTCCAATTTGTCCCGACCTAATGAGTGGCCAGTAAAAAGCATAGGGACATTTAAAGCACCAGACAGTAGCGCAGCAGAATCCCCCGCATCAGCATAATGCCCATGGATTGCAGCTGGCCAGACTGGGTGTCCATGTCCCCCACCAATCTGCTCACCAAGAACTTTAGACATCTGAATGACATGGTTAAGTGCACCATCAACAAATTCAGGGATGTGAGGCCACAGAAGTTCTTTAGGAATATATTTATCTCTTGGACCAAATGGTATACGGACAATATAGGCACCACTGCTCTCACCCATCTCGTTTATCAAACTTTCTGAGTTACTTGGAGTAAGCATTTCTGTAGGTTCACCATAGCTCCAATCTACATCTGTGGATGATACTTGTCTAGTAAGCAAATCTACCCGGTATACTCCAGGCATTGATCCCAAGGCCCTAGCAAGTTCCACCACATACTTAACCTTCACAAAATGGAAAAATCAAGAGTAATCAGTGCATATGTAGTTCTGTCCACTAACTATATGCCAAAACATTATTAGTTAAAAGGACAGACGTAATAAAAGTCAAATTTATAGAAACTTAATGAAAAACTAATATTACCTGTCCACCAGTATCGGAATCACGGCCAAGCTCCATGTTATCGCCCCTTATTAGACCATGAAGGCTGCACAGCAATGCTCATTGTAAATTGTAATGAAATCAATATTAAATGTCAAGGAGATTTCATTGTTCATCATAACATCATTGAAGATTGCAATAAAAATGAGAAGGATGCCCATAATTGTCTTGGAAATTTTAGAGCAATTAAATAATTAGAAAAGCAGTCTAGCCATACAAATGTTACAAGCTACATTAACGAAAAACTAAGTGCTCAGAAAAATGTGACTACATTACCAGTGCTTTAGCATACGTGTGTTTGATGAAAATTTGAATATACAAAATACTGCAAGTTGTAAAAGATTATACAATAAAAATTTGAAAAAGCAATAAAAGATTCCAGACAAAAAGCAATTTGTATTTTAGAAAGGAAAAAAAAAAACTATAGTTTAGCTCTTGCCTTATTAATACAATATATAGCTTTTTTCCTTTTTGTTGACTAGCCCACATCTCCATTGCATCAACAGAACTGATTCCAGGCAAACGGGCTTTGACATTATCTCCATGAGTCGACATATCACTGACTACATCTCCTTTCTCTCCCTCTGATAAATCCTCAGACATATCAGCTGTGGCTTCTCTTCGCCCTTTTTCACGTTCAAGACGACGTATAGCCAACCTCTGGGCTTCCTCTCCTTCAAGCTACAAAACAAAACCATAAAAATTCAAAAATACAAATTTAGCCAATATTACCTCTTCAAATCCACCATCACCTGTTTACAAAAATTCCCACTGACAGAACACAATTCAAACTTCATGTCAGCTAATTGTCAGTGAAAAGAAAAAAAAACTGCCAACTTTTTCACAAATTTTACAGTAACACTGCTAATTTCCATAAGAAAATGAAACTAAAAACGAACAAATGAGAATTATAAACATGTTTTTCCACTCAAGATCCACCAGAAAATCATAACCTTAAAATTCAAATAATCAGAAAACACAAACCTGCTTCTTCTGACGAGCTAAATTCCAAATCCTCCAACACATATTCTCCAACCTAGTATTCCTCTCTTGAGGACTTCGTGTAGCTGCAGCCTTAATCAAAGCAACAACAACAAAAGCAGCAAATCAATATCAAAGAAGGAGAAAAAAAAAACACCATAATTAAGAAATCAAAGCAAGAAAACGAATAAAATATCACCTTAACCCAAGAACGATATAGATCGGTTTCATCAAAACCAGTAATAACCTCTTCAACAAAATAGCGAGTTGGACTAAAATGCCCTCTTTCTCGAAGAAGCAACGATGGCGATTCTTTAGCAGTTGTTGTTTTATCAATACCAGGACCAACGTCGAGAATTGCTTCTAAATAACTATTAATCCAATCATTTCCAGCCATTGTTGTTGAAACTTCAGTCCTTATCTTACTTCCTTCCTTCCCGAGATAGATATAATTAATTAACTCTCTGAAAATGTGAGGAATATGAAGAAGACGAAGAAGAAAGTATTATTTCGGTGCCTCAGAAGTTGGAAAAGAAAATTTGGTAAATTTTGGATTTTTGTTTTCTCGCATAGAATGGTGAGATTCAGGAATTGGCTGTCGTTATCTTTTTCAGTGTGCTGTGCCGTGCGCGCTAAAAGCTCCACCGCTGTAATCTCTCGGCTTCTAACAATAAATCCTTCAGTTTCTTTTTTTTCCCTTTAAATTTATTTTTTTCCATATTACATTAACGGAAAAATATATTATTGAATAAGATTGTCACGATGAAGAACCATAGTATCGATCCCGATATCTTATCTGATGAGTAGTTTTAATTTATAATTCATTTAACTAATCTTTATTATTAGTTATTTATTATTGATATTAAATATTAATGCTGATTATTTTATGTTAATTGATTTTTTTACTGATTTTATGATGAGAAAACTTATGCATAATCATTTGAGCTATACTAAATAAATAATTTTTTTAATATCATTTAAATTAATATTTTAATGTTACATTTATAGCTACAAATTGTTTAATTTTAAATTAATATTTGTAATAATTAGTCTCTGCTCACTTAATTTGATGTTTGCGCTTATAGCTCGAGTGGTTAGGTATCTATTCTGTTCTCATGACGTCTAATGTTCGAATCTACCCTCTCTCGATTTAGTATAATATCTCAAACAAAAATACTCACTTAATTTGATGTATCTATTTAAAAAAAAAAACAAATCATATGAGTGAGATTATGCATTATAAAGATTTAAAAGATCATTATATCATATAAATTGGTTTTATTAGGAAAATATGGAAATATCTGAGTGGATTCAACTTTGAAGATCATGGTCATGCAACGTCAGTAATCTCGTGATTTGTTTGGTTAAAGTGAGAGCTAAAATTGAAATGGGATCTCATTCCTCTCGTGATCTGGAATTATTCTGGAATAATATAATAGGGAATAATTCCCGTGCCTCATTTTTATTAATATATATTTCCTCTCTCCAAATCTTCAACTCTCTTATTATTATTATTATTATTATTATTTTTGTTAGAAACATGACAACTGGTGATTAGGGATTGGAATCAATAATATATTTTATAGTTTAAGTCACTTCAAAGCTTGTTTGAAATTTTGTTGCAAAAAAAAAAAAAAAGCTTGTTTGAATTTATGTTTGAAAATAGTTTGTTTTTTTTATGAAAAAATAATTTTGATAGGTTGATTTTTAAAATGTAAAAAGGTAAAAATTGAAAACAATATATTTTATTTTCTATTTTTTATACTAATTATTCTTAATATCAATAACTATATTTTTTTTGTACAACTCAACTTAAGTATGTGATATTTTAAATGTAATATGTAAAATAAGTAAATGAAACACACTTAAATTTTAATTATGTCTCCAAACAGTCTTTAAATAATTAAAAAAAACACAGTTTTAAATAATATTCTATTAAATAGTTTTTATAAAATTTATCCAAACATTCTCATTTTTTTACTTATCAAAGTTACAAAAGTGTAAATAGTGAATCTAACGTAATAAATTTTAAACCTCTTAAAAGTTATTTTCTAAGGAAAAATCGAAAACATTTTAAAAAATGCATCAAACAATTCTTATATTGTTTGAAAATTTTTTGCTAAAAAAAAAAGCTTGTTTGAAAATAGTTTGTTTTTTTATGAAAAAATAATTTTGATAGGTTGATTTTTAAAATGTAAAAGGTAAAAATTGAAAACAATAGATTTTATTTTTCTATTTTTTATACTAATTATTCTTAATATCAATAATTATATTTTTTTGTACAACTCAACTTAAGTATGTGATATTTTAAAGGTAATAGGTAAAAAAGTAAATGAAACGCACGTAAATTTTAATTATGTCTCCAAACAGTCTTTAAATAATTAAAAAAAAACACAGTTTTAAATAATATTCTATTAAGTAGTTTTTATAAAATTTATCTAAACATTCTCATTTTTTCACTTATCAAAGTTACAAAAGTGTAAACAGTGAACCTAATGTAATAAATTTTAAACCTCTTAACAGTTATTTTCCAAGGAAAAATCGAAAACAAAATTTAAAAAATGCATCGAACAATTCTTATATTCTACTCAGTCTTGCATAAATTTAGTTAGGAAGCTAATCGAGCTCACCTACATCACGTCAATAATACTTGGATAGCATGAGAATGACAACGAGAGAACGGAAAGAGTTGAAGACTAAAAAATAAATAACTATATAGAAAAGAACTAAACATCAATATGATGTCGGTATAAATAACATCTCAATACTTAAGTTGGACCAGAGTTATATATATTTTAGATATATTACAATAAATTTGGGCAGGGGCGGTCCTGACACTGTGCGAGGAGTGCGACCGCCCAGGACCCCCTCATTTTAGAAAAAAAAAATTTGCATTTAGTTTGTAATATTTATGCTTACAATAAAATGGGCCAAGCCCATTAGGGGTTTACTTGAATTAAACGATTTGTTTTATTTTTATAAAAAATAAAAATAAAGTACAATGTCAGTGGTGGTAGGTAGACAAAGGGTAGAAGAAATTTATGTGATTTAAAATATTAAAATCATCTTTTTTTGGTGGGGTAGTGGTAAAGAAAATTTGCAATTTATTATTATCAACTGTGTATACTCAATCTAATCTCAATTTTTTGTTTTTTTTATCATTTGATTTTTTGAAACATTCATAATTTTAAAATAAATTCATGTTAAATATCAATTGTTCTTGATTTTATTGGTTTCTAATAACATAAATTAACTATAATAATTAAATTTTACTACAGATTCTTCGATTTTGTTATCTAAAAAAATCAATCTAGTTCTAAGAAGTGTAAAAAATAATAATTGAGCAATTGACTCAATCTCAAAAAGGAATTTTGATAAGTTCATTACAATAGGAACTTGTGTGGGTGAACAAAAAAATGATGTTAACAATCAATTAGTAGATGATCATGGTATTCATATAAAAGAACAAGGTAACTATAGGGATAATAAAAATTTAGATGGTCATGACATTCATACTTACGATCAAGTATGTCACAAGAGAAACTTAATAAATTGGCTTTGATATCAATCGAGAGTGAAACTTTGGAACACATTAATATCAAAAGATTAATAGACGACCTTGCATCTCAATATTCAAGGAGAACATCACTTTTTAAATGAAGATTAGAATTGTATTATTTTATTATTATTACTCATTGATTAAAGTTCATAATCTTTTACTTTATAATTTTGTCGTATTAAAATTATTTGCTATAGGGCCCAAATTTATTTTTTGCACCAGGCCCTAGCCTTGAATTTGGGGAGGGGAGACTTGAACCTTCTATTCTATGGGAAGTGAGTATATCTCTTACTATTTGAGTTATGTTCGGGTTGAAAAATCTGTTAATATTTTAAATGCTATAAAAAATGGAAAAAAAAAAAAAAAGCAAACCTGTCCCGAAGTCAATAAAGAGTGGGCAGCATTTGCGAGGGATGTTAGCGCTGGCGACTGACCGAGACTGGTGTGGGATACTTCACTAATCACTTGGTGGAATTATCCGGGAATTATCCTTCACCAAATCTGATCTTCATGATTTGACAAATATACCCCATGCGGCCATGCCCCATTCAAAACCCTACCTCCGCCATTGATTTATTTTTTTCAACGTTTAAGAAAAAACATTGTTTTTTAAAATATATTTTTGAATAAATCGTTGATGATAATAATACTAATAGGTTAGTAACTTAGTATGGAGTTTCTTGGATTTTGGAGATTTAATCCGATAATTATCTTCTTACTTTTTTTAATGATCATCAGAAGGAAAAAGATTAAATGCAAACTAAATAATTTTTAAAAATTTGTATTTTCAACAAGTTTAGGAACAACAATAATTGAGAGGGGAATGAACTATTTATATATCACAATTTAAAAAAGTTACCAAACTAGCTTATTGTTTCTATTTTAATATTGAATAATTTAATTTTTTACTATTTTAATTTTTATTTATGGTTGAAAAATTATCATTGCCTTTTAGGGATGGTGAAATTTCCCGCAGGCCCCGTCTTGATTGGGGTGGGGAATCCTCGATTTATTCGGGTTAGGTTTTGGGAATGGGGAAACAAATTTCCCTAATTGTTTTTAGGTACGAGGATAAAAATACATTCCCCCACCTCCCGACCCCGACCCCAATTTTTTTTTAATAATATCTTATGTATTTTTTATTTTTATCTTTATTTATTGAAAAAAATATATAAAATATGGTTATATTAAAATTTTAAACTAATAAATTATTAAATGTTCAGTATTATGTTTTTTATATCTTAAAAATGTATATTTTTAAATATATATATATATATATAGTTCATTTTTTATTTTATTTTTTTTAATAAAATTAAAAATATAAAACAGATATTTTTCCTATAGGGAACCTGATCCCCATGCCCGCCTCCGATTATTTGGTTATGGGATAGGAGTTGGGATGTCGATTAAAAATCCCCACAGGTTAGAGGACCCGGGAGTGCATTTATACCCCGCCCCGCTGTCATCCTTATTACTTTTTAAGAAAAAGTCATTACTTTGATTTCAATAATTTATTAAAAAATAATTTAGTTACTTAAGAAACAGTTATAAATACTAACATAAATGGAAAGACATAACTAAAATATACTATTTGGAACAATTTTGACAATTTTTCTGAACCTGAAATTGTTATTTATTACCAAAAATAATTCTTGAAAAATTTAATAAGAGGGAATATAATTTTATAAATGAACATAATAACGTTATCATCATTTTTTTAACAATTTTTTATTGTATATTGTATGGTTTCAATATATGAGATTTTATTTATATATTCTATTAATTAATGATTTTTCAATATACATTATGAGATTATCATTCATCACTCAAATTAGGGGCGCTCATGAGGGGGTGTGAGATGGGCGATCGCACA
Source organism: Gynostemma pentaphyllum (assembly GCA_028015215.1). Classification (NCBI taxonomy): domain Eukaryota; kingdom Viridiplantae; phylum Streptophyta; class Magnoliopsida; order Cucurbitales; family Cucurbitaceae; genus Gynostemma; species Gynostemma pentaphyllum. The sequence goes on along the minus strand of CM051351.1, from coordinate 16,338,287 downwards.
GAGACCCTGAATATCGGGGGCTGTATTAAGATATATATATATATATATATATATATATATATATATATATATATATATAAACATATATATCGAGGCCTAAAATTTTAAAATCGGTATTTAAATATATTATTTATATACTATTGCGAAATTTATATCAAATAATGAATGTGGTGTTATGGTGAACTAAAATCATGATTTATGTTTTTTAGGACAAGAATAGATGTTTCCATTCTTCACTGAAGCAAAGTGACTTCATTTATTTATTTATATTAAAAAGATGTATTTTTTTATTAATTTCAATAAAAAGATTTATCAACCATACCTCTATTTTTTCTTTTAATTATATCAATTAAAAAAATCAATTCATTTTAAATCTATTTTTTAATCATTTTGTTATGATTTTTAAAATAATTTTTAACTCTAATTTGTTTTAATTATAATAATCAAATTAATACATTAAAATATTAATTAGTTTTGTTCTCAATATTATTGTGATTTTGTATATTGTAAAATTTATATGATAAAAGATCTGAACTTTTATTTTCACACAGTGCCCCCATTATCTTAGGATCGGCCCTGACTCAAATTATGATCTGTTAGTAATATTTATAAATATTATTCTTAAATAGAGATGGTGACTCCATCGTATATTTATTTTATAATATTCACTCCTATCAAATGTATATTCAATCTTCTCAAAATTATTAGAAATATAATTGAAACATAGAACAAATATTAATAATAATCAAAAGTATAAAAGAAATATCTTAAAAAATAAAGTATAAAAAACAAATATTGCTTATCAATATTGTAGTCCAACAAAGTTTTTCAATTTTTAGTCTAGCTTTGAAATGGGTGAACCTCCTTTTTCACGCCGTCAATTTAGGTTTTCACGCCGTTGAATTTGAGAAAACACATCAAATCAACTAATCATAAAATAATTGAATAAAACTTATTAATCTAATGTCAAAATCAAACTAACCCGCCTTAAATACTTAATATGGATGGACCAACTTTATTTGATCGTTTTATTTAGCTTTTTTTCCCCCCTTCCATCCCAATAAATATTAAAAAGTTAGTCTAATATTTTTTATTGTGTCAGTGGAACACGTGTACGCTTGAAAAATCTAATCCTATATAAGGTTAACACTTGGATTTTTTATTTTTTATTTTTTTTGAATGAACACTTGGATTGATTTTGTCCGCTTAATTTATTATTATTATTGTGACGAATAAGTTGGAGACCACGCCAAAACTTTTATTAAATAAAGTAAATTTATGACTTGTCAGAATTTGATTCAAAACAAGTCATGGCTTGGCAGTTGGCTATTCGCAAAGAGAATTAAAACTGAAAATAATAATAATTAATTATTCTAAAAATAATGGAACAAAGTTTAGTTTAATAAATTTATCAAAATAATAACTAACAATTATATAAATTACTGGCCAACATGAGCATAGCTCAACTGGTTTGACATATAATCTCTTCTTTTTAAGGTCAAAAGTTCGAGTCTCCCTAACCCCATTTTAATGTAATCTCAAAAAAAATAAAAAATTTATATAAATTATTGGATTCTGATTCAAAACATATTAATAATCTTAATAAAAAATTATAAAGATATTAATTATTTGATATTAAAAAAACAGATGATAATAATTCATAATTTAATGAAAACATATTCATTATTTTAATAAATAATACTATTTCTTTACAAAAATTAAGTTTTCATGTCCTACATCATAATAGAGAAAGGAAGATTTGAACCTTCAAACTTATAAGAATGAATACTACTACAAATGTCTAATAAATTGAACTACGTCAAATTCGTTGTGTTTTCCGTTAATTGCGGGTTGGCGGCAAGTACAAGTAGGAGTAGGGATAGACAAGGACATCTGCCAACAATTGATTTGTGCTTGGCATATGGAGAAGGTTGCACTTTTATATTTTATATTCGGTAGCTGAAGAAAATGATAGAGTGGTTTGCTTTGCTTTCCCTAAATAATATGCATAATTTCAATCGAGTTGCTTTTTTAAGTTCTACAAGAAAATTAACCTCATCCACTCGTGGAAACGCTAAAACCTATTCTTCCATTTTGGATAAGCCTTGCTTGGTGGTGAATATTGCTTAAAAATATCTTGGATATTTTAGTCCATTTCCCACATCCAATTACGGTTTTATCTTTCTTCGTTTTTTGTTTTTGGGCTCGTGAGAATTGACAAGCAACGTTTTCTCTTCTTTTTAACTTAAGAAGATTGAGATCTAGACGTTTCGTAGAGGGTTTATTTTTTCCAGTTTGAGATATCAAAATTTGTGTACAAAGAAGAAAATTGTAAAATTATTGTGTCAAAGTGGTAGTCTGAACATATTTAAGGTGTGCTTAGGAGTAGTGCTTTTAAATGAGTAAAACACTTCCTAGATACAATATGTATAATTGGCTACATTCTATAAGTACTTTTTGTAAAAATCAAAAGCACTTCAAAGTGCTTTTTGAATAAGTAAGAGTATTATTAGATGCTTTTGAAGTGATTTTGATTTTTAAAATCTCGTACTTCTAATTTCTTCTACACATTTTATCTCTCTGACTTCTCTCTACATATTTTATCTCTCTAACTTCTCTTTACATACTTTCTCTTTCTAACTTCTCTCTACATACCACATTCTCTCTTGAACTTCTCTCTACATAACACATTCTCTCTCGAACTTCTCTCTACATTAAACTTTCTTCTCTAACTTCTCACACGTTTCTCTCGTTATCTTCTTACACATTTTCTCTCTCTTGCTTATTTTTCTAAACTCTCTATAACTTCTACTTATACACTTTGTTTCACTAACTTATTTCTACATATTTTCCATATCTACACTCATTTTCTCTAAAAAGTACACTAAATATGATTAAAAACACTTTTAAATATTAAAACCAAACAATAAGATAATATACCGCTAAAGGTGTGTTTGGGTTAAAAAAAATATTTAAACGGAATTCTCACCCTATTCGGGCCGGGTATTTGATGGTTCCCGGAATCCCACCATGACTTTTGAGCATGACGTTTCATTGGGCTTCGGCCTAGAAACCTGATTGGGCCCATAAAACAATGCATGATATGATATCTGGCCCATAACGTTTGGATTTTCACACAATGGATGGACAATATCGAATTTTAATATTTTATCCTTTTAAATCAATATTTGATATTTATAAATTCATAACTAGTTTTCAGTCAATCACACCCAGAAAACTAAAGAGAAAGACTTGGGTGTTCCGTGAAGGAAAAAAATTAGAAGTGAGATGTTTTTTTTTCCTTTTTCTATAAAATAATATTTTTTAAGAAAACAAGTATTTATGATGTTTTAAATCTGACATTAGAATATATTAGATTCAATATTCGATTCACAATATATTTATTCCACTATTTGAATTTAATTCTCAATGATAATAAATTATTTTTTACCCTATTAGACAAAACAATAAATAGTTTCAATTATTCTAACTCTTGATATAAAAATAAATCAATAAATAGTTTTAAAAAATGAACACTTTTTGAATCTCTATTAATATTATTGAGCTCTAGCTTAATAAACTCTCAATTGGGGGAAGAATTAGGGGTGAAAGCTAAAACCCTGACCCCGACCCTCCCAAACCTGCATAATAAACGGGGCAGGGAATATTTTCCTCCCGTTTAATAAACGGACCCTGCCCCATTTATCTAATTTTATTTTATTTTTTTAAATTTAACTTTCCTAGATTTATTTTGATATGGATTATGATGGATTTGTTTATTTTTTTGCTTTGTTAGGCACTATTATTATTGAAAAAAATTGAATTTTAAATTAAAAAACTATGAAATCATGTATTTTTAACAAATTTCACCCAACCAATTTAGCCACTATTTTATAAACAGGGCGGGAGATAGCGTTAATTGAGGCAGGGTGAGGTGGGAAAAAAAACCTTAAACGTGACCGGGTGTAAACGGGGTCCCATTTACACTCACCCCGCCCGCCACATTTAGAACCCGAAGAAGAATAAACAAAGGAAAAAAAGAGAGAGAAAGAAGAGATAAGTAAAAAGCAGATATATTAATTAAGGTGAAAAGGTTGTACTTTAGATAAAATTTAATGAGCCCAAATCATGACAGTGAAAATTATTACTTTAATTAATTCATTAAATTCTCATTTTCCAATCTTTTGACTTTGAGCAGTTTTTTTTTTACATCAATATTTTTACAATTTTCAAACCTTACAGTTCCCATCAATGATTTTTAATAGATTTAATGTACACAGGATAGATTTAGGGAAATTTGCTCCAATAACCTCCAAAATTAAGTACTAAGGTTTCTTGACCCTCCCCTCACATCTTTCATTTTTTTGACCTTTTGACATAATCATTACCCTATGAAAATTCGAAAATACCCTCACTTTAACTCATTTATTTTCCTTTACTTTTCCAACCTCTCCAAACACCTTTCTATCAAGAGAGATTTACATCTACAACAACGTCTCTGTTAATCTTTCGATCTCTCGCTCTTTTGCTCTTTTCAAATAGGTGATACAAGTATATATATATATATATATATATATATATTTTTAGGTAAAAATTTATCTGCATTTTAATGGTGTTTCATGAAAAAGAAAATCTGATTTTTGGACCGAGATTCATCTTCAGAGTTGGACCGAGATGGGAGATGTTAGAATGAAATGGGGAATTTTGGGATCAAGAGATATGGAATTGTGGGACCGAGATTGAGATTTTAGAACCGAGATGAAGGAATTTTGGGACCAAGATGGGATGTTGGGACCGAGATATGGGGTTTTGGGATTGAGAGATTGAGTTTTAAGAGCCGAGATGATTGATTTTCAGACTGAGATATGGAATTTTGGGACCGAGATTGAGATTTTAGAACTAAGAAGATGATTGATCTTCATTAAATGTGAACGACAACTAATTGATGGCGAGAGGTGATCTTAATGACTAAATGTCATCTTAAATTTTTCTTGTGAAAGCATTTTGTATATATAAACAAGAAAATTAAAACAAATAAATTATATGGAAAATTTAAAAAAAAAAAAAAAAAAAACATATTCTGCCATCCATCTCGGTCATCGCGATTCGAGTTCAACCGAGATTGGTCTCCTAATCTCCGTTTGTCTCAAATCAAAATGAACCGAGATTGGTCTCCTAATATCAGTTTGACTCATCTCGGTTCATCTCGATGAGATGTACCGAGATTCGATGAGATGAATCGAAATGAGTCAAACAAAGATTGTTTTCAATCTCGTTTCAATTTCACAGCAAAAATTGCACAAAATTCACTCAAACCCATTGCTTTTGCTCGCGAAAGGGCCTTCATTCACAACAACCTCTCTCTCTCTCTCTCCCTCCCCTCTCTATTTTGTATCAACTCCACCTACCTCCACCGCCACACCCTTATTGACAACAAAAAGAAGAAGCATCTACCTTCCCACGTGAACAACTTCGTCCTTGGCTAAGAAATAAAAAGCTTTGAATCTTCGCACCCAAATCGCGAAACACCTTCGACTCTTCTCACCAAAATCACCCAAATCGTGATTTAGGATAGTTGTTCGCCGTTAGCCCCAAAATCACTCAACGTAAACTCGTATTCGTCGTTCGCTAGTCGCTGGTCGTGATTTAGGATAGTTGTTCGAAGATGTAGTCGCCGCCGTCGCTCTCCTAAGGAAGATGAGAAGATTGGAATAATGGAATTAGGTTTTGATGGGTGAAAATAGAAAAGAGCATTTGTGTGATTTCACAGGTTTCTGATGATGTCATCGGGTCAATTAAATGAAATATTTGAGGGAGGGGTCATGAAACCTTATTACTTAATTTTGGAGGTCATTGAAGCAAATTTCTCATAGATTTAATCTATAGATTTCATAAATCACATACATGTTTTTAATTGTTTTTTAAAAACATAAACGTTTCCAAGTTTTACAAATTACAGCAGTAGTAAATTTTATAATTATCCATGGATAACTAAATATAAACTACACTATTTATTCAACACTTCAATTTTCTTCTTATCTACATTTTTTTTGGTCAAGTTTAAAAACCATATACACTATTACTTAGCAAATATAATATCACTCTTATATACCTCATAAGATTTCTAACGATAATAGTTTAACGTAAATAATTAGTCTATTTTACGAAAGGTTATTAATCTAAAAACCTATTATAAGTATCGTTTTTTTTTTGACACGGTTATAAATATAATTTAATGAGCAAATTATGTGTATAGTTTAGTTGAAAATTTAAATAGATATGTTGGTTTGACAAAAATGGTTTAAAAAGGTTGGATTAGTAAACCGACTATTCAAGTGTCAATTTGAACATAGTTTAAATAATTAGATATTTACTTATTTTTCGATCAAACGTTTTAAGTTTCACGTCCCATAATTTGATGTAATATCTAAAAAAAACACACGCTATTCAAGTAATTTTAATCTCTACTAAAAAAATTATAAGTGAAACTCGATGGGGTAAAAACCGACCGTCGGATCGATTACGGTCAAGAGTCAACATTATCAAAGGCACAAGAGACCAAAGTGAGTTGACGACGACCAATTTCACTAGACTAAGAAGTAGAGGATTATAGGGGAAATGGTCATTTTTTCCACCAGTCAATATTGTCAACTCCTTTATTCTCTTCTTTTTGCCAAAAGGAAACGCGGCTCCGTCTTTCTTCCACCAAATTCCACTGTCTTCTTCTTCTTCTCTATCTCTCTCTTCCCCTTTCTCTCTCCTCGAACACCTAATTCTACTGTTTATTTGTTGTTTGTTTCTTCTTCTTCCTTTTCTAGGTTTCGATTTCTCTCTCAGTGTAAATTCATTATTTTTCTAATCATATTTGATCGGCGCCGGAATCTTTTCTTTGATGTTCTTTTGATCTGAATTTCAATTAATTGAGCTCTGAGAGTTTAAAAGGTTCATCGTAAGTGAGTTCTTAGATTGTCTACGATTCAGGTACGCTTTGTTGCTGTAGCTTCTCAGCTCAATTTTCGGAATTCAATTTCTTTGTGTTATTTGCTTGGAAATTGTTGATATTGTAGTGATTTGAATTTAGCCAGCCCCTTTTCATAATCATGGATTAATCTTGGAAGGGTTTGATTAAATTCTGATTGGATTTTGAGGGGAGTAAAAGAGAAATCAATGCGTTCTTAATGTAACGCATAGAGCTTTCTCATTGGATGTGATTTTGAAGCTGTAAATCCCAATGTTTATCTTTACTATACAATTCTGTTGATTATTTGGTGAAGTGGGCATCATTGAATTTCTGAGCTTCTGGTTGAAATTTGGACATAAGTTGGCACTGTATTCCAGAATTTTTCGATCAACTTTATGATCATGGTGGAATATATTGATTAAATTTTCTTGTTGTTTCTCACTGTTTGGTTTTCAAAGATGGTTTTTCTGCTTGCTACTTCATTGATAATGGCTTCTATTGTGGGCATGTTATTGTTGGTGCAATTGCCATTACTATATGCTTCTGAGTGTGTGATGGAATCAAGGGTTTGTGGTGCTGATCAGATTTCCTATTCAGATACTAACGGTTGTGAACAGTACTATATAAATGGGATTACAGTGGATAAAATTGTGTTTTGTAAAGTGACGCAGCTTTACCATGGAGATCGTTGCATGTATGAGAATTTCAAGGGAAGTGATACATGCCATTGGGATAGTTCAATTGGTAACAAATTTTGATTTTTGATTCAGAAACTTCATCACCAAATATTGAGTTTTTATGTATTAACTACATATACTTTCTTATGTCGTAGTCTTTTCGAGGTGTATATAAAAGAAGTATGACTAGGTAACTTTTTTGCAGTTGACATGTCTTTCAAAGCATCAAGGAAACTGTTAAATGGAGAAGCGAAGGAAGAAGACACTAACCCTCAAGATGGTCAGACTGTTCATCAAATAGAAAACAAGGATCCACAATCTCTGGCATCCCCTAAAAATATTGGAATTTTAGTATCTGGAACTTTTGTTTTATGTTGTGGAGTCCTCTGTCCTTGTTTTTACCGAAAGAGGAGACCCACTGTCCACAAAGTTCTAGAAAAAGAATCACAATCAGGTATGTCATCGGTTCTACTTGATTTTTCCGGCCATTGTTAGAAGTACTGCTACTGATTGATTCTACATCACCTATGTCCTATCAAAGCTTTAACATCATCTTAAATCGAGAGTAGTGACTCAATTTGAAATTTTCATCTTCATTTAGAATGACCAAGTAATGTTGTGTTTTAATTTTTCATCTGTGACTTTTTATCCACTCTTCATTTACTTGTGAAAACCTATGTTTGGAGCTATTAAATAATTTGTCTTCGTATGTCAGTTGTTCATGCAGTATTTTCTAGTTTCTTTCCTTATTTATATGATGAATTTGTTTCCCTTTTTTTACTTCACCTGGTCAGAATCTAAATTAATTTGAAAAGTTGAGTAATTAGTTCTTTCTTGCAGTGCATTTAGCCCCCACCTTCGATGTGCATTCTGCTTCTGAAAAAATTCCGGCCAGCCCACTTCGGGTACCACCTAGCCCTAGATATTCTCCATCTCCAAGACTAAAACGGCTTGGATCTGTTCATCTCAATATGAGTCAAGTTGCAAGAGCAACACATGATTTCTCACCATCTCAACGGATAGGTGAAGGAGCTTTTGGGACTGTTTACAAGGCACAGCTAGAAGATGGTCAGACAGTTGCCGTTAAAAGAGCTAAAAAGGCAAGTACCATATCTTTATGATGCTTTAATGTATTCTCACTTTGATGAAGTAATATGGTAATGTCAAATTCTAAGTACAGAACCAATCCAGCATAGAACTTCCATAAGTGGGCAGATGTTGCACAGCATGAAATGTTCATTTTCTTAGGTTTCAACGCAAAATACTTTTTAAAACGATATTTGTGTTTCCAGTGACTTTTGTTTAGGTGGTTAATTGGCCTTAAGGAGACAGAGAATCATGATATAATTTAGAGTTATATTATTTCTCTGTTAGAAACATGCGAGGCTATTCTTAGAGATCTTGGTGATACGTTCCGGAAGGGAGGGTTCCTTACTCTCTTACGTGTAGAGAGTAATGAGATCTATCTCTGGCTTCTTCCCCCTTTTACTGACCTCCTCTTCTGACCACTTTCGACAGATCATGAAGTGAAATAATTAGAGGTGTAGATTTGTAAGATTACTTAAATGATCAAGAAGCTCACTTTTAGAATGAACTATGATATTCTCCAGTTTGGATATAGATATTTCTTGAAGAGTTGAGAGGAATACAAAAGATAAAGGAAAATAAAATTTCAAATATTTCTATGTGGACATATTCTCTTTCGTGAAAAACTCTTTTGATCTTCTTTGTTTAAGGAGCACTTGATTGAAGCTTTTTGGTGATATGAAATCTCTTTATTTATAAATGATTTAATATCCCAAGAAATCTTTGGTGAATTTGACCCCATGACTGGAGTTGTCCAAAGGTCTTTATTTAATATCCCAAGACATATTCTCTTTCGTGGGAAACTCTTTTGATCTTCTTTGTTTAAGGAGTACTTGATTGAAGCTTTTTGGTAATATGACATCTCTTTATTTATAAATTATTTAATATCCCAAGAAGTCTTTGGTGAATTTGACCCCATGACCGGAGTTGTCCAAAGGTCTTTATCTTCCATGCCCAATCCATGAGTACTTGGACATCCAAGGATTATGATAAGCTGCATAAAAGATTACCATATACTTTTTTCTTACCACTGGATATTGATTTTTTATTCTTACGCTAGTATTGGTAGTGGAACATAGTAGCGGAACAAGGGGCTTTTGAACTTTTGGGATGGGCTTGGTGGCCACAGCATGTGAAATTTTATTTGTAGAAATTAAGGAACCTGACAGATAAGAATGACTTTATTTATTTGCGCCATTATAAATTTTCTGTGAAATGATTGGAAGGCAAAGAATTTGAGGATCTTGTAACTTTAGAGATTTTCTCTCGTTCTTTCTTGGCATCATCTTTGGGCTTTCACAGCTTAACATTTACTGAAAATTTCTTTTCTTTTTTACCAATCGATAGGGGGAGGGGATTTTGATGAGGTTGGGGTTTGAACCCTAACCCTCGCAGTTACAAGGAGTGACCTTTTGACACTCTACTTGGAGCGCAAGGCGCTTTTGACATTCCTTTGTTTATAACATTTAAACTTTTGTACAAGGATTATGATAAGCTGCATAAAAGGTTACTGTATACCTTTTTCAGTTTCCTTACCACTAGATATTGATTTTTTATTCTTACACAACTATTGCATAGTGGAATAAGTCGCTTTTGAACTTTTGGGTTGGGCTTGGTTGCCCACATGTGAAATTTTTGTTTGTAGGAATTTAGGAACATGACGAATAAGACGAATATGACTTCATTTATCTGTGCTATTATGAATTTTCTGTGAAATGTTTGGAAGGTAAAGAAGTTGAGGATCTTGTGACTTTTGAGTTTTTTTTCTTCGGAACATTGCATGAACCACCCGAGAACTATAAGGGTTGATACAATTACACTCTCAAACTTTCAATTAGAGCAATTGCCCCCCTAAACTTAGTTAAGTGTTAAAATTGGACCCTCTAACTTTTAATTTGACATATTTCCACTTTAAATTATTAATTTATTAATTGTTATCAATAGAATCTCGATGGGGTCGAGTCCCTGAGGGCTCCCGTCCCTCCCCTCCCCGTATGGGGCGAGGACAAGGAGTTCTTCTCCGACCTTACCCCTCCACTCCCCATTGACATGAAGGATGTATTCGTCGTATCTACAATATTTTCAGGGTCTAATTTAACAATTTAAGGAGAAAATTTGTCAAATTAAATTTTTATGGGTTCAATTAGGGGGCCAATTGCTGAAATTGAAAGTTCGAGGGTTAAATTATTACAACCCCTAAAGCAGTATGGGTTGGCCTAGTGATCAAGAGATTTCTTTCCAATCTTGAGGTCATGCGTCCAAACCATGTTGGCCACGTACCTAGGATATTATCCTATGAGTTTACCGACGCCAAGTGTTATAGGGTCGTGTGGTTGTCCCCTGAGATTAGTCGAGGTGCGCGCAAGCTGGCCCAGACACTCACGACATAAAAAAAATTATTACAAATATTTCAGGGTGATTTTTGCAATTTCCCCCTTTTCTTTCTGTCTTATATTTGGGCTTTCACATTTCAATCTTTACTGATATCCTTTGCTTTTAACTTTTGTCACGAATCATAGTTTTAGTCATACAGAATGATTAAATCTGGTTCTAAAGTAATCAACACTATTAACCTAGTTTAGGAAAGTAGAGTAAAGAAAGGGAAAAAAATATTGTATCCTATAAACTAGGGACTAATTACAAAGTAACCAAAGATAAATATTACTTCCCTAAAATAATGATAGGAATACAATTGTACATTTAAAACAGTAAAATGCATGCTGACATTTTTTATATATGATGTTTCAATTTGTAACTATTAGCTTTCCTTCCATATCCTTTTTGGAAATAAAATAATCTAATTAATTTTGAAAATGTTGAATTAAAATTTCTAAAAAAAAGGAAAGGTGGTTGTTGAATCGTTAACTGATCTAGGTTTGGTAGATCCTCTATTTTTTGTTCCCCTAATGGAAGAAGAGAGGAAATTCCATTGTAAATGCAGTGCACAAAGGATGCCTGTATAATTTGATAATCCTATCCTTTTCAATGTCTCAAGTACCAAAATTATCTGAACTACAAATTCAAATGAAGAACAAGAAAACTCTTTATGCATGATTAATGATCAAATTCCTAGGAATTTTTATGAACAATCTTAGAAAAATTAAGAGTCATAAATAAAATTATTCTGGCCTAACAAATAAAAACACTTGACTAGACTACTTAAATAACATTATTAATTCCACATGAAGATAACTACTAAGTGCCATACAATTTCGCTCAACAATATGGCATAAGGTATTCTATATACTCCCCCTCGTATATGGGTTTGGAAATTAACAAACACCCAACGTTTGAACTAATAATATGGAAGGGGAGTAATATATAATGAGAAATTTCAGCATATGACACTTTTCTTTATGAGTAATTTCAACAATAGAAAATATTTTGAAATATTTCAAAAATGGCATTTCTCATATTGAGATTCTTTAGACCAATATCATTATGAGAAATGCCATTTTTGAAAAAATTTCAAAATTTTTGCTATTTTTGAAAATATCAATTCTTAAAATGCCATTTTTGAAACCCCCCCAATATATATATATATATATACACACATATATGTATGTATGGGAGCAAACGAAACAAAAAGGTTTGAATTTAGGACATTTTGCTCCTGTTAAATCATTACTAAACCCTATAGCTTAAGCTTTTATTAGGCTAATGCAAAACTTTTTAAGGTATTCACATGTGAACTTGAAAATTAACAAAGGCCTAACATCGGAACAAATAATACAAGATTGGAGCAAATAAACATAACATGAACCCACGACCTCCTTGTCTGAAATCACCACTGGACCCAAAAGATCAATCTCTTAAGTTAAGACAATAATCTTGTAAGGTATTCCCGATATTAACTAATAATTTTAATTGGCCTGCTGAATATGGGGAATTGGGCAAAATGACCCAATAAAAATTAAGGCACTTTAATTATTATTAAATCTTAGAAATTTCATGTACTCATCCCCCTTTCTTGTAAAAGATAAAATCTCTCTTACAATTAAAGAGCGCCTTCCCACCAAAACATTTTGGATTTGCAACATAAAATTCTGGGTCTCTCAATTAAGTATAATTGTATAAATGAACATGTTGGTGAATTTAATAGTAACAAATTTCGATCATAAGTTTGTAAAATCTGGCATCTGGCTACAAGATGGCTGCTCATATAATAAAAGAGGCAATACAAGATAATGTAAGCATTGTTTGAAGTCCAAGATCTTATAATCAAGTTGGATACAAACCATATATGTAATTTATTTTATATCACTACCTGTAAAATGAGGTGATTTCTGGAATAATAGGCATCGATAAAACAAAAAGATTTTTTTTTAATGGGAATAAAACAAAAATATCTTGCAGGAACACTTTGAGAATTCACGGACTGATTTCAGCAGTGAAGTAGCACTATTGGCAAAAATTGACCATCGGAGTCTGGTGAAGCTACTTGGCTATGTTGACGGTAGTAATGAGCGCATTATTATCACAGAATATGTTGGAAATGGTACTCTTAGAGAACACCTCGATGGTAATTTTCTACACTACGGAAAGCTTCATTCTGTTTAATTATGATTCCTCCATTAATGTCGATGATGTTGCTTTAATCTACTATAAAAAAAAATGATGTTGCTTTAATCCTTGTAGGCCAGCATGGAAAAATCTTGGATTTTAATCAGCGGCTTGAAATTGCCATTGACATTGCTCATGGACTAACTTATCTCCATCTATATGCAGGTTAGAAAATCCCTAATTAGTTGGGAATATCAAAGTTGTATATTGATATCAATAAATTGATTTGTATGATACCAAAGCCTCCAGAAGGACTGGAACCAATGTGTTTTGGTGTTGGTTTAGTAGAGGACATTATCAGATTTCAAATGCTTCTCCGTAGTTTGTACATGCTCAGATTTCATAACATGACTTCCATCTTGTTTGGGATAATCATATTGTGCGGTTAACTTATATCTTTTATTTACAATAGAGAAGCAAATTATTCATAGAGATGTGAAATCAACCAACATTCTTCTTACTGAGAGCATGAGAGCAAAGGTAGCAGATTTTGGATTTGCGAGACTTGGCACATTGGGTACCGAACAAACACACATCTCAACTCAGGTGAAAGGGACAGTCGGTTACCTCGACCCAGAGTATATGAAGACTTATCAACTTACTACTAAGAGTGATGTCTACTCATTTGGGATTTTACTCGCAGAAATTCTAACAGGCCGCCGTCCATTGGAAGTGAAGAGGCCTCCTGAGGAGCGGGTCACAATAAGATGGGTGAGCTAAACTTCCATTTCCATGAACACTTTTTTATGTTTTCATTGCCATTGGTAGTTGTTAGAGACCTGTGTAAGTTCAAGTTCATTCTTTTTTATAGAAGATGGATAAATTGTCCTGTGTTTGCACGACAGAACAACAGATGAAACCTAAAAAGAGCCTTTTTTTTGTCTATAATCTGATGCTATATCAAGCTATAACTATTGTATGATTTACAGATTTAGATCGATCAAATTCTGATACCATGTTCTCAACTAAAGAAGTTTTATCTATTATTTTCTTCTTCCTTTTTTTCCCTTGAATGGGTGAGGGAAACACACAGAGCTCAACTTGCAAGTTCAGGCTGTCCATTACATCAGGGGATGCCTTGTCATGTTAATTCTAAAAGTAACATAATTAGCTAAAAGTATGAGGTTCAACCTCTCATGTTGTTTCTTGTTATAACTTTGATGTTTGCAGGCTTTCACCAAGTACAGTGCAGGCAAAATAGTCGAAACATTGGATCCTTCCATGCAGGAAACTGTGGACACAGAGATTCTCATCAAAATGTTTGAATTAGCGTTCCAATGTGCAGCACCGATACGAGCCGACCGTCCAGACATGAAATTAGTTGGAGAGCAGTTGTGGGCAATAAGAGCAGATTATATGTCACAAAAGAAGGACAAGGCCAGACATTGAAGTGTTAGTACTGTATTTGAAACTCCAAAGGTGATAGATAAGTACAGTGTGATTCATTAATTTACACTTCTTCATTATAAATGCACCTCCAGCAGAGTTTGTTTCACATCTTGCTTAATCTCCATTTTTTGGAGTCTGTCCTTTTTTATTACTTTTCTTAGCTAATCAGTGTGTTCAAACTCCAATGATTTACATGCAACCAACTATATTAGAAAGTTAAAAACCTGTTTAAAACATAACCCAATAATACATTTTGGAAACTAGAATAATTGGATATAGAGTTGTATCTTGAAGAATTTTAAACTAAAGGATCGTGTTTGATTGCAGTTTTCTAAAATTATTTTTAAAATATGATAATTTTGAAGAATTCTTTAAAATTTTCAGATATTCAATGATGAAGATTTAATAGTTGACTTAAATGTTAATTTACATTTATTTAATGAGTATTTAAATTGATAAAATCATTTCTTTTATTGGCTTAATTCATTTTTATTGTCAAGTTTGAACAAGAAAAATTTGTTTTTTTCCCTAAAATAAGTTTATATTTTTTTAAAAAAAGTAAAGATCAAATAATGATCAATTTAGTAATTGAGTTTAAAACGACTTTCACAACCCTTCGATGGATTAAATATTTCCTAAAATTTAGAAAATCGTTTTCCAATTTCTAAACATATAAACTCCTACTTAAATTGGATAAATTTTTTTTTTATCAAAAGATTAAATTATATTAATAAAAATAAATTTTTTATTCAACCAAAAATTTTTTTGAACCAAATTAATATTTATTCAAATTTATTTTACATTTATTAAGAACTAATAGAATAATTTTTTAAAAATAAAAAATGGCCAATTGACTACAAACAAATATCTTTATAATTTCAAGACTTAGAAAGTTGTACACATTTTTTTAGGGGTTTTAAGAATTGATATTTTTTAAAATAATATTTTTTTCAAATGACATTTTTCAGATTGAGATTGGTCTAATCTCAGACGGAAATTGGTGGAATCTCAATTTGAGAAAGGTAATTTTTGAAATATTTTAAAACACTTGCTATTTTATGTAAATGATGAAGTGAAATGAATACATTTGAAATTATTTAATCTCCATTGGCCATTGCTTTAGCAGGGAGAATGATTAAAGTCTGCATAACATGCATAAAGAACAGGTACAGGCAAGACATTTATCATCACTGTTTGACATCTATTCCAATCAATTACATTACCAAGCCATGACACTCATTTAAAACGCCAGAGCTATAGTTTCTTGGAAAGCATTGAATGTAAAAAGTACACTTAATCTAGTCTGTGACAAATCCAGAAACAGTACTAAGCTTTTCCACCCGAGACGCTGGAAGGGTAGTGATTAACCATCATCTGGATATGTTTCTTCAGTTTTCTCCTTCGATGGTTGCTTGCCCTGCATTAATAAACATCATGTTAATGACCAACAATGAGAAACATCACCAGTAACTTCACGACTCACAATTGATTTGTTCGGTATAGCTATTGAAGTTAACGGTGTTCGAGTAATAGGATTTTCTCAGGTAAAATAATCTTGGTAATTTACATTTTACAGAACAGAAATGCTGGTGGGTGAAAAGAAGGAGAAAAGACCCAAAAAAGAGGGTAGAAAATTATGATTATTATTTGAAAGAAAGACACTTTTCGTTGATGTATGGGGAAAAAAACAAGAGGAAGAAAAGCATCCCAAGCATTACAAAAAGACACCCCAATTTGAATTATCTTTTTTGTAATATACAAAAAGGTTGGTAAGGGATCTCCAATACGATCCCTGGTAGATTGCAAGATATTCAACCCACTCCAAACCTTTATGGATAGAAAATTATTATATGGATTGTTTTGTTTGCTTTTTAATTTTCTCTCATCAGAATGAGCAAAGCAACTCCCAAGGGTTTAATCCATCCATATTTCTTTAAAATGAGACACTAATCAAATTGAATGAATGTAGAAGATTGAAAGAAACCAACTGAACAAAGAACAGAACGTCAACCCACAACCCGATAAGCTGACAGCTGTTATGGAAAAAGCCTTACTGTATTTCCTCCAATAATACGGGATAAAAGGGAGAAAATTTCTTAAAAGTAAAACATTCGGATACGCATACTCCTGACGTCTGAAAAGTGCCACTGATTCCTCTATCTAAATGCCCAAAATGATAGTGGTTATCTTGGCAACCTAGAGAATCTTTCCTTTGATTAAAAGGGGGAACAGGGACCTCCTTTGCGAATGTTCCATCTGTAAGATGCATAAAATTACTCTCTCAGCCCAAAAATTTGAATTTTAGTTTTCTTCCATTTGTTCTAAGTCTAACGAGGTCGATCCTCTGTCCCCCTACCTTTCTGACAATCCATCTATCCATATCTTTATATTTCTCTACCTATCTATCTAGCTAGCTCAGAAACAAAAGAAATGAAGAGGAAATCGGATCTTTTAAGCCCTTTCCATTAGAAACAAAAAATTAGCAAGCTGGATGCAAAAGAATTGTTTTCTTATTTATTTGCCACTAAGCCATAACTCTATAGTGTACTAACCAGTATTGATTGCGTAGTATGAATGAATCTGTTGCAACTTTCTTCCCATCATCATTTCGGTTCCAATGGTAGAATGCATGAGTCTTGTTTTTTATCTCAAAAGTTGAATGCCCATAACTGGCTTCTCTAAATGCTGAGTAGTCCGGTTGTGGATCTCTAAACCTTAAACCAACAAAAGATCATTCCCCAAGTTAGATAGACAGACCAAATCTCATAATTATCCACATCTACAATGTGGATGAGTGACTTTGATGAATGATATCCAATTTACCTTCCAGCAAGACCTTCCTGGTTTCCACCATCTCCAACTGTAATGTAAACAGGGGCAGATTTGTCTGGTATGGGGTGGCGGTCACTACTTACATTGTAGTGTATACTTGAGATGCGATACTAGCAGAGGGGAAAAAAGCTCTTTGAGAAACCAATCAAAATCAGGCAACAACAATATTAAGATAAAGCAGTATATTTTCTTATACGAAAAAATAAAGCAGTATTTAGGTGTAAGAAATAGTAGGTCAGTAGGAATATGCAGAAACTGACAGGGATATTCAGCCTTCTAAAAGGGTTGTGGTTTCTGAACATAGTCATTAGTAAGAGCTCATAATGACTCCTTTACCCCATTCTGCAACCTTTTTTTTGAAGAGTAAGAACTCAATTATTTATGACGACTTACATTTCTACTAATATCTCCGTTTACATTAAAAGGTGCTAAATAAAAAACAGGGTTGGCTGATTATCTTGTAAAAGTAGAATAACGAACATGCAGATTATGATACAACAAACAATGTTCATTGAAACTATATACATTTTTAACAGATTCATCCTATTCTGATATTTAAAAAAAATATTGAATACCTCATTGATCCCAAACAGTTGTTAAATAATCCATTATGAAATTTTTTGTCAAGAACATGGATGAAACGAACATATTCACCTCATGAATTATTTCCTCTGCTTATTTTATGAATTTCTATTTCTTAACACCATCATATGAGACATTAACTACCGTGAACATTTCAATGACATTATAATATGACAGCACCAAATGAAATATATGCATTTATCACAGTTACAGACCAGGAAAAAAATGCCCTGACCTGCAGGATAAAATAATCAATATATCAAAAAGGATAATATATAAACTAAGCAACTTACTGATCGCTCATAAGCATGGACATGGCCAGCAAAGACAACATCAACTCTGTACTTCACAAACAAGCTTTCAAATACTGATTGTATACTTTCACCCTCCATGAAATGTGCTTCATTACTGTTGTAGATTGGAACATGCACAAGAACAATTAGCCAGGGCGTCTTCTCCCTATCAACCCGCCCAAATTCTTCATGTAGCCAGTGCCATTGAGGCGTGTATTTCACTGAGGGAAATATTTATAGAACTTTGAAAAGGGCACAGATATGAAAGTAGACAAAAAGAAAACACAAGATAAGACAAAACACGAGCTCATTATCAAAGTGCTTATGAGTTCAAATAAGCAAGAAACAAGCATGCTAAATCTCTATCTGGTTTACTTTAAGCTACACTCAGATCTCTCATGCAGCAGTTACAAAATCCATCCTCAAGTTGCAAAATTTCAATTCAGAATCTTTTTGGACACAGACCTTTCAAATGAAAATGCAGAACTGCAAATCTTGATCTCAACATTATTTTACAATAAAATTTTCCGTGAAAATGCTCAAACTCATCAATCCAATAGCTTGATGAGATTGACATGTACTTGGCAATAGGCACATACTGGGTAGTCACTAATCCAGTTTGATCTCTAGTTATGATTATCTCAACAGCTTTCCATAAAAAAAAAAAAAAATTATCTCAACAGCCATCTCCATATAAACAACTAAGAACCACTTGACAGGATAAATTAGGCAAAAGAATTCATTGTTCTTGCTACAGAATGCCCTACCATTCTATATGTTTTAACTCCCTGAGACTGGGATGACAAACTATCCTGATTTGATCAATGCTGGCACCAGTTGAGGTTACAGCGCATCAGCATGCAAAACCACAAAAAAAAAAAAAGCACTCAAATATGTTACTAACTAGAAACTACCCAAAATTGAGGCTCATTACACAAATTCAACTTCACAAGATCCACATTGCTAAGAAGGTGAAGTGGCTAGAATATCCCTCCCTTTGATGTTCTAATGCATAGAAATGTAGAGTTTCTAGATTATGTTGATAAGACCAAAATGAAAATTTATCTTTCCAAATTTAAGGCTATAATTACAGTTTTGTGAAAGTACAATTATGAGTGACACAAACACACCCAACAAAAAGAGGAGAAACTCTAGACCTCCACCTGACTCTGGCAGTGATTAACATGCAGAATGTACAGAGAAAAAGTAAACAAAAGGAAGGAAAGCTCACTACATGAAGAATGATACACATGCTTACCAAATGAAGAGTAGGCAGACAACACTATTATATGAGCAGATGCCCGTCTGATTGCATACCAAAGAGGACTGCTGCTTTTGGATGCCAAATAAGGTGTAGGATATCGTTGAATATAGGATTTGAAAGGAGTAACCTCGCCCTAAAAAAAAGAACAGTACAAAACAAGAACTTATTTTTTTAGATGAATTCACAATTTTTTAATAAATTTTGAAAAAGAGTACAAAATGAGGATGAGATGTCCTCAAAAAAGAAAAGAAAAAAAAAAACTGTACAGAAAAAGGAGCTAAAATCATAAGCAAAATGCCCCAATCCCTATCCAATTACAAAAAATGATCCCAAATCCCATATATACCAGAAAAATGAGATCCAAAATTTAAATCTTTGATATTGCTTGCCCGAGAGTAGGAGAAGATAAATTATTTCAAAGTTATAAGTGGATATACGCCTGAATAATCAAAATTGTAAAGGGGGGACAAACAATCCCTTGGCATCTAGATGAATCCACCTGTGACCTAGCTTAGTGCTGCAAAAAGAAATGCTGAGTAAATATGCACAGAACATTGAACAAGGTATCTGTGGCAAAATAGTATAATACCATTTATAGCTGAATCTTCATATGTTTTAATTGACACGTTGGAGTTATAAAGATTGTTAGAGATGTAGTTGAGGTAATAACTAATAACATAATTAAATTCTTGAAAATTTTACCATGTAAGGCATGTACTCTATTTCGTGATTTCCAGCAGACCAGATCCATGGCTGATATGCTACACTTCGCTCCACAAATCGACCCCATGTATCCCACCTTAGACCAACATCATTATATTGATATCTATCAGCATAAGAGAGATCTCCAACAAATAACACAGTCTGCCCTCCACTCTTCATATAATGCTTAAGAGTAGAAAGAGAATTATACGTCTGGCCCAAATCACCTAGTGCATATAATGGCTATTTAATACCGAAAAAATGGGAACAAAATAAATGACTGCAAAAGTTTATGAAGTGCAAATGTAAGTTGGAAAGCATTAAGCACGAGAAAGAAAAAATAGACGCTTCAAATTTTATATACATCTTATTCTGTCGCATTGATTTGGAGAAAAATAAAAAATAGAAATTCCATAAATATTTGATATAACATATACATGGTGAAGATTAACAAAATATTTGAATAAAAATAGCAAGAAAAGAAACTTCAATAAAAAGAAATAATATTATACCACTATAATTATAAAGCTTCATATCTTTTTTTTATCAGGGATATTAAATATTTGAACAAATCACATAAGACCTCAGGTTTTACTTTCATTTTAAAAGATTTAAATAATTTAATTGGTTATACAACACATTCCATTATTGTGCCACTGCATTAGATAAATTAAAGAATTTTGGGTCAAACATTTACTTCAAATATTGAAATTTGAATAGTTTTGTACCACATTTTCTAATAAAAAATATTGTAGAAGCCTTCATTTTTTTACAGATACCTCAATGTCTTTTTATGGATATATTGAAGCCTCTTTAGAATTCAATTTTTTTTTTCTTTTTATTTTAGAAGATGGATACTATGTATGAGCACAACTTATGTAAAAAAACTATTCATAGTATTTAAATTTCAAATTCTCTCTCTAAAAAATATTTAAATTTCAAATTGTAATCAAAATTATTTGATAAAAATAGTTGAGTGTTCAGAATAATTAAAACTATTCATAATCAAATAAAGGGTATTAATAGAGTGAGTTTAGTATAAATAAAAAATATGAATGTACCCTAGCAAAATAGAAATCTAATATTTCATTTTATTTTATGGATAATGTTTATGATATATAATCGATTGCATAACTTACATTACATGTCACATGTAATATTATAAGTAATGAAAAAGTTAGACCCTAAATTCTACACTAGTACTCTGCAAAGAAAGAGAACTTCTCACCAATTATCCCAAATTTGTAAGAAGCATCTGGATCCACCTTCGGGGGAGTTTGAAACCAAAATTCTCGAGCAGAGTCACCACTTCCAATCTTGTAGTAATATTTGGTATCATACTGGGTCAAGGGATACCATTAACTCGTCAGAATAACAGAATTCAGAGACAGGCACAGAAAGAGAGGGTTGCAATCATCTTGGAAGAAACACAAGTCTATGGCATGCCATGTTTAACTTATAGTCCATGTCAAAGATCAAAAGTATGTGTGAAATTGTTATGAGAAACTATTTCCATCGATGAGAGCAGGGTCAAAACTCAAAATTGAAGATACATATAAGAAGCCTGGTATATTATACTTGAGATTGCATGTGTAATCATTTGCTCTCTATGAACTCCCATATGTAATTACCGGATTGAACTTAGAATATTATTCTGATAAGATGAACCTTTTCCCTTCATCAACACACTACATAGTTACCTTGAGGTCACCAACAAGGCAGTGATGAATGTAACCAGACTTGTATTTATAAAAGGTATAATTTGCCACTGTTCCCTCCGCAGTGAACTCATAACTTTCATTTGACGTACCATATTGAACGTTATTGGTCCCTGGCTCATCAGCTGTTACCCACGAGATAATAACAGCCTTACCTTCATAATCACCCTGGGTGATGTGCACCTACAAGTAGTGGCGGAAATATGTGTTATAGTTTCTCAGATAAGTGGGATGATTTCCAGAAAATGGAAATACATAAGTAACACAACTCAGAATTCAAATTCATAAAAGTAAAAATAAACGAATGTCCATAGAAAACCCTATCCAAAGAGTGCCAGAAGAGAAGCTTTAAGTCACAAATTATGCAGATTAAGACGAATGAAGGTGCAACAAAAGAAAGACCAAACAAAAATACAGGCTAAAATCGAACAAATGAGCCACCCTGAAAAATTTATAAAAAGGGGGTCCAGTTCCTTGAGTTCAATGGCCGAAGAGTGCCATTAAAGTGCGTCAAACTCCAAACCTCCTCCCAAGACTTTAAATAACCATCCTATTTCTTCATATCAAATATTCTAGAGAATATAAAAAAATACCAACCAATCAAAGAAGATGTGTGAATCCTTTTAATTCCCCCTTGAAATCTTATAACAAATAATCAACATGGAAAGGCACCACACCTCCTAACATAGTAAAAAAATGAAAATAACAAGCTGCACAAAAGAAGAAGCACGAGCAATAATGGAGTATAAAATTGTCCAAACCAAATCTATGACCCAATAATTGGTAAAAGGAGAGAGAATGCAAACATAAAACTTAAGTAATCTTCAGAATTAAGCAAACAAGATAAGAGTCAGATATATAGGAAATATAATCATAGTCAATTAAGACATGATGAACAAAAAAACTGCCTCTAATTTTTTTCATAAGAAACACTTTCATTTAAAAAAAAGAGAGATAATACAAAGGGGAGAAGAAGTTCAACCCTAAAACCAAGGAAAAGGGAGATAGCGAAAAATTGCTCCAACTTATCAAAATTAAGGATAATGTGGAACAGTATAAAGTAATATGAAAAAAATCTAAATGTCATCATCCTTTCTCTTCCTACTTCAAAGATGCTTGTGTTCCTTTATATAACAAAAAAACACTGGTAATAAAATTTGTTATTAAAATATTAGCCTTGCCTAGCTTGTTTACATGGTCAGGAAGGACTTGGTTAAGGTAAAGTAAGTGAAGACAGAATTCCCAAATCCTATGATCTGACAGTGTTCGAATTAACAAATCGGGTCCCCCTTCCCTCAAATCCCTCCCAAAGAAAATTCCTCATGTTTTCCAACATATTGGCTATTGGCTAATAGTGGTTTTCTTGTTGGGATTTCTATTCACTGTTATGCTAGACACCTAACTAAATAAAAATTAGTCTCCCTCCTTACTCCTTACACAATAATGCTTTTTTTTCCATCTATACAATTTTTTCTGACTGTCTATAAAAGAAATTATGTTCCAATTACTCCTACAGGAGGCTCAAGCAAGAGCAAGGCCAATCATTAACATGAGCAATCCTAGAGATGACAGATGCAAGACAACAAATAAATCTTTAGAAATGTCATTTCCTCTAAAATGACTCGGAAAGAGTTAATCCCACAAAAAAATTGAGAATTATTCGCCACTTTATGCTCACCCCAGAGCTAATAAGGATTGTGTCTATCTTATCATCATCTCCCTAAAAGTTTCATTCTGAAACTTATTAAAAAAGAAGGAAGAATCAAAAGCACAATTAAGGCAAAATCCTAACCAAGGATGAATGGCAATTTGAGATTGAGAGAGGGGGAGGGGAGGAGGACTGCGATACTTGATGTATAATTGCTGCTCTTTTTGAGCACGGTGATATTGCTTTACCCTTAATCAAAGGACAGATGTATTACTAAAACAAGTGTAAATGCCTCTCTGACCAACTTATTCATGACATACCTTTTCGATAAAAATATTGGTAAAACAGTTATAACAGGGGAGGTGTAGTGTAACATCAAAATATGTCATTGAGGCTATAAGTGTGTGGCAAGATCTATAGTCTCCAGTAAACCACCCACAAAAGTTGATAACCACCGTTGTCTAGACCTTCTTTCTCACACCACAATTAATGCGGTGAGGCAACCACCCAACCTTACAACAGTTGACATCGGGAAATCCTTAAGATGTCTTAATATCCTATGCTAGTAGTGAGCACTATGGTTTGAACCCATGGCCTCAGATAAATTAAATGAATTTAGGTTTAAAAGTTGGCTCCTTTGACTAGTGTGCCAACCCGTGATGGTTAAATTCCACAGTTTCATTATATGATCAACTCTGTAGTAATGAAAAGAAAGTTTATTTTTTTATGATACTGTATGCGGCGTGAAAAAAAAAATGAGGAAATGGAGTACAATGGATTAAAGAAACTAAACCAAATCAATAAAAACTATTCTTCACTTGAATCACACAGCCTATACAAGTATACATAAATATTGTTGTGTTTTAATTATGCTTGATACGTATTCAATGATCCTAAATATCGACAAGGCTATATAAAGAAATCTTTATGAAAAGGAACGAATAATGAATTCAATAGTCTTTGCAGTACAGGACAGATGACACAAAATACCAGTCGCTAAGAAAAACTGAATAGCTCACTTGTTGGGGTGCATTATAACTCTTTGGAATTGCAAATTCTTCATTATTAAGAGGTATATCAAGGGACGGCCACTCCGATCGGACAAACGAACTGGTGATCCCCGCATTCACAAAGTTCAAACAGCTAAGAAATAAGCAGAAAGCAAATGCAGGTTGAAGAAACAAACACTGAAACTTGAAATCTCCCATCATGATTATGATTCAATCAACTGCATGACGAAAAAAAAAAACAACTCTTTAAGACACTGATAAGAACTTCAACTACTGATAAAAATTCAGAACCAAGACTCCATTGAAATCGATATAATGAAGAAATAAAATAAATACATCTCATAGAAACGAATCATCAAATCATTAAGCATATCAATCAAATAACAATACATCAAACACATGATCCACAGCTAATAAACTATTAACTGAATTAAGATTAGTAATCACAGAAATGAAGTAGACGATTGAATCATCGATGAACAAATTATTAACTGAATCAAATCGACAGAGAGAGAGAACCTGAAAAACATGAGCGAAGGAGTGAGAGAGGAAGAAGAAGATTTGAGTGAATTTGAAGGAAACACCGAAGCAATGGAAATGAATGAATCTTCCTTATTTAATTACTTGGATTCAACGGGGCATGAGTTAAGGCGTGGGTTAGCAGCCAAGTAACTTTAGTGACGTGGCGTGTTTTTAGAACATTCGTTTATCGATTTTTTTTCCCATGTTTCCCATCCCTTCCCTTCCCTTCAATTTCAAGGGAAATATTTCTGTCTGTATGGGGGTTTTAAATAATAAATCTACTTCGCCTCGGTAGCCGTGCTTTTGATAATTTTTGTTTCTTTTCCTGGGCGGCTAGAATCTTCGATCCTATGAAAACTGGTAAATATCTTAACTGTGTATACGTGTTTGGTTTGTATGTTTGGGTTGTTAAGTGAGAGTTGTTAAAATTATATTTAGATTATATAAAATAGTGGATTTGTTAGGTATGAATTGGTGTAATAATTATTGAAATTAAAAATGAGTAGGTTTGTTAAGTATAGAAATAAGGAACCATCATCTTAGACTCAAAACTATGAGACAAACGTCGGTATCGTGAATCAAACTCAGAGTTATGTTCATATTGATATATTTTTAGAACAATTACTGAAATAACATATTTTTACACACTAATTACTTAAATTTCAGAACTTTTAAAAAAATACTCAAATAGCATAACTATAGTTCAATAAAGGGTAAATTATAAATAACAACTCTGTGGTTTCATTTAAATTCTTGCATAGCCCTTGTAATTTAAAAATGACAAATCACACCCATGTAGTTTCAATTTATGCCAATAAGACCCCCCCTCCAACGTTGTAAACGTTCTTTTAGCCATAACTTATTCGTTTGAACTTTGATTTGAAGGATTCAAGATGTTTTGGAATCCTTATTTTGAACTCTACGTTACGGTCACTTGAAAACTTTTAAATCATCAATAAACAACGGGGTTAATGACTACAATCATACCTAATATTTTGATGATAATAAACTCTTTTATTTATTGACGATTTTAAAGTTTTGAAGTGACCATAATGTAGAACTCGAAATGAGGATTTCAAAACATGTTGAATCATTTAAATTGGAGCTTAAACAAAGAAGTTGTAGCTAAAAGAAAGATTACAACGTTGGAAGGTAGGGCTGTTATTGGCATGATTTAGAACTACAGCAGTGTGATTTATCATTATTAAACTACATATGTTTTTCAAAAATTTGATCGAAATCACAGGGGTGTTATTTGTAATTTACCCTTCAATAAATTTATTGAACTAAAAAAATGAAAAAAAACTAATATATTTATTGAAAATAATAATGAAAAATAATCAAATAGTTCGATAAATTGTTGAACTTGAACTCAAAAAATCCAAAAACAAACAAATTCATTAAAAATTCCTAAGAAAATAGTTCAATAAATTTATTGAACTATAATTATGTTATTCGAGTAATTTTTAAAAAGTTCAAACATTTTAGTAATTAGTATGCAAATTTATGCTATTTGAGACAAATTCTTTATATTTTTTTAATAATATATCATGTCTATTTATTAATAATAATAATAATAATAATAATAATAAAGATATATTAAAGTTCACTATTTTAAATAAATCTAGATCTATATATATATAATCGACACCGATACAAATATAACAACGGTAAAATGCACCATTGACCCCTACACTTTCAAGTTTTTTTTATTTACACCCCTGGACTTTCAATTTGATTTTTTTCACCCCTACATTTTGCATTGTCCAATTTCCATCCAATTAAAATGTTAAAACTAACCGTCTCTAATATTTTATTGATTTCTCATTTAAAGATGATGTGAAATGATATTTTTACCCCCACTTAAACCTAGTTAATGTAGAATGAACCCTTAACCCTAGTAAAAATAATTTCCCCAAATTCTTATCATCTTCCTCACGAGAGAAGGATTGTTTCAGAAAATTAAGAGTTAGAACTTTATATGGCTATCTATTCTTTTTCTAAGCGTATATATGGTTCTTATCTTATTTAGAAAGCTTTTGTATTAATTGAAAATTTCTAATTGATAAACACAATAACGAGGAAAAACAGTTTTCGTGGTTGTTGGTATGTGGATTGCATGATCTTCTTATCTTGTTTTTGTTTTCTCAGCCATTATATTTTGTTTTTGGGTTTACTTTACATGGCAGCTACTTCAACTGTCTCTTCTGCTGGACCACGATACGCACCAGAGGATCCAACTCTCCCCAAACCATGGAAATGTTTAGTTGATTGAAAAACAGGGTATCTTTACTTTTGGAATCCAGAGACAAATATTACCCAATATGAGAAACCTCTAGCCATTGCTCCGCTGAGTTCATCAATGGTGCCCATTTGGGGAAATTATTTTTACTAGGGTTAGGGGAGATGAGACTGGTTTAAGTTGGGGTAAAAATGTTAATTCACGTAGTCTTTAAATGAAAAATCAATAAAATATTAGAGTCCGTTAGTTTTAACATTTTAATTGGATGGAAATTGGACAATGCAAAATGTAAAGGTGAAAAAAATCAAATTGAAAGTCCCCTGGTGTAAATAAAAAAAAAACCTGAAAGTGTAAGGGTCAATGGGGCATTTTACCCATATAACAAATAAACAACTGATAAATACTAGTAGAAAAAAATTATTTGATTTATGTCATGAGATTGATGGAAAAAAACGAAGAAAATTTTATGATCAAAAAATTAGATCGAGTGTACCAATTTTTTAAAAGGAAGGGTATGACACTTTCAATAGGCTGAAATATCAAATGAGCCATTTTTTTAATAACTTTTATCAGATCACAAAAAATTGAAGAACCCAAATCCATTTTAAGCTAATAGGATTGTATATTCTAATTTTAATCTTCGAATCCTTTTGATAAAACTCTATATTTTTGTGATGGATTCCCCTATTTTAATTATAGAGATTAGGTATAATTCTTTGTCACAATACAAACCACAACTTATATTATTAGGTTTTAATAAACAATTGAAAGAAACAAACTACATATTGAGAAGTAAGATTTATCTCCATAAATTAATGTGGCAGGAATAATTAGTCAAGATTTGATTTCATAAATTAATGTGGTAGGAATAATTAGTCACACCAGATAATTTAAATATGGTTGATTACCATTTACTTATGTGGGTGGCCAAATTCTATTTATCCACTTAATCATATAAAAAAAAAAAACTGCAGCTACAAGAGATGGGAAAGAGACCACACACGGCGGGGTCTTCAAGGTGGTACAAAAATAATATATATCTGTCACAATCTAATCCCTCTATAAAATAAAATCTTACACACCGAGAAATGAGAGGGCCAAAAATTGTTGAATATGAATGAAAACATAAGCGAACAAGTTTAATACGTTTCATATTTTAACCGATGACTTAAAATATTTTCAAACACATGCTTATGTAAGACCCTGCGTCAGATTAATGATTGGAGCGAGCCTCCGATCACCTCTACAGAGCCGTGCACCAAAAATCTAGTTCCTC
This sequence comes from Gynostemma pentaphyllum, assembly GCA_028015215.1. Lineage (NCBI taxonomy): Eukaryota > Viridiplantae > Streptophyta > Magnoliopsida > Cucurbitales > Cucurbitaceae > Gynostemma > Gynostemma pentaphyllum. The sequence goes on along the minus strand of CM051351.1, from coordinate 16,309,522 downwards.
TCGTCTTGGTCACCTTAAAAAAAAAAAAAAAAAAAATATACCCGATTTAAAAAAACATCGTTATTTTAAGATATTTGGTAGGAGGAGTTATAAAATCAGATTAATATAGTATGGGATTATGAAACCCAAATTCGTGTAGCCATGTTATGATATGTTGGGATATGTGATAAAATTAAAATAATATGATAAACTAAAGAAGAAAGAAGAAGGAGAGAAGAGAGAAAAATGGTAAAAGCCGGAAGACTACATTGTGAATTTCTTCTTCTAAAACCCAAGTCTATTACATTGTTTATATAGAAAACATAACTTAGAAAAATAAGAAAAATATAATCTAAATAGTAAAAGATAATTATCATAATGGAATAAGATAAATAAGAAAAATATATTAAATAGAATAAACTAAAGTTGGCAGTTTTCTGCCGAATCATCGCCGTGGCCACGAACACTCGTTTCCACGGCATCGTCCATCATCAAATCTCTATACCCTCCCTCAAGTTGGAGCATGGAGGTCACGGAATGCCCAACTTGCGAAAAATGATCAAAAGAAGGGTCTTGTTCAAGAGCTTGTAGTAAAAAAAAAAATATTGTTTCTTACCATAAAACGCCATCATCCATCATCAATTGCAATGGTCGTTGGTGTATCAGCGTCGATCATCGCGGTCATCATGGTTGTTGCGATATGTGCAACATCCACACGGTCATTTCCAATCTAAAAACATCGTCATTAATCGTTTTAAATATTGAAACGCCTTCATTCATTATGGACTCTTCTTGAGTTTCTTCCATGACTGTTTTCTTCATTGGCCGAAAAGACTCTTCTTGAATTCCTTTCATCATTGTTTTTCAGGTTGATGCGCATAGGCAACATCCCCACGATCATTTCTTGTCAGGAAACGCCGTCATTCATCATAAGAACTCTTTATGTGTTCTCGTCATCGGTCTTCGGTTATGGTTCCATTGAGAAACCTTATTTGCACAAAAATTATTGCGCATTGAATTTCCATCATCATTGTTTCTAATCAAGAAAACAAATGTTTTTTTTCTTTCAAAATAGTCATAACACCATCAACTTTATTTCATAGATTAGGCGCCATTGAACCCTAACCTGCTTTGGAACATGACGGTGTGACAATGTAGAACACTGCGACGTACGCATTGATTGGCTCAGTGTAGCTTCCTTCATCGGCAAGGTCTGCCAGTAAAAACGCTTTTCGATTCGAAATTCCAAATATTTGGAGGAATATTTTAAAAATAAATAAATAACAATCCTTGTTCCTTGCATCTTTGAGAAACATCCTATGCACCAAGCATAACCACATATGGTGATGACTCATCCTTGTCAGTTTTCACTTTTATACCATCTCTTGGGAAAATTTCTCTGAGATTCGGTTTGTGGCTGTCGTATATATCGGCTAACTTGACAATGAACAAATTTAGAGGATTTAAATAAACCCGCTCTGATAGGTTGTATTCCAATGCCTTTGCAAGCAATTTCGTGGTGGAACCAATAACTTTTGTTCACCGACTTCTCTGACAAAACATTTCAAAGAACAAAGACAATTGAGATCGCGGCGGAACGCCAAACTATCTAAACCTGCTTCGATACCATGATAAAATTAAAATAATATGGTAAACTAAAGAATAAAGAATAAGAGGGAGAGAAGAGAGGAAAACAGTAAAAGCCGGAAGACTACATTGTGAATTTCTTCTTCTAAAACCTAAGTGTAACGTCCCGTTACTTTTGGGGGTGAAGTTTTTATTTTATTTTATTTATTTATTTTAATTAAAGTATTTAAGGTTAATTTAAAAGTAGTGATTTCGATTTTAGTAGTTATTTTCGTCCGAAATTCTTTTTAATCGTTTTAATACTTTAAATTTGTTTCGGTTGTATTAATAATTATTGATCACCATTAGGCTAGTTTAAATGTTTCGGGTTTTGTTTTAAAGGCTTAAAGCAAATAAAGGACGTAGGCATCATTTCCGATTTCTTAAATATCTAAATACTATTCATCCTTCTCCTTTATTAAGCCAAAATTAGACAAAAATCATAAAATTTCTTCTCATTTTTCATCCCAAACCCGTAGCTTAGAGAGAAAAAAAGAGGAGAGAAAGAATTTGTCACCCCGGCTTCGTTTCTCGACCGTTTTCATCGTGCCTTAGCTCGTTGGAAAGCTCTCGAGACGTACTTTCTACTCATCCTAACAATCAAGGTTTTCTCTCATTTTCTCGAGGCCTTAAGGTATGACAAAATTTCTAAAATTTGATGTGAATAGTATTTTAATGGTGGATTTGAGTTGAAATCTTCAAATTCCTTCATGGAAGCTTGAAGATTTCAATCGGGAAAGGCGTTGTGGGTAATTTTAGGAAGTTCCCCTAAACTCTAAAACCGATTTTGAGTCGGAAACTCGTCCCATGAGATTTTCCCTCACTTGGCCATGTTTAGGATGTTAAGTTTATTGTGTTTTTGCTATTTACTTAATTTTTCGGAAATCGATTAATGAACAAAACCCTAAATTACGGATACCCATTAAAGTTGCGAACCTCCAAAGTATCCGAAACCAACCCGAAACACCTCTAAAATGCATAAAAGTCGGAAAACCAAACCCGAACCCCTTTTTCCCTAGTTTGGCCGAGAGCTCTATAAGGGTAGAATCCGGGATTTTCGTGGTTTTATGTGTTTAGATGTTGTTTGATTGCTTTTCGGTTAATTAATGTAATTTAGGAATAATTCGTTTGTAGGATTGTGAATTGATTGTGAATTTTACAACCTCGGATTATTCGGAGCTTGTCTTCAAGCTAAGGTGAGTTTAATGTGAAAGTTAGTGGTTTTATGAATTTAGTTTCGTTATGTAATTGTTTATCGATGTAAAGAGGGTGATAACTTCTTAGGATTAAGTTTTGGTTGGAGACTTTAATTTGGAAGTGTGTGTGGAGAAAGTTTGGATTTATGGATAGTTCGATGAATAGGGAACATCGGAGTGGTTTGGAAGTATGGTAATGTGATTTGGAGATGTTAGATGAAAGTGAGAATGAAAGTTAATTTGATGGATTTTGGAAGTTAAAGTAATTAGAAGATGCACTTGAGTGATAACTCGTGTAATCTAGTTAGTTAGGTTTCTTTTTAACTTAGTAGAATTCTTTGGAGTTTAGCTAACTTATTGGAGACCTAGGGCACATTGATTCACACATGGTTGTATGTTGATTTTGATCCATATGTAATCATGGTGTGATGATTTGTGGGAACTTCGAGCACTTTGATTCTGCACGTGATAGTATGTGATTTTGATCCATATGTAATCATGGTGAGATGATTTGTGGAATAGTACATGGTAGTATGTGATTTTGATCCATATTTAACCATGGTACTATAACTTGTGATACGGCACATGGTAGTATGTGATTTTGATCCATATGTAATCATGGTGCGATGATGGTAATATGGTACGACCGTACGTGGTATGTTGATTCGGATCCATACGAGCACGTTACGATGATGGCACTACGGCACATGGTAGTATGAGATTTTGATCCATACGTAATCATATGGTGCGAGGGTTTGTGAAATAGTACATGGTAGTATGTGATTTTGATCCATATGTAACCATGGTACTATAACTTGTGACACGGCACATGATAGTATGTTGATTCCGATCCATACGTATCATGGTGCGATGATGGTAATATGGTACGACCGTACGTGGTATGTTGATTTCGATCCATACATTAGCACGTTACGATGAACTTGTTTGGTAATAAAGATAGTTAATGCTATTTTTACCTATTCTTTAGAAATGTGTAATGAGACTTAGTTGTGAATGTTAATTTTACTTTAAGTATCTATCTCATGGTATTGAATGACGATTACGGGTAGTATATGACTATTGATTGATTGTATGGAAATTGGAAGTGTGGATGTGGGTAGTATCGAGCATTATAGGCCTTTGGACACGATTTCGGTTATGAGATTTTGTTCATAGGATTACTTGCTTTCGTTTTACTCTCACTAGCATGTTATGCTAATGGTGCTACACTTACAAATTTTCGGAGTAAACCTCGAGCTAAGAGCGTGGTAGAGGAGGTGGAGCCGCATGACTAGTCGAGATGGTGTATGGACAATATTAAGAACTCATTTTGGTTTAGCATTCATTGAAATGCTTGTAAATTATTCCATCTTTACATACTTATGTCTTTTTGAGCTCGAAAGGGTATTTGTGTTAAATATGTCTATGTTGTATGATTTAAATATCTTTTGAAATGCGCATTTCCTGATTTATCGCTTTTTTCTGGAATTTGGGTTGTAAAACAGGTTTTGGTTATTCGATTTTTAAACGAACCCACGCCGTTTTTCTTTAAAAATCTAGTCTTCCGCTGTGCATTTGAATTTAAAGAACTTAACGGAAAGCGGGTCGTTACACTAAGTCTATTACATTGTTTATATAGAAAACATAACCTAGATAAATAAAGAAAATATAATCTAAATAGGAAAAGATAATTATCATAATGAAATAAGATAAATAAAGAAAATATATTAAATAGAATACACTAAAGTTGGCAGCTTTTCTGCCGAATCGTCGCCGCGACCACAGACACTCATTTCCACTGCATCGTCCATCATCAAATCTCTATAATATGAGTTTAAGAAACTTAGATTTATATAAGTTCTGTTTAGTTAGTGAGTTTCAACCGAAGTTTTATATTTTGTGATTTTTTAAGAAGGTCTAACAAACCATTGCTTTTTATATTTAAAATATATTGATTTAAAAAAAATCAAATCTCGAGTAAGTAAGTAGGGGTGTGCATGGTTTGGTTCGGTAGGTTTTCCCATAATTATTGAACCAAAGCGAACACATCGGTTTTTTGGTCTTTTTGAACACGCCTATAAGTAGCTTACCTCACAAACATATGTAGGGGTTTGCAATATTCCGTTCAGTTGGTTTTCCCATAATTATTGAACCGAACCGAATACATCGGTTTTGTTAAATATGGAACCGAACTGTCCAAGAAAATATACTGAACCGGTTAATGAACCAAATCGGTTCGGTTTGTCGATTTATGGCAACAAAATTTAAACATAAAAATTGAGAGGGAATAGATAAAAAATGTTAAAAAAAATTTAACTTGTGACCGCTAAAATCAATCGTATAATTTTATGATAAAAGGAGAGATAAAAGAGAGGTTGTAATGGTGTTGAAACTCATTACTTAAGATTCTATGAAGACGCTTCGATTAAGGTTGCACAATGACTAAGTGAGAAGATGTAAAAAAAGCTATTATACTTGTAGGTTTTAATCGTTACTTACATACACGGTTCGGTTCTATATTGTTTTTCAATATAAAAATCGGACCAAAACCGATTCTCATGGTTTTTTATTATTGCAAATCAAAAAAACTATTGGTTTAAAATATTTAGACAACGAACCGTCCAGTTCCGTCAGATTTAGTTCGATTCATCGGTTTTTGGGTCTAAGTATTGGAAATTATATAGTACTGATATAAACTGATATGGTGTGAACCACGTGGGAGATATTGTGAAGCAAGTTATTATATTCGACGAATCTTCCTGATATAAATGCAGAATATCCATTACTTACGATAATTTTATCATATATAAAATAAAACTTCACTTTCTTTGTTTCTTTTCATATATTTTGTGATTTGACTTTTTAATCACTATATAGAAATTAATTGGATAGATTATAGATATGCTTTATTTTATCACTAAATTACGTATTAATGTTATGTTTTTTTCCCCATAACCATAAGCCATAACTAACGTTTAAAAATTTAAGGCTTTGTTCGGTAAGTATATTAAAAATAATTTTTTTACTTTTATTTGAAAAGTGATTATTTAAAAGGTTTAAAAATGATAGTATTGCTGAGCACTCAAACTGATATTAATAAATTGATAACTTAAGAAGAAAGAATAATTTTGAAAATATGATTTTTTATACCTTAAAATTTGTATTTATCAAACTGATTATTTGTTGTTATATGCACGTCGATAGAATTAAAATTCGAAAGAAATCTAAAAAAGATATTCGATAAATAAATTTTTTTGTATATGTTACCGCTTTTTATGGATGAAATAGAACTCTGCATCTTTTGGATGGAAATTTGTTTGGTGTGATTTTATGAAGGTTAGTATATAGTTGTAGCAAATAGTGAATAGATTGAATTAATTTTATCATAGATCATGTCAACAAATTAAGGTTAATTATGTAAAAATTCTATTTCCCTTCTATCTCATAAATTTTCATCAAGGGGCTTAGAGTGAGAGAATAGTTGAATTAAATTTTAAGAATTTGACTCAAATAACATAAATCTGTTTACTATAATTATTAAAATGTCAAAACTTTTTAAAAATTACTCAAATAACATAATTATAATTCATTAAATTATTGAGCTATTTTTCACGGGTATTTAATGAATTTATATGTTTTTTTTACTTTTTTTTAAGTTCAAGTTCAATAATTTATTGAGTTATTTGATTATCTTTCATTATTATTTTCAATGAATTTGTTAGTTTTTTTAGTTCAATAAATTAATGAATTATAATTCATCAAATTATTGAACTATAATTATGTTATTTTAGTAATGTTTGAAAAATTCTAACATTTCAGTAATTAATATGCAAAAAAATGCTATTTCATTAAATGCCCCTTAAATTTTTGTATCATATAGTCGATGAATAGGTGTAACACGGGTTTCATGTGAACAAATTGACAAATAATTTTGAACAGTTTAGAAAAATACTTTAATTTAAAAAACGTAGTAGGTGATATTTTTATTTTTTTTAATATAGTAGGTGATATTAGAGATTAAGAACATCGTGTAAGAATAATAAAAATGTAAAAGATCAAGATTGATAAATGGTGTAACATTTAAACCTGATTTTATTTAAATATAAATCCATAATACATACATATTTAGATTAAGAAACCTTTTTTTTTTTAGTTATGAGTGTTTGATATTAAAAAAATTCATACGATAATATTTTTTTAAGTAGGTGGTAATTAATAATTTTAATTAAAAATACTAATTAAAACTAATAATAGATAGTATAGTATGTACTATCATTCATTACCCATAGTAAATAATAAAAAGTGATGTCATATATCTTATTTATTTTGCAAAGAAGACATTATTAAACAAGTTTTTTAAAAATCATTTGAGGAAGAAAAAAAAAAAAGTCCAAGTCGGCCTTTCATATTGGTTTTAAATAATTTATTTTTGTTTTTTCTGTAGTACATCTAAAACGAAATGGTTGCCATAGAATTTGCCTTAAATGCATATCTCTCTGTCTTCGGTTCGGAGTGAAGAACCGAAATTTCATAACTACAAGAAAGAAGTCTCTCAATTTCTTCTTCCATGGAAGATTCTTCTTCAAAGGAAGATAGCCCACGAGTTCTCAGAGTTCTTGAAGCTCTTAAACAAGCTTCCCATGAACTTCAATCTCATCCCAGTATTCGCTCTGACCAATTCAACTCCTCCGCCATTAAAGCTCTTCTCGAGCTCGATATCGATTCCGATAAAACCCTCTCTACTGATCCAAATCTCTCCACTCTTTCTCAACACCTTTCAAATCTCAAATCCTTACTCGATACCTTTCAGAAATCCCGTGGTCATAGTCTCCGCTCCTTCTTGACCCGTCGTTTCACCACTCATTCTGTTTCCCAAGTCGCCGGTTCAATCGAATCGGAGATTCAAGCTTGGATTGATCGCGAAAGCTTGGAGACTTTGGTTCGAGCTTTGAAAGATCCATCGAGCGATGAGAATGACTTGATTAAGTTACTGATTCAATTCGAGAATCGTCTCGACCTAGGGTTTAACCGTGAATTACAGGATTTGATGCTGAAATTGAAGGTGTTTTCGTTGCTGGAATCAATTGTTTGTGACCCTAATAGCTCGAAAACGATCCGTGAGCATTCAGCTTACGTAATTGGGGCAATGATTCGTTTCAACAAAGACGTATTCGTTGGTCAAGTTCTAATCGGTGCAACAATTCATGCTTTAGTTCAAATGGCTTCCACCCATTCGATAAAAGTCCTCTGTTCTTTAATTAGGTTAATTAGGTCTCCACTCGTCGAGGAAATTCAATCAAATGGAGATATACCAAAGATAATAAGCTTATTAAGTTCCCAAGATCTGCAAATTAGGGTTTTGGCCATGGATTGCATTGTCGAAATTGGTTATTTTGGAAGAAAAGAGGCAATAGATACTATGCTGAAAGAGGGTTTGATAGATAAGCTAGTAGAATTGCAAAGGTCAGAATTTGGGGGAGATTTGATTGGATTGGGAAGACATAGTGAGGAGGAGGATGAGAGTAGAGGGAGAGAAAGTAGAGAGAAGAGATTCTTGGAGAATCATCCATTTGCTAGCTGTGTGGCAAGATTTGCAGTTCAATTAGAAGCAGGGGAGGGCTTGAGGAAGAGAGAGAAAAGGGCAATTAAGCCTGAAATATTGACAAGAGTTAGAAATGCTTCTGTTTCTGAAGCTGAGGCTGCTACAATCATTGCTGAGGTTTTGTGGGGTTCTACTCCTTAATTTGAGACCATCACTAAATTGGGTGAAAGAGATCAGTTAAGATGTGTGTAAATTGGCCCGGAGACTCACGGATAGATATTTTAAAGATTATCTTCATCTCTAGAATGGTGGAGAGAAGAATCAGATGGGTAAGTCAAATTTTTTATTCAGAGTCCATGGGGACTGATATAGATCTTTCTTTAGCTTTCTGGGTCTATGTTTATATGTTGTAAATTTCATGTTTACTGTATAGAAAATCAAATTGATGTTATAATCAGAATTAAGGGTTGACATTTTAATAAATTATTTTTGTGTAAAAATTGTGACACTTTTTTTTTGGGGGTACTGTTTCGAAGTGCTTGGTTCTGGTGTTTTCAAAAGAATTTGATTATTTATTTTTATTTCATTTTAAAAAAGGAGAAAGGGAGTTTTATTTCTTAGCAAGGATAGGGTGATTTATTCTTAGTTATTTTTGTTACCATATTTATTATTAGTTATTCAACTGACATGGTTTTATGAAGTATCCTATTTCCTGAGATCCGGATATTTTTTTAAAAAATATATATAATTATATATATATATATTTTTTATTTTTGCTATTTTTAATAATATCAATTCGTAAAATTCAAACGACAGAAAAAGCCCAGTAGGACAGTTCGATGATATCGATGAGTCGATGACTGATTACTGTTTTTTTCCCCCTTCTTAGGCCCAGGGTGGGAGAAGAAGTGCTTTGGATTTAGATGAGGTCGCTCCAAAAGAGTATTTGCCTCGTGAGTTTTGTCGGATTTGTCAAGTTTAAGGTTTATAAACTTAAAGTTTGTATATCTCATGTTTGAAATTATATAAAAGAGTTAGATCTTAAATTTATATAATCTACATGTAAATTATGTATAGTACCTGAGTTTATCGAGTATGATATTAAATTATAGTTTTAACAAACTTATCTACCATGATCCAAGGTTATAAAACGAGGAGCCAAATTTGATTTTATTCCTACTATTGTTGTTTAATTCAACATTGGACGGAAATTATAATCCGATGCCCATGTGAATCGGGCTCACTTCTCAATTTTGATGGAATCTCCTTCCATACATTAGTATTTATAATGCTATCAATAATAACTTTTGTTATTCTGATTTAAAAATTATTAAACACAATTTTTCATGAATTATGATTCTATTTGGCTTTGGGTTGTTCATTAAGAGGAAATCAAGATGTCTGAAAATATAATTAGTCAGGTATTCAACTATAGTGATAACATTCAAGCGAGTTTGGGTTATGCATAAACTTTTGTTTGTTTTGTTTTTCAATTTAACAGAGAAGAAAAAAAAAACTTCTAAAATTTTAGTTATGGCCGGCTATAAAAATGTTATTAAAATTTTTTATTACAAAATAAACAATTGAGAGCTATTTACTCAATTTTTAAATGTAAGAAACGAAAAAAACAAAATTTATCAAGTGAATTTAAGTCATAACATACGAAGAAGGTTGTCTAGTGATATAGCTTTTAGAACTCCATATAGAAGGTGTGGTTTATACATATGTATATGAATGATATCCTTAAGTTATTAGTAAAATAAGGTAGAATTGAAACAAAGTAGGAATGTATGGTAGTTTATATAAATATTTGGGAAAAAATCAATTTACACCCCTAAACTTTACATGGTGTGTCAATTTAAACCCTAAACTTTCAATTGAATCAATTTACACCCTGAACTTTAATAAATGAATCAATTTACACCCATTATTAATAAATTTACTATTATTTTTGAAAATTTTAAATTAGACATAGACGTTTTTATATCGAAATAAAGTTATTTTTTTGAAAATTAATTTTAAGTTTATGTTAAATATTTTTATGGTTAAATTTGACCGTTTTCGTGTCGGGTTTGAACATTTTTATACCGTTTAAATTGGTAACTAAGATTTGAGTTTTTTCATAATTGAGATTGGGCGTTTTTATGATGAGGTCATAAACGTTTTGTTATTTTTATCTTTCGGTGATTTGATAATTGAATTTTGATTAATTTTATAGTTTTAGTATTATGTGGGTTTAAATTGATTCACTTAAAAAAGTTTAGGGTGTAAATTGATTCCATTGAAAGTTTACGGTTTAAATTGACACAACATGTAAAGTTCAGGGGTGTAAATTGATTTTTTTCCTAAATATTTTTTAAAATTTAAATATACATCTAATTCCTTTCGTTTATTTTCTTAATTTGGTTTTAAAAAATAGATATTAATAAGGTTTAGTTATGAATTTAAGTCTCATGGTTTGAGGTATGCTCTAATTTAATCCCTATAACTTGGAAAGTTTCAATTTAATTATGCTTCAATGGAGTTCGTGTCATTTTAGTTTTCATACTTTCAAAAGTTTTGATTTAATCTTCAGAGGTTATAAAAATTCTCATAATGTTTTTGTTCCTACCAAATTTACACGTCAAAAAGCTCGACTTTTTATATGATTGGCACTATATCATGATTTGTCTTTATCATATGACAGTCACGTTTATAGAAAACAGACACAAACAATATGTTAATTTTTTTTATAGTAAAGATGTTTTCGTGAGTGATTATCAAATCATAAATATTTAATTAAACTTTATAAAAGCATAAGAATAAATCGACATAGATCTCAAATATATGGGGACTAAATTGTTTTTTTTAATTATATGAATTAAATTGAAACAAAATATAAATCATATGGCCTGAATTTATAACTTAGCCTCTAAATAAATATAAATCTTTCATCTCATAAATAGGTAAACTTAAATTTTTTTATTAAAAAATTGAAATTGAAGAGATTTGAGCCCACACCTTCTTTAAAACTGGTGCACTAGCCCATAAGGGCAGGCAATAATAGACTCAATTTAGGTCGATGGTGTTCTCATGAGGGGTGTCAAAATTTCCTGCGGGGACGAAAAATCCCAGTGAGGATAGAGATGGAGAATTTTTTTCTACGTTTTAACTTCGAATATGGGAACAAGGAATGCATTCCTACCCTACCCTATCTTGATACCCAAAATAATTTTGTTAATACTTTTTTTTATTTATCTTTTAATTCTTATAGTATTAAAATTTTGGGTTAATTTCAGATATAACCATTTAATAAATAGAAATTTCAAGAAGACCGTATCTTTTATATATATATATCAAAACTACCCAAAAACCGCCGCCGGCCAAATTAAATTACATGTGAAAAGACAAAACATACCGCCGATTTAATTTATCCTTAATTTGTGTAAAACTTAAGGAAAATTTTAAAATCCCTTAAATTTTACAAAATTAATGGAAAATCAAATCTAAACATAAATAAAACTAAAACAAAAAGTAAAGGCAAATTTAAATCTAAAAAATCTAAAAATACAATAAAACAAAAATCTGCAAGTTTCTGACTTTCTTCCATAAATATCGAACTCCTTTCTTCTTCGATCATTCTCTGAACGTAACTGTATATAATTGATAAACATTTTATTAAATATAAACAGTTTATTATTGATAAACAAACTTGTAGCAGCAAACTTATTCTACAAAAACACAGATAAAACGAGTTCAAACGCCGACGATTTCGTATATAAACAAACCTGTAGTATAAGCCAAAAAACAGCACAAGAATCATACGCCGACGATTTCGTATCTAATCCAGAATCTCCCCCTCCCAATCCAGAACTCTCACAAACAGATTCAAACGCCAGCGATTTCGTATCTAATAGAGTCAACCTGTACAAGAATAGAAACTGATTTTTTAATATCAACCAATATAGACACCGGCTGAGATTAGATGAGGGGATCGGGATGGTTGCTAATAGAGTCAACTTGTACCGGAATAGAAACTGTTATTCTAATATCAACCTCCGATTCCAAAACCTTCAATTTCACAATCCGATTATCGTCAGATCCCGAATCTCCCCTTCCAATCCAAAACCCTCACAATCAGATTCAAACGCCGACGATTTCAATGATCGATTATCCAAAGCCCGACTCCGATCCTGAATCGAAACCGAGTAAGAATCATCCACCACCACGATGGTGCCTTTGAAGGAAGCGATTTCGATGGCGTGAAGGTCGATTTGGATTCGGTTTGTACAAAGAAAGGATAAATGGATGGATGATCCCAACGTTCAAACCCGGATCCATCCCCAACGTTCTCTCAATCCCAACGTTCAAGCTCGACTCCGATCCTGGAATCGAAACCGATAAAAAAGCTCCATTGATTTCAATGACCTGGGTGGTCAACGAACGTTGAGGAAGAAGAAAGAAGATGAGAGATATTTAGGTTAGAGTTTCTATTTTATCATAAATAGTGATTCCCCAAATCAAAGGAGATTGATTTTGAATTCAAAATAAATTATTATAAAAAAATTATAAATTAAATGATATGTAATTAATAAGATTTGGTTATAATGAGAGATAAATGGGTAAGATGGTAAAGAATAAGATCGGAAACCACCAGATCACCGCCATAAATGGTGTTTCTTGGATAGTTTTCAAATAAAATAGAAACAACCCTAAAAAGTGGAATTGAATGAATTAAAGTGGGTATGGGTGCTATTATTTTTAAAATTTTATATGTTTTAACACCTAAAAATATATAATAAAAAAAAATAATAAATCTGATAAAAAAAAAAAAATATATATATATATATATATATATATATAATAAATGTCACATAATACTATATTATTATATAATTAAAAATATTTAAAAATGTAATAAAAATAAAAATTATATTTATAAACGGAAAAAGTTCCTAGAAAGAACCCGGTCGCCATAAATTTATCACCTCGCCGTGTTAACACCCTTATTAGTTTTTGATAAGGCAAACTCAAATTGCAAGTTCAAACACCCTATACTATTATATGAAGTTGAGTTCATTGAATGTAATTCCTTTTGAAGTTCTAATTGCTAAATAATCTTGTTTGACTTGGTTTATATCAGTTTTTCTCATCGGCCAAAAACTGATTTATTTTTTATCCTCTCACTTTTTTTTTTGTTGAGATAACCTCTTTTTTTCACTACTTTTGCTTCTTTTATAAACTACACTATAATTTTGTATTTAGCCATAATTCCTTTTTTCTCACTAATTGAAATGATCGATCACTGGGTTTTTTTATTACAAAAAAGAAAAATAAAAATAAAAATCACTGTAATTATGTTGGTTTGGTTTGGATTCTTACTCTTGCAAATGATTCATGAATGGTTTTAGCTTTTTGAATCAAGAAAGACAAACCCATTATAATGGTTTTTTTTTCCCCTCTTTCTCACTGCCAACGCTTCATCAATCATCTCATCTCATAACCTTAAACGCTTATGTCCATGCATGATGCCCTGATTAAAGTTCTTACAGGGTCCCACAAAAAGGAGAAACGGATGCAAGATTGAAGCTTTCTAACGTAATTTTGTGGGTTTCTAGGCATTATGTTTTCTCTTTGAATCAGAAAATACCATACGTTTTTTGTTTCTTTTTTCTTTTTTCCTTTACCTATTTTGCAAGCTATAGGATGACGCCACGGTAATATAAATCTAAAATGAGAATTATATCCAATTTTGGACAAGTAGAGGGATAACCTATGGTATTATAAAACTTACTTAGGGGGCGTTTGAAGTGCGGGAATTGGCCATGAGAATGGGAATTTAATTCTCATTCCATTGTTTGGTTCAACCTATATTACCATTGACATTGACATTCAATTCCCATCCAAATCTCCCCTTTATTTAACATTGACATTTGTCATTGACATTTAATTAAACTCTCTCCAATTTTGTGCTATTTGGTATTTCTAATAGAAAAAAATAAATATTATGAGTATTTTAGTAGGTTATAGTGAACAAGATAAAATTAAAAAATATTTTTTAATTTAAAAAAATATGCATGTTTTTTAAATCAAAAATATTTTTTTTAAAAAAACTCAATATATTATACATAATTAAATTAAAAAAATATGTTCAATTTTAATTAAAAAAATATATACATATTTTTTAAATCAAAAATATTTTTTTAAAGAAACTCAATATATTATACATAATTAAATTAAAAAAATATGTTCAAAATAATACACTAAGTAATTTAGATAAATTTTACTTTATAGTACTTTTTTCAAGCTTAGTTCTAAATACAACAATTTTCTTTTAACCATAACTTCTTTGTTTGAACTCCGATTTGGGTGATTCAAGATGTTTTGAAATTCTAATTTCAGGATCTATATTATGGTCACTTCAAAACTTTGAAATGATTAATAAATAAAAGAGTTTATTAACATCAAAATACTAGGTATGATTGACACGGTTAACTCTTTCGGTTATTGGTGATTTAGAAGTTTTGAAGTGACCATAGCGTAGAGAGAAAAGTGAGGATTCCAAAACATCTTGAATCATCCAAATCGGAGTTCAAACAAAGAAGTTATGATTAAAATAAAATTAATGACATTGAAGGGCATGGGTCTGATTGAAAAAATTTGGAACCACAAATGTGTGATTTGCCATTTTCAAATCACGGGGAGTGTTCATGCATTTGAAAAAAACCACAGGGGTTTTATTTGCATTTTACCTTTTTTTTAAATTAATAAATTTGTTTTATTATTAAACCCTAAATATTTAATGACAACAATCATTTATTTTTTACTGTTAATTAATATCAACTAATTTATATAATAATACATAATTGTAAGAAATTGATACCTATATGTTTCATCAATTTTATTTAATGAAATAATATTTAAAAGGAAATTAAAAAAATTCAAACTTATAAATAAATATAGTTGATAATTTTAATTTAATTTAATTTAATATTATTAATTAATTTTTTCAATTTTTTTAATTAAATTTTATATAATAATTAAATAAAATAACAAATCATATTCCTTCTTACAAAAACAATAATCATATTCCTTCTTACAAAAACAATAATCATATTCCCATAAACTAAATTTCAGCACATTCCAAACACAGACATCATATTCCCAGACATTTGAATCCCATTCCAGCACACTTCAAACACAGGCATCAAATTCCCAAGTATTTTGTTTCATACTACTTATTCTCAGACATCTAATTCTCAGGCATTCAATTCCGATTCCCGCACTTCAAACGCCTCCTTAAAGTCCTTCCATTTTTCCGATACTAGATCCTTTTTAACATCCCGGTTATTTAACATAAAAATTTGGTATAGTTTTTTAAACTCTAAAATTTAATCGCGCCCGTTTGGAATAATTTTTTAAAGTGTTTTTTTATAACCATTCAAAACACTTTTTAAAAGCTATGGATGGGTTTTGCATATTTGATGTTTGATGGTATTCTGTTTTCCATTTTGAAAGTGCACCCTGGTTTATGTAGAAATATGCTAAGTGTATTAAAAGCATTTGCTTTATTTGCTATCATCTTTTCATTTTTTGGGTAGAAAAGTAGGTCTCATTGATTGCTTCCTTATTGATAGATGTTTTAATCGTTAAAAATCTATGCTTTTCATTACTGGAAAACTTGACATGATTGTAAGTTATTTGAGGGGAAAGGGGTGGGTTAGATGCTAAAATATCTGTTTAAGGTAGAAGTTTTTCATTAATTTATTGTGATGGAAATGTGTTGGAGATACAAGCTTGGATTGCTTCTCATTCTCAGTGTTGTGGTCATGTGGGTTTCCTCTGCTGAAGTTACCCAGGTATTCTCTCAATTCTTTCTCATGAAATGATGCAGATGGAATTGATTACTACTTTTGTTTTCGAGCTGTTATTTTTACGTTAATAGAATTCTGCCCATTGATTAATCATCTATGAAGTACAAACACTTCAACTTGGATGATGTATTTATGTCCGACACGTAATGGACACTCCGATCCCCAACATTTGTTGGACACATGTTGGGCATGTATTAGGCACATTAAGCACGTGTGGGTCACTAGTTGAACCCATTAGTATGTGTTGGACACTTATGAACATAAATCGAACAATTATTGGATATTTGAACTAAAATATAAATCTTTATATTTAGTTTTGATTGAAAAAATTAACGGATAATAAATTAAATATAGGAGAAAAATAATATATGGTGTTTCCAATATAAATACCATAAACTAAAACAAATTTGATGTGAAAATCATTGAAGTATGTAAAATTATTCTAACACATCTAAAAAAATATACATTATAATAAACATGGAGAGTTCTTGACTTAGTATTTTAGAAAACGGCGTGTCGCTATATCCGTGCTTCTTAATTAATCACAGTGAAAAGTGTTGGAATGCTCAGTATCTAATAACATGGGTGGCAGACTGTTTAAGCTGCTATTTTAAAACAAATTTGTTGATTTATGAGAAATGTATCTTTTTTAAAAACATTACAAATCTACTTTTATAGTGGATCTCATGATATCTAATTCAAATTACTTCTCATTCCCATATTAGTAACAAAATGCACTATCTGACTCGAGCAGTATGTTTTGACAGCATATTTTTGCAGATTATGAGCAGCCATTTGCAGTATCATATGTTACAACATCTCTTTTGATACTTTATCTGCCAATAGCACTGCTTAAGGACTGGCTACTAACTTGTTTGAATTGCTGCTATTCTAAATGTGATGATAATTCCAACTCCGTCGTTGATAAATCCTCGGTAGAATTGAGTACTGTACAGAGAAATGAAGCAAATGTTGCATCTGAAATCGAACATCAAGGACGGGTAAGTTGTAGAGGTAAAGAAAGCACAATGAAAGAAGACCAAAAGCTCACTGCAAGGAAAGTTGCTGTTTTTGGCTTTTGCATTGCCCCAATCTGGTTTTTAACAGAGGTGATACTTATAGATTGATTGGTAATTTTGAGGTTGAACATGATTTAAGCAGGTGTGACATTGTTCTTGTGATGTCTGCAGTATTTAACAAATGCTGCACTTGCAAGAACAAGCGTAGCGAGTACCACATTGCTGTCTTCAACTTCCGGACTTTTCACTCTTTTGATCGGTGCATTGCTGGGTGAAGACACCATAAATATAGTGAAGGTTGTCTCTGTTGTTGTTAGCATGGCTGGTGTTGCAATGACAACATTCGGGAAGACTTCGGCCGCAGATGATTTACAAATTAATGCACACAACAAGTATGTTAGTTCTCTGTTTTGTTGGTGAATAACCTCCTAAACCTCTTTTGCAGGTTAGCAAATTTTGATTTTAATCTTGATGAAGTAAAATGAGTATTATTATTGTCTTCAGTAAGGGGAACCATGCACTTCTTCTTGGAAATATCTTTTCAGTTCTCTCATCTGTGACTTATGGACTCTTCACTGGTTAGTTACCTGATTTTTTCTTTTGCAATACTATATATTGGTTCATATGTGCATTATGCTGCAGTTCTTCTCAAAAAGTTTGCTGGAGGAGGGCAAAATTTAGATTTGCAAAAGTTATTTGGCTGTATTGGACTTTTCACATTTGTTGCCCTTTGGTGGCTTGGTAAGACTCAAATTTAAAATTTTTACAAGCCCCCCTCTCTCAATCATGTTTCTGATAATACATTGAATACTTATAAAATATCCTTCTCTTCAGTGTGGCCTCTGACTGCCATCGGCATTGAACCCGGATTCACGTTCCCCCGCTCTGCTAACGTGGAAGAAGTTATTCTTGTCAATGCTTTTGTTGGAAGTTTTCTATCTGACTATTTCTGGTAATGATAGAAGAAAGCCTTTTTTTTTTCCCTTCTGATTTTTCCTTTTGTTCTCAGCATTTGGTTATATACATTTTCACACAGGGCATTGGCTGTTGTTTGGACTTCCCCTCTAGTAGCTGCTCTTGGTGTATCCCTTACTATTCCTATTGCCATGTTGGAGGATATGCTCATCCATGGCCGGCGATATTCCGCAGTTTATATCATTGGTTCGGCACAGGTTACTTTCTGTCTAATAAAAATGGGTGTATTGTTATATTTCTAATGCACATCTTTCAAGTTAGCTTGATAAGATTTGAACCATTTGAAGCAAACTGCATTTTTTTTAATTGTTTGAGACTGCAAGTCTTACTATTAACCCAAATTTTATTGTTTTCACTACTAGTAAAAACCATTTTTTTTATTGCAAAAAAATTGAGTATTGAGATTATTTTTACCAAATCATGAAGTAGATGTCTGTTTGATACAGGTATTCTTGGGATTTGTAATTGCAAACCTTTCAGATTGGTTCTCTCAGAACTTAACATCCAAGCTCTCAAAGACAAGTTCCCATCTGCAATCTTTTTTCTTTTTCCTATTTTCTTCTTCAACATATAGACTATAGAATTTAAAATTACATTGCTAGTTATTGTAATGTGATACCATATTTTTCTCTAATGGTCAAAAACTTTGTTGAAGAAGAAAGACTAAAAGCCCATTTGGTAACATTTTTCGTTTCAATTTCTTGTTTTTTGTTTCAATTTTTTGTTCCTGTTTTTTAAAAAAGAGAAACATAAACATGTTTTTGTAACCGTTTCTTATTTTTTGTTTATGGAAGAAAAAATAAACAGAAATGTGTTTGATAATTATTTCTTGTTTCTGTTTCTCATTTAAAAAAAATAAAAATATTTTAAAAATATTACAATTATAAATGACATATTTAAAAATATTATATTAATATAGTTTTTGGATATTTATAATATATATTTTATAAGCCAAAACGGGACAACGTAATAATTTATCAATGTGTGAAAATTTTGGAAACAAGAAAGAGAAATAAGAAACTACAATTTGTTGTTTCTAAAATTTCTACACAATTTTAGAAAGTGTTTCTAAAAAAAGAGAAACAAGAAACAAGAAGAGTTACCAAACAACTTCATTTCTTAAAAAATGTGAATTAGAAACCAAAAAAATGGGAAGTTTACCAAACGTGCCTAATCTTCCCTGTTTGTTGAAAGATAGAGAAGGATTTGCAATCAATGGTTAAATTGTCTTTGAAAGAGAAATTATTCAATGTGACTATCACAATGTGGTTTTCCCATATATAACCATTTGATCTATATATTTGATGTTTTCTCTCCTATCAAAACAATAGATTTTGATGGTTATGAGAAGGAAGTCATACTATAATAGTCTCATTCAATAATTTCTCGAGTGGATTAGGTGTTGTTTTGTTGCGGTTCTTTGGAATGATTATAAGAGATTGAATGTTTTTTTTTTTGGGATCTTTCAGTCAATGAAAGGAAGCCAGCATGCGCCGGCTTTGAAAAGACTTGAAATGAATGGAAAAGCATCTCTTAACTTCTTTTAGTGTTGGAAGATATCCATCCAATCCTTTTGATACACAACGAGTGTTTGAGAGAGAAAAATTGTCAATTCTGTTGTTTGTTTGGTATATTGGAAATCAGAAAAAATCAGAAACAGAGGAAAGTGTAGCAAAATTCTATCTTTCACTGCAAAAGGAAAGTAGGGAAGGTTCCTTTTGAAATAAAATCAATAATTTTAGAATAAAAACAAAGCAAGTAAATTCAATTTAATGCAGCGAAAATGGAAACTATATAATATAATTGATTTTAGTATTATGCAAATAATGCATGCATGCAAAAGCAAAATTAATCACCCCTGCAGATTTTTTTTTATTATATAATGACCATATATGATATTTGTGTTGATTCCAATGCCCATTTCTCAGATTTTCACTTTGACCAAACTCTTTGAAAGCATGTAAAAAAACAAAAAATTAACATTTGGTTATCTCAATTTGAGCCCAAACAATTTTATCAATATTTGGACTAAAAGAATTATGTTTTAGATTCCTTCCCATAAAGCTTTAGAGATGAGAGTAAATCGAATAAAATTAAAATAAAAAAAAAAATAGTTTAAAAATAATTATAGAATATGTGAATTAATAAATATCATGAATAAATGTCAATGGATAGATAAGTTAGTCACTTATTTATGTAAATAACTTATCATTGTGTGAATTAAATACTATTTATCAAAATAAGTCAAATTTATAATTGAATAGAAGTATATGTGATACATATTTTAATGAGAAATTCTACTATATGACACTTTTTGAATTAATGTTTTCAAAAATAGTAAAAGTTTAGAATTTTTTTTAAATATGACATTTTATCTTTAATTAAATTCAGTGAAAGTTCATTTTCATTAAGTTTTTAATTTTCTAATTAGAGCTTCTAAATGTTAAAAATGTAGGTGAAGAATTATGATCATGACATATGCTCACACCTCACATAGTAATAAATGAAAAATAGTATCTAGTGAGGCTTTTAATAAAAAAAAATAAATGAAAGAATGAAACATGATATTATATAATTTTTATGGATTATAATAAAATTTTTGAGAATTTAAAGATTAAAATTAAAAAAAAAAATATAGACGAAAATACATTTCAATTTTAAACAATAAATGTTCAAGATAAATCTTTTTATAATAGTAATTGAATTATAAAAAAAAAAAAAGGGCTAGGTTCAAAGTATGAATGGACTGGAGTTGAGTTGATTGAAACTTAGAATATGGAGAGCCGTGAGTTGAGTGAGAGGGTCCATAGTCAAGTTTGGTCACATAAAAAGTATGATTTTATGTATTATTGTCTTTATTTTTTTGACGGTTGTTTTGTATTTTGTGTTTTGGGATTTAAGTAGAGACGAGACTCTAGAAGCTTTTGCATTTTGTCTTTTAATTGAGTGCATGGCATTAGTATGGTCGATTGGTCTTATTAGGGTCGTGATCACTTAAAATGTGATTAATATTTAGTATTTAAGAGTATGAACCCTTTGTGAATTCTCTTTCGATAAGTTAATCAGTTATATTAATTGTAAGTGATTGATATGACTCGTATTTAATCAAGGATGGATTAAAAAGAAAAGATAAATACTAAAATAATATATTTGAGTATAAAAAAAAATACTCAAATAACAAGTTATTTAAGAATTTACACATATTTAAATCCAAAATTTGTTTTTTGATAAATATATTAACTACTTACCAGTAATTAGCAACAACCATATTTCATTTCATGCTTGACTTGTCATTTGAGATCTTACACTCTACAATCATACAAAGCATAATAAACTAATGTCAAGAAGTATACAGTTTTTCTTCTTTTAGATATTAATATTAAATTAAAAAATAGAAGATTCGAACTTTCCACCTTATGATATTTCATCATTTGAGTTATATTCAGATTGGTTATACAATCTTACTAATTAAAAACGCACTCCTTAGGAATAATATAATTAAACAAATTAATTGATGCAAATTTGATAAACCGCTATATATTATTATTATACATGGCTTGAGCTGTTAAACTAATTTTTTTAATCAAACAAAAGAAAGTATTTTGTGATTGCTATATCAATATGGATGGGCCGTCATTAAATTCTTTAGTCCGACTGAGTTTGTCAATAGTTGATGAAGAAATTAATCGGATATCAAATGAAAATTCAAACAGAGTACAAAAACATATTGGCTTCGAATATGACTAAAAAACATCGACAAAAATTTCATAAAATACTAAACAAACAAACAAA
Source organism: Gynostemma pentaphyllum (assembly GCA_028015215.1). Lineage (NCBI taxonomy): Eukaryota > Viridiplantae > Streptophyta > Magnoliopsida > Cucurbitales > Cucurbitaceae > Gynostemma > Gynostemma pentaphyllum. The sequence goes on along the minus strand of CM051351.1, from coordinate 16,287,540 downwards.
CTCTTTCCACTTTGTTTTTTTTTTTTTTTTTTTTTGCCATTTAAGATAAAAATTAGAACCCCAATTTAGACTTTGGTGGATGCATTGTAGAAATCACTAATCAGAAGAAAAAAAATCAAATAATTTCAACATTTACCCAAATATTTCACTATTTTTCTACAAAAAAAATACATTAAAAAAAAAAAAACACCCACCACCCATGCAAATGTTATATAAAGAGAGATTATTAGAGGAAAAGCCTTCAATCCCATCAAAGTATATATTAGAAAACAATTATTCTTTATATATATAATACAAAAGAAAGATTGTAATAAAAAAAAAAACAAAAGAAAGATTAATAATTTTTTTTATTGATTTTTGATTAATGGCTTGGAAATACAAGGGAGGATTGATTCTACTTCTTGCAGTTGTGATTATCTGGGTTACTTCTGCAGAGATAACACAGGTTTTTAATTCAATTTTTTTCTCTCTAAGTTTCTTAATTATATATATATATTTTTTAAAATGATGTGATTTATTTTTGGTGTTTGATATAATATTACAGAGTATTTTCACGGATTATGAGCACCCATTTGTGGTAACTTACATTGGGACCTCCATGTTAATAGCTTATCTTGCCATAGCTTTCATCAAGGATTGCATTGTCAAGTTTATGAGAAGCTATTTTCTTAAAAGGTCGGAGAGTAAAAAAGTTCCTGATTTTGTTCAATCTTTGTCTATGGATTCGTCGATATTAAACGAAAGTAAAAGTAAAGTTGATGATGGTAATAGTAGTAGTAGTAGTAGTAATATATCAGAGATACAACATCATGAGCAGTCGTTGGCTAAAGATGAGGAGTGTGTGGTGCATGTTCCTTATTCTGAAGAGGGTCAGCCGGCGCAGATCGTAGTTTCCGTCGGTCACTGTGAATGTCGAGCTCCGGATGTTGTGGTGCTTAAAACTGAGGAAAGGAAGTTTAATACAAAGGAAATTGCTATTTTGGCTCTCACCATTGGTCCCATTTGGTTTGTATCTGAGGTTAGTCGACCTCTCTCTTTATATTAAAAATCCCACGTCGAAAATATAATAAGATTTAAAAGGTCTTGTTAAATATCTTGAATCGAAAAGATAAAAGGAACCTGATAAAGTTTAGAAAATTATGACGTTATCATATTGAAGTAACTGAGGTAGTGCATGAATTGTGTTCTTGCAGTACTTTACAAATGCAGCATTGGCACGAACAAGCGTTGCCACGACCACCATTTTATTCTCAACGTCAGGACTCTTCACTCTTATAATTGATGGTTTCTTGGAAAGACAATCTTTAACGATTGTTAATATAGTTGCTGTCGTTGTGAGTATGGCCGGTGTCGCCCTGACGGCCGTCGGTAAGACTTGGGCTAGAGATGAAGCACAGTCATCCTCATCAAAGTATGTTACGCTTAATGATTTGGTTACGGCTTCTTCTTCAGCAGAGTTTTTGTTAAAATCATAATTAAACTGCTTCAATTGATGCGCTAAGATAAATTTAATCTTTTAATATACACTACTACAAGACCAAAACATATTAACTATTGAGAAAATCTGTTATACCATCATAAAGACTTAAAATATTAGACTCGAGCTAGAGAAAATTAAATCTTTTTTCAACATCTGATTAAGAAGAAATTATTCAACGAAACGCCTCATCTATAACCAATTAGAGATTCACATCGTAGGAGTCTCATTTAATAATTTGTTATGGTTAACAATTTTTTGGATTTGGAATCTGAATTTCAGGCATGGAAAACATTCCATTGTTGGAGATATATTTGCTCTGCTCTCAGCTTTTACTGATGGACTATACTATGGTGGGTGCAGCTTGTGAAAATCTCAAAAAAATTAAAAAAATTCCATGCTTATTTTGTTTAATATAGCAGTAAATATTAATACTACAATATATTTAATTTTTAAAAAAAAAAAACATGTCTTTGCAGTGATTTTGAAGAAATACGCAGGGGAAGAAGGAGAAAAAGTGGATATGCAGAAATTCTTGGGATATGTTGGATTATTCACTCTCACTACTCTTTGGTGGCTAAGTAAGATTAAGAATAAATAAACCATAATTCATTCTCTTCTCTTACATCAGCGGACTATTAGTGAATAACAAATTATATTTAGAGTCGTAAATTATATAGATGTATACACAGATTTATTGCTGTTTGGAATAATTTTTAGAGGGCCAAAAACCATTTTAAGCCCTCACAAAAATTATTTCAAACGGCCTTTATACTACTTATAAGGTCCTAGATATGTAACGAAAGTAATTAAACTGTGTAATATTTTCCATTATTCCTTGAAAATATTCATTAGATCTCTAAATTTCTAACATTTTTTTTATTGATATGTTTGTTCAGTATGGCCATTGAGAGCCATGGGAATAGAGGCTAGATTTGCAATACCTCAGACAGCTAAGGTGGCAGAAGTGGTGCTTGCTAATTGCTTTGTTGGAAATTTTGTCTCAGATTACTTTTGGTATAATTCTACAAACTTAAAAAGGTTCAAATTTCATTATCAACTTAACAAAAGGGTTGAAATAATTAATAAAAAAATATGCAGGGCAATGGGTGTGGTTTGGACGAGTCCACTGGTAGCTGCCTTAGGCGCCTCTTTAACCATACCGCTCGCCATGTTGGGGGACATGGTCATCCACGGCCGCCATTACTCGGTGGTTTACATTCTTGGATCGATTCAAGTGAGTATCCGAATCAAAATAACCCGATTGATAACGATCTTGTTTTTAGTTTTACGTTTATTTATTATATTTTCTATTCGGTTAAGAGACTCTAATGTTTTTAAGAATATGTTTTTTTTGTGGCCTCAAATTTTGATTATGATTTCAAAAACTTAAAAATGACCACTCAAGTTTATTTTTAAAATAGAAAAGTAGAAAACAAAAACATTATCAAATCAGTTTGTAATTTCCGTTTAAACTAAGTTCATTGTTTTGAGACATTTTTAATTGATATTGTAAAAATTTGTGCAGGTATTTTTGGGATTTGTAATTGCTAACCTTTCAGATTGGATATCACCAAAGTTGAAGTTGAGGATGAAGTTCTTCAATGGAGCAAAGTAAATATTTTGTAGCTAATTAACCACCAAACAAATATTAATTATTTCCAAAATGCTTGATTATGTATGATTTCTACAACCAAAGCAAACTCTTCGTAAGAGAAAGAGACGTATCTTTGTTGTGTAATACAATAACAATATGCTTCAAATCGACAACACTGGAAATAAAAATAACTTCTTTCTCTTTTTCAATTACTCTACATTATTTACTATTTAGTCCTTGTTTCTGTTCACTCTCTTAATTTCTTCCCTTTTCTTGGTAATTTTGTTTTAAAATTATTTGTTTTAGTATTTTAAATTTTAATAAGTTTTATATTTGGTTCTTTTTTGTAAAAAGCAGATTTGGGTTTTTTTTTTAAAAAAAAATTGACATCACTTGTTCTTCTAGATGTGTGGCTCTTGTATTTCAATCAATGATATGGATACTGATCAATGGTTAAACGAATGATGTCATGTAATTTTTTTCATTAAATACTAACTCAAATTTTGACAATAATAAAGGCTGTTTTTGAAATATTTCAAAATAGAGGGACTAAAATATAAGTTTTAAAAATGGTTTAAAACCTATATGCTGGACGAAAATTTATAGCTCATGACTAGATTCAAGAGAACATTACCGAAAGCGGAAGCATATCTTACTTCATGATCGAAAGTGATTACTAAATGGGTTTGGATCTTCCAATTCCCTTGTACCTTTACCATATCTCCGTAAATTGTACAATGAACAAAAACTCCGATGAGGGAGGAGGAGTTACGTAAAAGCATAGAGAATGAGGACCATAACCCTCCCTCTTAAAACTGCCTCAAAATAATTGATTAGTCAGTTAGTAAGATTTATTTATTTCTAATTTAGCCCCTCATAAAATTAGAAATAACATATGATATCTATACTTATAAAATCCATGATATTATGTAATTACTCTTAAGCTAATATTTAAACTTGAATAGATCATTTTAATTTGGCTAACCCAAGATAACGTTTACATTTAATAATTACATGTGTGGTCCAATATATTAATTTTTCCAACACTATATTGATCTTCAAACTTGAAAATTTTCCTTTTATATCATTAAACTTTTAAAAATTCTATTTTAATAATTTATTTTTTAAGATATTTTCTTCGACCTCTCCCATTATCTTACTGTCTAATTTTTTTCTTAACGTAAAATCCATGAGTGACACTATTTTCTATTTATTTGTTAGTAAATGGTAGGATCATACTTAAAAAAAAGGTAGGATCACTTTTAACTTTTAAAAGTTTTAATCCACCATTTTTCTTTTTCCATATTTTGATCGAATCGATAAAATTATCCTGGAGTCACATTCTACTACATAATTATAAACTCAACTCATTATTAATATTATACTACACATTTAACAATAGTCTCACATAATTTTCTGTTAGACATAGAGAGATAGACATAGATTACAAAAAGACAAACAAAATATTATAGAGTTTTGGACTAAAATAAAACTTGTCAGGGGGAATGCTAAAATTTAAAGACTGATTTTAAACCTCTAAAATTAAAACATCAAATTAGATAAGTTCAACTTAATTAATTATTAATTTTATTATTAATTACTATTTAAGAAAACACTTTATTTAGATAATTAATAATAGGGCACGATACAAAAAACACCCCTGTGGTTTTGGTTAAAGACAAACAAACCCCCTGTAGTTTAAAAATGAATATTTATACCCCTACAGTTTCACAATTATACAAATTGACCCCTCCCCCTCTATGTCGTTGATTTTCTTTTAGTTATATCTTTTTCGTTTGAACTCTGATTTGAATGATACAAGATGTTATGGAATCCTCGTTTTGAGCTTTACGTTGTAGTCACTTAAAAACTTAGAAATTAGTAGTGTATAAAATAGTTATCATCATCAAAATATTCAATCGGGTTGATGTCGTAAACACTTTTATATATTGATGATTTTAAAAAAAATTGTGACTATAACGTAGAGCTCGAAACGAGGATTCCATAACATCTTGAATCATTCAAATCAAAATTCAAACGAAAAAGTTATGACTAAAAGAAAATCAACAGCGTAGAGAGGATGACTCAATTTGTACAATTTTGAAACTATAGGGGTATAAATATTCATTTTCAAACTACAGGGGGTGTGTTTGTCTTTGGCCAAAACCACAGGGGTGTCTTTTGCATGTTTCCTTAATAATATTAATATTTTCTCCAATTAAATATCATCACGTAATATTTAATTATTAATTTCCATTAAATAATCCTATTATTTAAATAATTCATGATATTAATTGATAATAACTTATTATTAATTAACAATTAATAGTATTAATTTAATTAGTAATTCTCATTTAAATAAATTCATTATTTAAATAAGTATTTTATTATTAATTATCATTTAAATATACTTAATATTTAAATAATTAATAATATTTTATTATTAATTCATGTTTAAATAAACTCATTATTCAAACAATTAATAATATATTATTAATTTCTATTTAAATAAACTCATTATTTAAATAATTAATATTGTCAACATTTAAGTAATCTAACTTTACTTACATTATTTGTTTCTTCATAAGTCAAGTTAATGACTCGATTTTGCGACTGTGATATTTAGGCTAGTATAAAGACCTGATGGACTTATACATCATGGGCTTAATATAATCAGTTAATTAATCGATTAACTCATAATCAATTAATTACGATTAATTTAACTATGAATGATTCCACTATTGATTCATAGTTGAACTATCCTCTTTATAGATGTGTTATGTCAGTTAGTTATCAAAATGAGTTTGTGATATATCCTTCACGTGGAAAACTCATAATTACATATGGGTTACCCTTGTAATTACCGTTTTATTCTTGTGTTTCCGCTGATTCTCCAATGAACATTATCCGTAGTTCAACTAAATATAAATATTTATGTGATCAGCAAAAGTCATGGCGTCACTTGTTCATGTGCGATACCTAATCATTTTATGGAAAGTTTTGAATTACATCTTGTATAAATGTGTTCCCATCTATTATCTTGTTATGTTCTAAAAAACGGGAGTGTATTGAGCGTTCATACTGATCGCTCTCAACTATGTGAATCAAAGAACATAACTTCATAAATAGGAGTTTACATTTCACTCAGGATTAAGATTTATTACAGTTTGATAAGCTTAGTTTGATATTCGATTATTAATTCTCACAAACGGTATAAGTGAGATATTAATAGAATTATCATGGTCCAGTCCTTATACAATCAGCATTGTATATGATATTTCCATTTCAAGCACCCACATAAATGATTCGGATATGATCATTTGTAATCCATACAAAATGAACAACTATCAACAGTGTTAACAAGATTAGGTTCCCGAATGTTATCCATATATTGTAGACACTTTAAGTTACTTATCTCGACTTAAATCCCCATGTATGTTCCACATACTCAATCATGATTTCATGAAAGTAACTTTAGGGCCTTTACTATTTGAATGTGTTATATATCTAATATCGTTAATGAATTAATATATTTAAAAGAACTTAAGTTTATTTATTTAACTAGTCTTTTACCACGTGCGTCGCACGTGATATTTTTTCTAACATAGAAATATTTAAAAGATCGAAATATTTTTTATTTGATTTTTCTATGGTTTATAAATATTTTTCGAAATGATTTTATTAACATATTATTATGTTCTATTTAATATTTAAATTATTGTATAGTTTAATAATTTACATAATTATATGCCTTTTTATATAAGACGATTTTTTTAACATCGTTATTTTTAAAATTTATACTACCAAATAAAAAATAAATTGTTTGTTCTATATACCTATGTTATTTAATTTTTGCGTTTATAGATTATTTATTTCTAATTTTAATTAAAATTTAAGAAATTATATATTTTTTTCTCTTTGATTTTTAAATTTTTAAATATTTTTAATTAAAAAAATTTAAATTTATTTAAATATTATAAAATATTTTACCATTACTAATTCAATAAATTATATTTTGTTGTAGTTGTTTTTTTTAATCTTAACTGTTTTTTTTTTAAACAATTTATTAAGTTTTTTTTTAATATTTTTTAAAATTAAAGCACCGTCACCTTTATTAAATCATTTAATATTTGAATACTTAAATATAATTTATTTTTCATAAATTGGTGATAAATCTAAACAATAAATTCATTTTAATATCACATTCATTTTCATATGTTTTACTTGTTTTTTCAATTATTTTGTAATTTGATTTTGTGAAAACAATAAAAAAACCAAGGAATTTATTTAATAAAATTGACAATTTCTTATTCAATGAAGAGAAATATTTTATTTATAAAAAAAGAGAAATATTTTATTAAAAATATAAATAGTCATTTAATAGATAGTGGAGTATAAATAATAATGACATTTTTAGTAATTTGAAGGTTTTAAAAGGGTATATATAATGACATGATAGTAATTTTAAGATTTTAAAAGGGGTATAGTAGTCCAAAAAAGTTTCTTAAACATCACCACTTTTATATATTAAGGATTTATTCAAAATAAATTGTATATATTAAATAATTACAAGTTCTAGGATCTCATTCCTAACACTCTAAAGGGGATTATTATGATCTATAGGTCTTATTAGGGTAGTAATCACTTTAAAAATGTGATTAATGACTCGTATTTAAGAGTATGAACCTTTGTGAATTCCCTTTCAATAGGTTAGATGGTTACTAATATGTCATTAACAGTTATGCCGAAAACTAACTGTAAGGGGATGGTTTGACTCGTATTTAATCGGGGTGGATTAAAAAGAAGATGTAATTATTAAAATAATATATTTGAGTATAAAATGTACTCAAAAAACAACTCATTTGTGAATTTACCGGCGGGTTTAATCCCAAAATCTGTTTCTTAGTAAATAAGATGATTTATGTGAAAAAATATCTTAGAATTTATTTATTGATAAATACTATTAACTAGTCAGTAGTAATTAGTAATTGGTAATGGAATAGATATGACCATACTTCATTTCATGCTTGACTTGTCATTTGAGATTTTGCACTCTACAACCACACAAAGCATAATCACTTAACTCGATTGTAGAGTCACTTTAATAAAATTCACATCGTATTAATTTAACATGGAAACGAATGTCTTGTTTATATTAAAGAGTATACAATTTTATTTTTATTTTTTTTAGATATTACATCAAATTAAAAGAGAGAAAACTCGAACCTTTAATTTCATGAAACGAAACAGACTCTTAACTATTTGAGTTATATTCATATTGGTTATACAACTTTACTAATTTAAAAGACATTTGTTAGGAATTATATAGTTAAAAAAATTAATTGATACAAAATTTGATAAACCACTATAAATTATACATGGCTTGACCTGTTAAACTATTTCTTTTATCAAACAAAAGAAATTATTATGTGATTGCGATATTATGGGTCATAAATTCTGTAGTCTAACTAAGGATTCGTTTGATACAACTTCTCTTAAAAGTATTTTGAGTGAAACTTTTAGAATAAGCGTTCGTTTGAGACAACATTTGAAAGTGTTTAAAAGTGTTTTTAAATAAAAAAAGTGTTTTTGATAACCATTAAAAAACACTTTTAAAAACAATCTCAAACGGGCCCTAAATATTAATTAAGTGTTTCATCTAAAAACATTTGGGTACACTAAAATGTGTTTTTGGAGAAAATTCTTGATTTGTGATTCTTCCAAAAATGTTCATATACAACTATTTCACTTAAAATACTTCTCTCAAGTGATTTTAGATTAAACTTTTAATTTGTATTTCTTCTAAAATATTTAATTCAATATTCTTAAAAATGTAAAGATTTAAAAGTCTTTGTTGTTAAATACATTGAATCGAAAAGATAAAAGGGACCATATGATTCAAATCAACAACATTGGAAATAAAAATTACAGCTTCTTTCTCTTTATCAATCATTCTACAATTTACTATTTAGTCCCTCTTTCTGTTCACTCCCTGAATTTCTTCCTTCTTTTTTTTTTTTTTGGTAATTTTGTCAGCAGATAGTCATTAATTTCCTAAAAACAAAAGGCATAGAATATTCTCTATCATCTAATCAAATTACTTACCGGGTCTTAATAATTTGAGTTTCCATCTGAAAACCAATTGATAATGAGAAAAATTATTTTTAAATTTATAAAATAATGTTAGGTCCCTTCAAATTTCAGATATGAGATTCTTAACACTAGAAAAAAGAAAAATTGATGTCACGCATGCTTGTTTCTTATGGTCTTCTATCTTTAAAATTTATTGTTTTAGTATTTCAAATTTTAATAAGTTATAAATTGGGTTCTTTTTGTTAAAAGCACGTTTTTTTTAATTGATATCACTTGTTTTTCTAGATGTGTGGATAATGTATTTCATTTTCAACCAATGATTATGTATACTAATCAATGGTCAAACGATCATGTCAGGTAATTTTTTCCCCATTAAATCATAATCAAATTTTGACAATAATAAACTCTTTTTGAAATACTTCAAAATAGAGGGACTAAAATATAAGTTTTAAAAATTGTTTAAAACCTTTATTGGTCTTCATTAAAAAATTTCCATACTTTCAACTTTTTAAAGTTCTGTTTTAATACTTCATTTTTTAAGATACTTTTTTCTACCTCTCCCATCATCTTACATTATTTTCTTTTTTAACGTAAAATCCATGAGTGTCACTATTTTCTATTTATTTGTTAATAAATAGTAGGATCATACTTAAAAAAATGGTAGGATCATAATTCTTTCATCTCTCACTTTTAACTTTTAGAAATTCTAATCCACCATTTTTCTTTTTCCATCTTTTGATCGAATGAATATAATTATCCTCATCGTTTTATCTGGTTTGCTTTCAATTTAAATATGGATCACATTCCATTACACAACTATAAACTCAACTCATTATCAACATTATACTACATATTTAATAATAGTCACACACAGTTTTTCAGTTTGGAATAGAGAGATAGACATAGATTGCAAGGAAACTAAAACAAAATATTATAGAGTTTTGGACTAAAATAAAACTTTACATATTGGGAGAGAAAAAGGGGGGAAATGCTAAAATTTAAAGATTAAATTTGATTTAAAACCTTGAAAAAACAAAACACCAAATTAGAATAGGAAAACTTTATTGGCTACAACAATTAAACTAGCAAATGTGAATTAGTGCCCATGGATTTGAAAAGGATACCCAAAACTCCAAGTTAGGCTCAAGTGTTGCTGCCACCTCAGATTAATATAAAAAAAATGCTTAAAAAACTTTGCGACCACAGTGGGAGTCGAACCCACGACCTTTTGATCCGAAGTCAAACGCGCTAATCCACTGCGCTATGCGGTCTTTTTTGTTTACTAAACTAAAGCTTTACAATTTCTTTATATATACTTTTTTTTGTTTTTTATAGTTATAGATGATTTTTTCTTAGGTTTGAAAATACCTTATTACAAACGAAAATACTACAAAAGTAAGAAACTGTTTGAGATAATTTTTTAATGTGTTTAAAAATGTTTTTTAATGGTTATAAAAACACTTTTAAATACTTTCAAAAATTATCTCAAACGACCACTAAGTGAATCAATTCTTTTATTTGTTTTTAAGAAAAAAACTAGATTAAGTTTAATTCTGAATCCAACTCCTCTAAATCACCTAATAAACAGTAGAAAGTGAAAAGGAGCTACACACCAACAAGAGCACTGAAAATAAGAAAACATTGTTTTTTTTTAAAAAAAATAAATAAATAGGGGTGGAGGGTGGGAGACATTACATTGTATAAATGATTCTACTCTCTCTTCTTCACTCAGTTCACTCCCTGAATTTTTTGCTTTTCTTTGTCTTTTTCTTTTTGGGTGAGTTCTTCAATAGATTTTCATAAATTAACTAAATCAAAAGGTATTACATTGTATAGAATTCCTTAGATTATATGACAGAAGAATCCTCTCATTAATCAATGGGCTTATAATTTTAATCGGGGAATGTTAGTTATATATATCAAACAGTTTATAAGTACGGAGTCACATTGTGACAACTACATCCAATAATTTCTCTTTAATATTACCTTTCACGCAAAGGATTTCCATCTTTAAAAGCTCTCTCCAAGACTGTTGGGACAAAGTTTGTATGGAAATAGAGGACTAAGCATGTATTTTAATTTTGTGACAAAATACTGTCTAGTGACAAAGATAATAAAGGGTTACCCTACATTTGCTCCAAGGAATTGGAATTTTCAAAGGGTTTTTTGAGAACATTAGAAATGACATTTATTTGAAAACTTGTTGGGATAAATGTTCTATTAAATTTGTTTCATTTTGTTTTCTTTCAGCATATTTTTACTAATGACCTATTTTCATTAAAAAAAAATGAAGTTTCTTTCCTTCTAAATTCATAAACTTGTACATAATAGCATTAATTGCACAACAATATAGTTTTTCTTAAAAATTATATTCTAAAAAAATTTTCAGGCAACTAAATTTGTTTTAAAAAAAATATGAGGATTACATATAGAAGAAAAACTACCTGAATTATGATCATATATAGGTTTAACTTGTGCATTTATTCGAGGTTTGCCAATGGGATCAAAAGGAAAAAAGTTAACTTTTGACCAAATCTAGACTATGTTTGGTTGTGTTTTCTATTTACGTCAAAAGTTTTTTTTCAATCAATTTTTATGTTTTACGTAATAAAAAAAAATTGTTTCTGATAAGCCGATATGAACATAGATCAAGTGATCAGGCACCAATACTTCATCTCATAGATTCGAACCTACCCTCCCCCAACTTATAAAACGAAAGTGTTTTCGATAAAAAATTAAAACTTCCGAGATTTGGTTTTAAGTGTAAAATATGTTGTGTTTTGGTAGTGCTATGAAACAAGTAATTTTAACAAAAATATATATTCTGAAGTGCTTAATAAAAACACCAAATTTCGGAAGCAAATGTATAACTTATCATAAATAAATTCATGCTATCAGCTTTTTTTCGAATGTAAACTTTGGAGTTCAAACAAACAGTTTTAATAAAAGCACACTATAAGGCAGACATTTGATACTAAACTTGTACCCGCAACTCAAATCACGAAGTTCACAAAAGGACACAGACATTATAAAACATGCCAACAACTATAGGCTACGATATAGCTATAGGTGCATTGAAAATGTCTTTAGCTAAAAATCCTCTTCTGCTGTTGTTGCTGCTATTGCTACATATAACAAACAAAAAGTCAGAAAGTAAATGTGACTTTCACTTGTCAGCCTATTTCTACACAAACAGGAATCCCCCATTATTTTCCATTCATTATCACTATTTCTCTTATAGTTGTGATTTAAAAATTGCCCTATTTTTAAAAAATCACAACCAGCTGAAAAAACAGTGATTAGTTTGTGGAAAAATAATAGAGCATACAAACCCAACTTTCACCTTTTTAAGCTACCCTTTTTGTAGTCAAAGCCAAGTCTAAATCCTATATATGTACAAACTCATTCATTCTTGTGCTTTTGAGTCATCTACTTTGTTGGTGCACAATGGACATGGTGGATCACTTCTATCTTCAACATTTGATTTGCTCTCTAAACACTCTGCATGATAAACATGGCCACAAACCAAAACTGCAGCAACCGGAAGTTCGCTTGAAGAAAGTGTGTTTCCGAGAAAGAAAAGTTTCCGTCTCATAAGCTTTTGACATATCCCACATAGTATTTTCACTCCATGAGTTGATATTGCATCCTTTGCTAAGGAACCGTACCTAATCCTGTCTGGCCCCCATAGGGTTCTGTCCATGCTCTCTAAAATGAATGCAAAAAGTAGAGTTAATACGATACAACGCATCATCGGTGTACAAAAAGTGGACTATCTTTCCTCACTGAGAGCAAGAGTACCGAATGACTTCAGATTAGAGGATGATTTTACTTGAATATTTTAATCATTCTTCATTTTAGTAAGTATTAGAATCTTTCTCAATAATTTATAGTCCGATTCAAGTTTTATGATGTATAATTAGTTTTTTAATTTTATTCATTCAGTGTGTTCAATGACAAACACTATATTATTTTTTCAATGATGGAATGTACAGGATCTTTTTGTTTGTCCCGCATCACCATGACTCCAGATAAACAAGAACACGAGATAGTAAAATGTGACCCATGCTCAACACTTTGGTGTCACAAGGCATAGAAAATGAAATCTAGTACAAAGCCACAGTGCCTAATCATGCAACCAGAAAATATGAATTTAATGCACCACCTGAGATGTTTCACACTCGCACCAAATACTAACATAGTTCACTTTTTCTGAAATTTGTTTGCCTGATTAAATGGTTTCAAGTACCTTATATAAAATCATACAAGTGTACATTCATCAAGGAAAAAAGACACCAAAACAAGTGTAAAATTGTGTTTGGAAACTTCAAAAAGAGTACCTATATGGTCTTGAAAACCTGAGTTGCAATTAGCAGCAAACTTAAAGGAGGGTCGCTTATCAAGTGAAGTTCTGACTTGATTATCACGGGAAGTGGATGCATTAGCTTGAGTAGCTGGCCCTCGCCGGGAATATTGATGACTATACTGATGACGTGAACGTTTCATGAACACAGGACGTGCAAGACGATTCCGATCCTGCAGGTTTAACGCAATGCCGCTTTAATAGATTGCATTTCACTAAAACAAAACTAGATAAAATGGTTACCCTAAGAAACGAATGAATAAAACTATTATTTTATCCACTTACTGAAGTTTAAACTAGAGATGAGTTACGAAAGCATATAACTTTAAGTTAAAACTATTTCTACCATATTAAATCATAATTTTCCCCCAAAATATTAGTAAAAAATTTTATGCACAAAAAAGGATAAATACCTCTTCTGAAAGCAAATCCATTTGGTTGGAAACAGGCATTATACCTACAACAATACGAACAAGACATATTACATTGCATTATTAAAACATAGAAAGGTGAAATTCCGATGAAGTTTAAAGGAGACAACGCATCATTCTACATTTAATTCATTTTTTTATATCCGTGAGTGTCCAGTCAGCTTGCATGGACCTCGACTAATCTCACGGGACAACCACATGCCCTTTGACCACTACATTTAATTCAAAAGAAATAGGTTTAACTAATTCCACAAGGTACTAAAGTAGAAGCCACAATGTACTAAGATTGGTAAAAAAACAACACCATTCAATCAAAATGCACCAAAAACAATCAAACATGAAAACTAACAATCATTCTTAATTTCCCCAACTTCCAAATTCTCATTTTTTACAGATAATTCTTACTTAAAAAAAACACACCCCAATTGAACTGCAAAGAAAAACAAAAAGGAAAAATCAAAATGCCAATTAAAAAACCGAAATTTCAGACACTAATCGTCAATAAACGAAAGAGTAAAAGAAGAAGAAAAAAGATCATAAATTTAAAGCGCTGATCAATCGGAACCGATAATTCGCCATTGAAAACTATGAAACGATGAAAAAGGAAAAAATCGTAAAAGAGAATATGATGAGAGAAAGGGGCAAGTATACCGGAAAGATGAGGAGGATGATCGGTATGATTCTGATCAGAGGCTCTCTTGCGCTTCCCCATTATAAATGGTAAATTATGATAATTAATTAAAAATAATAAAGTGGAGGATTTAATTAATTAAATTAGGAGGTTAAATTTAGGGGATGATGATCTGTGGTTAGTATCTGATTTTGCTGATATGAATGTGAAAGTGAATTTGCCTTTCTTGACGAAAGGAACACAAACCCGGTGGATGAGGTTGCTTTGCTTATGCTGCGGATTTACAGTCCTTTTGTTTTTTCTTTTTATTTTCTTTTTTTATAACTAAATTATTATAGTATTAGGAGTGTTAAAGATCCCACTAGATAAAGAGAACTAACATTATTTATAAAATTTAACAACGATGAAAATTCATGATTAATAATATGGTGTCAAAGTCCAATAAACTCAAATGAGTATCTGGTCCAAAAATGGGATACGTCTCAAAAATGGTGAGCCCAAAAGTGTCACTATCTTGAGGGATATTTTAAAAAGTCTAAGTGTCACTAGTCTTATTACTCATTGGTTTTGAGATTGAATCACGTGATTATTAAAAATGAGTGTTCACAAACCCGATAATCCGAGAAACAAAACTCAATTCATGCGGTTTTTGTTGGGTTATAAAATTGTTTGGATTATGTTGAAAATAATTTGAAATTATATAGGTTAGATTGGGTGTTCGGGTTCTCTTGAAATTAGTTTGGACTCAAATTTATTAATTAAAAAATCAATAATTTATCTACAATTTAAACACTTTAATGTCTTTATAAATTTCATATACCCCTAAAGATCCTTTAAAATTTTCTTATTTTTTTAATAAATTTAACAAATAATTAGTTTAAGCCATTGAATGATCATTTTTATTGAATAAAATGTAGGGTAAAATACAAATAAGCCCCCTATGATTTTTGTCAAATTCATTAACACTCTCCGTGGTTTGAAAATGATAAATCATACCTCTATGGATCTAAATTATCTCAATGAGACCCTTCCCTTCAACGTCATTAATTTTCTTTTAGCCATAACTTCTTCGTTTGAACTTTGATTTGGATGAATCAAGATATTTTGGAATCCTCCTTTCTGGTTCTGAGTTATGGTCAGTTCAAAACTTCTAAATTATTAGAAACCAAAAGCGTTAATGGTGTAAATCATATAAACTATTTTATTTATTAATGATTTTGAAGTTTTGAAATAAGCATAGCTTAGATCCTGAAATGAGGATTCCAAAATATTTTGAATCATTCTAATCAAAGTTCGAACGAAGAAGTTATGGTTAAAAGAAAATTAATGGTGTTGAAGGGAAGGGTCTCATTAGAATAATTTGGAACCACAGGGTATGATTTGTCATTTTCAAACCACAAGAGGTATTCATACATTTGGCAAAAACCACAGGCGGCTCATTTACATTTTACCCTAAAATGTAATATTAAACCACTACTTTTAATTTAATATGTAAAATTAGATAACTAGATCCCAAAAAAAACTTATATTTCACTTATTATTAAACAAATTAAATAAAGAACTTGAACAATCCAACCTAAATTTGATAGAATTGTGTTGAGTTAAGTTCATTACTTGATCAGGGTTATTGGGTTGTACTAAATTGCATCCCAAACAATTGAGTTGGGTTCAAAAAGTATCTCAACCCAAACGAACTCAACCCGTAAACACACTATATAGTATTTTTGTTGGAGATGAGAACACACAAGATCCAATGTTTTGTTTAAAATTAGTGATGGTTATGAGTTTATAAGAAAATAATAATCTCTATTGGTATAATGTGTTTTAATATAATTAAGTTATAAAGTTTTCAACATCACATCAATGTGTAGATTATGAAAGATTCATTGTTTTATGTAGTTTGTTTTACCACTCATCATTGTTTTTCATTTTATGTTTTTCTTGTCGTCCCAAACTATTCCTCTTGAGGGGATGGAGAAGTATTAAATATGTTAAATCACCAGTAGACCCAAAAGATTAAGTTAATGGGAAATGATAAATTTAATCATATATATCTCAACACTCCCCCTTCCATGTGAATTTGGATATTTGCACAAAACTTAAACATGTGAAATATTAATAAATGTGGAGGAAATGTCATCACAGATGTTCGAACTCAAGACTTCTGACTCTAATACTATATTAAATATGTTAAATCACCACTAGACCTAAAAGCTTAAGTTAATGGGTAAAGGTAAATTTAATAATATATCACAACAAGAAGAAGGTAATAAAGAGGAAAAGAGAAGGAAGAAGAAGAAGAAGGTGATGAAGAAGAGGATGGGGTATTTTTGTCAATTATGAGATATTATTTCTCAATTTTAGAAATTATGACATTTAATCAAATCCCAACTTTTGTAAGAACATTTAGTTTGATTATTCGTTCAATACTTTAATTTGCATAACGTTGAAGTTTATAAGAAAGGAATATATACATAAAATTAAGCTTCATCATATGGATAAACCTCGTGGGTCGGTCCAAGCCGAGCGCGACCTGCCTGTAAATCTCTGGGCTGGATATGGATCATGTATTTGAGTCCAAGCCCGTCCCATAGGCTTTATCCATAGGGTCTCCATCAGGATTGGCCTGAAGCCTAGTTCAAAGCTCGTTCAAAAATTATTTAAAAAATATATATATATTTCATGTAATTTTATTTCTTGTAATTTTTTTCTATTTGAGAAAAATGCACAGGATTAATCCAACTTGGGATGTATTTATATTGCAATGATACAAATATTTCTCAATATTATGTAAATTTTATTTCTTGGTGAAAACATTACTTTACTTCATTATTATTTTTTTATCCATTTTCGTTTGTATCTTTTTAAGTTAAATTTTTAAAAAAAATTAATATAATCAAACTAAGCTAAAAGAATGATAAATAAAGTTAATTTAAAAGTTTAATAAACAATATATAAAAAGAAAGTATAAATAAAAAATACATATAGGATAGTAAAATATTAATAAATTAAAATTAATTTTCATCACTTTAGAGTTACGTTTAAGTTTAATAAACATATAAGAACAAAGTATAAAAAAAAACCATTTTTTCATCATTTTAGAGTTAAGTTTAAGTTTAAAAAGTTAAAAATAAATTTTAAAAAACGCAAATAAAAATTTAATAGAAAATTTAATTAAATAAATAAAAGTTTGAACGGACTGAGAAAAATAAAAATTTAGAAACTTATTCATTACAAGTTTAAAGTGTGTAAACCAAATAATTAACAGAATAAATTCAACAGAACGTAAGTTAAACGGTTGAGTGGTTATAAATTAAAAATATATTTTAGCATTATAAATCTAGCATAATTATATGTTAAATTTTTAATAGTATTTGTAAAATAAAAATTTTAATTGGATTTTAATAATAAAATTGCAGAATTTGCTTCGTCGCTAACATATTCTGATATTCTACTTTGGAAAAATATCTGTTGCAATGCAATGGTACCGATACGGAGGCCGAGTCTGTAAGGGATTTAATGCTGGGCCTGGGCCCAGAATGAAGCTGCTGAAGTATGAAGGAGTTGGGCCCGTTATTTATGCCCCATCATATTTTGGGCCCAAATCCAGTTAAAGTTCAAGCCCAAAAAATTAGAGGCTGGCATTCTCAATTTCTAGAAGCATTCAAAACCGCTAGCTTGATATTTAAGCTAAGGTGTCCCCTAATCCCATTCGATTTTTTTTTTCCTATAACCAAAATCGAATAGATTTTGAAGTTTAATAAAAATACATCGAAATTATTTTTTTGAAAAATTGAATTGACCGTCTGAAAAATATGATTAAATCCATAAACCGATCTGCCGATATATTTTAGTTTACAAATTTTGCCAGATCAAATGGAGTAATGAATCGAATAATCGCTTTCATCAATTTTTTTGGCTCCACTTGCATTAAAAGTTTGGTTTAAATGATTAAGCGAATAAGAACTCACATCCACCTAATAGATTTTAACTAATAATTTTAGAGTATTTTTAAAAATGACATTTTATAAATTATAAATTTATAAAATAAGAAAAATTTCAGAAATTTAAAAAATAGTTTTTTTTTAATAAAAGTTTTAAAATCATTAAAAAAATAACTAAACTTAAAAACTATTAAATTTTAATTTGAAACATCCTAATTAAAAATATAAAATATAGTAATAATATTGATCATTCAATAACATTAAAAGGGATTAATGAAAGAATAATGTGATAATTTTCAAAAAAAAAATAAAAATTACTATTTTTTAAAACATCAATTCAAAAAATGTCATATGGCAAAATTTCAAATTATTGCATGATTTATCTTCTTAGAAGATAGATGAACACCTTCATAAAAGCGAATTTGACCCGGTCAATTGAATTGTAATATTTTTTTTTTAAATAAAAAAATCCCATTGTAATATAATATTTGTTATTTCTTTGACCCATCTTTTGATTTCCCCCATTATTTTAATTTAGCACGCAACAAATGTGAATTCACAACTAGGGATGGCAACGGGGCGGGCGGAGATGCACTTCCCATCCCCTAACCCGCGGGGATTTTTAATCCCCATACCCTACCCGATACCCTAATAAAAAATTCGGGGTCGGGGTCGGGGATTCCCCATTCGGGTTCCCCGCGGAAAATTCCCCGTTTTATATTTTAATTATTATTTAAAAATAAATATAAAAATTAAATATAAATTGAAAATATACATTTTTAAGTCAAAAGGAAAACATAATACAAAACATTTTATATTGTATTAGTTAATATTATCATATTTTACATATATTTTTCAATAAATAAAGATAAAAGTATACAAAATACATAAAATATTTTTAAATAATCGGGTTCGGGTTTTGGGGCGGGGGCGGGGGATGTATTCCCATACCCATACCCTTACCCTATAACAAATTGTGGGGAAATTTCTCACCCTAACCCTAACCCTATAAAACGGGGATTCCCCGCCCCTGACCCCTAACCCGCGGGGAATTTTGTCATCCCTATTCACAACGCATGGCGATTAAATTATA
Organism: Gynostemma pentaphyllum; assembly: GCA_028015215.1. NCBI lineage: Eukaryota > Viridiplantae > Streptophyta > Magnoliopsida > Cucurbitales > Cucurbitaceae > Gynostemma > Gynostemma pentaphyllum. The sequence goes on along the minus strand of CM051351.1, from coordinate 16,267,911 downwards.
AGGTGTATTCCATTAAGTTTTTTGTTTTAATTTTTGTATTATTATGACAATACATCCCTTTCCAAGTTTGAATATTATGCTCCTCATATCCCACTTGGTTGATACTGATAGACAGAAAACACACCAAACTTACCCCCCAAAAAAGTAATTAAAATATTGAAAATTAAATCTTATACTAATCTCTTTCAGAGACAATAAAAATAAAATATCTTAACCTATAATAATAGGAGCTATGTTGTTATGTTATTAGTGTCAGATTAAAAGTATTTTTTTAGATTACATCAAATTGAAAAAATAGATACTCAAATAGTCGTTCTCATATAAAAAGAGTATCGTAACTAACTATTTTAATTATGTTTAAATTGACTGTTCAAAACACTATAGAATAAACATGACTCTAATTAAAAAAAATACAATAATTAATTACCATACAATAATTCAAATTATTTCTTAATTACAAACCAAAAAACAAGAATGAAGATTAATACCATTAATGTAGTAGTCTAGTGATATAATAATTGAATTAAAAGAATCATTATAAAAAAAAAAAAAAGATTCTTATAATCCAAAAAAGTATATTCGATAGAAATGGGAATAGGTCAGAAATGCAAGTTGAAGAAAGGAGGTGAGCTGGTTGATCCTAGAACAGCGGGAAATAAAGGATAGGATCCCTTCTTGCCCTTTGCAGATGCAGCTTCCGAGGAATAGTCCGAAATGCCCTTATCACCTATACATCAAACAAGACAACCTCAACCTACTCATTCAGTTTCAGTGACATTGTCATTACTGCTTTTTGTCCCACTCTGACTCTACTACGCATTTTCCATTATTATATTTTTATATAAATACTATTTTCAAAAATTGACTAACTTGCTTTTTTGACTGGGTTTTATTAAATTTAGTAATAATAAATTTTTATTTGTTTAGTACTAGTTAATATAAAATATACTTGAATCTAAAAAATAATGATTTTATTGAAAATATTGAGTTTAAAATAATATCTTACTGAGATTTTAAAATCGAGAGATAAATGAAGTTTAGATTTATATTGTCCTATTCCTTTTATCAGAAAAATCAAAAGTCAAACACCCCTAGATTTTCCTTCTTTTTCAATTGTTTTGAAAAGTTAAAAATTTATTTGAATAATTATAATATTTTATTCAATAAACTATCTTTTCTTTTCAATTTTGGGTTTATGAATGAACCAGAGCCGGCCCTGAGGGTGTGCAAGCTGCGCCACCGCACAGGGCCACGGGATAATGGGGGCCCAAAATTTTAAACTAATATAGATTATATATAGAATTATGTAAAGTTCTTTTCAAATATAGAAGTATTGCAGTGGATATGTAGAAGGCATTTTCTGACTTTGAGGCCCACAACCTGGGTTCAAATCCTAGTTGATGCTGGTTTTTGCTTTTTTGTCAAGTTTTATAAGTTAACCTTTGTTTTTTTTTTTTTTTAAATCTATTAATTTCTATTTTTTTTCCGTTTTTATTAAAGATTTTTTTAAAAAATAAAATTCTAACTCTAATTTGTTTGGATTATAATAATCAATTTAGCATATTTAAATTTTAAACATGCATAAAATATTTCTTTTCTTTTCAAATTTTCCACTTATAAAATTTCAAATCTAAACTAAAAAATTATATATTTTTTACTGATTTTTCAAATCCTAATATACGCTAGAATTTGCTCTTTTTTTTTTCAATTAAAATGATTTATAAGTTTTACCTTTTTATTATACAAAATATTTTTTTTAAATAAACTTTCAACTCTGATTTATTTCGATTACAATAATCAACTTAGTACATTTAAAATTTAAACATGTTTAAAAAATTTATTTCTTTTTAATTTTTCCACTTATAAAATTTCAAATCTAAACTAATATATTTTTTTTTTAAAAAAAAGGGTTTAAATTATATTTTTTAGATTTTTTTAAAAATATTTTTGTGATTTTTCATAGTAAAATATATATGATAGTGAGCCAAAAAAAAAAATTCGCACTGGGCCCCCGTTGTCTTAGGACTGGCCCTGGAATGAACAAGTCACTATCATCAGAGTTCTTAAAAACACACATTTGTTTTGAAAATAATATATATTTTTTAAATCTTAAATATGCCACAAAATGATATGGAAATATTAAATAGGAAAATTTCAATGGGTAGCACATTTATAAAATATTTATAAATGTAGTGGATTTTTTTCATATGAATCAATTATTAATGGTGCGTTAATCACTTTGAAATAATTAGTATTGATCGCTCTTAATCATAAATTCACAAGAAAAAAACTATTATCCATATATATAATTTTCAAGCTATGTTGTATTTGTAATGCTCCTAATTAAATATTTATATTTCCACTCGTTTAAAGAAAAAAAATGAAAATCTTAACATAAACAAGGGGTGTAAATGGGGCGGCCCCAATTAACTCTATCCCTGCCCCATTTATTAAACGGGGCGGGGCGGGAAAAATGTGAAAAATGCATGTTTTTTTTTAGTTCAAAAATCAATTTTTTCAATGATAATAGTACCTAATAGAGTATAAAAATAAACAAGTAAAACTCTCTATCATAATAAACTTAGGAAAATTAAATTACAAGAAAAAAAAAATTAAAGTAGATAAACGGGGCGGGGTGTAAATGGAGGGGGAAAATCCCCTGGACCCCGTCTTGTTTATTAAGCGGGTTTGACGGGGTTAGGGCGAGGAAGTGGGGTCGGGGTTAGCTTTCGCCTATGAACGCTTGTCAAAAAATTTAGGCACTGTCGCACTGAAACGAGAAAGGGGCAAAAAAGAAAACTCAAAAAGTATGTGACAAATAGTACTTTTTTTATCAGAGTGATAGATAGTACTTTAATGGTGAATAACTCTACGTTGGTAATCGAATTAACGTTGTAATAAATGAGAGGAAAAAACAAAGTAAAAATCAACCTTGTATTGTTAGAATAAAAATCCAATAAGATCGAATATTGGAATCTCCACTTCCATTATTCAAGATAATATCTAAAATAATTAATAAAAATGTATTTGAATAATTGTTTTTTATATTGTTATATTTTTTTTTACTTTATCACAAATGACCTATTTTTGTGAAATTCAGTAAATGTAAGAATAAAGTCATAGAAGATTTATAAATAGTAATTTCAAATATTTAAATATCTAATTAAAAAAAAAAAAGGAGAGAGATTGAGCCCACATTGCCAGCTGGATGTAATGTTAATTTGGCAAAGAACATGAGTGAGTAAGGAAGGTTTGGTGGGTGAGTGAGATCTTTGGCGAAGACCTCACTCCTTAAGCAAGCAAGGCCTTTGTCTTTGGACACCGACATCGTTTAGGACCCATGCCCTAACCATTAAAAATATGGATATCAATATTTACATCCCAACCGATAATTATTATTTTTCTCTTTCATATAATTAATTAGAAAATTGTTTATATTTAGAATAACTAGTCATTAAACACGTACAATTATATATGTTGATTGATGATTTGATCTATAAATCGTTGAAAATTAAAATAAGTGTATAAATTCATTTTATAGACGGGTATTTTAAAAAATAGTAAACGTTTTTAGAATTTTAAAGATAACACTTTCATTATATTATGAATTTATCAAAATCATAAAAAATAACTAAATTTAAAAAAATTATTGAATTTTAATTTTAAAACATCTAAATCAAAAACATAAATTAACGAGGTGAAAATCTACACTTTGAAAATTTTATCATTTAATTTATGCATTTTTTTTAGTGAAATGTGAGAGAGAGAAAACACTTATTGTATTTTCTAAAAATTCGATTAGAAACAAAAAATTGTTTCTAAAATTTGAATTCAATTTTGGGAATGATTCTAAAACGGTGAGGAAAAATATACTATAAAAAATGCTACAATTTCTCAAAAACAGAAAACAATAAATAAGAAATGAGAATAGTTATCTATAACTTTTTCTTTAGGAAAATATTTGTCTCGATCCCCTTCCACACATAACCAAAATATAGCCCTTTTCATTATTTTCCCCTTTCACATAACCAAAATCGATCAAACCGAACTTGGTAATTTTGATTCCCCTAAACTTGAATACTTAATTTAGTACATTTAGAAGAAAATCAAATGAAAAAAAATATAATCCATCTTAATATAATCAAACTAGTTATATATCAAATTTATATCTTATATTATCGAGCATCGCTCCCTTCAATAACTAAAAAAAAATGTATAACAGATACGGACAAACCTTAAAAAAAAAACTCATGGAATTATCAAAAGTGGAGCTGGAAAAAAAAAACAAAAGAAAAAAAGAGAGAATCCTATGATTATAATGCTTATGCTATCACTTGTTTTTGCATATTATTTTTGATATAAATACACAGAAAAGCACAAACTCTGCATTCTCTTTTCAAAAAAGTGAGATACCCTTTTTAAAAGGAATTCTTTATTCCATTCTCAATACCCTTTTAGTTTTGGCCACTTTGATTCTTCCCATACATAAACTTTTTCCTTTATTTTTTATTCAATTTAATTTTTCAAATTTTAGTACCCTTATTTAAGTCTCTTTTTTAATAAAACAAACACAAAATAAATTAAATAGAAAGATATTTTATCATATATAAATTTTTTTTACATTTACTTTTGGGGCAATTGTATACATGAAATTTTACACAATTATTCAAATTATTTATCCTAGGAATGATAAATATGAATATATATGTATTTATTATCATTCAGTAGTGATTCTGTAAACTCACAGTCTATTACTGATACTACTTTTATTGGCACACAAAAGTAACCAATCCCTGTCTCCCACATATTCATGATTTCAACTTGTCATCTTTTTCTCCTTTTTTTTTCCCTCTCTCAATTTTTTTTTATAAATATAAATAAGGAGGGAAAAGATAAGCTAAAGTGGGGGAGGAATTTTTGGCCTACCCATGTAAATTTATTCTGATGAAAAATAAATGGTGAGTAATTAATTCTTTAAATTTAATTAAATAACAAAATCAGACCATTCAGTTAAAAATTTATTGATTTAGTTACATCCATTTCAAGTAAAGAGTAAACATATAGCTTAAAATATGATAATAATAAAATTTTATAAATTAAATATATTTTTACTGTCTCTATACTGTTGTCCTATATCCTACATTCAAATATTTACAGATAATTATATTAAAATTGTAAATTGTTTATTTTTATTCTATTTCATCATAATTAAATTAGTTAGCATGGTGAATTTTAACGCATAGAGTAAGTTTAAAGGTGTAATTATTAAAGTTAAAAAAAATTGAGGGTATAATTGTATAACCTATGTGATTTAGAGGTAGTATGTGCAAAATTTGATTTTTGAATTCAGCCTGTCACTTCAATATTTCCGTCTTAATAATGGTTAGTTTGGTTAATAATGGGGAAAAGGGGACAAAGTTGCGTTAATATTGTCATTTACTCAAATGTCATTGTTAGAGTTGGTGTTATATTAACTCACCAGCAATGGGTCATATGTTGGATTGTTATTATGTACATTCTGGCAACAGTCACGTTAATTACAGTTTAAGATTTCTCTATTAAAAAAAAATTACATTCTATGATTTCCTTTAAATCAATCCCCACCAAAAAAAAAAACTTATTTTTTTTGTTGATTAAATATTAAAAATGGATTATAAAAGAGAATATGTAAATAAGTTTTTTTATATATAAAATTTTCAGAGTTGCAAAATAAAATATTTTCTTTATAGTTTTTCTATAATAATTCATGAATGGTTAATTATAAATATTAAATATAATATTAATTAAATATTACATCAAACAATGGAAGTGAGGTTTATCCTATAAGTACCTATAGATGAATATTGATGTTTAATTAATTGAATTATGTATTTATTATTTACCATGTTATTATCATATTTTATTGATTTTGACTACATATTTAATTAGGGTAAAGTACTCCTTTAGTCCCTGAGTTTTGGAGGTCGTGTATATTCAGTTCCTGCGTTTTTAATTTGTGTCTAAGTGGCCCCTGAATTTTTAGATGTTGTGTCTAAGTGGTCCCTGCATTTTCAATTTGTGTCTAAGTGGTCCATGAATGTTGGATTGTGTCTATTGTCCATAAATTTTCAAGAATTATTAGAAATAAGTTTAATTGGTCTTTAATTTAACGTATTCGGTAACTTCTTACTAGATTATTGACACTGATATAACATGTTTAATTGGTCAAAACAGGAAGATAGAATTAAATATTATTTCAAATCTTTCATCAATCTAGGCCTAACATTTGACATAATAATTAATCTCATGTCAGTATTTTGGTCAATTAAACATTTGATGTCACCGTTAAGTTGATATTATGTTAATGAGTTAACAAATTAAGGAACAGTTAAACTTATTTATAATTATCCAGAGACCATTTAGACACAAATTGAAATCTCAATGACCAAATAAACACAATATTTAAAACGCAGAGACCAAATAAACACAAATTAAAAACACAGGGATCAAATAGACACAATATCTAAAATTCAGGGACCACTTAGACACAAATTTAAAACTTGGGGACCACACAGACATGACTTCCAAAGCTCAAGGACCAAATGAGTACTTTACCCGTTTAATTATTACAATTAAGTATTTATTTCACTAGTCACTCGATCACTAAGAATTCGGGGTCTTGAAAATAAAATAGTCAAAGGTTTTGGTCCCAAATTAAAACCTCGAGTAAATAATGCTTAGCAAGAGAAAATCATTGATGTCTCCCACATAATTGTCATTGAAGCCCATGAAGTCTCCCTCAAAAGTAGTGGAGTGGGGGCTTAATCAATAGATATGCAAAATTAATACTAAAAAAATCCAAATAACTATTAATTAACGTACACGTAGGAAATGAAGTTGTTATAATCACCTATTTAGGATATCATCTTATAAATTCGACGTCAAATGTTTTAAGATCGTGTAGTTGTTCAACGAGATTAGTTGAAATACATGTAAATCCAATAATTACTAATTAACGTACATGTAAAAAATGAAGTTGTTATAATCACCTATTTAAAATATCATCTTATGAATTCGACGTCAAATGTTTTAAGATTATGTAGTTGACCCCAAACACTCACGGATATATAAATAATCATTAAATTAGTTATTTACTAAATCTCATGTTTTTTTCTCTTTCTTAATGAAATATTTTTTATGTGCTTTTCGACGATGGAGTGACAGACTTTCAAATCAAAGAATATAATAAAAGTAACCGATATTAGAGGAGATTAAACTAAACTATCCAAATAATATATAATTATAATTTATAGCTAGTGATCTGTCAAGGTGTTGGAACCACTGACCTACTTGTTGGTGTACCAAAGAGGTTTTTTTAGTTTTTGATGATATTGTTATTTAAGTTTTTTTTGGGTACCCTTTTTGCAATTTTGTACTTTCAAATTAAGTTTATGATGAAATAAAAGGGGAAAAAGCAATAAAGCATTTGTGAGAATTTGGAAGAAATGTTAGACGTAAACATCACACATCAATGATCAATGATAACTTCAATCTAATTCCACAAAAAGAAGGCTACACTCCCATCTTGGTCCCATTTTCCCTTTCTTTTTTAAAATCATCAACGCTTTAATTAATAATCAAATTCAAGTTTATGCTATAAAATTTTGGATTTATGTAAAGAAGACGGATTTGTGTAACTCGAGTATATGTAACCAGCATTTGGTAACATGAGTTTGCCCGGTTTAAATATGTGGTATATGAAGAAAATTGAGATTTTTTAATATATCTTGATAGATTTATTAATTTGAAGAGATGATATGATGTAGGAATAAAAACCACTAGGGATAAAAAACGAATTGGTACAATTCTTGTTTAGTTTAATTTTGTTATTGTCGTGGGGAGAAATTGGATTACACGTGGAATTTTACAATTTGACAAAATTTATCTACGCACCTCGTCTGATTGCAATACCAGGGCACCTGGTCTACCGTGGTACTTAGGCACCTGGTCCAAAGCATCTCTACCTGGTTTAAAGCACCTGGTCCAAGGCAATGTCGTCCGACCGTGGTACCTAGGCATAAAGTCCATGCACCGAAAAGACCCAGGTTCTGCAGCTCCAACACGGACTCTACATATCTAAACCGAGTACAAGTGTCCATTAAAAAAAAATGACACGTGGCGTAACCCGAAAGCGACACGTAATTGAGAAGCAACATGTGGCCCAATACTGACGTGACACATGGCACGATGATGTCATCAATATATTCTCCTATAAATAGGAGAAGAAACTCATTCATTAGGTAACTAATTTCTACAACTACTCTCTGGCACACTAGCTCTGCTTGCTCTGACTTTAGCATCGGAGGTTGTTAGGCCAACACCACACCGATGCTCTTTTCCTTTCCTGTGCAGGTACCTATGTAGCACGCCGTCGAAGCAGCGCACTACCTCCGACTAGTCCCATAAATTAAGTTTGTTACCTACGTGGAAGCTATCCGTTTTTATGCAACAACAATTATAAAGAAAACATGATCGGTTTTGTTTGGTTCAATTTTTTTTGTATTATTTGTATATATTAATTAAATTTAAATATTTTTTAATATTACAATTATATTGATTGAAAATATAATTTACCTTGGTTTGATTAATTTTTTTTTTAAATTAAAAAACCTGAGTCATATAATTTTCGGTTAGTTTGATTCAATTCTAAATAGGTTTAAAATGTTACGATTTCATTTGGATTGACTTGGTTTGACCCAACAAATTAAACCATCTAAATAATATGCTGATTTTTTAAAAAAATATATAGAAATTTTTCTTCTTCTTGAGATTTCACTTTTGTGAGTTAAAAATTCATTGAGATTTGTCATCATTATTTCATTATCTTCAATCATCCACTTAATAAAGGATTCACAATTTTTCCCCTCTCCCTCGAAATGGTCGTGCCTTTTCATCTTTAGAAGATGAACGAAAAATATATGTTCAATGAATTACGATGTCTGACTTAGATAATCCATAATGATGGATGATAGATGTTTGCTATGAATATGATCAATTGTTTGTCATAATTAATAATCATTAATGAACATACCGAACTATTAATTAATCTCATATTCATGAATTAATTTTCTATTGATCTTAAAATCATTGTTCCATTTATAACTGGCTCATATATATTTTTTTTAAAAAACATCTACAATCAGTCAGTGAATATTATCTTTAAAAAAAATTAAAACACATTCTCAAAATTGAAGATTAAAGAATAAAAAAGAAAAAGAGGAAATCTCCTTAAAATCCTATTATCTTTTTCCCCCAATTTCGTGACTCTATCATTGAATTAGTTCATTATATTAATGTTAGTTAAATATTTTGTTGTCTTCTATTATTTTGCAATCCCGTCGATTCTTGTGTTTATGAACATTAATGAATATTTAGTAATTACGTGTGGATTCGAAGTTTAATCAAAATTTGAGCATTATTATATTTCAAATAACAATAAAATTCATTGTAATCTGTTAGTGTTCGTGACCAGCTTGTATACTCATCAATAATATAATTCTACAATGTATATCATCAAAAAAATTATAAAGATAATATCTTAGATAAAAAGACACATAGTTTGAATACACAAGACTTTAAAATAAATTCTTAACTACTAGATCAATCCATTATAAACTTCAAGATATTTATTTTCAAAAGATATACAATTGAAATTATCTTCTCAAATGGTCATACCATACATTTTAAAAGTAAAAAACAATCAATTGATTATTGAATTATATCTTAACAGGCGGGAGAACATTGTGTGATTTTTCAAATCAATCTTCTTTATATTTCGTCAATAATCTTATCATGTATTTTAACCAAGTTCATTATCATGTTTGTGAACGACAGTAATTTAATTTTTCCATTTAAGATAGTTTTAATTTACTTCCATAAAAAACAGCATTTTGCAAATAGATCCGAAGAAATGTTAAACTATTGGATAACTATATAGTCAAACTCAAAATACACTGCATTGACAACATATTTTTTCAATTAAACAAAATGCTCCTAACCTATCATTTTAGTTTTAATTTTACCCCAACGTTTTTAATTCTACCCTCAATTTATTATTTTGTTTCAAAAATACCCTTTATGGAGAAAATCACCCGTTAAAAAATATAACTCGTGTTGGTTAAACTTAATCAAAATTAAGAGATTGAGGGTATTTTTAAAAGAGTATTGTTCTAGTAAAAGATAATTTCACTAAGAAAAGATATTTTGAAAGAGTAATTTTTCTAACAAATAGTATTTTTGAAATAAATTATTAGATTCGGAGTATAATTGAAGCTTTTAAAATGTAAAGGGTAAAATTAAAACTAACCTCATAGTTTAGGGATATTTTATATACTTTAACTATTTATTTTTAAAGCAGATTTTTTTCGTGTTTTTTTTTTTTTTGGTGTGTGTCGTATTATCTCACTATTTGATAATGTAAAAAAAAAAAGCTAATTATTTGTACGATATGCAACTTGCAAGTAGTAAAATAAGATAATTTAAAAAATATATTTACAAAGACAAAAATCCAATAAATAAATTAAATTAAATTAAAAAAAAAAAACAATTTACCTTAGCTCGAATGGAAATGATAAATAAATCATTGATGCGTGAAACGGACGCAAACCATACTCCTTGCAGCGCGCGTGGATAAGTGATACGAGGGAAAAGAGGCGATGCTTGATATTTAGTTTAGATATGAAAAATTGACGGTCGTGATCTAATGTGATGGAACATGATTTGTGGGGGCATCATATTGGTATATAAGAATCATGTGTTGATGCTTTAATGGAAAGGTAAAATTCCATCAAATCTCTAACTTGAAAAGGTTCAAACGACGTGGATGGTAACGCTTCTCACCTTCACTAAGGTTTTTGTGCATTATTAAAATTATATATATAAATAAAATTTGATATATCCAAATTAAAAAAAATGACAAAACACATTTTCTATAATAAAGCTTGTTTTCTTGTCACATCCTTTCTTCAAAGCTTGATTGATACCTTACAAAAGAGGAAATTTGAAATGGAGTGTCTTCCACCGGTGGAGTCTCAACCAAATCAACTAAGCTCAATGGAAAGATCGACATTGAGTTTGTAGAATAATAACAATGTAGAGAATATTGATATTGTGTTACCATATCTCTCCAATCAAGTCTGAAGAGGATTACTCGTGTTTGATAATGAGAGTCGTTTTTTATAATGTTTAAGTGTATATTAGTGTCTTACTATTAAATTAATTTTTAGTGGATGATGATAGTTAATTTATATATATATATAGAATGTGTTTTTTTTTAATTAATGTTGGGAGCAAAATTCACGTAGAGATTCTGTGTGGGTATATAAAAGGTTTTAGGTTGTTTCAAGTAGTAAAAAAAACATTTTCTTAAATGCGTTAAGTAGAGCTCCAGATCTAATTTGAACCACCAAATATTTTATGTGGATGATAGATATAAGTTGCTTATGGAGGACCCACCCTATCAAAGTTAATTTTGGAGAGGTTTTAGCATATCAAGAGGTATTGTTTGATCTTATCTTTTCTAATAGATTGAGAGAGTTCAAACTAAAAAAATAACTGAATAGGATTTCAAAAGATTTACCATATATACTGAATTTAGGTTATTGAAAGATCAAATTATATTTAGATATGAATATGTGCCTTGCATTAATATTAAATCTTACCTACTATAATTAGAATTAGAATCTCTCTAACACTTTTAAATTTTTTTTTAGGCACAATGTAACGTCTTTATTTGATGACACTCAATAATGTATTATACATATAATTATCTCAATCTAGTGTTGTTGTTTTTTTTTTTTTTTAATATGTAGCTACTTATAGTTACTCTTGACTTGACACTTGACATCTTCAAGAAGGTAATTCTAGGGTTTTAGCAACGTTCTCAACGAAGGGAGGGTGATGGAATCGAAGGAAGTCTTATTCTCATCTCATAGAGTGGGAACTTTAAAGGGATGAGATTCTCCATCCCCATGTCTATGTGTCTCAAGAAAAATAAAAAGAAGAAGTAATTTGAACAAGAATATAACACTAGTCCATGAATCTATCAAGCTTTGTATTTAATAATAAAGTTATATTGTAAAATAGAAAGTGAAATTTAATCAATTGTAGATAACTTATTTTAAGCATGATGTCTAGATTTTTTTTTGGTTAAAATATATTTCTAGTCCCTAAAATCTATTCATAATTATAATTTGGTTCTTTAATTTTATAAATTTATATTTTAGTCTATAAAATTCTAAAAGTTTAAAGGCAATCATTATAGTTAGAATCTAAATAAAATTTTATTATAAAAATGACATGATTCGTTTGACTGTTGATTAACATTCATATCAATAACTGAAATACGAATTGAAAATCTAAAATAATATATGATATAATTTTTTAACTAAATTTTAAACCATATATTAATAGTAATTGATCGAATTTAGAATATGGTATAAACAGTTTCTAATATTAAATTATAAAAAAAGTATATATTTTTCAAGATTTAAAAAACGACACATTTATGTAACATCTATAAATTTAATGAAATAATAAATTTAGCAAAATAGTAAAAATTTAAAAATTGTCGAATTATAATTTAAAAAGTCCCAATACTTATCTTAAAAAAAAACAATAAAATTAATCAATTTAACCATACATGAGAAAAAAAAACTAATGGAAACAATTATCATTAATTATGTAAAAGCAGCAAATGTCACTTTTGAAAACAAATCAATTTTAAGCTACATTTACATAAAATTCAACTGATTAAAAAAAATTGAAGGACGAAAACTATGTTTTAAAATTTATTAATTTTGAAATGAAGAGAAATAAATTACTACAATTTTGGGGGTGTAAATTAATAAAAAAAATAACTGAGGGAGGGAATATAATGAAAAAAAAAAAAAGAGAAAAAAGAAAGGAGGGGGAAAAGAAAAGAAAAAGGAGATTCTGATATATAGGTGAGAGGATGCGTTTTATTTACGCTCTATTCGGTTCTATCTTGATAGAAGTTATCCTCTCAATATCCCATGCCACGTCAACACCACGCCACCACCTTAAACCAATCTTATTAATAATAGAATACCATAAATTTCTAACAACAGCAGGAGACTTCTAATTTAAGGAAACAGAGACCCAACCATTCAGATATTTTTTAATTCGGTAAAATTTCCAATACTCCCGTTATAGATATTCTTATTAGTCATAAAGATAAAAATGGTAGACTAGTGAGAAAATTATAATTTTCAATGTTATAGATATCTGATAAAGTTATCTTAATATATATAATAGAGAGTAACAACTGGAGTATTAGAAATTATCTCGTCTCATATCACGTCTTAATCACCTCATCTCAGCTCCATGGCCGTTGGAAAAGCATCCCCATTTTGAGTTTCTTGAAATTAAATAAATAACGCCTTATTGTGAAATTACTCCCTTACTACTCACAGTCACAGTCACAGTCACAGTCACCGCATTTTGATTTATAATAATACTCAGATATTGATTTTAATTATAGTAATATAATAAAGTTAGTGGAGCGAAAAATCTAGGATTTGAAAAAAAATATAAATATCTTTCTAGAAGTAAAATATAATTTCATGAATTTTGTTGACAACTGGATACGATAATTAATAAAGTATTCAAATAATTCATAAGAGATAAATAATATTATATTAATTTCATTTTTGAATATTTAATTATTTATTATTTTACGTATTGAAAAGAACTAGAATTTTTTATTTCTAAAATTTGTACACAATTTAAAAAAATATATATAAGAAACATAAATTTATTGTTAAATACACATATTTCTTAAAATTTAGAAATTAAAAACTGAAACCGAAACTAAAATCGAGAACATTAACAAACCAACCCTAAATATAGCAGAGGCAAACAAAAGAAGTTTAAAAGAAAAAGAAATAGTTAAAAAAAAAAAGGTGAAGATTAAACAAATTTTAGGGTTGAGACAAATTAATATGACCCAAAGAAACCTGATCTGTCATTAAAAACCACATCCTTCACGCGCCCCCACCTTGTATCCATCTCCCTCACACACACCCTATCCCATCCCATTTCTCTTTCTATCTCTATATCTAAAATAATATAAATCCATACTCCACCCCCTTCTTCAATCTTCATCTTCATCAAAGTTTTGATTTTTCTTCTCTTTTACTGAAAAACTCCCCCACCAAAACAAAACCCTCGTTTTCTTTTTCTTTGTTTTTTCTTGGGGGGGTTTTCGTTTTTTGGTTTAATTCTTAGTGATGGGCGCCGCCATTCTCCCAGATCTCGGTACTGAGATTTTGATTCCGGTTTGTGCCGTTGTCGGAATCGTGTTTTCGTTGGTACAGTGGTACTATGTTTCTTTAGTTAAGCTTTCACCTGGTCGGGATTCTTCGGCGAATAATAGCAGCAGTGGCGCTTCCGGTAAAAATGGCTACGCCGACTATCTTATTGAAGAAGAAGATGGTATTAATGACCATAGCGTTGTCATTAAGTGCGCTGAAATTCAGAACGCTATCTCTGAAGGTTGTTTTCTTCAGATTTCTTTCCTTTTACATCCTGCTCTGTTTTTTTTCCCTTCATTTATTGCTAGATCTGGGTTTGGATTTTTAGATTTATATGGAATTTTTACTAGTGGGTTTTTTTTTGGGTACGTTTTAATGAAAATATAGACGTGGGATTCTTATGTGGAAGTGTTTTAAGTTTTTTTTAGTAGATGGGTTTTGATTATATTATCACGTGTGTGTACTAGACTTGTGGATATTATTCCTGAGTTTGATTGTTCCCTGCATTTTTAGGATGAGCTTGTTGTTTAAGGTATTGCTTTAAGACTTGCTAGATGTTAAACAAGCATGAGTACTGGATTACTGGTTATTTAGAATTTTGTAGATTAGTTTTATTACTAGTCATTAACTACTAGGTATTAATGTGTAATTTATTGGCGGTTTCTTTGGGATTTGGGCTAATTTGCGGGGGGGAAATACGATTTCATCAGTGTAAATTAGATTTGGAATTGCTGTTTATGGTATCTTCAATGTAATCATGAATTTATGAAGAGATATTGGTTTGTAAATATTGAAGTGATTTCAGTTTATTAAGTAAAAGTGAGTAATGAAAAATCATAATTCTTGGGAGGAGTTGTTGTTCTTATCGTAGTGTTGTTTTAATCTACTTGAATTTGTTTTTTTTTTTTTTTTTTTTTTTTGTGTGTGTGTGTGGGTGATTGATAGATGGAAGCCTCACTGCATTTAAAGCTAGCTGACATCATCTCCTCTTAGATTTATGAGATTTTTATTTCTTCTAATTAAAAAAAAAGTCTATGAGATTTATATTTCTTTATATCATTTATCTTAGATATCTATATTAATATGTTGTTTCTTCTTTGTGATGTGTATGTAGTTTTCATTTACTTGTAAATTTGTCTCTCGAGGTGCTTCCAGTTCCACCTTTTAAGTCAATTTTTTTTCACAGAGTTTTCTCTGTGTGTGATTATGTTTAAAAATTGTAAATTTGACTGTGACTACAATTTATACCTTTTGTTAACTGGATTAATCATTTACATCCTTTCAATTATCTTATAAAAATGAGAGTCTTGTGGGATATATGTGGTGCTTCTCATGAGATTGCTTTGGAGGTTTTCTGATCTTTTTAATTCTCGGTTGCATCAGGAGCAACCTCCTTCCTCTACACGGAGTACAAGTATGTTGGCATCTTTATGGTGGCTTTTGCTGTCTTGATTTTCCTATTCCTTGGCTCCGTTGAGAGTTTTAGTACCAAGTCTCAGCCATGCTCATACGACAAAACAAAGACGTGTAAGCCAGCTTTGGCAACAGCCATCTTCAGCACTGTATCATTTTTACTTGGTGGTGTCACGTCAGTGGTTTCTGGTTTCCTTGGAATGAAAATTGCTACATATGCAAATGCCAGAACCACTTTGGAGGCAAGAAAAGGTGTTGGAAAGGCATTTATTGTTGCTTTTAGGTCTGGTGCTGTCATGGGCTTCCTTCTTGCTGCTAATGGTCTTTTGGTTCTATATATTACCATCCTCCTCTTTCAAGTGTACTATGGTGAGGATTGGGGTGGCCTTTTCGAGTCTATTACAGGGTATGGTCTTGGTGGATCTTCCATGGCTCTCTTTGGCAGAGTTGGTGGAGGTATCTATACCAAAGCTGCTGATGTTGGTGCTGATCTTGTTGGCAAGGTGGAAAGGAACATTCCTGAAGACGATCCTAGAAATCCAGCTGTAATGATCATTATTTTAGATCTCTTTTTCTGAGTTCATTTTTGGCTAGTTGTTTTGTTCCTTAATTGCGCTCATTTTTATGGCAGGTGATTGCTGATAATGTCGGGGACAATGTTGGGGATATAGCTGGTATGGGATCTGATCTTTTTGGCTCATATGCTGAATCATCCTGTGCTGCCCTTGTTGTTGCTTCTATATCATCTTTCGGAAACAATCATGAGTTGACTCCAATGCTTTATCCTCTCATCATCAGTTCTGTGGGGATTCTTGTTTGCCTGATCACCACCTTATTTGCAACTGATTTCTTTGAGATCAAGGCTGTTAAGGAAATTGAACCAGCATTGAAGAAGCAGCTCATCATTTCCACAATTTTAATGACCTTCGGGATTGCCGCTGTTACTTGGCTTTCGGTTCCATCCACATTTACTATTTACAATTTTGGAACTCAGAAAGTCGTGAAGAACTGGTTTGTACTTCTACAATTATTGTTTTACCATTACTTTCTCAATTACAAGGGGCTCTATTCACCTGTACTTACATGGCATACAGGGAATTGTTCTTATGTGTTGCCATTGGTCTCTGGGCTGGGCTCATAATTGGATTTGTGACAGAGTACTATACCAGCAACGCATACAGGTTATTTATTTATTGGAATTTAGTCAGTTTTTTGCTCTCAATAATTCAATTGATAGTATAAAAATGAATACCAAAATTCACGTCTTTGAATGATTGGGCAGCCCTGTGCAAGATGTTGCGGATTCTTGTCGAACTGGAGCTGCTACGAATGTCATTTTTGGTCTGGCATTGGGATACAAATCAGTCATCATTCCTATTTTTGCAATTGCAGTCAGTATTTTTGTGAGTTTCACCTTTGCTGCAATGTATGGTATTGCGGTAGCTGCCCTTGGAATGCTGAGTACAATAGCTACTGGTCTGGCCATCGATGCATATGGTCCTATTAGTGACAATGCTGGAGGCATTGCTGAGATGGCAGGCATGAGCCATAGAATTCGAGAAAGAACTGATGCCCTTGATGCTGCAGGAAACACCACTGCCGCTATTGGAAAGGTATTTTTTCTCTCAAGCCTACTCCTTCGATCATTTCCTGCTGCTCTTGGTTTATTGTAAAGTGTCCACAAGACTACATTGTTACCTGTGTGATCGTGGTTTCTTTTTCTATCGCTTGTTATGATTTGATTTGTAGCTGATTTTACTCACGTGCAGCCTGCCGGAGTTTGTTTCTGTTTTGTTCTTTCCTGCCTGGGTTTGTTTCTGTTCTGTTCTTTCTAATGCAAGGAATGTTGTCCGATAAATGTTCTTTTTGTTGGTTCACTGTGCATGACAAAATATGCTCACCGTCATTAGTAAATACAAAATAGTTTGAACGTGTTCACTCAAGTTATGATTCTGTTTTCTGTTTTTTAGGGTTTCGCAATTGGTTCAGCAGCTCTTGTGTCACTGGCCCTTTTCGGTGCCTTTGTGAGCCGTGCAGAAGTCACCGTTGTTAACGTCTTGACTCCCAAGGTTTTTATTGGCTTGATTGTGGGTGCTATGCTCCCTTACTGGTTTTCTGCCATGACAATGAAGAGTGTTGGGAGTGCAGCACTAAAGATGGTCGAGGAGGTGCGCCGACAATTCAATACGATCCCAGGTCTTATGGAGGGTACTGCCAAGCCTGACTATGCTACATGTGTTAAGATCTCAACTGATGCCTCTATCAAAGAGATGATCCCACCTGGTGCCCTTGTCATGTTGACACCACTGATTGTCGGGATCTTGTTTGGCGTGGAAACTCTTTCTGGTGTTCTTGCCGGAGCCCTCGTTTCTGGTGTCCAGGTAATGCCAAAGTGATGAGTTCTATATATATATATATATATATATATATATATTTTACTTTTAAGCTCAAGAACTCAATGTGTTTTTACATGGGATGTGAGTGAAAAAGTTACAACCTTTAAGTTTCCCTTATAATGGATCCTTCTGTTGCTTATGATTGTAGGTTGCCATCTCTGCCTCCAACACAGGAGGTGCTTGGGATAATGCTAAAAAGTATATTGAGGTATATACCGCCAGCATCGTCTCGTTGTAAGGTTTTTAATGATTTTTATGGAGATATTGGATCTAACTTTGATTGTGGGACACAGGCTGGTGCCTCAGAGCATGCAAGAACCCTGGGGCCGAAAGGGTCGGATCCACACAAGGCTGCCGTTATTGGAGACACAATCGGGGACCCGCTCAAGGATACATCTGGACCATCCCTAAACATTCTTATCAAGTTGATGGCTGTGGAGTCTCTCGTTTTTGCACCCTTCTTTGCCACACACGGGGGGATTCTTTTCAAGATCTAAAAAAGCCGAGCCAAACGAAACCAACGAGGGTGGTGGTTTGAAAGTGATTGGTGCCTAATCTCATTGCATTTCTTTCCTTTCCATTTGACATAACCTCATCCACCAAATTTTCCTTTTTTATTATTAGACTCATAAAAAATGTGTCAAGCTTGTAGCTGTTTTTCATTACTACTTTTTGAGAACATTTTTAGTGTTTTTTTTGTTGCAAGTGGCAGAGCGTTTTGCCATTCATCAGTTGATGATGAGGGATTATGATTTGATGATGAAGATAAAATGGGGTCAATCTTGTGAAAATGAGACTGCGATGTTATTATTCTCTTTTTCCAATTGAGAACAGGTTTTTAACTGTTATTCTTATATTCTTCACCGTTTCTTTTTCTTGTTTGTTTGTTTGTTTGTTTTATTGAATGCGATGTCAAGGGTGGGTGAGGCACGCCCTTCCTTTAACGAGTGTCCTTTCACCTAACTCTTTAATGAATTTGTTCTTGTACTTCCTTTTTTTTGTTTTTAGTTGATTTTTAAAAATGGATGAGTTGGATAATTTGAGGTTGAATTTGATTTAACATTTCTTTTCTTGAAATTTGTGTATAAATTAAAAGATAATGCTTGTATAGTCAAATCAATTCGGATTTATCTTATTTTAAAATGGAAATCTTTTATGTAGTTTTGATTTGATTTGATTTTTTTTTTAATTCAGAATTTTTAAAAAAAATTTAAGATTGATATTACATAACTCAAGAGATGATACTTGAATTTTTTACTTTTTTTTTAAATTTAAATTTAAAATTGTTATATTATATCAATTAGGAGAAGAGATTTGACTTTTGACTTTAAATGAGTTATTTTCAATTCTCAGTCTTATAAGAAGAGAGTATTAATATCAAATTATTTGAGTTATATTCTAACAATTTCAATGTGTAACAAAAACATAGGTTTCTAGTCATATTTTTTTTTTTAACAAGTTTATCATAAAACAGACGTTATTTATAAACAAACGGGTATTTAAGCTAAAACATGACGGAAATCTTGTACATATACACCGAAAACTAAACTCAAATCAAGAACACTCTCAAATCTTGTTTCAAAAAAAAAAAAAAAAATAACACTCTCAAATCTTTCTTCACATTGTTTATTTTTGGTTCAAAACAAACCAATTTGAGATCTCAATAAGGACTAGCAACTGGATTAGACCATAAAAGTTTCATTTTGGCATTACCAACAGACTGCTGCTAAAGTTAGAAAAGAGAGAATTCTAAATTTTCACTGCATCAATTGGCCTGTTTCCCTTCTGGTAGTGTTGGAAATAGGTATCAACATAGTTCTTCACATTTTGATATAATCTTGGCCTCGTCTCATCAATCAGCTCCTCCATTACCTCAATCTCTTTATCTGTTTCCGCCGAACAAAAACATGCCAATGACATTCTCTCCCTTTCTGAATTTGTTACCACCCTGTGAACTGGGCTCTTCATTATTCCATTACTCATAATCTGCAATCCCGACCATACGTTAAAAAGATTAAATTTACCATAACCCATAATTTTTTTTTTTTGTTATTTTTCAATTAAGGTAGCAAAAAGTACTATTGGTTTTAAATTTAAATCTGCATTGTTATTTTCTTGTCATATAACAATCCACGTGTTTAGATCTTATTAACCTCAGTAATAAGATATTATACTCCCTTCCCACAAGGTGGAAGATTCGAATCTCCCTCCCCTCCCCCAATTTGATGTAATATCTAAAGAAAAAATAAATAAATTTACTGCAATACAACTCCTTAAACTTTTCGATACACCTATACATATATAACCCAACAAGATATTGATACTAAATAAGTTTACACTTTGGAAGATGAAAAAATAGACAAATTTATACGGTTTACCTCAGCTTGGTCCCCAAGATTAATAAGAAGAGAATCAGACATGACAGGAACTCTAAACCATTGATTGTCTTTGAGAAACTGAAGACCTTCAACTTGTTTGTCAAGTAAAACAATTGTGATGAATGAGCCATCTGAATGTTGTTTGAGACCAAGAACAAGATCAGGCCTTTGACATGGTGGGAACAAGTTGAACCTCATTAACATTATCAAACGTTTCCCCAATTGGTTTATAAATCTGTTTGGTTCAAGTTTTAATGATCTTGCCATTCCCACCCCCACTGTTTTTGTTATCTGCTTCAATTTCATTGCATACTCCTCTAAATCTTCCCTGTAACAAAAAGTCGGTTGAAACTACACAAACTCGAGTTTCTTAAACCCGGGAAACAAAGAGTAATACTAACCGAAAAGATGGAGGATTTTGAGGCCAGACTTTGAGTTTTCTCTCATCCTCAGGATTTACAATAAGATACAATCTGTCAGTCCAATCAAGTATTTGGTGATCAGAAAGAATCATATCATTTCCATATCCTTGAAGGTCATCAACTTCTCTCAAATATTTATTCTTCTCTTCCATAGGCAGTGAGAAAAACATCTTCGTTAATTCACTCATCCTGTCTAAAAATGAACCTGGAATTCCATGATTTATCGCCTACAATATATCCTCATTGTAAGTTCAATAATTCAGTCAAAGGATTATTGAATATTGGGGAATTTTTTGTAATTGATCTTCAACTTTTAATTTGAACAGTTGACTATTTAAATTTTATAAAGTGTTAAAATTGATTCCGAAAAATTTTAATTTGACAAATTAATCTCTTTATTTGTTTGACAAGACTCAAAACTCTAAAAAATAAGAACAATCCTTGGCTGTAGTAGCTAAGGCTACTTAAAAGCCAAAAAAAACTAGTCAAGTGACTGTTAACCACTTGATTAGTTTTGATTGGCCTTTTAAGTAAACTTAGCTGCTCATAAGTATTGTTCAAAAAATAAAATAGAGACCGAGTAATTACTTCTCTAATGCAAGGATGATCTTATAGAAATTAGTATTAAAAGGGGGTAAATTATTTGCTTAAAATTTTCTAAGCTCAATTTTAATATTTTACAAAGTTTAGGAAATTAAAAGACAGTAAATAAATATTACATCAAACCTGAAAACAGCCCCAGGAAGAAAGAGCCAAACGAGCTTCTCAAACTCAGGTTCGGCGGCGGTCAGGGAAGATTCGAGGAGTTTAAGATCAACGGTCGGAATCTCCATTAATGGATAAGGATGATCTAAAACTCCAACACCATGGCCAATGCCATCTTTGTAAATATAACTTTGAGGAGTTTCATCACCATTAACGAGAAGTTGTTCTTGAACTGTTTTAGAAGAAGAAGAAGAAGGGACGTGAGATTCAGACATGTTTTACAAGAATGAAACAAAAACTACTAATGATTCAAATGTGGGTTTGTCTTTTTTCCTTTAAGGTTGAGAGATTTGTGAAAGATAAGATATAAAAAAGGAAAGAAAGAAAAATGGTTCAAGTTTGAATCTTGTCGTCATGCTGGTTAACTTTCATGCAACAGATATTTCGTGGCACAATCCCAAATGCATGGCTGCTTGTTTTTTTCTGTCTCCCTCCATTTATTTTTTAATAGGTTATTGACTTTAATCTTGGTTTCGAACCTCTCTATGATAATAATAAGTGAGTTTTTATTATTTTACGATATGTATTTATTTTGTACAATAATCTTGGTTGTTAACTTTATAACTAAATTTACATAGATTATAATGTTTAAAAAATAAAATTCAGATAGATTATTTATCCAGAGGATTTTATAATATTTATTTTATCCGAAAGCTTTATATTAAAGAGTATTTAAAAAAATGGGTAAATTTTAAAAATATCAAAAGATTTTAAAATTTTAAAAGATGACATTTTTATTAGATGATGAATTTTTCAAAATCATAAATATTATCAAAACTTAAATCTTCATTTATTAATACAGGAGAATAAATTAATGAAAATGAATTCACTAATTTAATGAAAAGCATAAAAAGAAAGTGCTACAATGGTATTTTTTTTAATATTAATAGATATATTATCCTTATTTAGAAGAAGAAGAAAAAAAACTAAACTTTGCTACTCTCCCTGAATAACTATTACTACCTCCCCATTCATAAACATAAAATAATTAAATTAAAAAATTAAAAAAAAAATATTGGAAAAATAATCATAAATAAGGATGTGATGAAATTTTAGCTATAAAATATAAGGATAGGAGTAATTAATTAAAAAAAAAATGAAAAATGAGTTTATCATCTCGTTGATTGCAAAATAAACTAGGGAGCTCTTCTCTCCATATATTTCTTAACTCAATTAATTTGGTATCGAAACGATCGAAGGTTCAAATCTTTCCTTTCCCAGTCGGAGGGTAGTTTTTTCATTTATTTTCTGCAACAAAAATAAATATACAACAATTTTTCGAAGAATTTTATTCCCCCTTTCCTTCCCCAACAAGGATAGAGAAAAATGGTAAGAGGACTAAAAGAGTAAGAAAAATATAATCAAAAGTTTCACTCAAATCAAAACAGAACAAATCTAAATTTTGGCTGCCTCAATTGGTCTCTGCCCCTGCTGATAGTATTGGAAATAAAGACTCACAAAGTTCTTCACAGTTTTATACAATCTTGGCTGCTCTTCACTGATCAGCTTATCAAATGGTTTGATTTCATTTTCACAATCTGGAAGGTGAAACACAGCCAAAGAAATCCTTTCCCTTTCTGAATTTGTTAAGACCCTATGAACTGGACTCTTGAATATCCCATTACTTGTAATCTGTCACAAGAAAACACTTGAATAAGTTTCCAATTCCAATTTATTCTACTTTTTAGTTCAGACAAGATTACCTCCACTTGATCCCCGACGTTAACGAGAAGAGCATTCGGGACGATCGGTGCTTTAAACCATTCGTTGTCTTTCAAGAATTGAAGGCCTTCTACTTCTTTGTCTTGCAACAAAATGGTGATTGCTGATCCATCAGCATGTGGCTTGACACCAAGTACAACATCAGGCTTCGGACATCGCGGGTAGAAATTGAATCGCGCATCGAGTTTGATCCGCTCACCATATTGGTCTACAAAGCTATTCTCATCCAAATTCAGTGACCTTGCCATGGCCTTGAGAATCGTCTCGTTTATCAGCCTTATATTTGCTGTGTACTCTTCAAGTACTTCCCTGCAATTTTTGTGTTGCAGATTTTAGTACACTAGTCATAAACCAAGTTTTTAAATCATATAAACTTTGTTCGGTGAATTATTGCTTTAATGAAGTCCTGATTACTTCTTGTTAAAACAAAAAAACCAAAGATTGAGAAAAGAACCTAAATCTTTTAGGAATTGTAGGCCAATACTTGAAATCGCGACAATCTTCGGGATACACGGTAAGGTATAAACGATCAGTCCAATCGAGAATTTGTTGTTTCGAAAGGACCATGTCATTGCCATATCCTTCAAAACCATCTGCTTCTCTGGAGTATCTCAGCTTGTCTTCCATTGGAAGTGCAAAAAACTGTTTTGCTAATTGACGCACTTCTTCTAGAAATTCAGGCGACATTCCATGGTTTATTGCCTAAAAAAAACAGCAAAAAGACCTCCTGTTAAAATTAAGCAACAATACACGGTAAAGAGAAGGGAAGGAATTGACATCCAGATTCACAAAGGAATTTCTCTCCACTAACATTATTCGAAGAACGGAAAAAAAAAGGTGACGAATTAGGTAGGATATATGGATTTAGTCCAATGGCTAAAGCTCACCCGGCTTCTTTTAGACTGAACTCTCTTCTCTTTAGACTCCGAGTTGTTTTTGGGTGAATGTGTTGGGAATTTGAAGGGGTTGTTAAACCCTAAACTCCCACTAACATAAGAACGATGAATATTATCGCAACAAAGAATATAAATAAAAGCGAGAGAGAAAACGATGACACCAGAGATTTATACAGGTTCCCAATTGGTACGTCCTGTCTTCTGCAGACTCTGCAGGTTCCACTATAAAGTTGAAGATTTCATCAATGAGAAAACAATAAACAGTGTATAATTGCTCACAATTATACATAACCCCGAAAATCACTCCGATGGTTGCCCCCTCTCTATTTTCTCTCAATATGAACAAACTTTAATTAACCCAATTGAAAGTTGTCGAATCGACTCTCATAGAATTGACGCCACAATTCCCTCGGTGAAGAAGAAACAAAAAACTGCCGCCGGCTTCTTTTCTTTCTTCTCGCACTATTTTTGGTGCTACCACACACGCTAGGTCAAAAAGCTTGTAACATATATATATATATATATGTTAAAACAAGTCCACCGCCTAAAGACTATTAATTCCCACCGCCTCGTTGTTGACATTGGACCAATAAAAGTTTGTCTTCATTTTAAATAAAAAAACCAACGCTGAAGCTTAAGCAAAAATATAACATATAAATTTGGCTTTAATATATATATATGGGCTTAAAACTTGATTTGGGTCCAAAACCCAACAATCTCCCACTTGGACACAAATCAAACATCTTCAACTCCCACAGCATAGCAGCTCATCACTTTGCTTGGAACACCAAGGCTTCAATCTGCAAACTCAAAACGATTTGCAAAACAAAACATGTTAGTTACCACTAACATAACCCCTGCAAGGTTTCCCGATGTGAGCTATCTTCCAGGCATGAAAAAATACTCCACCAACTCCCACTCCATCTATGTGGCGGGATCTACCATCTGACTCATCATCCGCCTGCAACGAATTTTGAGAAAGGAATTTTCCACCAATGACTTAACATGTGTGCATTCAAGTCGGTTGTCAAAACAAAGACTTCATCTCCAACGTCTACACCCACATTGACTCTGAACCCAGTCAAAAGTGCACTATTTCCCTCGAGCAACTTCACCAGTTCGCTATCTTGCCTGTCAGTTGAGGCTACTTTCTGAGCGCTTCCAGATTCTCCCAACTGTTTCCTCTCCATGAACTAATGGATTAGGAGCTAACTGTCCTGTCTGCGTTGTTGGCTCACCCCTCCGATCCGAGGGAACATCAACAACTCTCCAATTTTGCACTTTGTGTAGAGCTTATATAATTGACAACAATAATTAACAAGGTCAACGACCTCACCGGTTTGTTCCAATCTTCATGCTTCATATCCTCTGGCATCTCTCCCAAAATGAAAAATATTGAATCACCAAATTTTTCGATCCCAATACTCTTTTTGCTATCCATCGATCTCTAACACAAGTCCCCGAAACCTGAAGCTCTGATACCAATTGTTGGGAATTTGAAGGGGTTGTTAAACCCTAAACTCCCACTAACATAAGAACGATGAATATTATCGCAACAAAGAATATAAATAAAAGCGAGAGAGAAAACGATGACACCAGAGATTTATACAGGTTCCCAATTGGTACGTCCTGTCTTCTGCAGACTCTGCAGGTTCCACTATAAAGTTGAAGATTACATCAATGAGAAAACAATAAAGAGTGTATAATTGCTCACAATTATACATAACCCCGAAAATCACTCCGACGGTTGTCCCCTCTCTATTTTCTCTCAATATGAACAAACTCTAATTAACCCAATTGAAAGTCGTCGAATCGACTCTCATAGAATTGACACCACAATTCCCTCGGTGAAGAAGAAACAAAAAACTGCCGCCGGCTTCTTTTCTTTCTTCTCGCACTATTTTTGGTGCTACCACACACGCTAGGTCAAAAAGCTTGTAACATATATATATATATATATATATATATTTTAAAACAAGTCCACCGCCTAAAGACTATTAATTCCCACCGCCTCGTTGTTGACATTGGACCAATAAAAGTTTATCTTGATTTTAAATCAAAAAACCAACGCTGAAGCTTAAGCAAAAATATAACATATAAATTTGGCTTTAATATATATATATGGGCTTAAAACTTGATTTGGGTCCAAAACCCAACAGAATGGTCGAATTTATGTTTGTCGCAAGTGGCAATGAAGTTCTTGGTAATTAACAAGGGGAGGGAAGATCTCCACTTTTCATGAAAAAACTGCAGTAGAGGAGAAAATTTTCGCGATAACAAAAAATCGGTACAGAATGGGGCAACCACAATGTACCACACAAAAAGATTAAATATGTTACTCTAAACGATACTGTGAGGCAACCCGCCTAATCCCTCCGCACCCAACACTGACCTCAGTTTTCTACTCAAAAAGGTCGCACTGTGAACTTTTAAGTCGAGCCAAACTAAAATTTGGTCACCCATTAATAACAACAATATGTTTTGGAAATACTAAAATTATACAATCCAGACATTTTTTTTAGTCTAATTGAAGCATATACAGATAAACCAACAAATCAATCCTTCCCTTGAAAAGTATAAACAAATTGGATACACACAAAAACTTAGAAATCAGAATCATTAAAAAAAAAAAAAACAATGATTCAGAAACAAAAAAAAAAAACACCTGAAAACATCCCCAAGAGTGAAGGCCATGTCGAAGTTTATCCAATTCTTGTTGTTGCCCATCAATGGATGAAGAAGAAGAGGAGAGAAGCTTGATATCAATTAGAGGACAGTCCATAAAAGGAACATCTTGAATTCCACGATCACATTCTCTATGAATATATCTCTCTGGCACTTCTCCTTTAGCAGCTACGGCTTGGACACTTCCAGAATTAGGAGGGTAAGTTTCATTTTCAGTTTCAGCCATGTTTTTGTTAAAATTCTGAAGAAGAAAAAAAACGAGATCGAAAACAGAGATGGGGTTTTCGTTAAAGATTTGATTTTTGAAAGAATGGTTTGACGATCTGTCTGTAAGCTATTCAAAGTCAATGTTCTGAATCTGATCCAATAATTAACGGACCTGCCCTTTGAGAAGATTAAGGAAATGTACTTTTGACTAAATAGTGATAAATTTAGTCAACTTTGAGATTTGGTGTAATTTCTACATATTCACAAGTCTACATAAATGTTTATATATGTCATCTCAAATGTAATTTGTAGTTACTAGTATCTTTGGAGAAAATAATCGTTTTATTGTTTAAAGTAAAAATATTGTAATAAAATAAGGATCGATCAATTTGAAATAAAAATCATTTAATTAAATTATTAACTTAATCAATTAATATAAAAATCTTATGATAGCGTTAAAAAATATTTAAAAAAATTGTTTTGTTAAAATATATGAAAATTTCATTGGGTGACAGATTCTTATGCAATATTTGTAAAAATATCAATTCAAAAAAATATTTGCAAATATAACAATTTGTATAACGTTTATCAATCATTTATGTGTTTATTAGTGATAAACTTAGTGTAAAAATATGTAATTCAATGTTTATTAGTGATAAACCCGATCAAAATTTGCTATATTTGTAAATATTTATTTGAGCTTTTATTTTTATAAATATTATTAAAAAAATTGTTAGAATTGCAAATGCTCCTAAAATATAATATCAATTCAAAATTATATTCCAACACAATTTTATCAACTTCGGGAAATTATCAGCATTAATGGAAGATATTTGATATATTGCTGTAGCCTTTGCAATAGATTTAGATTTATAAAATAGAAGTACAAAATCTGTGGACTGACCAAAAAAAAATATCTTATGAACTTGGGCAAATTATAAAATTATCATTTCTTGTGAAAATCCGAGGAAGAGATTGGTTTTGTCTTAGTTCTATGGAATGGTAACACCCCACAGAGCACAAACATCCTTAATCAAAGTCATTTCGTCGGCAGGAATGCCATGAAGAATCGACGACGAGCAGTCGTTAAGCTTAGTGATGGCTTCACAGCAAGAAGGATGAGGGGCTATGGCCTGTTTCAACACTTCTCTAAGACATTTGGTAGCATCAGAAATAAATGATATGCAGCGGAAGAGTGAGAACTTCTTGGCTTCGAATGCGATCGGGGGCTCCGACACTGGGTGTGCCGTCACTAACGGTGCTGAAATGGCGATGAAGACTAGTAAAAGAAGTATCAGATTCACATATGCATTTGGTGATTTTGAAGCCATGAGTATGGTGCAAAAGTTGAGGATTAAGGTGTTGACAAGAGAGAAGTTGTTTCTACTTTTATTGAAGGGACAGAAAGTTTGTATATTGTTAACGAGAGATATAAGGGCAGAAGGAATATGTTACATTTAGAAAACGTTTGATGTCTTTATGGTACATTGTTGGTCAATTGGAAACTGCAAAGTATGGTAATTTTGGAGTTACAAAATTGAATGAGTTCCTTTTGATTTCGCTGTCAAGAGTCTCAAAAAGTGAGCCTTTTATTATTATTTTTTCAAATTTAAATAAAAAAGAAAACATATGGGGTATTTGACTCACGGGTTCAAGTAAGAAGTTGGGGGTTGCACAATCTTAATCAGCATTTATCTTCCCGTTTGAAAACCTATGATAGTTGTTTTCTTAACTTATCATCTTTAACAAACTTATTTATTTTCACAATTTCAACCATCAAAGCAGAAATCCATAACCAATTTAGGGTATTGTTTTGAAACTACATCCACAACTATTTTCCCATCACTTCATGATGCACAAATGCGAGATAATTTTTTTATTCATTTATTAAATCTCGATAACGAGCCTGATTACAAAAGCAGAGCCTTTGTGGTGGAGATTTAGGAAAGGCAAAAGTATATATTATTCGTAAGCCTCATCAATGGGCCGGGCCGGCCCGGCCCTTAAATGAATGGGCTTGGGCCGGGCCCGGGCCAAGCCTGGCAAGCCTGCTCTATAAATGGGTCGGGCCGGGCCCGGGCCTGACTTAAAAGGGTAAGCCCAAGCCCAGCCCACGGCTTGGACCCATAAGATAAAATACGGGCTGGGACGGGCCTGACCCGTTTTTGCGGGCTTGGCCCAGCCCGTTCAAATTTTTATGCATTTAATTAAATTTCCATTAAATTATTAGTTGTATTTTTAAAAAATTATTTTTAACTTTTTAAACTTAAACTTAACTTTAAAATGATGAAAAAAAAATTAATTTAAATTTTTACTATTAAATTATTTATTTATATTTGTTCCTATATGTTAATTAAACTTAAATTTAACTATAAAGTGATGAAGTCAATTTATTATTTTGTTATTATATTTTTTTTATTTATATTTTATTTTATATGGAATTAAACTTTTTAAATTAAATTTATTTATCATTCTTTTAACTTAATTTGACTATATACATATATATTTTTTTAATTTAACTTAAAAAGAGACAAACTAAAATGGATAAATAATAATGATGAAATATAATGATTTCACCAAGAAATAAGATTTACATAATTGTTTTTCGAGAAATAATTTGCATCATTGTAATGTAAATACATCCCAACTAGGTTGCCACCTACTTATATGCATAAATCATGTGCAGTTTTCTCAAATATAAAATATATTTATATATATTTTAAATAATTTTTGAACGGGCTTAGGGCCGGGCCTGATGGGGGCCCTATGGATAAAGCCCGCGGGCCGGGCTTGGGCTCAAATGCATGGTCCATATCCAGCCCATTGATTTATAGGCCGGGCCGGGCCTGGCCAGTCAACGGTTGACTTACGGGCCGGGCCAGGCCGGGCCCGGGTTGGGCTTGGGCCGGCCCATGGGCTTTATCCATATGATGAGGCCTTTATTCGTTCATACGGTCCTTCATTTTATAACTTTTTTTTATGGTATTTTTGGAAAACAATTCAATTTAGGAAAGATTATAATGATATCAATAATATTTTTTTTTTGAATAATCAATAATAATTAGTTATTATTATTGTTAAATTAAATGAAGTATTATTATTATTTTATTATTGAATAATATTTATTTGTTAATTAATAATATTTTTTTTGGTCATTTAATATTATTATATTAATTATTAATTATTTAGGATACGATAAATATTGTAAAATAATTTTCATATTCATATTATTTAATTAGATAAAATAATATTACATAATTAAAATTACTATTTAACAAATTTAATTTTATGCTATTTTTAAGATAGTGATGGAGATTTAGTGGTGTTAAGAACCAACACATACGGTTTGAGTTGGTTCAAATAATTGAAAATATATGGGTTGAGTTGAATCTGGGTTCTCCTAAAATTAATTTGGGTTGAACTGAACTAACCCGAATTTATTAATTAAAATATTACTCATTTATTTATGGTCAAAATAATCTTATATATTTTTATAAATTTCATATATCTTAATGACAAAAGGATATGTAGTTTTGGGGAACGTTTGATGTCTTTATTGCATGGTTATTAAAAACTGCTAATGTTGTAAATCTGGAGTTACTAAATTATATGGTTCCTCTTACTTGGGAAATAATTAATATAGAATTTTAATCCATATTTCAAATTAGGTAAATTCACAATTTGTTGTTATTGAAAACTTTTGAAGTAATTAACTTTGGTGGTTGTATTGTGTGAGTCTGTGACTAGGGGGTGTTTGGAAGACGGGGTAAGTAGTAGCGCTAGTAGGTTTGCTAACCCTTCATAAAATAATTAAACGAACACAAAACTCAATCTAAAACCACCTACCAAACATAGACTATCTAAACTCAGGCTTATATAACTCATACCATCTACACATCCAAACATAGACTATCTAAACCCAGACTTTACAACTCCAGGCTACCAAAAACCCACCCCAACTTATTCCTTCTACCAAACACCCCCTAATATTGAAAAAAAAAATTGTGGCTTAATAAACCAGGTGAATTGTGGTTAGCTGTATTGCACTATGTTTGCTAATTAAATTAATAAAACAAATTAATTTCTAATTTTTATATGTAATTCATGGGGAGTAGCAAATTCATTAAGATTTGGAAATTTTGTAATCAAGGAAATAAAAGTTCTTTGTTTGTTAAAATAATTTATAGAATAATTAGAAACATGAGACAAATTCAAATATGCATATACTTTTTAGGTTTAAAATATAGTTTATATCCTGTTAATTTTATCCCTATAATTTTAAGCGTTTTAATTTAATTAATTTTTTTGATAGTATGATATTAAATTTAGCAGGAAATTGCCGTCATCAACTTATTAATAAGTTAGCAAGTCTAAATTAATTTTATGAATGATAAAAACAAATATATTTCAAAGAAGTTATTGGGTTTAAATTAATTTTCTATCTAAATTAATACAATTTATACTAAATTATACAAGATACTCCTAGCCTATAGAGTTGGTTTCAATTTTACCCTTAGCGTTTTAAAAACTATCCTTTCAAAAATTCTTTTCATATGCAATGTCAATTAAGTTTAACAAAAATTAAAAGATTGAGGGATATTTTTGAAAAGATATTTTTTAAACAAAAAGAAAATATTTTGAGAAACGATATATTTAAAACAGTAATTTTTCCAAACAAGTGGTATTTTTGAAGTTATTAAAAGATTTGGTTAGAATTGAAGCTTTTAAAATGTTAGGAGCAAAATTGAAATAAACCCATATTATCAGTGTATTTTATAGAATTTAACCTGCACTTTATTGATAGTAGTAATATTGATATAAGATTGAATTAAGGTAGAGAAATAGAATAAAACTCGAAATAAACATCAAATTAACACGGATAAAACATGTAAGCTATTATTGATAAGATTGAATCAAGGTAAAGAAATGGAATAAAACTCAAAATAATTGATCAAAATTAAAATGGATTAAACATAAAGAGTAGACACCCCTAAAATAAAAGAGATAGACTTGATTTTAAAGTTGGTCTACGGAATGGTAACACCCCATTCAGAGCAAACAACCGTAATCAAAGCCATTTCAGCAAAAGGAATAGCTTTAGTAAACAAAGAGGTGCAGTCATGAAGTGTAACAATGGCTTCACAGCAAGAAGGATGAGGGGCTACGGCATGTTTGAACACATCTCTCATACATATGCTCGCTTTAGAAATAAATGATTTGCATGCTGAGAAAGATAACTTCTTTGCATCGACTAGGAATAGCTCGTCCTCGGGTGCGGGCATTGCGCGGGCTGTCGTTAATGGCGCTAAAATGGCGATGCAGGCTAGAAAAAGAAGGATAACTTTAAGTTTATTTGAAGCCATTAGTAGTTGTGTGAAAATTGAGGCGTAAGGAGATTAGTTCTTGGCTAGAGAATGAGTGAAAGCTGTGTATTGTTGAGAACATTTATATGCAAAAAGATGTGTACTTTTGGGAACATTTGATGTCTTTATGGTATTCTAATTGAAAAGAGTTGGTTTATTAGGAAAGAATTATATGGAATTTAATCAATATTTTAAATAAGGTATAATGTCATTAATTATACCATAAATTGCAAACCATGGTGAGAAATTTTTATCTAAAACTGGAAGAAAATTTAAAATTTTATCAAACAATGAGACTAAAAAAATGAAACAATTTGGAACATATACTTTTTGGGTTATTAACACTAATGGCCATTAATTCCATGTTTTTAAACACATATAGACACTTAACGTAAAATACAACAAAAATAGCAGAAAGGTCAAATCCATGTGGGCATGGCTACGTAAATGTACAAAAATAAGCATAATTGAATATACGAAGGAAAAAAAAGAGAGGAAAAACATTGGGAAGGGGCAAACTTAGAAATCAATTCAAAATAAAATTTAATAATCAAATTAGGGGAGGGGAGACTCGACCTTCAATCTCATGAGAAGAGAGTAGATACCTAATCAGCTGAAGTATGAACGACACTAACAAGTATTTAGCAAATCCATTTCAATTTTACAAATTTAAAGATATACTTATTGAATGTCAATTTT
This sequence comes from Gynostemma pentaphyllum, assembly GCA_028015215.1. Classification (NCBI taxonomy): domain Eukaryota; kingdom Viridiplantae; phylum Streptophyta; class Magnoliopsida; order Cucurbitales; family Cucurbitaceae; genus Gynostemma; species Gynostemma pentaphyllum. The sequence goes on along the minus strand of CM051351.1, from coordinate 16,234,653 downwards.
CATTAAAAATTAATATAGTTGACTAGTAGTATGAATTTTTTTAAAGATTTAAATTAAAATACAAAAACTAGTATTAAATTTTTTTTAGTCTAAAGATTTTTGTTGTTAACTTAGCAAGGATCCAAGTTATTAAAAATGATGCAATGCAAGAGACTAACCATTCACCACGGATATACTCATTATATAATCCATTTATTATTTTGTCATTTTACTTGCATGAAATACCCAGCAAGCATGGCCTTCCTTATGTTAAGGTAATAGTCACGGCTGTTGAAGTCTGTGCTGCATAATTTATAATTAACTATTGATAAGAAAATTAAAAAAATAATAGTATTACATAATATAATATTTTTGTTTTCGATTATAATGAACAATCATACGAGTATTCATCATATGTATTGAAAACAATAATTGAACATAGCCTAGTGTTGGTATATATTTATCTTAATAATGTGATCCAAAAGCAAGAAATCTATGTTTTTTTCGGGATAAGAGATATTTCATTGATAAATGAAAATAGGAAAACACAAAAGAAAAACCTCAAGGATTACAAAAAGAACTCCTCCAATTGGGGACTATAAGAGAGGGGGAGTAATTACAAAAGGTTTTAGAATTAGCCGACTATATAAAGCTAAATCTAATGACTAACTCTCAAATGCACTCTTGCTCCAACGTCTCATCATATGAATTACAGATTTAGATAAGTAGAAAAAACAGAAAATTCCAACAAAATTATACAGTCTAGTCCTTTGTGAAATTTGCAAACTTCCTCCTTTTTCTAGGTCGTCCTCACGTTTTTGAGACAATCTCTCAATTTCTCCGTTAAAACACCGAGACCGATGGAAGTGAAAAAATTAATCGCAAATCTGGTGTTCTTCGTGTTGTTCTTTGGAAAGATGGATTCAAAAGAATCCTGCATTGTGGGATCATTCAAACGTTCATTCAGAAGACGAATACCCAAATGCTCTGAAAGTTCCTGCACCACAATCACCAAGATACAAAATTAAACAGCAGCTTCCACAGTGAAAAAGTATTGCTAACTTCACAGTTCACATATTACATATAACCACACTTTTTTTGTTATTTTAGATGAAAACATTTGCATCATAATTCAAAATTGGCTTGGACAATTAACAAAACAGAAATACAGAGACGTGTTTCAAGAGTATCCCTTTTATAGTTATACTTTCTTCAACAGTCTTGTTTATTTTCATTCACTCATGATTGGGATATGTCAATGTCATTAAGTAGGCCTTCATTTTGTGATGTGTTGGAGGGGTGAAAAAGTCGTTAGGCGCGATGAAATAGATGATGATCATTCATTACCAAATGTTGTCAGTGTGACTAATCTAACCCACAACCTTTACCATCAAGCAAAGCAACCATGACAACGTCAAAATATAGCAATTAAACCAATCATAGATGCATATAGGATAAGGCTGGAGTTACCTGGAAAAGGATCTTTATGAAAATCCGAGATGAAGATGTCGTGTCTTCTTCAGTCAACCGAATATAGGACAAAACATGCCACGGTAAAGCACCTGTGCCAAGTAAGTGGGCAAAAAACTTGGCCACATTTCGTAGCTTATTAGTTTCAAGCCTATGACTCATAGAATATTGCTGGACAAAACATTTCTCAAAATTCTCTTGATGCACTTTGTTGATCATGCAAAATCTCTGCCCTAAAAGGCCATAATACCGGAGATAAGTTCTCTCCTGACTGCAACACTCTAGCAGCATAATGCATAGCTCCATCTGCAAAGGCCACAGCAAGATAAAAGAAGTTATGTATTGTTCCACTCCACTTGAATTTATAAGATACCAAAAAAGCATAATCATCAAATAATGCAAGAAAAACAACAAGGTGATAATGCATCAGAAAACATTAACAACAGGCAGAATTAATCAAACTTACTTCTTGACCAGGCTGGAGTTTAATTTTTAGAAGCTCATGACCGGCCTCCTCAAAGTCTACACTGGACATAATTGTCAGATAAATAGTTCTTCTGAGGTTCGTAACATCGGTCTCTGTTTCATCGTTTATCTCCATCTGCTGCTCACCTTCATCAGAATCATCTTCCTCATCTTCATCATCTGAGGCAGCATCAGAATGGCCTGAATCCTCACCCAGAATATTATTCTTCAAATCCTCATAACGCTTCTCATTGTCCACAAAGTTTGGATCAGGTTTGAAGATATCTAACGATAGGAAGACACAAAAAAAAAAAATATATAGGAATAAAATAAAACACCATGAAGTTTCAGATCTATCAACCAATAAACTAGTAGAAACAAGATTGTATAAAAAAAAAGTGATACCAAGGGCAATCTCGGGATCTATCTCCTCTTGAAGAGAGATTTCATGAGTTAACTGATCTTCTTGCTCTACAAGGTCCAGTTCTGGAAGAACAGCTGGATAACCCTGAATCAAATCGAAAAAGAAAGGAATGATAAAATTGTCGCTACAATTCAAGTAAAGGAAGGCAGATATGTATGCAGGGAAACTGGCAAGTAACTAAACTAGTCATTCAGTGGTAAAAACAGGGCACAAAGATACTAACTATCATGATAGATATGGTATTGCATTAGATGTTTTGAATATGTTGCAGGTAGTATGATATTACATAAATCTCAATGTCGAATGAAATCTGCCACCCAATTCAATTCTGCTCTACCCCAAATAAAAGTAAGACACTAAGAAAGGTGAATAGAGTGAGTATACCTGGAATTGAGATTTTCTTATGGCAAATAAGCCTTCAATGAGAAACTGAACCCTTTTGTCTATTTCCCCTTCATGTAGGATTGCTCGAAAACGCTCAAATATACCTACAATCAAAGCAAAGCAATGGATTTCATTTGTAAATATATATGTATGCTGCTGCTGCATAAACATAAACAAACAAATTACAAGACAGGAATAGAATTATACCATACAGCCCTTTAGGTGAGAGCTGTTGAAGCATTGATCCACAGTCAGTGACAAAGCCGACAGCGACTTGAACACTGTCATCTGTGGGATTCTCCAACAACAAAGTGACAAGTTCCAAAGCAATGATCTCATGAGCCACTTGCTGGTTCACTAAATGAGCAATAAATTTAACAGAAGCCAGCAATTGAGGTTTGTCATTCGTTTTATAAGCCCTTTTGAGATGCAAGACGATTCTTCTCAAAAGAAGCTCTCCCGCGTCTGGAAACTTGGTATTGACAACAGCAATCAGTGCAGCAAATACATGGGTGAATTCTGGAGATGACATTTGAGACTTGATCAGTGAGTGGCAAAACAAACCCCGACCACGAATCAGATTCTCTGCAAATAATTCTCGAATGATATACTTAATATTACTAGCATTCACCTTGTTCACGAGCCCATTAATACTCTTTCGGAGTGCATCCCATGTCAAACGTTCATAATCTTCATTCTTCATCATTCTAATCTTACTCTTACTCTTACCAACATCACAATCGGAATTCTCCCCAATCTTCGGCATCGTCTCTTTCTCTTTCTCTTTCTCTTCCTCTTCTCTTCGATGGATGTTCATATAATAAAATACCCTTCATTCTATTTATAAACCCTCGAAATCCAAACTAATTTAAAAAATTCTATATTTCAATAGTTTAGGAAAGCTTTAGATTTTATAATTAAAAAGTTTCTAAATTTTATAATTATCTCTAAACTATTCTTTATTAATTATTTATATCTGAAGAGTAATTTTTTTTTTAATATAAATGAATTTTTTTTAACGTGGAGAATTCCATCCCGCCTTAAATTTTTGGATTAGGAGATAGGATAGGAGGATAAAAATCCTCATAAAATCGCGGACAAGTAGGGATGACAACGGGGCAAGGTGGGATCGGGATACACTTCTCATTCCCTAACTAAGTATTTTTAATCCACATACCCTACCTCTATCCCTTAATACAAAAATCAAGGTCGGGTTCGAGGATCGAGTTTCCTGTAAGATTTTTTTTTTTTTATATTTTAATTTTTTATTTAAGAGAGATATAAAAATGAAATATATATTCAAAATATATAAAAAGAAAACGTAATACTAAACATTTTATAATTTATCAGTTAATATAACCATATTATATATTTTTTTTTCAATAAGATAAAAATAAAAATAAACAAAATTTATAAGATATTATTAAAATATCGGGCTCGGGGTCAGGGGTGGGGTGGAGAACGTATTACAATCCTTGTATCCTAAAATAAGTAAGGAACCCCCCTCCCCATTCTAAACCCTATAAAATGGATCGGCGGGCCCCTACAAACCCTCTAATCTCACGAGGAATTTTGTCATCCGCAGAGACAAGGACTATATACCCGACCCGCCTCGCTCCGTTATTATCTCCTTATATCATTATATCAATTTTTTGTGAACACTACTCATCGAATAATTAAGAAATGTCCCTAAAAAGAATTAATAAATAGAGAAAGTTATTCTTATTTTAGGGGAAAAAAAAAAAAACGAGAGAGCTACATCATCGAGGTGAATTGATTTTTTTGGAGGAGGAGGTTGACTTCAAATTTGCATGAAGCATCCACGTGTCTTGTCCCCATGCTCGGTTGCTTACGTGGCAATGGAGACGAATATGCCACTCCATCGTCGTCGTCGTCAAATAAACGCCTAAACACATATGGCTTCTTCATTCCATTCCACTCCATCACTCCTCTGTGTTTTGTTTTCCCGAGAAAATATAATCTTTCCGGGAAAATTGGATTTTTGCGTTTTACCAAAGTTTATCGAATCATGCCAATAGAATCTATAGAGAGAGAGAGAGAGACAAAAGAGGTGGAGTAAAGGGGGCTTAACGAAATTCCATCAAATTTCCCAAATCGCGACACACTCGAGACGCTTGTCACCGTAATTACTGAAGTCAATTTCATTCAAAACACCGACCGATTCGAGCCTCTCTTCATTTTCCTTATCTTCATTTTAGCTCTCTTCCTCCAGGTCTTTGTGTTTTTAGTTAGCGTGCTTCATTTTTATGCCTGATTTTCCTCGTCAGTTGTTTTATTTTCCTTACTAGGGTTTATCAGAGTTTTGAAGATTAGTATTATATAAACCCTAGTTTTTGTTAATCTATATTATATCTTGTCGAATTTTACCTTGCGCCTAGGCATGGCATTTGACCCCAATCAAAATTCAATTCCTCAAGGCTTGCGGCCTTTGAATGTAGCTAGAACTATAGTTGAAGATCCTCGTATTACTCCAATTACTACTACAGGTCGAAATCCTGATTGGTATATCCCCAACCCTCCCCCGGACTCGGTACCGGTTCCTTATTCCCTAGGCTATGGGAATGTGGTAGCTGGTGTTACCCCATGGTGCCCTCGTATGCCTCCTCCCATTTCACATCCTGCTGCGATTCCTAATGTAGGGTTTAGTTACAGCCCGAATCCGAATATAATCAATCGTGGCGGTGACGGTGTCAATGCTGTTGATCTTAGTAGCAATGGCATGACAATGGGGATTAGTGATAATCCGAATCCGAGTCATCGGGTTGCCAGAAGTGGCATAGATTCTATGAGCAATGATATCTCAATTGGGTCTGGTAATAAGGTCGTTGCAAATGGTGATCAGGCCACTAGTGATTGTAGTTCTGGGTTTGGACCCAATTTGGGGAATTCGGTTGGTGGAAATGTGGTAGATCAAGTGAGCGAGGAGGGTGTGGATGGTTCAGTTTGGAGAAAGAAAATTAAATTCTTGTGTAGTTTTGGTGGCAAGATTTTGCCTAGACCTAGTGATGGGATGTTGAGATATGTAGGAGGTCAAACAAGAATTATAAGCGTTAGAAGAGATGTGAGTTTCAATGAGCTTGTTCAAAAGATGGTTGATGCCTACGGCCAGCCTGTAGTCATTAAGTATCAACTCCCTGATGAGGATCTTGATGCATTGGTTTCTGTTTCATGCCCTGATGATCTTGAGAATATGATGGATGAGTATGAGAAGTTGGCTGAAAGGTCTTCAGATGGTTCGGCTAAATTAAGAATGTTCTTGTTCTCTGCTTCAGAACTCGACTCTTCAGGTATGGTGCAATTTGGCGATTTGCTTGATAGTGGGCAGAGATATGTCGAAACGGTGAATGGGATAATTGATGGGGTTGGTAGCCGTATCACTAGGAAAGAGAGCTTTGCAAGTGCTACCTCGACTCAGAATTCTGACTTTAGTGGGACAGAGGCAGTTGACATCTCAAATAATGATCTAGGGGATGTGAGTGGGCATCAATCCACTACATTGTCCTCTCCGAGTGGAAATTTAGGTACATCAGTTGCTACTGGCCCAGGATTAGTGAATGTGGATCCCCCCTCTGCAGTTTTTGTTGATTCTTCTGCTATTTCATTTGGTCTTCCTCTGGTTAACTCTGGTCCTCCTGAAGCTTTAGCTTCTTTTTCCCAGCCTGAGCCAGAGTCAGGAAGGTATGTGCCTGTTACTCTGAGACAGCAACAACCAGGAATTGATTTTCCACCACCTGCATCTCACTTACATCCTTCTGTTGATCCTCGCCAAGCGGCATGTGTGGATTATGTACAAATTCGTCCACAATTGGGCTTTCCAAATCATCATCTGTTAGGAATGCCTGGATCTGTGTTTGTCCAACAGCAAAATACTCTTGGACCTACCCCTCATCAGTTTGTTCCTGGAGTTCACATGACGATGACTCCCTCACCTCCTCACCTAAGTATCAGGGCGAATACCTTTCAACCATTGGGGCAACATCCACAATCCCAGACGGAATATTTTGCCAATGAGAGCACATTTGGGCCTAGGTATGTCCAGATCTCTGCAGAACAAAACTACAACTCATATCAGGTTCTGCCTCCCCCAATTTCTGCTGGAGGTGGAATTGGTATACATCAGGTACCCTGGTCCAACAATGCGGTTATATCTGATGGATTGGTATCCCATCAACAGGTAACTTTTCCTGAGAAGATTGAGAGGTTGGATAACTGTTATCTGTGTCAGAAAGCATTGCCTCATGCCCATTCTGATTCTTTGTTACAGGATCAAAGAGAGAATTTGACAAATCCCGTATCTGATACAAAGTTTTCTTGTCATAGTTTTCATTCAGAAGATCATTTAACAGCCCAGCCAATGAAATTTTTTACAGCAACTGGAGTTTTGGGACAACAAGCTCTTGAACAAGTAGCTGGGATGCAGACTGGGGGTTTTAGTCCTATGAATTCTGAAGTTGGGAAACCTTCATTAGAGGCACTTTCCTTCTCCCACAATATCGAGGGTCAGCATGAAAATGAGATCGTTAGACGAAAAGATCAAGATAATCTCGACCTTACTAGGATCTCAGCTCTGCAAGGTACTGTTGGAAGGCAAGGTGATATCCATTCACCCTTTGTTGGTGTCATGGATAAAATTCCCCCGTCTTGCCAAGATGATACTTTCCAGCTGCATCAAGCAACCATAGAGAATCGGATTAATCCAAATTCAGATCTGCGTAAGCGGGATCTTCATTTTGGAGGTGTTCCTGTCCTTGGTTCAGAGTACATTGTTCATGAAAATCAAAAAGAATACTATGAAAGGCATGGTGCCATTATTCCAAATGAAGATACAACTGATACTGGCATCCCGTATGACCATCTCAGACCAATTGTTGGAAAATTGGAAACTCTAAGTACACGTCCAACTGATATTTATGTTAATACAGAGCACTGTAAGTCACCCATTGAAAGAATTAGGAAGGAAGACAATTTTGATAACACTTCACAACCAGCCTCAGAGAGCAATGTTCTATTAGATAACAACTTTGTGAAGCCCAAAGTGGTTCTTGACACAAGCCACCTAAAACCAACTGTTTCTGCGTGCTCCTCATCAGAGGTTCCTTATTTGCAGAATGTACGACCTGTTGAGTCCTATGAAGTGGCTCAACCTTCTGCTAGGGATTATCCTGGATCATTATTACCACAATCAAAAAATGGAATACAACAATTAGAACCCAATGAAGCTCTTCATGGCATAAATCCCCAGTTATTTGACATGAAAACTGAACATATAAATAATAAAATCCCCATTTCTACAGAGTGGAAGGAAGACACTAGCATATTCCCATCCAAGATGGTATCTGATGATGTTGATGCTGTATGTTTGCCTAGGAGGACTGGAGATGTGCAGGACACCACAAATTCACTCTTCAGCAATCAAGATCCTTGGAACTTACAGAATGATACTCATTTTTTGCCTCCTAGACCAAATAAAATCCAACTAAGAAATGAAGTGATTTCCACCCGGGATCCCTTGACAGAGAGTCATTTCAGGAATACTGGAGAACTGAATCCAGCGGCATTACTGGAGGATGGATTGTGTCACCCATTGGTAATCTCAAATGAGGGTACAAGTCTAGAGAGTGTCCAGTCCACAAAAGGTCTCTATAATTTTTTTGCTTTCACTATATTTATATAGATTACTTTTTAAATTTATGTTTGTATGTGTGATTAGTTTCATAAAATTTCAGCCAGCTCTTCAGAGGAACAAATCAGGAAAGAACTTCAAGCTGTTGCCGAGGGTGTAGCTGCTTCTGTTCTTCAGTCAGCGAAGTCCTCCAACTCTGATTTGCATGAAAGAAGTGACTCAGTTTGTGAGCCTAGTACCAGAGATGTTCAGAATAGCTTCGTGGGTTCACAGCCTAAATCTAATATTGAGGTTAGCTGTTCAATTGGAATGTACATAAATGTGTCACATCTTCTGCCTTTTCATTTCTACTTTTGGATGCTTGTTCTCTTTTGATTGACAAGGCTATTCCGTTTTCCTGCTTTCCAGGATATCAGTACAAAACAACCAGAAAAAGTAAATATTGGTTTTCCAATATCTGACAGCCTTGATTGCTTACAGGTGAATACACGTTTTCCATTTTCAATATTAAACATGCTCTTAATATTCTTCTGTAATCTCAATTTTTTTCCCCGATAGATCATTAAGAATAGTGACCTTGAGGAATTAAGAGAACTCGGTTCTGGCACCTTCGGCACTGTATATCATGGAAAATGGAGGGGGACTGATGTTGCTATCAAGCGAATTAATGATAGGTGTTTTGCTGGGAAGCCTTCTGAGCAGGATCGCATGGTTTGTAATTTTTTGTAGAATTTGCTTTTTCTTTAATTTTGTTGTTCATGTTCATATTTCTTCTTTAACTTAAGCCTTAACGATCCATATTCAGAGAGAGGATTTCTGGAATGAAGCAATCAAGCTCGCTGATCTGCACCATCCAAATGTGGTTGCTTTTTATGGTGTTGTGCTTGATGGCCCTGGTGGGTCTGTAGCAACAGTAACTGAATTTATGGTTAATGGCTCACTCAGAAATGCTTTGCTGAAGAATGAGAAGTAATGATTGCTTTTTTTTTTTTTCGTTTTCTTATCCGTGATTTGTTTAATTTTCGTTGTAATATTAAAGATCTGCGGTTTTAGATTTATATTTTGAAGTCATAATGCAATTGTTCAGGAGTCTCGACAAGCGTAAGCGCCTTTTGATTGCTATGGATGTGGCTTTTGGAATGGAATACCTGCACAGAAAGAATATAGTGCACTTTGATTTGAAAAGTGATAACCTACTTGTCAATCTTCGAGATCCACATCGCCCCATATGCAAGGTATGTTAGCTGATGATAGCTGATTCATAATTGTAGTGAGTTCCATTTAGTCGACATATTGAAATATTTTGCTGCTTAAATGAAGCGAGGTCACAGGTCTGAAAATCGGCCAACTGTTGGAATGATTAACCATGAAAAAACTGTTAAGGAAGCTAATTAGCAACCTACTGATTGAACAAAGAATAATTCCAAATAAAGAAACAGTGCAGGGGAAATTTGAGTTTCTCTGACTATTCCGAAAGATACACATCTCATTGCCCTCATGCTGTTTGTAACGACTACACATTATTTATTTACTAATCTGCCCCTCACAGTTTTAACAACATACTCCCTCTCATTCCCTGTCCTCACCTTCATTGTTTCTCCTTTCATACACATTAAGTGGGGAGGGGCCTATCACCCAATTGGCTGCTTGAAGATATTGAGCCAACGTGGACAGTTATAGGATTACTACATTCGATTGAAATCTTAAAAAGGCTAGGCATTTACTTGTCGGTGCAATTTTCAAACTGTTAAATGATAACTTGAAAATGGAGATGACTGTTTGAAGAAGCTATGGTACAATTGTATCAAGGTGTATATGCTACTGCTAGTGCAGGTTGATCAATACTGGTCTAATAAGAATATTGCTTCTAGATCAAAAAGGTTCAGTTTGCATGTTTTCTAGAAACATCCAGTTGAATGGAGAAGAGTTAAAAATCACAAACAACTGGGCCACAGATCTTAGCTAACTAAATGGTTGAATTCGTTCGTCATTTCATATGCTTGAATTGAACATGGGTTGATGTTTATATTTATGATTGTCATACGCATTGATAAAAAAACGATGATTTTAATTTCCTCAACGGATTATAAAATGTTTTGAAAGAGCTGTGTTTATGCTGCTGCTTGTGTTTCAAGGTTGGTGATTTGGGCCTATCCAAGGTGAAATGCCAGACGTTGATATCAGGTGGTGTGCGGGGAACCCTTCCATGGATGGCACCCGAGCTTCTGAATGGGAGCAGCAACCTTGTGTCTGAGAAGGTTTGCTAATTTTTTACTTCTTGTGGTAGTTTTTCCTTGTGCTACAGGCGTGAAATCTCTATATATGATTCGGTACTTATGTGCATAGGTCGATGTGTTTTCATTTGGTATCGTCTTGTGGGAACTCCTTACTGGAGAAGAACCGTATGCAGATTTGCACTATGGGGCCATCATAGGTAAATCCTTGATATCTGCTTCTCACATTATAATTTTTAATTTTGGAAACTATATTTTGTTTGAGCAAAATAATTTGAACTTTGGCCATTTAAAATTCAGGTGGCATAGTAAGTAACACATTGCGGCCACCAGTACCGGAATCTTGTGATCCGGAATGGAAATCAGTGATGGAGAAATGCTGGTCATCAGAGCCATCAGAGAGGCCAAACTTTACTGAAATTGCAAACGAATTACGCTCCATGGCTGCAAAGATTCCTCCCAAAGTACTGAATCAGCAGCAATGACTTCCCTCAACCCAACTTCTCCAGGTTCAGAAGTGAATTTAGGCATGTTGCTTCTTTTTTATAGCCGCCGTGAATATGCGTGCCTACGTTTCAGGTGGTGGAATACAAACATTGCTCAAGTTTTGCAGTTTGAGTATGTCAGATATATTAGACTGGCATCTTGACTGCTAACAAAGCAAAATACAGGTCGAGTAATTAGCGAAGCATATCATGTTAATGTCTCCCTTTTCTAGTTAGCCACTACTTCATTTAGGATAGTTATGTTATCATTTTGTGTTTTTAGATTTGTTTGACAATTTTTTAAATTATGACTAAATAATTGTTAATAATCAGTTTTACTTTTTTTTGTGGTGAAGCAAAGTTAATTTTAAGTTACAAAACCTGACAGCTGATGTAGATTAATCACTCATCTTTAACATTAACCATCTTGACCTCTCTAATACACGTTAGTCTTTCCACATTCATAAAAAAGAAAAAAGATAAAAGGTTTCACATTTTCTTATTTTATTGATCTCTTTCTATACAATTTCTTTTTCGTGCAAGCTCATTTTTTTCCAAAAACTTTTTAACAATCTCACTTTTTCAAAATCAGAGAATAAAAAAATCTTGATTATGGTGGCTTCGATTGACGAGTGTTTGGCCATAAAGTTGAAGGTGAGATGTTGTTTGATTCTGATTCTGATCACGTCTGAGGTCTTAGTCTTACAACCATATAATCCAGAGAGAGAAAAATCTCATTCACTGTCCATTTTAAATAAATATCACTGAATGATTCATGATAAGAACTAATGAAAGTGCCTAATAAACGTGTGTTAGCTCGACTCCAGCCATATTTAGAAAGACACCGCGTTTGAATTTCAGCGCCGGCACATTCTAGTTCCGGTCAACTATGAAGCCAAACATCGTTGAAATGTCACTTTCTTCTTATGTGGATTAGTAGCCAGGTCAGCCACTCAATACCCAATCCCTGTAGCCCATGTCAGCATCACCCGTCTATGACAATTATTTATTTATTTCAAGGATAATTCCAAATTATACTATGTGGTTTGATAAAATTACTAATTGATTATTTATAAACATTTTAGAAATACATTTATTCTCTGTGTATTAATTTCATTAAATGAGTTTAATTTGTAGAATATGACAAATCATATATTTAAAATTTAGATAATTAATCGATATAGGGTAGGGTGTGAATTTATCATTGTTTTTGGTAAGAAAACTACCAATCTTGCCAATTGGAGTTTCCATAAACTTTTCCTCAACGCCACATCAAAATAATATAAAGGAAAAGACCCTTTCAAATCAAGACAAAAATAAATGAAAAATGGAGCAATCGTTTCTTTCCAAATCATCCTCCATTTCTGCGTTACTTCTACCCTCCTTTAAATCCTTTCATCCTTCCATGGCTTCTCAATCCCCATAACTCAAAACCCTCCATCCCCAAAAACCCACTTCACTTCAAAGCTCTCTCATGGCAACCCATCAAGAAAGACCCATTTTTACAACCTATTCACCATTAAACGAGGAAGGAGGAGAAGATCACCAAGACTACGACGATGTCGTATCGTCAAATGGGTGCGGCTGTTTCCGGCTATTCGGGTTCGGATTCAATCGAAACAGCAATAAAGAAGGTAGAAATCTTCTGCAACAGCATGTAAAGGAAGAGTCTTGGATGGTGAAGAAACTGAAGAAGGTGAAGGAAGTTTCAGAAATGGTGGCAGGGCCGAAATGGAAGACGTTTATAAGAAAGATGGGAGGTTATTTGAAAGGGAAGAAGCAAAAGAATAATAGGTTTCAGTATGACGCAGAAAGCTATGCTTTGAATTTCGATGAAAGAGAGGAAGAAGATGGTCCTCCGCTTGGCTTCTCTGCTAGGTTTGCAGTGCCCACGGCATCGGCATCTAAGGAACAAGGGTAAAATTGGGAATATATAATTTGGAAATATTGAATTGAATGGAGGAAATTGATTTAGGGATGGATTTGATTGATTCGTTTGTATATTGATTGGTTTTAAATTTTAATATCATTTGTTATTCCTTTGCGTGTATATATCGAGAAAATTTGGATACTTGCTTTTGCCTTATTCATTCTTTTTTCTTTATGTAATATTTGGAATTTTTTTTATATAACATTGGGATATATAGGATCTCTAATTTGATAGAGTGAATATAAATGAGTTACGAGTGAAACTTAGTCGTCATCTTCTTTTATTTTGGAGTTTCTCTTTGTCAACTTAGCATCATCTGCTCGCATTACTAAATTTTAGAGCTAATTGTGTATTAATCCTTCTAAGAACAAAAAAAATACATTTTTGATATTTTAGGACAATGACTTTTACTATAAAAAAAACGAAGAATTAGTGTCTATTTGGGATGACTTTTGAAAGTGTTTACGAGTGTTTTTTTTAAAAAAAAGTGTTATTGATAATCATTAAAAACACTTTTAAACGCTTTTAAAAACTATCTCAAATGGGCTCTTAGTGTACTATGATGAATATGATGGTTGACTAATGTAGGGGTGTCGAAATTCTCTTTAAATATGGGGTTTAAGGTGAGGAAGATAAATATTTTCCCCTCATTTTGAATTTCCCCCACTCCAAAGCAACCAACCTGCCCTACCTCAATTGAAAGAAAAAAAAAAGGAGAAGAAACTTGCATTGAATAAGCCTTCTTTGATGAGTCAAAATAGACCTAAAGTTAGTTAATTGATTTGCTAGCATAAAACAGACTTTACTTCTAAACATAGGATCAAGCCAGCTTGTGTTACAGTAAGGTATTCTACTTTTGCCTTTTGTCAATGATTTGAAAATCATTAGATTATAACTTTAAACATCAATTAACTTACTTAAATCTTTTAATTTTAAGTTTGTGAGTAACATTAATTTTTATGTGATCACATATATATATATCAATTAACCACGTTTATTGTCTTGAATTATTTCTATAAGACAAAAATTAGCTATTCTTGAAGAACATAACAATAAAAAAAAAATCACCTAGATCGATCACAATCAAGCATAAAATTTAAACAGGACCTAATTTTATTTTAGTTTAGACAATCAAACTCCTTGTTGTAGTGCTATTTCCATTTCCAAATATACTTTTAGGGTGAAAACTCTTCTTTAGAAAGAAACTAACTATAAAATTACACAAATTCCTGATTCTATCCATCCTGGTTAAATGTTATCTAATTATGTGAGGACAACCAAAAAAACAAGACAAAAAATAAACAAAGCAGTGTGTAATCAAAGCCTGTTTTTTGTCATCCTAGGAGAAAGATCTTCCTTATCCTTCATTTGATAAGGTAGAGTACTACTGAATCTGGAGGCTTCAATCTGCAAAAGACAATTGCTCCACTGCTGTTTACTAGAAAATGATATGCTACTCCTCAGAGCATGTAGGCAGGCCCTGCCATCTTTAAGCCGCTCGCCGTGTAAGGCGCAACCACAGTTGCGATGGTAAGGCCGCCGCTCGATTAGAGTGTCGTGCAATGATATGCTGCCGTCGAACACGCACCGAATCAGCATATCAGCTGCCATTTCTCTTGCTGATGTATTTTGTTTTTTATCTTCACTCTTTATATATGTAGGATGAATTTTAGATGGTCCAAATTAACAATGTGGAGGTTGGGAAGTGGCATAAAAACAGAGAATTTGCATAGTAAAATCCGCATTTGTGGGAAAAGCTTTTGTTATAACAAGACAAAAAATGGAGATAAAGAAAGAGATTTTGGGAAGTAACCAAAGTAAAGTTTTGGCTGATTCCCTCAGCCTCCAATGATACGGTTGAAAATATTAATATTGAAAATGACTGAAAAATTGAAGTTTCTTAAACCTTTTGTGTTTTTTTTTAATAAAAGTCATAATTCCATTTGAAGCAGTTTTTTCTTTCTTGCATTGCGTTTCAAAAAAAAAAAATTAAAAAAAATTATTGCATTGGCATCGAGCAAGATCGTAGACAGAGAAAGAAAAATGGTATTAAGTTTTTGATAGATTTTGTGTGTATAATATGAAATCAGTTATTATACTTTTTTAAATATATTGATTGTCCAAATAAATCATATTTAATTAAATAGTAAAGGATGATTGTTGTATGCACAAAGCTAAAGGAGTAGCACATCATGTTCCATGTGGTGCCATGTTAGCTTTTTTGTTATTATCTATCGATTGAAGTGAAATAATGGAATGACTATATTAAAGAAAATAATAAAAATATTTATGAGCTAAAATGTCAAAAAGTTATAAAGTCTAAATCTGTTATTGTACTTCATATCTTTTTCTTTTTTTCCCTAATTCTTTTTAAGGAGTGATTAGCCATTTTTTAAACTATGTTCATGCCTTTAACCAAAATCATACTGGTCTTATTTATAGACACTTTTCTTTTTAGATATTACATCAAATTAGGGAATAGGAGATTTGAACCTTTGACCTCATGTGAAAGGAGTATGTGACTAACCAATTAGGTTATGCTCCTTGTTTATTAATTAGTGCATTGGCATAAAGCAAGATCGTAGACAGAGAAAAAAAATGGTACAAGTTTTTTTTTTATAGATTTTATGTGTATAATATGAAATCAGTTATTATACTTTGTTAAATATATTGATTTTGTCCAAATAAATCATATTTAATTAAATAGTAAAGGGCGATTGTTGTATGAATACTAGGGGGTGTTTGGTAGAAGGAGTAAGTTGGGGTGGGTTTTTGTAACCTATGGTTGTGAAGCCTGAGTTTAGATAGTCTATGTTTGGATGTGTAGGGGGTAAGAGTTTCATAAACCTAGGTTTATATAACCTATGTTTGGTAGGTGGTTTTAGTTTAAGTTTTGTGTTGTTTAATTATTTTATGAGAGGTTAACAAACCCATCAACCTACTATTTAAAATCCATGGATTTAATATATTAAACCTGGGGTTTCAAAATCCATCTAACAAAGATAAGGTAGGCTATTGAAGCTCACCCTACCCAACCCTACCCGTCTTCCAAACACCCAAGGGGTAGCACATCATGTTCCATGTGGTGTCAGCCATGTTAGCTTTTTTGCTATTATATATTGATTAAAGTGAGATAATGGAATGACCATATTAAAGCAAATAATAAAAATATTTATGAACCAAAATGTCAAAAAATGATAAAGTCTAAATTTGTTATTGTAGTGTAGCTTCATATCTTTTCTTTTTTCCCTAATTTTTTTAAGTGGTGATTTGTCATTTTTTTAAACTACAAAGGATGTTCGTGCGTTTGACCAAAACTACCGGGGTCTCATTTGTATTTTACCCTATTTATAAAATTGATACACTTTTTTTATTTATATTACGACAAATTAGGGGAGGGGAGACTTGAACCTTCGACTATTTAGGATTTGGAGCCCAAATCAATTAATTTATATTAACTCAAATGAAAGTTAAAGCCCAATTGGACAATCAAGCCCATCATGTCAACGTGTATTTCCAAGACCAAGTTGCTGAAGCAAATGACCTACGGCTTTTGGCTTTGTCGTTGATATATTAGCTTATAAATTTCGATAATTGTAATATTCCCTGTGTGGTGGCTTTGCCTCCTACTAGGAGGTTAATTAGGGTTTGTTCATATTGAGAGAAAATAGAGAGGGGGCAAGTTATGTATAATTGTGAGCAATTGTACACTCTTATTATTTGTCCCATTGATGTAATCTTCAAATTCATAGTGAAACCTACAGAGTCTGCAGAAGATAGGACGTACCAATTGAGAACCTGTATAAAATCTCTAGTGACTATCTCTTAGTTTTATTTATTCTTTGTTGCTATAATATTCATCGTTCTTGGGATAATGGAGTTTAGGGATTTAACAACTCTTCAAATTCCCAACATCGATCTCATAAGAAAAGAGTATGTAGCTAACCAATTAAGTTATGTTTCTCGTTTATAAATGTTCTATTTTAGTTTATAAACATGATATGAAAATTCATTTTGATATTTGGAGTTAAATTTATACGATGAGTTTAATAGGGAAAAAAAAAACCTATCTAGCATCATATTTGTATTATATTTGTATTTTAAGTCACACATATTGAATGTAATCTAAATTTTATAATCAAGTGATTTAATATTTTTTTATATATATAAAAAATAATAATAGGTGTTTATAAAAGTTTAAAATTAGAAATAAAATATTTAAAAGAATAAAGGTTAAAATAGAATAATGAAAAATTATTTAGACTTAAAAAATAAAAAATTATGGTTTGGAAAGAGAGAAGTGGAAGCAGTCAGGGGTTAAAGCCGAGAACAGGAATAACAACAGCTGGTCCATGTTGGATGGAACGATGGTCTTTGTGAGTTGTGAAATTGATGCTTTTCTGCCAACTGCCAATGGACCGACCTACAACAGCTAATCACTATTCATTTTTGCTCTTCCTCACTATTTCTTGTTAAATATTATTATTAATAAAACGACAGAATCTAATATGCCATTCACTATAGTCTGTTGTCATTATATTTCATTGACATTTGAACCATCTAATTCACTTTAAAATCCTAAGGTTTCATCTCATGACTTCTTTATCCACTTCTATTATACGAAAATTACTTGATAATCGTGATTTTCACCATGTATTATGGACATAATTC
This sequence comes from Gynostemma pentaphyllum, assembly GCA_028015215.1. Classification (NCBI taxonomy): domain Eukaryota; kingdom Viridiplantae; phylum Streptophyta; class Magnoliopsida; order Cucurbitales; family Cucurbitaceae; genus Gynostemma; species Gynostemma pentaphyllum. The sequence continues at coordinate 16,216,967 of CM051351.1, read as the reverse complement.
AATTATTTACCAAACAACATCAAAGTTTTTAAATGTTATACTTAAAGTGCTTACATATATAATCTAAACTAATTTAGAAAAGTTTCTACAATCTTTAATTTCTATTAAATATTATCACATTTAAAATAAAAGAAAATTTCATAACTATTTTGCAAGAATCCTTTATTTTTAAAAATATATAATTCAAGATCAGTTTAAAATTTTCTATATTTAAAAATATTTTTATAAATATTACTTAAAAAAAATTGCAAAAGAAAGGAATATATATAATTATCCACTTTACTTTAAGTAGGTCGGGTTTGCAAATAATTTTAACGTTTCCAATTTTATGGGAGCGGGGATAAATTGAGGGTGTAGATGTTTATTAAAAAAATTTAGAATAATTTGATAAGATAAATCTAAATTGAAGATTCGGAGGAGGGGTAGAAATCAAAATCCATCAAAATAATTACTTGTGAAATTCCCTTAAAAAGAATGAGATCGGTAATAAAAGAAAAGGAATGAGATCTACTATATAACTGCGATGAGCCAGGGAAAATCTAAACTGAAAGATTCAAAATAAACATGAAAAAGTTTGATCCATAACAAGAAAGTATTGAATTTGAATCAAATCCATAGCATCTTCCTTTTGATTAAAGAGATGAAAGGACTTTAAAAAAAAAGCAATCGATTCATCAAACTACAGATCGACGAAATGCACCATTACACAATCATTCACAACATTAAAAAAAAAAACAGTCAATTTGTTTTTGTTTACATCGTCCTTCAATCAGCCAAGCCAGACCAAAGCAGAGTAAAAAAAGAATTTCTTTTTTAACACTTGGCAAACCAGTAAAAAAAATATATACTTTTTATACCGTGACGATATTTAAATCCTCCTCATCATTAAGACCCAAGTGAAGCTTGCCAGGCGGAGAAGAGGAAGGGGAAGGTGAAGAATTGTTGAAAACAGCCATAACAGCCAAAGACCCTTCACTCCAAGCTCGTCTTATAGGATAAGACACGGTTTTATGGTTGGTCAAGGCGTGTCTGTTTCGTCTGTCGCAAAGGGCACATCCGCAATTCTTGTGGTACGGACGGCGATCGATCTCAGCATCAGCGCCAGCGATGCATCCATGGTAGACAGATCTGAGTAAACCATCAGCCATGTTGTTGCACTTGCCTTCCCACCACCGTCCGTGTCGTGTCGATGGTGAGCAGGGCAGTGGGGGAGATGAGGGAAGAGAGTTTAATATAAAGAGAGAGGGGGAAAGAAATAAAGAAAGAAAGAAAGAACGTGGGAGAAGGTTAAGACAGTGTGATGTTGATTGTCGGCAATTGGGCATGGGATGGGATGGGATGGGATGGGATGGGGCGGCAATTAAGCGATATAAGGCCGTGTGCTTTGTGCGTTGTGGGTTGGGAGTTGGCCTACTTTACTTCTTCTACTTGCTATGCTGGCTCAAGCTGCATGTGACGTCTTTGTGCTTGCTTTTTTGGGTTTATTAGACATTTTTTTTTAGTTCTTTTGGGCTTTGCAGCATGTGACCTGATATGGATGGATGGATAAATTTCTTGTCTTTGTAAGGTTAAATTATTGAATGTATGAAAAAGAAACAAAAAAATCTTTTCTAACTATATATATTCAAACCCAAATTTCTTTATTTAAAAACTAGATCACTATTTGACGGTTTAGTTCATTTATAATAGAGTAATTTGATTTTTAATCATTTCATTTTAATCGATAGATAGTAATAAAAAGCTAACATGACACCATATGGAACATGATGTGCTACCACTTTTATCTTTTTACATATAACAACCATCCTTTACTATTTTTAAAATTTTCCGTATTAAATCACATCACATACATATAATATGGGGTGTAATTTGTAGTTTTACAAAAGTATAAGGGTGTTTAATTAAAAATTTAAAGTGTAAGGTTATAATTTAATAATAATTCAAAATATATGGGGGTGTATTTTGTATTTAATTCTAGAAATGGTATATAAAGTTTATCCAATTGCTTTTTAATAATTAAAGTTGATATTTTTAGGTGAACAACGCTAGCAAACTAAACTTGAGTAATGTGTGATGTGCAATGCAACTTCTTTGAGAAACATTTATTCTTAACCGACTAATTTGTTGAGGTTTTGCAAACGAGTATACTATGAGTTAATGAATCTTTTGCGTGATGGAATGAAGGGAGTTAAAATCCTAAACCTTCAAAGTTTTTTTTTTTTTTTTATAATTATATTCAAAGTTAAAGAATATAATTAATCAATTTAAACTTTGGATTGTACATACTGCATCTAATTAGGGGAGGATTTTGCAATTCCAATTAAATTACTATAATAACGCTTAAGTCAGTTATATAAACTCTTAGATGCGTTTGGTTCGCAGGTTAAAATAAAGAGTTAGAGTTACACAAGTTTATCCAGTGTTTATCTCTCAATTTTAAAATTTAGGATGAGTTTTTTAACATGCTTAACAAACTCATTCATTTTCGTAGTTTCAACACATCTCACGTTAATTACTTCACATTCTTAACCGACAAACCAAACAAAATAGATGACACAATAGGTATATAAAAGGTTTTACTACTTTATATTTTTCTTCATTGAAGGTTAAGATTAAGAATTAAAATCAAACACTCTATTAGAAAAGATGAACCTTTAGAGGAGGGACCACTAGATTACTTGACTAAAGAAAGAGATTATATTTATTGTTGGTAAGAAAATGAAAATATCCCAAAGAATCTAGCTTTGTATTAATAACTCTAATAAATAATAAAACCATATATCTGGCATTTTTATTACTAATGTGATTTAAAAAAAAAAAAAAAACCTCAAGACGACATCGTTCGGAGAGGCACGTGACGAACCACGTATTAAGGCAGGTTGGGTCACGTGCCGCAGCAGGCTGTGTGTTTTTGGCTTAATTAGGTAGACTGGGTAAGTTTCATGGAAGCTTCCCATCTCCTTCTCCCCACTTTCTCCTTTGACCAAGATAAAGACCAAGATGAATTATTATCATTATTATTCTATTCTTCAAAAAGGCAACATAATTAAGGAAAAACCTTAATCTTCACAAAAAAAAAACACATAACAAATTACGATATGGCTGGAATGCTAGCAGGAGTGGAATGTGCAAGAAGAAGAAGATGTGATAAAAACAAAGCGTGGTCAGATTCAGCAGCTCAGGGCTGGACCAGGAGGCCTTCTCTCTGTTTATATACAACCAGCACCACCCATGAAAATCTCCTTACTTGTTCATCCTCTTTTCTGGTAATTCTTAATTAATTTCTGTTAATTCAATTCAGTTGGAAAAAAGAATTGATTTTTTATTTGAAAATTCAGGAAAAGAGCGTGGTGGACGAGGCTTATGAAGATGACAAGTTAGATGGGATTGCGAGAGAAGCTAAGAAGAGATTAGATGAGAGATTAAGATCTCACAGAAATTCAGAAACTACAAGGAACTCAACTTGGTCAAAGATAAACCAACAAAACTCGAAAACATTTTTAGACTCTTTTAAAAGTTATTCTAAACGGGCTTTTATTCATTAGTGTTTGTCCACTCTCTCTTTGAAAAGGCAAGAAATTGATTGTATTATATTTGGATATACAAAACTCCAAACCAATCTGACTATTTCAATGTTTTCTTGCCTAATAAACTTCAAGCCATATGTGGTTTTTACTTGGTTCTTCAGGCTTCAAGAGGGTGTATGATTTTATTGATAATGCACTGAATTATTAAAATTTAGATACTTTTTTCCTTCTTTATAGCCTTTATGGTTAGATTTGTTCTATAGTTATGTCATAATCCGTCCTACTTTAAATTGAACGATGGTTTATTTGTTTTTTCACCTTCTAATTTAGATACCATTTTAATTCCCTATCGAAAGCCAATTCTCCTGTTTTTCTAAACAAAATTATGCGTATATTAAGTGTTTGTTTTTTCAAAGCCAATGGAACATCTATGTTTAAATAAAAATTTCAAAAATATCGAAATTATAAAATTATATAAACTTTGATCGACATATGATTAATTTTATAGATTATTAATGGGAAATAAAATGATTGACTTTTAAAAATTATTTAGCTTCTTAGCCTTAATTAAAAAAATGTAACATGAATAAAAATTGTAAAAGAAAAAAGGAGTTGTATGTTTTACTTATCTGACATTTTTTCATTAAAGTTAGGTAGTCTTAAATATTGTTCTAATCTACTTACTTTCGATGTGAAAAACTAATTTCGAAAATAATGTATAAACGAGCCCTTAATTACACAATATGTGTACAAATACGTCCACATAATAAGAGAAAAGAAAATAAGAGTTTGTTTCAAATAGTATAAATCTGCATACTAATTACTAAAATGTTATAACTTTTTAAAAGTTACTTAAATAGCATAACTATAATTCAATAAATTTATTGAACTATTTTTTTTAATGAAATTGTTTATTTTTTTTCTTTTTTAAGTTTAAATTCAATAATTTATCGAATTATTTGATTATTTTTTATTATTATTTTTAATAATATTAATGATTGAGTAATTTTCAAAAAGAAAATTCATATCAAAAGATATTGTAGTGAAGAAATGATTTTTTTTTAGGAATATTATTATTTTTAAAAATATTGACATAAATATTAAGAAAATAAAACTATTTCCAAAAATATTGTAGTTTTTAATAGGTGGACTTAAATGAATGATGTGGCGGGGATGTGGCAGGACTAAATCGTCTGTACAACAGACGATTTAGTTTATAAGTTTAAACATCGTCTGTTGTACAGACGCTTTTGTCTAAAATACTCAAAAACGTCTGTACAACAGACGTCTTTACTCAAAAGGATCAAAAGCGTGTTTGGCATGGCTATATAGACAGATGTGCCGCGCCTCATTTTCAGATGCTTCGGACATTGCTGGCCCACTCGTCTTACTTCAGGTTTGGGCATGGGATCGTTTTCCTACGATAGCCCCTCGGCGTACTCACGCTCGCGATCATGAGTTAGTTGGTCGTCCTGGCAGGCTCTCGGTATGTATAGTTGTTTTAGAAGTTCTATTTGTTTTTATATATCTCAAACACTTAACTTGGTATTTTTCTGTAGATGGACAGATGATTTCTCACGTCCACCGCTCTTCCCACTCATGTTTTGGTCCAAGATCGATACATGTTTGATCTTCTACGCCAGGAGCGGGTAAGTCACAAGTTTAAACTTATACATTAATGTTTATCAACACTTTTTATTCTAAGTGACGATCACCTTTTGATTATGTAGGTCATTTGGGAGCCATATACCACTATCTTGGGCCGGTCTTCCTGCATGTTGTCGTAGCAGTCCAGGATAGTTGGTCCTGAAGCTCCATTGATATGCTTCAAAGATAGTCGAGTTCATTTTTCCATCTAGGGTCATGCGACGGTTTGGCCTCATACAGGTCGTGCGAACCATGTAACGCTAACCCAGGAGGTTTGCACGCTATGGATCTTCGGACTCGTCCGTAGATTGGAGGAGTGAACATTTTCACTATGTTGAGGAGTGGTTATCTCGTCGGGATCATCTTCTTCGAGGTGATCCAGTTGATGGCGGCCCGATGTTTGATGCGGGATATATGGCATGGTATAATACTATCACCCGACGATATTTGACGCGTCAGGGGACAGCTATTGGCTCCATGGTAATGATTTTATCATTTCTTTTACACTAGTGTAATTCAACATATCACTAATGTCTCGTATTTTTATCTTAGGCGTCTGGATTTACACGCATTCGAGCTGTGACGGACATTGGTGAGATCCCTGAAATATGTGATGAATATTTGGCCATGGTTGATGAGATGCAACAATTATATAGAGTGCTAAATGCACCGGTTGTGCCAAGGGTAAGACGACGTACTGAAGAAAACCCCCACATGCCTGATGACATTGAGCGGGAGTATGACATGATGCCAGGTGGTACTCCACCCCGTTCTCCATCACCGACTCCCGCTTCAGGACCCTCTTCACCCATTTTCATACGACTCCGGGATCTCACATTATTAGGGGCGGTTATGATCATGAGGCAGGATCTTCCGCGGGACCTTCCACGATTCGAGCTCCTCGAGGACGCCAACAACAGAGGCGCCCACAAAGAAAGACGAAACCCAACTCGAAATAGAAGACCTCCCCTCGCGCACTCATTAGCTTATTTAGATGATTTTTGTATTTTTACATAACACATTCATACATTATTGTGTTCAAATTACATTATTTAGTTTTATTATGATCACATTATTTTTAGTTTATAACATTATATATATGTTAGCTATTTTGTTCAAATTAAATTACATTGCTTTTATGTTAGTTATTTTGTTCTTAACTTTGTATATATATTGCTTTAACAAATTACATTACTTTGTACGCTTGAAAAAAATTGCCAAAAACGGAAATTGTCATGAAATTAGAGAAACTCTGCCTTTAAAATGCCTCTGGTAAAAAACGTCTGTTGAACGGACGTTTTAAAAAAACGCTTCTTGGTAAAAAACGCCGGGCCAACGGCGTTTTAAAAACGCTGGTCTAAAACGCCTGCTCAATGACGCGTTTTACAAAACCTCTCAGTCTAAAACGTCCGTTGAACAGACGTTTTTAGGCCAAGAAGGAAAAACGTCTATTCAACAGACGATTTAAGACCAAAAAGGTAAAAACGCCTGGTTGAGCAGGCGTTTTCACCGGATTTTACAAAACGCCTGCTTCAACCAGGCGTTTTGTACATGTGGCGATAAAATCGTCTGTTAAGCAGGCGATTTATCTTGACCCAGCCCTAAATCGTCTGTTCAACAGACGCCTTACCTTAGTTTTGGAAATAATTTCACTCCCCCCATATTTCAGGAATTATTTTTTTAAATAACAATATTTCTGAAGAAACCCCGTGAAGAAATTATTGAAAATAATTATCATGCACTTTTATTCTATTTTTCCAATTTTCCATCGTTTTCATTATTTTCTCTACTCCTCGACATTTGCAGAAGTCTCCTCGCCCCTCGGCAAGTCGGCCTCTATCTTTAGGGTTTCTATCGACCACCTATCCCTCGGTTTTTCACTGTAACCGGAGCTCGGTATTTCCTTTGACCTCGCTCGCTACTCTCGTCTTTCAAAGCTTGTCCTTTTTTGTGTCTGTTTATTTTGTTGTCATATGATGCTTGTTCTCTCAGTTTCTTGTTCTGAATTGTGTTCTTTCTTCCTTTTTAGTTGAGATTCATAGTTTTTGTTTTTCCTGATTTTATCCGTGTCAGATTAAGTATACAGTACCCAAAATTAAAGCTAAATTTTTCATTTTCGCTGCCACCCCTTTTTCAACTCATGATTTTGAATTTTTGCTTCATTACTTGGAAAGTTTAAACACGTCTTGAGATAGCTATACTAGTTGTTTAATATATGATTGAAAAGTTATGTAGCTAAAAAAATGTATTTTTATGCGTTTTTATTGTAATTATTAGTACATTTATATGTTGTGATGGATAAATTTTGTAATATGAAATTCATATTTAGTGCGTGTTGTTGTTGATTTTTCTTTACAATAATAACTTAAAATTTCTTCCAGGTATTTCCTTGTTCATATAATACTTCCAAACTATCATTTGCTTTAGTTATGGAGGAAGACAATATTGATGGTTCGCTCGTTTTACTGAAGCAAGGAGCTGAAGCGGTGAGTCAAGCTGTACTTCATTTGCCTTGGATGCAATCGGGAAAAGAGAAACTGTGATATATGCATTTGAGCTGTCTAAGAATATTTTCCTTTTTATTTTATTTTATTTTGAAATGCAGCTGTTTTCTTCTGGTCTTTGTGTTTTTCATTCTTATTTGTTTGTTATTTTCTTGCAGAGGGTGTTCGAGTCTACTTTTGTTGGAAGGAGATCGATTATTAAAGAACGCTTCTCAAAGAAATATAGGCATCCGTCGTTAGATTCCAAACTTACACTTAAAAGATTAAATGCAGTTAGTATTTTTTTTAATGAGATACTCTTAAAGTTTACTAGAAAGGGAAAAATTAGCGATAAGTCTTTTGTTGATCTTGCATATATATGGGTGAAATATTCATGTTAGGAAGCAAGGTGCATGACAAAAGCCAGACGACTTGGGGTTTCTACTCCTGTACTGTATGCTGTAGACCCAGTGCAACATACCTTGACATTTGAGTATGTAGAAGGTCCTTCAGTGAAAGATATATTCCTTGAAATTGGGTCAGGTGGTGAGGGTGCAGAAAGGTTGAATGATATAGCAATGCAGATTGGTGTAGCAATCGGAAAACTACATGATGGTGGTTTGATTCATGGCGACTTGACCACTTCAAACATGTTAATCAGGAGTCCTACCAATCAACTTGTGAGTCGTTTCTTCACTTGTATTCTATGAAAAGAAATAATTTGTCTCGCTATATGGAACGATTTGTAATATAAATCTCAGTGCCAAGGGCAATGGTCTTGTCTCAGGTCCTTATAGATTTTGGTCTGAGCTTCACTTCAACTCTCCCTGAAGATAAAGCAGTTGATTTATATGTGTTGGAGCGAGCTCTGCTTTCAATGCATTCTTCATGTGGGAATTTGGTAAGTTGGTTTCCCCCAACTTGGGTCTGGTCTCAAAATCTTCACTAGCCCTATCCATTTAAAATATTCTTATTCTTTAAACTAATCGGTGTGTGGGGCAGAAACTTTTTGTAGTCTAGGATGGGGTTCCGGACCTCCGATTCTGAGTTAGTTTGTTATTACAATTTGTTTTCTTGTTATCATTTGATCCTTAAGTTTCATAACATATAAAGATTAATGGTCTTTGACAAATTGGATTGATATGGAACGTATAGATTATGAACTGACTCTGATGGATCTATATATTGTATAGATGGAGCTAATACTTGCTGCATACCGGAAGACTTCGAAGCAATGGTCATCCACCTCAAACAAACTAGCACAAGGTAACTATTCCATTCTTGTAGTTCAATTTTCACATTTTATATCAACTTCACTCCCCTGGATCATTAGTTCATTTTTCTTGTCTTCACCTTTATTTGTTTACAGTGCGTCAGAGAGGACGAAAGCGCACCATGGTAGGATGAGATTTCTGCAGTTTGTTGGTAATAGGGAAATCGGTCGTCTCCTTGTAGTATTAGGAATTGTTTCCGTCATCCTTTCATCCCCATTGCGATGGAAAGCCATACATATTTTTATCCCAAGTGTTCTTAAGCTGAATAACAATTATTGTTTGTATTGCATTGCCTATATCGTTGTCAAACAATAAGACAGTGCCACTTGAATTAGATGTCCCAAATGTTGTTTAAAAGCCATTTTAGCAGGTTTCGGCTATGTGCAATTTTAACTGGTGTTAGCCCGTTTCCTTCATCGATTTATTCCGGAAAAATAGATTGAAAGTGATCCAACGGTTTATCAGTGGGGGCTAACATCACACCAGTCACATTTTATAATTTGCCTTGAAAGTGGCTTAAATTTCATAACTGAGTAAAGTATGTGCAAATCTGGTGTGTTTAAACGTTACAGCACAGGAGGGAGAAGGGGAAAAGAACAAGGTGATGAAAGTGACTTTTTAGAAACGAAAAAAAACAAAGAATCAAGTAGGATTAACAATTTTATTAATTAATATATAAATTATAGATCAATATGAATTATATAACTAAGAATTTTTATAGAGTTAATATTGATATTAAAAATTTCGGGTTAGCAATTATAATCGTTTGAATTTGGAACATTGAGAAGGTTTAAATGCTTACTAAAAAAAAAAGTCTAAAAAGTAATTGGCCAAAACATACAACGGCTGGCTTTTACTGTTTTAGCCTTCTAACGGCTATTTTTCTTGTGACCGTTTGCTAAAATCCCACAATTCGAATTATGAGACAAATACAATTTGACACTCGACAAAGACATCCCTCTTCTCTGAATCTCTTACAAAAACACCAACTAAATTTGTCCCCTCACCGTTTTCTGTCTAAAAATCAAAAGAATCCCAGAAAATTCAGACAAAGAACAAAAATGGTGTATTCTTACACACCCACTTACTATTCTACTCTCCATGACTCAATCACCTCTCTTTGTAAAACCATCCTTCCTTTCAGCTTCAAGAAACGGTGTTTGCCGTCTTCCGATCAAAAGCTGTCTAAGCTTCAGTCTGATAACCTCAAATGGCAGCAAGATTCCTTCCATCAGATGCTCAAATTGATGGGTCTTCATAAAGAAGGTATCTTAGCTGAAAACGAAGTTTCTGATTTCAAGACACATTTGCTCGATACTCTGATCGCATCGCCGCTGGAACACGAACAACCTGTGATCTTGAGAGACAAGCTGTTATTCTTACAGGTACAGTAATTGAACAAGATCTTTATACTTTCCTGAGATTTCTGAGAGACCAAAGATGATTTTTTTATTTTTTTTTAATATTTCTTTTGTACTTTTGTTTTACCAGGAGCTCCTGTATGCGAAATGCATAACGGAAGACGAATACCATTCTTCAAAGAGGCCATTACTACAAAGATTAGCAGTTCAGGGTGCAGAAATTGAGGCTAGAGATGTCATTTTAGCAGGTCCAAATGATAACACAAAAGAGAATCTAGAAGAAGAATGGTCAGTCATTGACTTGAAAGATGAAAAGAGCTTGCTAAGCAAGGAGAAATCAAACTCTAATTCAAAGCATAAATCAAAGCATATCTTAGGCATCAAGCAGATAAGAGGAGCAGCATCTGTTTTCAGTTTTGGGTCATCCAACAGAAAAGAAAAAAGTATTTTTGATATTGAGAATCAATTATGCAATAGCAATCAAACTCATTCGATTCTGATGCCGGAAAGCTCAGTTAAAGACACGAGCGAGGAGAAAGTGAAAAGACGACCCTTCCGGACTCTATTTCAGAAAGAACAGGGAAATGACAGTAATGGTACTGATTATGAAGAAAGAATGATGAACAAATCTGGAAAGAAGCAATGGGGTTTCAATGGGTTGAAGAAATGGAAGAGAGATGAATCAGAGGATGAAACAGCTCCATTGCCACTCCATGAAAGATCTGATAGTGAAGCTTATTTGGATTCAAATTCAGCTCCGCTTGCAACAACCCCAATTGGGGAGGGACCAAACACTAAAACGATTAAAAGGAAGCTACATTCAACAGGTTCCCCATCAGATTTCTTCATTGACAAGGTATTGAATTGCTAGTGAATATATTTTTTTTTTTTAAGTTTTCATTTTTTTTTTCCTTGTGTTATCTTCTAATTTGTTATTCATCAGAAGGTTTTAGGCGACAACATTAAGAAAGAGCTTTCTCGAATTCAAGCAGAACTCGGCACCACAAACCCCAACCTTAAATTCTCGTAAGGAAATAGTTCGGTTTGCAAAGTAACATTTTTTTTTTACTCTTGGTCCTCTTTTTCTTCATTCTTTTGGCTTATATCTTTTAACATTTTCTGTCCTTTGTTCAGGGATGATCAAATTGAGGCTATTTCGACCCGGCTTCCCATCGACAAAGCCGACCTCAAGAATTTCTTTCCAAAGTAAGACACGATACTATTTTCGTACAAGTCGATATAAATCTACTAATTAATAATTCTTATAACTGTTTATCCTTTTCCCCCTTCAAGATCATGGTGTGATAGGTATGGAGATGTGGTAATTGATGTGGTGAAGAAAGAGTTCAAAGAACATGTGGGAGAGATGGAGAACAAGAGAAATGTTGCCAGTGAAAAGAGACGGAATAGCATTAACTCAATGAAATGGACTACATTTGAAGACGATGAAAACTGCCAGCCAAACCTCTTCAACAACCACCACTCCAAAAAATTTCAAAATCAAAATAACCCTTTCTTTGACGACCCATCAGAGAACACTTCTCATCAAATGAGATCTGATCCGGTTTACGAGAACCCGTTTTGGCAACCAAGCACTGGATCCTCTTGATCTTCAATGCTCCTCAAGTAGTTGTAAGCCGAGACCGCGGCAACTGAAATTACTGTCACTATCTTGTTTTATAATTCATTTCTGAATTTGTTGGTATAGTTCCCATGTTTTTCGCAGATCAATGTGTATTGTCTGATTGAAGTTGATCTGTACATTTATCATGTATTCAATATCCCGAGTAAAGAAAACTATTAATTCAATCAATGTGTACTTTTTTTTTTCTGGTTCTCAATTCTTTCAATATATACACATTCCTGAGAATAGCATAATCTTGCTGAGAATTTCTTCTGAAACTGCTATACAGTATGTCTTACTTTTATCATGAAGGATCCATATTAACAGAAAACAGGATTACATATGTGTGCTATATAATGCTTTGCTATTCATCAGTGACAATTAAATTCTGTCAAATTGTTGGAATTTCTGTATTTGAACCGTTTGAGCTTACACGAACATCTCCTCTACAAAGTGGGCATACTCTGTTAATCACCAAAAACAGAGACAAAGATGAGTGATGAAAATGGTTGCAGCACATAGTTGAGAAGGATCAAATAATTCAACCATGTGATATACCCGTGTATCTCTTTCAACCATTTATCAACACATGACATGTGATATTCGTGGCGACAGGGAAGAACCCGTATTTTGTCGCCATCTTCATACTCAGCCAAGCAAATGTAACATCTACCAAATATTTGTAAACATTTTCATATCAGAAAACTAGTAGTATATAACCAATAAATAGAATGTTCAAAATTAGTTTCATATCTTTTTTCTTAAAAAAACAAAAAAAAACCCAGAGTATCAGCAATACAGTATTATAATGCTTACTAGTAGTATGCAATGAGATGAGCTACTATTAGTTCATGGAAAGAGAAAACATACTGCTCAATATCGTCCCCCTCATTAGTTGCCTTTTCGTGGTTCTTTAGAGGAAAAGAGTCGACGACTGATTCTGGTGCTGGAAGTGAAACCATGGACAGGGAAAGTGAAACAGGCTGACCATGAAGTTCATCCAAGACCTTCAGATGATAAAAAGAAGGGACATGAGATGACTGTTGAAATTCAGTCCCAAAAGTAGTAATACTCTATGTGCTAGCCTACCACTAACAGACTAAAAATAAGTTGTGGTTTGCACAAGTCATAACTCGGTACCATTAAGAAGTTTACAGAATTGCAAGAACTACCTCAAATAATGCTTCAGCAAGCATGATAATCCGTGATATGCTTGCACGAGTAGTCGAGGATTCAATACTTGAGAATGAATCACATGAGCAAGCACCATCAGGGTGAATCCCTGATGGGCAAGATGTGTACCGCTGACTGTTCTCATTGAGGCTACTACGAAGTCTTTCCCATATCTGCATCTATTTTTCAGAACATTTAAGTTTAAACATAATGGAAGATGGCAAATAGTTTCTGTGACTGCTAAATTGCAATACAGGACATTTGGTTCAATAGAATGCTAAATGAAGCTGATTTCAGTAATAGCAAAATGCATTGTTACCATGTCTATCTATGTATCCTTCACAAAATAAAAATGATAAACTGTAGGTAAAGAAATGAACAAGGATCTTTTTTGGTTGCTCTAGTAACTATTTTCAAGAATAATTACTAAAAACTAATTTCAATTATTTTTAAGCTAAGAAATTGTCTGGATTTTTTTTGTTCTTGTCCTGCTATCTACATTATACTCCTTCATAATTTGTATACATCATAAAATTCAATAACTAATTACTATGCATCAAAAGACAATATCCGTCATTGCCCCCAAAAAGTTGCATAAAAGTTCATTTTAAAAAACAGTAAATATTGTACTCATTTTTTGAATTTTTTATTAGAAAATAACTGTCAAATACATTTTCTGGGTCAAAAGACTAGTCACTTTTAAAAATGTGAAAAGATTTTCAAATTTACACCAAATAGATCCTAAGCTTTCTTTAGAATTCTGCCATAAACATTTCACTAACAAATGTTACTCTATAGGTTCATAAAAAAAATTACAAAATAACTGTTAGCATTCAGAGTCAATTACCTGAGATCTTGAGTGTCTTTGTTGTTCATTCAAGATGTGGATGCTGCTGCCAAGGTGTCTTGAATCGTTACTAGAATCATCATCAATAAAATCACCACTTATATCAAGGAGCCACCTGTCTTGATCTCTGGTACTTCTATTATTATTAGATGGAAAGACAAACGTAGATTCATCATGCCTTCTAAAACTGCGCCTCGAGAAGGCATCCCAAAATAGCCTTCTGCTATTTCTTCTAGCCTCAAGAGAACCTGCATCAGTGGTACTCCTAGACAAAATATTGGAAGAGATATCAACCACACCGACATGAAGTAAACTCGCATCTCCTTGGTCTTGTCCCCTATCAGACACACGGAATTCTAAACCTGAAGGTTCCTCTTGAAAAGATTCATCTCCAAGTGATTGAAAAATTACTGGAAGATCAGAACCATGAGGAGGAGATTCATAGTCTGTGTTATGGTCACCCATCACTTTGTCCTCTTGAATGTCATTTGACAATCCACTGGGACACAAGTCTCCAACCTCTTGATTAGTCGAACTGCTTGCATGCATGACCTTGGTGCAGATTGGAGCTACCCCCTTGTCAACTGAACTATCAATGCCATTTACTACATCCTCGTTAGCCGAAATATTTACAGAGACTGGGTCTAAAGATTGTTGTTCTTTAAATGAAGTACCAGTGGTAGCATTACTATTTCTATGAGATTCATCACGACCATAATCAGCATTTACCTGTTGAAGAGGACCTGATTCCTTATTTTCAGACAAATCACTATCAATAATTCTTGGATCATCTTCAGCACCTCGTTCCTCAATGACGGCAATGCTGTTCTTATATGAGTTTTCAGGATAAGTGCTTGCACTAGCAGGTTCTATTCTTCTACTGGCGATTGAGTAAGATAGATCCATGGGGCTTTGAACATCATCAGTGTTGTGATCACAACACTCTGTTGAATGGACAAGAAATTGAGCTGGAGAATCTTCCATCTACAAAAAAGAGATGTTGATTTAAGAGTCCTGATCAATTATCCGAGATTGCTATAAAGGGAATCTCCATGCACACGAGACTGAGAAGCCAGTGAGAACTGATCATAATTGCACAGGCTCAGATAGTTGAATGGTGACAATGAATCATCATTAGATTTTTTTTTTTTTTTTGTAGAAAAGACAGGCACCTGGGCATGCGCCAGCCAGCTTTCTGGTTCATTATAAAAATGGCCTTTAAAGCATACAATAACAGCCATAACGAGCATCAATTTAACTCGCATGCCTAAGCAATAAGGTGAATCAATCTCTTAAACACTCGGGAGAAATGATAGGAACCATAAAATAGTAAACCAATTTTATTAAATATAACAAATAATACAAGCTTCCAAGTTACTCGGGAGGCATGGTCCTCTCCCAAACTAGGATTCCTACTGGTTACCACTCAAAATCAGCCTACCTTCTTATTTAATAACAATTATGCACCTGCCACCTAATAGTATTCCTAACAACGCCAATTTGCCCATAATATGAAATGATTGGGTACTTAAAGTGGGCTTTAGACAAGTTAAGCAAGAAGAAGAACAATTTCGAACACCAAAACCTGAGAGGAAAAAGGAAATGAGGTTTATAATTAAACACTTGATTATCACTGTTCCAAGCATCTTGAATTTTCTTGTTCATTCCACATAAGGATTGGAATTGGATAATAGAAACTAGAAAGGCACTCTCATTTATACACAAGAAAATCGTTCAAGGAGCAAAATAAGGTCAAAGATTTTAACTTGGATCAACTAGAAATCTCTAACTGCAGAAGCTTTCAATCTCCCACACCATTCACCAGCTTTGTGGTAATCAAAATTCAAAATCTATAAAAGATGATATTGATCATTACCCAACAATAATCAATACAATAGCAAGCACACTCAAGCAAAAACAAAATACACAACACAAGGAGAGAAACATATAATAAAAGAAATAGAAAAGTTAGACCTAATTTAATCTGAGAAAGACCAATCTTCTTCACTCCTTGGTTGAACAAAAAACCATCCAAAAGCAAAATTGGGAATTAATAAATAAAAAGATTCAATTTTTATTGATGAGGCATAAAAAGTAAGAGATGGGACCAAATGGGTAAATGTAAAAATCAAAGAAGAAGAAAATGAAGAGGGAAACCTCATGAATAGCGGTAAAAGAAGAAGAACCACAGAAGAAAGAAGATAGGGTGGAGCGGTTGGTGCGGTTATCTCGGGACCGATAAGGGCGCGACCCCAGTCGACTACAGCTCAAACCCATTTTAGAGAAGAGAGGGAGAAGATGATGGTGGTGGTGGAAATGGAAGAACACTAATTCAGGACTCTGCTTTCAAATTCAATTATTTTGTAGCTTTTTTTTTTTTTTTTTTAATGATTTTTTTAGGTTATTCATTATTGCATACCTTTCGTGCTGGCTATGTATTTATACATGTATGATTAAACGAGGGAAATGTATTTAAATAGAGAGATAATTCAAAGGACTTTTCTAAATGTGATAAACACTTATTTCGTGATCTTTTATATGGTTATACGGATTATATTACTTATTATGAGGACATGTTCATTGTTCTTTTTAGTGTTTTCGCTCGATTTTTTTCATTGTTATTTTCATAACTTGAATGAAAAGTTTTAGCTCTTTATGTAAAATAATTGTTACATCATAAGCTAAGAACTAAATTTATAATTAAAGTTAAATTATTATTATTTTTTTTAGTGTATTTATTTATTAAATAGATTAAAGTTTCAATTAAACGTACCTAAAAAGAATAATCGAGGATGTTTTTAAAATATCAACTTAAATATAATTCAAGTGGTGAGATACCTACTCTCTTATAATTTTAGTCTTCTCTCTCAATAATCCGATGTAATATCTAAAAAATAATATTTTAGAAAGGGAAAGTATCTTTTTAACCGTTAAGATTTAAAAATAGTCATCATGGTTAATTATAAATCTTATAAATCTAACTTTGGACTTAAACAGTTGAGTTTAATTTTATTAAGGTTCAACTTATAGTCATATGTATTAAATAAGATTATTTTATATATATATATATACACGTGTTAATACCTGAAAGGAAATATAGATTTATTTCACTTTTTAAAAAAAAAAGTTAATACCATTCCTAAAGTAACTAGCGAAGTAACACAAAAATATTTTTTAGGATATGCTTCCATTTTACTTTATAGTTATACAATTATGTAGAAGTAAGTATCAATTAAAGGTTTTTTTTTTTTTTTTTAATTATGGATATTTTAGACTGCCTTTTTAACCACTAAGGTTTTAAAATAGTTTATTGTTAATTTTTTTAGTTTTGATAATTCTAAATTATATAAATAATTATAAATTTAATATTAAAGCTAATATTATAATTAACTTATATAATATAATATTATAATTAATAATATTTAAAGTAAATAATACCTTTTTTTTTTAAGTTAATACCATCCATGAAAGTAAAAATTGATTTCTTCCCCTTAAAATTACCGTTGAAGTGACACAAAATAAGTTTTTTTAGAAATAATTTCAAATTTACTTTATAGTTCTTAATCTCATATATTATATAATTTAAATTAACGTGAACATTTATTTTAAAAATTGGCTTACTTTCTAAACAGAGTTAAAAAAAATAACTCCCCCCACGTGAAGTTCTTAACAATATTTTTGGACAAAAAAAATTGAATTGATTTACTCTATTATAAGATTGGGTTAATGAATTATGGATCGAATCAAGATTTTAAAAATAATATAAGAAGTGGAAGAATAAAGAGGTTTTTAAAAATGGTATTTTAAGATTTGATATTTTCAAAAATAGAAATAGTTTGAATTTTTTTCAAAAATAATATTTCTGATCCACCAATCTTAGATAGGGATGGCAAAATTCTCTGCGGGTTAGAGGCCCTGCAGTGTCCCGACTCTATAGGGGCGGGGAATCCCCGTTTTATAGGGTTAGGGTGGGAAATTTCCTCCCGATTTGTTTTAGGGTAAGGGTATGAGAATATATCTCCGTCTCCGTCCCTGAACCCGAACCCGATTTTTTAACAATATCTTATGTATTTTGTTTACTTTTATCTTTATTTATTAAAAAATATATGTAAAATATGATTATATTAACTTATAAAATATAAAATGTTTAGTATTGTGTTTTCTTTTTTACTTAAAAATTTATATTTCATTTTTATATTTCTTTTTAAATAAGAATTAAAATGTAAAACGGAGAATTTTTCCCGCTGGGAACTCGATCCCCAAACGGGGAATCCCCAAACTCGACCCCGATATTTTGATTAGGGGATAGGGTAGGGTATAAGGATTAATAATCCTCGCAAGTTAGGGAATGAGAAATGCATCCTCGATCCCGTCCCGCCTCGTTGCCATCCCTAATCTTAGACCGATATTGGTTTAATTTCATAGTAAGATTGATGAAATCTTAATGTGTTATTTTAAAAATATTTACTATTTTTGAAACTACACATGAAAAATACCATTATTAAAAATTCCCAAGAATATAAACAAAAAAAATAGTTTGGATTTTTTTCTTTCTAATTTTCAAGATTAAACCAAGATTTTTTTTTACATAATCTTTAAAAAAAAAAAAACCAAGATATATTTTTTTCTTTTTTCCATATCCGGATAAAAAATTATCTTTGAACTTTAATACTTATTAAAAAAAGTCAACGGACATTAACCGAAATTTTTTTTTTTTTTTGACAACAGACATTAACCGAAATTACTCTTTCAAAAATACGTTTCGGACGAGAAATTATTCGGAATGGCCGGCATAATGTGGCTGGTGGGTAAAAAATAGACACGTGTCTTATATTTAAAACTAAATCAATCTTGCGCGGAGTTCTTTCTAATTGATGAACCGTTTTTTGTTAAGTTGATGAACCGTTTTTTTTAAGTGATGAACCAGGTTTTTTTTTTCATTCATGAATGCAATGCAACCATGCATTAAATGAAAAGAAATTCTAATAATAAAACAAAATTAGATTGAACAGTCCTTCAAAAAAAAATTAGATTAAACAGAACGAACTTTTGCGAAATTATAAATATTTTCCTATTTTTAAACTTCAAAATAAATACTATTCTACTATTGAAATTGACAATTTCAAAATATTCTACAAATATTATTAAAATCATGATATAAATTGATTTTTTCCCCTTAAATTTTAATTACTACAAAACACTGCACAAAGTCAAATCATAAAAAAATTCAAACCTAACAACAAAATATAATTCAATCTAACCATAAAAAAGTCCAACATAAACAAACAAAAAATAACAATCCACAAAAATAAATTTATTGAGCCATAAAAACGTCCACACCTAACTACATATTTTTCAAAAATAATATTAATTTAAATAACAGGTGACATTAATTGAATAATTTATTAAATTTTAAAGTTTAGAGTTTAAATTAATGAAATCAAAACTTGCATTTGTCATATACTATTAAATTTCGAAGTATAAATTGAGTTTTTTCTTCAATTTTAATTACTTCAAATAGCCGCATATAAAAAGATAGATCTTCATTTTCATGATTTATTCGGTAAGTATTTTTGTTAAAGTTACCACTTGATGATTTCAGATTTGATAAATGTACAAGTAGAATTAATAATAATAAAAATAATAAAACACAGTTATCATATTTCATATATTCAATTTATAGTTTTTTTAATACTTAAAAATTCATATACGTTGGTGTATTGAATTAAACATGTATTATTCAAAAAAAAATTTAAAAAAATTAAACATGTATAACTGCTAAAAAAAACATTTTATAAATTTGAAATTTGTTTCGTGTGTCCATAAACCAAAAAAACCGGTTCGTCAATTGGAAAGAGGGCTGAGTGCAAATTGATTTGGTTTTAAATATGGGACACATGTCGGCTGTTTATGCACCCGCCACATTATGCCGGCCATTCCGAATAATTTCTCGTTTCGGACAGGTTACTATGTCGGAAAGTGATCGACGACAACTATGACGAGACACTTCGATCCGAAAGGTTGAATTTTTAATATTTTTTTACGCCTGAACATTTGGAATTAGATCAGGTTTTCTAATTCTTACATCCGAAGCAAAGATTTTGGTCAAAAGTTTCTTTCTTTTGAGATCCCATTTCTTCATTAATTTATTACCTCCACTTTCCCAGAAATTTCAGTGTCTGATCCATTATTTTATTTCTTCTCTTCTAAATCAGACACTGTGTTTATATACAAATTCCTTTTTTATGTAGTTTATAGCTAGGATTATTTACATTTGGGGAAGAGAGAAGGTTTTTCAGATTATTAGGGTTTTGCATATTTTCCCCCCTTTGTACAGATTCATAGTTTTTTGCTTCAATTGTTTAATAATCTTGATTGATTGCCTTAGGATCGGTTAGAATGCAATCGACGCTAATGGTAGCTCCAGCGATTGAGTTGATCTCAAACCTGAAACCTCCTAACAGAACTTTAGCTTTTCACAAGATCTTAGTTCTTATAATCACTTTCATTGCCTATGCATCCTTCCATGCCTCTAGGAAACCTCCGAGCATTGTCAAGAGTGTGCTTGGACCAGCAATTCAGTTGAATTCATCGAGTATTTCGTTGAATTCGACTTCAATTGAGTTAAATTCTACCTCCAATGGTACTGGATGGGCTCCTTTTAATGGCCCTGATGGAACCCAGTTGCTTGGGGAGCTTGATCTTGCATTTCTTTTGGCCTATTCTATTGGAATGTATTTTGCAGGACATATTGGTGATCGAATTGATTTGAGGTTATTTCTTGTTTTTGGGATGATGGGTAGTGGAATATTGACTATAATTTTTGGGCTGGGGTTTTGGCTAAATGTTCATGTACTGTGGTTTTTCTTGACTGTTCAGATTGTGTGTGGTTTATTTCAGTCAGTTGGATGGCCATGTGTGGTAGCAATTGTAGGGAATTGGTTTGGGAAATCAAAAAGGGGACTGATAATGGGGATATGGAATTCACATACGTCGGTTGGAAACATCATTGGGTCAATCGTTGCGTCGGGTATTTTGGAATTTGGATGGGGATGGTCCTTTGTGGTACCTGGAGCTTTGATTATTCTGGTTGGCATTTTAGTGTTTTCCTTCCTAATTGTTAGTCCGGAACACATTGGATTTGAGGCCTCTGTTAAGGAGACTGAATTGAACACTGAGGTGAATGCAGTTGAAAAATCGGAGAATGTGGATTCAGAGGAAGTAGTGCTGCTTAATATTGAGGATTTGGATTTGGATTCAGAATCAGATTCTATGGCTGCAATTGGTTTCTTGGAGGCATGGAGGTTACCGGGTGTCGCCCCATTTTCCTTCTGCCTCTTCTTTTCAAAGCTGGTAGCCTACACTTTTCTCTATTGGTTGCCCTTTTACATCAGGCACACAGGTACCTGTTTCTTGCTGCTTAAGGAATGAAAATATCATTTTAAATGCCGTTCTTACATCCATTGAGGCTTTTGTTTTGAAGTTGAAGTTATATTGGTTTCTCTTTTTCGCTATTCTTTAGAATTGATTTATCTTAGAGAATTTATAGCATGGCATCAGTTGTAGAGACACTTGAGTCAATGCCTTTAAGAGTGAGTTTGGGATAGCTTTTAGGGGTAGTGTTTTCGATGTGGGATATAGCTTTAGGAATAGTGTTTCAAGCACTCTTAGAAAAAATCATTAATAAAGTGCTTCCTCCAAGAAGTATTTACAAATGCTTATAAAATTTTAAAAACACTTTTAACATTGTATTCAAACATCATGAAAAATTAGAGAAGTGCTTTTAATTTAAAACACTTAACACTTTCACTATTCCAATGATCATGCAGGACACAGTATAAGTCTCAAATGTAGTTTATAAACTTGAAGTGTCTTCACTTTCAAACAGGTTTAGCACAAACTGGAGTCAATCAAGATAAAAAAAAACCTTTATTACCAAGAAGCTTTTGTAATTTAGTTTTGAAGTCTTTAATTGCTTACTAGTTTTTGTTTCTTGTGATAGATGTTGCAGGCGTGCAATTGTCTCATAAAACTGCTGGCATCCTCTCTACAGTTTTCGACATGGGCGGCGTTTGTGGTGGAATACTGGCAGGGTTTATCTCTGATTTGATTGAAGCTCGTGCAGTTACTTCAGTAACATTCCTGCTACTATCAATTCCCGCTTTAGTTCTCTACCGCGCTTTTGGGAGCATTTCCATGGCTGCCAACATCATTTTGATGTTTCTTTCAGGATTGCTTGTCAATGGCCCTTACTCGCTTATTACAACAGCTGTTGCAGCTGATCTTGGAACGCAGAGTTTGATTGGAGGGAATTCCCGAGCTTTAGCTACCGTGACTGCAATAATAGATGGGACTGGTTCTGTTGGGGCAGCTCTTGGCCCTCTAATGGCCGGATATGTTTCTCGTAGGGGATGGAACAGTGTCTTTTTCATGCTAATTGTTTCCATCTTCTTTGCGGCCCTTTGCTTAGTTCGCTTGGCTAGAACCGAGATCAAAGGAAAGTTGAATGGAGGACGATGGCTTTCCAATAACCCGACCACACAGTGATTTTAGATTTTCTCAAGGAAATTTTGTAGCAGCTATATACAAATTACAATCAGTTAGGTAGATTTCGAATAGGAAATATATTAATGAATCTGCCATTCGCGTTTGTATACAATTTGTATCAGATTCTTTTTTTTTTTTTTACAGTTAACTTCATGTATCATTCTTAATAAATTGAGGGTAACATAACTTTGAAGTTTTTCAGAAAAAAATTCACAGGGGGACTTTGAATTGTGCATTGATCAAGTGGTCATATGTTAATGTTTTTACTCGTTGATTCTAGTTTTTTCTCCCTTTTATCTATAATGTCATATCAAAAAGAAAAAACACATGCTTTCACTAAACTAGACACTTGAGTGCATTAAAGATGAACCGATTTCTTAAATGAAAACACCATCAACATTCATTCTTGTTTTATGGTAGAAATTATCTCAAATAATTAATTTTAGATATGTATTTACATTTAGGTTATCACTTTTAATTATTTACTTAAATAGCAGATCACTAATTTAGTGAACCAAAAGAAATCGGTTATTTTAATATGACATGGTGTATAACCAATTTAATAAAAGAGTTTTAGTTTTTAAAAACTTATTTTAGATGACAATTATTCAACCTAAAATAAATATATTAAAAATAAACAGCGAACCATAAGCAATAAGCTATTTTAATAATTTTTCAAAAATTGTGCTATATTAAAAATTATAGAAAATAAGAAATTCCTCCTTTTATTACTACCCTTGATATAGAAAATAAGAAATTCTTCAACAAAACTTGAGGGAAAAAATAGGCAAAATTTTTACTCAAATGAAAATATATAGCTAGGAAAAGAGGTCTGAATCTCAATGTTATGGAAGACAATTTGAATTATACTACTAAAAAGTGTCCAAAAACACCTTCCAATTTATGATGGTCCATACAATATCAAGGCAACAACATGTCCTTTAGCTGCTAGCTCTTCATATGGTTCACCGCAATTTCAGCTCAATGGGCCCAATTTTTTTATTTTTATTTTGACTAAACAAAGAACAAGCAAGCCCACATGTAACAGTGGCTTCTATTTGTTGAAATTGTGCAATTCAATTCCAGATAAGAAACATGAGGGACCCTTCCCAAAGGCACTGATGGGTCCTTTGCCCTCTCTTGAAGGGACACCATGCCCTTGTCCACATTATCAAGCAACCTACCAGTTTGACTCTTTGACATTATTAGCTGCTAATGCCCCCAATCTAATTTCATGGTTTTTTTTTTTTAATAATTGGTCCCTATAGTTTGAAATAGAAGGGGAATTTTGTCTGATTAGTTCTATTTTGCAAATATTTGTGGTCTTTTGAGGGGATTAATGAATATTTGTTCTTTAGTTTTGTAGAACTTTAAGGAATAAATGGAGTTGTTACCTAGGATTATGTGTAAGATATTGGTTCAGGTAATTTTGTTTTAAAATGATTATGGATTTTATGATATTTTGAAGGCTATTTCCCGATCTAGACTATCATTTGCAACTCTAAATCTTTAGAGCACAAGTGTCACATGTATAATTATCTTGAGGGGGTGTGTTGAGAATCACACATCAAAAAGATGAAAAGAACTCACTGTGTTTAATAAGATACATGAGCTACTCATCTCATTGTCAATTGATTTTGAGACGAACCCCATAATATCAATATGCTATTAGAGCCCAACAAACCAAACGGGTATGCCATTTAAAAATGGGATCAATCTTGAGGGGACATGTTGAGAATCTCACACCGAAAAAATGAAGGGAACTCTTAAGGTTTGTTATATATGAGTTACTCCTCTCATTATTAATTGATTGTGAGATGAAACCCCATAATATCAACAATGCATATCAAAATTCATACTATATCCTCATCAAAATCCTCTCTCCTCTATTGATTTAAGAAAACAAAAGATAAAATTGAACCCGTACTCGATTAATTATAGTCAAACCTGTTTTTTAACAATTAAAAACTGCCCATTGGGCAGTTTTCTCACTTTTTTTCTTAATGGTTGTCTCATTGTTAAGTTAGCTTTATGAGTCCAAGTTTTTTCAAAAATGGTTTTCTAATCACCGTTGTTTTTATACAAAATAAACAACCCTCCCTTTTCTGATAGGACTAGACTTGTCAATATCGTGTAGAAGATATTCTTGATTAAAAAAAAAAAGAAAAAGAAAATGGTCAATAGCTTAACCATTATACATGCACAAGTAACCAGCATTTATCATTTACAAACCTCCATCTAATTTTGATAGCGCCTACTCCAATCAATTCCTTTTTATTCTTTTCAATTTTTTTCGAATATTACATTTTAAAATTGGGAGAGAAGAGACTAGAACAGAAAACTAAAACAAAACGAGCATTATCTTCTGAATACTCAAATTATACTCAGACATGTTTTTGTTATTTTCTAAATACAAAAGTTTAACTAATAATAAATACACAAACAAACAAGTAAAAACAACTCTAATTTGTGGGATAATATTATAATATGATTGTTAACTTTCCATGCAACCTATAAGGTTACAAGAAAGGAAGTTCAGTTAGGGGAAAAAAACACAAATAGTAATAAATTAATATATAGCATTTGGTAATGCTATGTACAAAATAGTTCCCTAAAACCCTAAAAAACCTGCAGCATTTCTGTAATGCTGTCTTATAATTATACCCTACAATTTTTTTTTGTTTCCTTCTTTATGTTTCTCACTTTTTTCCTTGTATGTCAGTTATGTATTGGAGGCTTTCTCTTGGCTGGAGAATAGTCCATTTCTGCTATGTCTACAAGATCAGGATAATGCTCAAATACTGCTTCAAAATTTTCAGAAACAGGCTGTGAATTTGTCAAATCCTTTTCTTTCTCATTAACTTTTGCTTCCTTTGATATGGGCTTACCCTTTTTATTTCCCTCCTCATCCTGCATGAATAATAAAAGCACTTAAATTTAAGCAAAAATATACTAAAAAAAGGATTGGGAATTTTAATTTAGATATTTTCCAAAGTGAGTGAAGTAATAAACTTACCCTTGTTATGGTATTGATTGTAGATGGTACAGTGGCAGTCAGAAGTTTTCTATTCTTTCCTGCAAAAATAAATGCCAAACCCACTTCAGATAGGAGATCTACATCATAGAAATTGTCCTTTTTTATTGTCTTGTTGATTTTGGGATGTGATTTTATTGCACAAAATATAAAAACAATACTATAATTTAAGGCAATTGGTCTGTAAGTACATTGTGATTGGGTACCGATTTTATAAACTAAGCACGGTTGGTTTTCTAGAGATACTACATCAAATTAGTGGAGGGGAGACTCGAACGTTAATTTTATGGGAGAGAGCTTTGATGCCTAACCATTATAGTATAGCTGTGAAAAACAGTTTGCTTTTAAATTTTTTTTTCTTGGTCTTATACCTGAATTACAATGCCTATCTTTGCAAAGAGTAATCTTCTCATAAACTTCATCTATCAATGGACTTTCATCTACCTGCATTTAATACATATTAGCCATAAAAAGTAAGAAATTTTGGATACAAAATCCTCAGTTTAAGAGATATCAGATCAAAATATTGGTAAATGTATAGTAAACTTTGATAGGATGAAAGAACTCACAAGAATTCTTTTGTGTTGCTCAAATGGCTTGATTCCATTCTCCAAGCGAATCCCTTCAAAGAAAGTGAAGTAAGAAGTTTTCAGAAATCATGATCCATAATATGCAAATTAGAGAAGAGAAGTTACTAAATAATTGAAATTATTTTGCTTACCTCGAGTGAAATTAGAGAGGAAGCATATAATAAGGAGAAGATAAGCTACTAAATAATTAGAGCTCATTTTTGGATTAGAAGAAAAATAAATCAAAGGGGATACAAAAATATTAGTAAGTTGTGAATAAAAGGGGGGGTTTGTTCTTTTTGGGAGGGCTAAGCTCTAATTTTTCTTTATGGAATTTTTTGAAATGCTTGATGGTTTGGCTAACTCAACCTTACATATTTATACATGTGGTGGGTGGGTCCCACTTTATAAATTTCTTCTTTTTCTCTACTCTTGTCTTTTGATTAATTTTTTTTTATAATACAAGTCGACTACGTACGAGTAAGTAGAGTTCTCACCTTACTGTGACCGATATTAAATCACAAAAGCAGTAGATTATTTTTTAATTTTATTTTTCATCTATTTTTAAATTTTCTTTTAATGTTCTTCAGTGTACAATTTTAACTTTTTTAACCTCATAATTCAATTCAATGATTAAAGCTCAAAATTTCAAAGGCACCCTTTTAAAAGACCAATTTGGTTTTTCACAAGTTAAGAAGATTTCATGCTCTACACGTGCCAGCAGTCTAGAGAGAGTAAATTTTACCCCTTTTTTTTGTTTCATGAATTGGTGGAATTAGAGTGAATCATTTTCTTGAAGAGAAGACGTATTTGATTTGCCAAGTGCCAAACAAAAATCTAAGTCTATTTTTCCAAATGAGTTGATTAATCCAATCAAAAGGCTATAATTGTAAAGTAGGGACATTGCTGTTTTGGGTGATTGATCAAATCAAATGGCTGTCTTTTATAGAGGCATTGTCATGTGGAAAAATCATAACGTTCCAACCGGCTAGGCAATTGGGAATAATGATAGAAGGGTTATTTTGGTAAATTTGCAAACAATTAGAAATTGAATTATGGGTAGGCATAGGCAAGGCCTACTTGTTATTTTTTGTTTTTGTATTTATTAATAAAGTTATGGTGGAGGATTTGAAACTTAAGATGGATACTCTAAAGTAATTAGGAAGTTCTACCAAAATCATAAATGTTATAGTACTCTATCAAATTTATGGGTTATTTTGTATTAATATAGGGAAATTTTCTAGTATCTATATGGTATGTCTCTTTAATATTTGGTCATGTGATTTTTTTTTTGGCACAAGTCATGTGATTGAATCTCACTGTTTTTTTATTGATAATAAATACATTTAAAAAGATATCAATGAGATATATACGAAAAATATTTGGATATAATGAAAATACTATAAATTATATTATTAAAATAAATTAGAGAATCGAGATGTTAATTTATAAATTAGTAAAAGTCTCGTTGTAAAACTAACTATTAGGAAAGTTATGGATAAAAAAATATATTCATCTCATACAGGGAAGAATCTCTAAAAACTTTATATTCTTAACATATTAATCCCAATGATAAGTCACAACCCCTTGGGGTTGCTTTTAAAATCAAATCAATCAGACAACTTAGCTTGGCCAATTAACTTCAATCATGTTTTTTAATCTCAATAAACTACCCTACTTTGAAGTCGCATTGAGTGTAAAAGTGGAATTGTAAAATCCACTTTTTTAGTTAGATTACCTCCCTTTAGTAAATTATCCGCCCTTTATCTATCGGTTTAAAAAAAAAAATCATTTAGTGCATGAACTTAATTACTAACTTTAACAAGACCAAAATTTTAGAAGTTCGGTGTTTAAATTTCAATTTCATCAATAACGTGGTAATATTTTTCAATCAAATTCTTGCCTCATAACACTATTAAAAGTTCGTAACAAAATTCAGATTTGAGATCTAAAGTAAAAAAAAACGTATTCTTTTGATGAATTAATATAATTAATTATTCACTTCACAAAATATAATCTGTTTATTTATAGAGTAATCCTCGTTAAATCTAAAATCCTACCCAAAAAACTTGCTAACTCGCTTGGTATTATATATTTTTTAAAATTATAGATAGAAATGCAAGTTATTAAAATTATTCAAAAAAAAAAAAAAAACCACATCACGAATGTATTATAAAATTTCTAACAATATTATGAGACATATGTTTAATTGAAAAATATTGATACAAAAATTCTTGAAAAAGGACAATCTAGAATGTGGTGATATGCCACATCATCAAACAAAGAGACAAAAGTGGGTCCAAAAACCATGTGTAAGGGAACAATCAGATTTAATGCATAGGCAAGTGGAGTGTGACTAAACAAACGGTGAAAGCCTCCAAATTAAAATAACATTATTCACTCCAAATGCCGACGTGGTCGTTACTCTCTCCACGTGGATGTCTATATCTTGGGTCCCAAGTTTTGATGACGTGGTAGATCTGCCACGTAATCACCGTCACTACACACGGTGTGTTTCGGCTTTTCCCAGCAAGGGAACTACCCAACCCAATGGGCTCAAAACTTGACGGGACCGTTACTGTTAATTTTATTTCGGGAAAAAAAGTGAAAATCACCTTTGAACCATATAACTTGTGACAAATACTCTTGAACTATTTTTTTTAAACAAATACCTCTTGATCTATACAAATTGTGACAAATATTTCCCTGAATTATGTGAGTTGTGATAAATAACCCATGAACTATTCTTTTTGTGACAAATAACCTCCTAAATTTTTATAAGTGTTTAAAATAAACCATTTTGTTTACACTGGTTTAATTGATGACATAATCTATACTATCTAAAAAGTAGCTTGAAGGGAATTTTTTTTATTTCCTTTTATACCCCTAGCATTTCTATTAAATATCTTATTAATCTTGACATTTATTAAATTACCACTTATATATGATTTATTAATAATTATAATTAATAATAAAATATAATAAACTTAATTTCATTACATAATTTCATTAAAAGGTATTAGAAACTTAATTAATCATTCATGTCATTGTCTAAAATATGGACTTTTTTTTTTAAATATACTATTTATAATTAGTTTTGTAAACATACTTTAGAGAATATTATTATAAAATAAAAGACATTAAAAAAATTCATCATTTTATTTAAATTGAAAGGTAAAGTAATTCTTGAACTTTGATTTTTTTTTTAAATTAACATTTAATTTAAAAAAATAATAATATTATTTTATAACATGACTAATAACTTTAAAAATTTTAAACCAGTATAAATTTTAATATATACAACATTATCACAATAATAATAATAATGTTTGGTATAAATTTTAATTTTTATGATATGGGTATAAATATGAATAATAAATTGTATTAGATATAATGCTAAAACGTATAGTTTGTTGGAATAATAATGAGTAAATGATAAATTAATAGCTAATAATAAATGAAGGGAATGTGAAAAGTTAGTCCCTCTATTTTCTTGAGATTAATTTTGAAAATTTAAAGTTTGTAACACCGTTTTAATGATCTAAATTAATTTAGGAATTTCAAGAGATTGAAATATCATCATCCCCTACTACTATAAAAGGTGATTTCTTCCACCAATTTTTCTTACCATCACTTAAGATTTTACCTTCTCTCCTCAAGCGTTGTAATTTCTTTCAATTATTTATGGAAGAAATTTGACCAACTTAGATTTATACGAGTAAGCTCGGAAGTTTCAAATAACACAAAACAATGGAGGTTCGAAGGCTTTAATAGCTCATAAACATCGGATTGCTCAAACTTCTCTTCATGATAACAAAGAAATTGAATGTAATTTTGATGACAGCTTATATGAACGAACAAATTTGCCCATCTCTACATGGCTAGCAAATTAGTGTAATTTTATATTATTATTTCAGTTAATTTAAATAATTATTTTTATTATTATACTATTTATGCTATTTTATTACATGATTTAATTGTTGTGGGTAATAATTTCATAATCATTATATTCTTTTATATTACAATTTATAGCATAATGTTAAAAGTAATTGCCCTAAAATTGTTTTCACTAATGTTTAAGTTTCTACTTTAATTTTGATATAATGATTTGAGTACATATTTAACTATAGACATATAGTTTATACTAATGAAGTATAATTTTAATTGACACGATTAATTTCTAAAAAAATATTGTTAACAAACTAAATCATTAAATATATAAACACTAACATAAAATTAACCTATATAATAGTTATTTAAATCATGTTATTTATAATTTTTTTAATTATTTATATATCAAGAAGTTAAATCACAGGCATTGCCTATGTTAAAATACTAGTACAAAAAATTTGGTTTAACATTAAAAATTTATCTTTAGAAGACGAGTCACACGAGTGGTAAGAGGGAAAAAAATTAACGGGGTAGATAAAACGGTTTATTTTAAACACTTATAAAAGTTCAAGGAGCTATTTGCTTAAAAAGAATAGTTCGAGGAGGATTTATCACAAGTTACATAGTTCAAGGGTGGTTTCTGCTTTTTTTCCCTTTAATTTAATATCAATGCCTCCTAGTCTCTCACGTGTAATATTTACCAAATTGCTAAATTACCCTTGGGGGCGTTTGGTATGTGGGAATCGGAATTGAATGTCTAGGAATAAGTAGTGTAGAAATAAAATGGATGGGAATTTGATGCCTGTGTTTGGAGTGTTCTGAAATTTGGATTTATGAGAACATGATTATTATCTTTGTAGGAAGGAATATGATGCCAATGCCGATGTCAATGTTAAATATATGAGAGATTTGGATGGGAATTGAATGTCAATGTCAATGCTTAGTGGTTAAACCAAACAATACAATGAGTATTAAAAACTATTCCCATGACCAATTCCCGCAAACCAAACGCCCCCGGAAAAAACAAATAACAATATTTCATTCTAAACTGCTCCTTTGGAATTAAATTAAACTTTTTTTCCCAAAATATATTTCTGAGTTGTTTGCTAATGAACAATTGATTTCCACAAGAGACAAGGAAGATGATAAGAAATTAGCATTTTTGTGAGTAAAACCTGCTGATTCTTTCTTTCTTTTTTCCCTCTTAAATTATTCAAAACTCAGGAAAAAACAAAAACAAAAGAACATGCTCTTTTATGAGGGACATTAACTTGATAAAGTATCAACTACTTCCAATTTTCATTTAAATAAGGGGTGATTTTAAATATTCTAGCTGCTTTATAAATTACACCTCTATAATATAAATATATTTTTAAATACTCTTATAATTTATAAATTTACAAATTATACTATTTTTTAAAATTTGTTATGTATTCTAATTTCATTAAAAAAAATAATAAACAAGTGTGATTGTAGATTTTACATTTTTATTAGCAACATGGTTTTCTACAAATCACACATAATTATACAAATTCTCCATTAATTTTATTGGAATCATAACACATGGCGAACGTGTAATAAACACATGACAAACCACACCATAGATAGAGTTTAAAAAGGTTTACAACTTTTCACTTTTAATAGTTGTTGCTACTACTTAGAGTAATGAAGTTAATATAAATTAAATTAGTAAATTAATACATTATAAAAAATAGTTCTCTGGCCCCATTAAAAAGAAGGTTAACAGGCAGTAAAAGTCAATACAACATAAGTTTATGGCATAAAATTTCCTTGATTTTAGTACGAAATATAAGGGTTTAAAGCCTTGAAGTTGGGGAAAACACGATTAACTAATTGAGGTTTTGTTTAGGAATTGCTTCAAGTAATAGTTTTTAACTTTTATTTTGAAAGCATTTTTTTAAGGGTTAATTTCAGTAATAACCATTTAATAAATAGAAATTTCAAGAAAATCGTATCTTTTATATATATATATATCAAAACTACTCAAAAGCCGCTACCGGCCAAATTAAATTACATCGTGAAAAGACAAAACATACACCGATTTAATTTCTCCTTAATTTGTGCAAAATTTAAGGAAAATTTTAAAATCCCTTAAATTTTACAAAATTAATGAAAAATCAAATCTAAACAGAAATAAAACTATAACAAAAAGTAAAAGAAAAATTAAATCTAAAAAATATAAAAATACAAGAAAACAAAATCTTCAAGCTTCTGACTTTCTTCCAGGAAATATCGAATTGCTTTCTTCTTCGATCATACTCTAACCGTCACTGTGTATAATTTATAAAAAAAAAAAAGTAATAAGTATTTATTTTCTTTAAAAAAAGTAGAACAAAAGTAAACCAAATACAAATGTTAAATTGAAAAAAAGAACATAAAAAAAACATTTTTGAAAAACAAAATCATAAATCGTTTAACACGTTTATATTTGATAAACATTGTATAATTGAAAAAACAATCAGTAAAACCGCCATGGAAACTGTATATATTTAATAAACGGTTTATTATTGATAAACAAACCTATAGCAGCAACTATGCACTTAAAATTGATGCCGGACATAAATTGAGGAAACAATTTTGAAAAAGATATGTAAATAGGATTTTAAAATAAATATTGATTAAAAATAAACATTTGATTAAAAGTAACTTATTCTATAAAATACAGAGAAAGCGAGTTCAATCGAAAAATTGAAAGGTAAATTTTTTTATAAACAGTTTACTTTTAGTAAACATTTAATTAAAAGTACCTCGTTTACAATCGAATTCGGCCCATATTCAAACCGAAGGGGAAGATAACAATGGCAGACAGAACTGAAACCGAAGCCCTAATTCTCGTTAGTACCGGTACCAATCAAAACTTCATATCGGAAAGATTGGTGATTCATATTCGTACCAATCAAAACCCTAAACTCGTGCACGAACGAGAAGAAGATTTAGAAGAAAAGGAAAGAAGAAGATAAAGGTATTCTCGTCCAATTTAGGGCATTTAGCCCTAAAACCCTTTTTTCCGACTAAGTTTCAAATCTTCATCCGTCCTTCTTCCTCCTCCTGGAATCGAATCAAATACCAAGAAAACAAGCTCACGTGTAATATAAATGGAGCAAAATTTCACCAGCTTTTAATATTCAATTGAATTATAAGCATATTGAACCTTTTAACAGGTACCATTTTTCTCTTAGCTTAATATCAATCAGTTTCTTTTCCCAGAAAACATAAAACGGAGAAGATGAAAGAAGATGGAAAAACAAATCAGCATATAATTTGAAAAATAAATGTTGTTACAAATCCCTTAATTAAAGGCGTAATTAAGCAATAAATCTAAAAGGAAATAAACATTTATGATTTGATCACAAAAAAATAAATCTAAAAGGAAATAAGCATTTATTATTTGATCACACAAAAATAGCTGAGAAGATCATAGAGGGCAAAACTGTAAACATTGATTTCGGAATCAACCATTAACTCCTCTAATTGTGGTGGTTATTGGTTAAATCCGAAATAAAAAACAAACAACCATAAAAAGTGGATTTAAGTGATTTATTGTGGTTATGTGTGCAATTATTTCTTTTTTTAAAGAGAGAAAAACTTTCCATGTTTTCAAAACTTGAATTTTTTTTTTAATTAATTACATCGTAAACCAAATCGAAGTAGGTAATTACAAAAATATGTATGTGTACCAATAAATTACATATCTAAACAATCTAAGCCTTATATGGTGATGATTTTCATTTCTTCTCCCTTTTTTACTCATTCATTAATTATGTACATTTCTTTTTTGTCAAACATATCTGAAGTGATATTTTATTTTAATTTTTTAATTTTGTTGGATAAAATTTCTTTCGATTACGTTTTCTTTGTTGAATTTTCATATGATTTGTAATTCTCGTCCCAACCTCAATATCTTCACCTGCAAATATGAAAATCCATTGTTTCATGCCTCTTCTTTAGGTGTTAGTCATTAGATTATCGCCATCGCCACTCCTTTGTCAAGTCTTCTAGATATTATTTCCAACAAAACTAGTAACCACCGCCCTCACTGTCCAGATCCGACCATGAAATCTCACTCTTCTCTTCCTCGTTGCCTATAAATCACCTAAATCCAATCGTTTGATTCTCCTTTTGCCTAGAAACTGTCGCTTCCATCTTCTTGCATCTGTCATTTTCTAAACTAATTTCATCACTTTTTCATATTTGAGAAGTCGTGATTCCGCTCAAACTTATCTGTAGCAGCCTTGTGATTCAAACGGCGACGATGATCCATTTTCTTCCTCTATCATTGACGTTTCTCTAATACCCAATTCTTTTGTTTCAAGATGAAAGAGTTTTTCCTTTGATTCGAGATCTGGTTCTCCATCAATGAAGGTTTTATCTAATTTTTTTCTTCTGATTCAGCTTTTTGGTTTTTTGGTTTTTATTCTTATCCCCTTTACTCACGTAGTTTAATAAATATAAACATGTTAAACTAATTATAATCTTGGTTAAATAATATTAAACTATAGATTTATTGGTTTTTAATAAATATAAACATGTTAAACTAACTAACTTTTTGTTCATTTCCTGGATTTTATTGATTTAAGAAATATAAATTTGTTAAACTAATAGAGGTTTTGTTTAAGACTAAAATCATCAGAGATTTGGTTTGTTTCTACCTTTTTTTTGTTATCTGGTTTAACAAATGTAAATCAGTTATTCTAACCATGTTTTTTTTTCTTTTCTCGATTTTATCGATTTAAGAAATATAAACTTGATAAACTAACCATATTATGTTTAATAATGTTAAACTATGAATTTTTATTGGTTTTTAAAAAAATATTAAACTAACAGTGGTTTTTGTTCATTTTTGGATTTTATTGGTTTAACAAAAACAAACTTTTTAAACTAACTATTGTTTTTTTTTTGTTTTTTTACATTTTGTTGCTTGAAGAAGCATCAATGACAGTTTTATGGCAGTTGGAGGAAGATTGAAGATGAAAAGAGTTTGAAAGAAGGTGTTGTGGGGTGAAATTGGATTACATGTGGAATTTTACAACTTGGCAAAATTTGTCTACGCACCTTGTCTGACCGCAGTACCAGGTCACCTGGTCTACCGTGGTACTTAGGCACCTGGTCCAAAGCACCTGGTCTAAAGCACTCGGGTCGAAGCACCTAGTCCAAAACACCGATTACAAGTGTCCAATTAGAAAATGACATGTGGCGTAACCTGAAAGTGATACGTAATTGAGAAGCAACATGTGGCCCAATCCTGACAAGACACATGTCACGATGATGTCATCAATATATTCTCCTATAAATAGGAGAAGAAACTCATTCATTAGGTAACTAATCTCTACTACTACTCTTTGGCACACTAGCTCTGCTTGCTCTGATTTTAGCATCGGAGGGTGTTAGGCCGGCACCACACCGGTGCTTTTTTCCTTTCCTGTGCAGGTACCTACGTAGCACATCGTAGAAGTAGCGCACTATCTCCGACTCATCTCATAAATTAAGTTCGTTGCCTACGTGGAAGCTCTTCATTTTTACGCAACAACATTTGGCGCCGTCTGTGGGAAGAGTATATAACTACGTGCTCTACCATTAAGGATGAGTCATAGAAGTCAGCAACACGGTGATGATATAGATGACGGTGAAAACCGTAACCCCCGTAATACGAGATATCAAACTCGTAGCACTAAAGAACGACAACAACAACAAGCTAATGAAAATCAAGAAGTAGTAAGAGTTGTGCTAATGCCAAACGAAAGGGTAGATGCTCTAGAAGAGCAAGTTCGAGGGGTGAATCGAGATCTTGCTAAAGTACTCGAAATTCTAACACAAAAAACTGATCACCAAGCCCCTGCTCACAACCAAGAAGTGCAATCCAAGAAAGACAAAGAACCTATAGAACGTATAGGTGAATCACGAAATCATGAGAATAGTGGTTCAAAGGGGAAGTCAAAGTTAAATATCCAGAATAGTTCCTCTTCCTCTCATAACTCTTCTCGCAACAAGCAACCTAGTAAAAAACGAAAGTCCGACCTCAAAGAAATTCTCAATCAAAAGAGAAAAGAACATTTAGATGTTGTGAAGTCTACTGTAGAAAGTGAGCCTTGGGCGCCAGAGTTGAAAAAACTCCAAGATCAACTTGGTCATATGAAGAAAGAGTACAGAGGAAAGACTACTCTTGCACTAGAAGATCTACTTAAGCAAACTGAGTCGCCATTCACCGATGATATAATAGAGGTGGAGCTTCCGACCAAGTTTAAAATGTCAACTATGACCACGTATGATGGTTCAAAGAATCCAATAGAGCATGTCGATACGTTTCGGACCTGGATGGAGCTCCAGGGAGTCCGAGATGCTATCAAGTGTAGGGCATTCCCCCCTACATTAGGAGGCCCTGCTCGCGGTTGGTACAAACAGCTCAAGCCTAGGTCAATCTCTTCATTTAAAGATCTCACTCGATCTTTTGTAACTCAGTTCCTTGGTGGAAGAGATCATAAGAAACCGGCCACATACTTTTTGACTGTGCGTCAGAAGTCAGAGGAGCGCCTCCGAAACTATATAGTAAGATTCAACAGCGAGGCATTGAATGTGGAAGGTTACAGTGACAACATAGCTCTAACTGCTATGATGGCTGGCTTGAAAGATGAAAAACTTTTATGGTCTCTAGGCAAGAAAACACCTGCTACATACACAGAGCTACTTGCCCGAGCGCAGAAATACATGAGCGCTAGAGAGTTACTAAATGCAAGAGAAACTCTAGATGAAGGAGGTAGTAGTAGAAATTCTGAGTATAAAAGAAAAGGCTCAACAAATGACCTCACCTGGAGGACTGACCGTCACGAGAATGACAAGAGACATAAGTCGGGAGACCAACTTGATAAGTTGAGTCTTCCTCCTAGTAAGTTTAAAAAATACACTCCCACCACAGTCCCGATCGAACAACTAATCTTGGAGATCAAAGATAAAAACTTGGTAAGGTGGCCGTCTAGGATGATAACAGGGTCAAACAAGAGGAACAAAGACAAGTATTGCCTCTTCCACAAAGACCACGGGCAGACCACCTCTGATTGCTTCGATCTCAAGGGAGAAATTGAGACCCTAATTCAAAAAGGGTACTTGAAGGAATTTATGAGAAGTAAAAGAAATGAGGAAGATCAGGACCGTGATAATCAAAATTTTCCGATGGGAGAGTCCAAGCTCTAGAAAGTACCATGTTGGGTCACTGAGATCAAACTCATCTAAAAGGCTCTACAATACCTATGAAGATGTCAAACAACTTAGATTTTATTTCAGCAATTTTATTTATTGCATTCTTCATTTCCAATAAATTCTTCTATTGTAAGAAGTTCGACAATAAAATGAATAAGATTGTATTTTTTCTACTTATTGCATTTATGAGAGTTAGATCATTTGAGAAAAATTAGACTCGGGTTAGACTTCAAGACATAAAACTCTACTCGAGTGGGGGCCAACTAAGTGATTCTACTACAATAAAGTTAAAAATGTTCTAAGTCCATCAAGGTGGAAGAGCAAAAAGTTCTAAATCCGCCTAGGTGGAAGAACAAATTGAAAATGTTCTAAATCCACCAAGGTGGAAGAACAAAATGAAAAAGTTCTAAGTCCACCTAGGTGGAAGAACAAATTTAAAATGTTCTAAGCCCACCAAAGTGGAAGAACAAAATAAAAATGTTCTAAGTCCATCAAGGTGGAAGAGCAAAAAGTTCTAAATCCGCCTAGGTGGAAGAAAAATTGAAAATGTTCTAAGCCCACCAAGGTGGAAGAACAAAATGAAAAAGTTCTAAGTCCACCTAGGTGGAAGAACAAATTTAAAATGTTCTAAGCCCACCAAAGTGGAAGAACAAAATAAAAATGTTCTAAGTCCATCAAGGTGGAAGAGCAAAAAGTTCTAAGTCCGCCTAGGTGGAAGAACAAATTGAAAATGTTCTAAGCCCACCAAGGTGGAAGAACAAAATGAAAAAGTTCTAAGTCCACCTAGGTGGAAGAACAAATTTAAAATGTTCTAAGCCCACCAAAGTGGAAGAACAAAATGAAAAAGTTCCTAGTCCATCAAATGGAAGAGTTAAACATAAAAATTTCTAAGTCTGCCAGGGAGTGCAGGGCTCGCACGAGCCGCACCTGGTAGAAGAATTTAAAACGACAAAAAAATTGTAAGTCTGCCAGGGAGTGCAGGGCTCGCTCGAGCCACACCTAGTAGAAGAATTTAAAATGACTAAAAAATTCTAAGTTTACCAGGGAGTGCAGGGCTCACACGAGCCGCACCTGGTAGAAGAGTTTAAAACGACTAAAAAATTCAAAAAATTCTAAGTCAGCCAGGGAGTGCAGGGCTAGCACGAGCCGCACCTGGTAGAAGAATTTAAAACGACTAAAAAATTCTAAGTCTTCTAGGGAGTGCAGGGCTAGCAAGAGCCGCACCTAGTAAAAGAATTTAAAACGACTAAAAAATTCTAAGTCTGCGAGGGAGTGCAGGGCTCGCAAGAGTCGCACCTGGTAGAAGAATTTAAAACGACTAAAAAATTCTAAATCTGCCAGGGAGTGCAGCGCTCCCAAGAGCCGCACCTGGTAGAAGAATTTAAAACGACTAAAAAATTCTAAGTCTGCCTGGGAGTGCAGGGCTCGCAAGAGCTGCACCTGGTAGAAGAATTTAAAATGACTAAAAAATTCTAAGTCTGCCAGGGAATGTAGGGCTCGCACGAGCTGCACCTGGTAGAAGAATTTAAAACGACTAAAAAATTCTAAGTCTGCCAGGGAATGCAGGGCTCGCACGAGCTGCACCTGGTAGAAGAATTTAAAACGACTAAAAAATTCTAAGTCTACCAGGGAGTGCAGGGTTGCACGAGCCGCACCTGGTAGAAGAATTTAAAACAACTAAAAAAATTTAAGTCTACTAAGGAGTGCAGGGCTCGCACGAGCCGCACCTGATAGAAAATTTTGAAACAACTTAAAATTCTAAGTCTATTAAGGAATGCAGGGCTCACAAGAGACGCATCTAGTAGAAGAATTTGAAACGACTTAAAATTCTAAGTTTACTTGGGAGTGCATGGCTCTTACAAGCAACATCTCGTAAAAGCTACACCTACGAAGAACGCTTAGAAAATTGAAAGTTAAATCAATCAAGGCTCAACAAGAAATCAACTCTCGGAAAACCAATTTAAAGTTGGTTATTATTATAAAAAAAAAGAAAGAAAAAAAAAATGAAGAAGAAAAAAAAAAGTAAAAAGCTAAAAAGGAAGGAGAAAAAAAAAATTAAAGGGGCGCGGGTCAAAGCCTGACCCGCGGGCAAACCACTATCAGTGGTTTTAAAAAAAAAAAAAAAAAAGGAGGGGGGGGGGTCAAAAACCTCGACCCGCGACCCTCCCTGATCGACGTTTTGACCCGCGGGTCTAGGAACCCCTCCCCATCATTTTTTTTTCCCTTTTTCTTACTCCTTCCTCTCCACACTTGTGATTAATTCAATTTTCTTTCAAATTTTGTAATCTTTTCTTCAATAAAAGATAGAAAATTTTAATATATTTGATTTCAAGAGAATTTTTACTCTTAAAATCAAAGGGAGCGAAATATGTGATGATTAAACGTGACGACTTGGACATACAACCCAACTCCAAAACGACCAGAGACAGAAAATTCAACCTACCAAGCTTCAACACTTAGTATTTTTTAAAAAAAAATTATGACAAAAAATTCAATTACAAAGGAGAAATACAAGCTACAAACTATCAAAAATTTGACGAGTGCAACGGTAGAAAATTCAAGCTACAAAATTCAACACTTAGAATATTTTCAGAAATATCACCGAAGAAAAATTCTACTTTGAAAGAATACTCCCAAGTAGCATTGAATTCGCATCTCAACTCAACTCGGGAGTAGGGGGCCTCTGTTGTGGGGTGAAATTGGATTACATGTGGAATTTTACAACTTGACAAAATTTGTCTACGCACCTCGTCTGACCGCAGTACCAGGGCACCTGGTCTACCGTGGTACTTAGGCACCTGGTCCAAAGCACCTCTACCTAGTCCAAAGCACCTGGTCCAAAGCACCTGATCTAAAGCACCCGGGTCGAAGCACCTGGTCTGAAGCACCTGGTCCAAAGCATCTCGTCTGACCGTGGTACCTAGACATAAAGTCCATGCACCTGAAAAGACCTGGCTACGCAGTCTCCAACACAGACCTATATATCTAAACCGATTACAAATGTCCAATCAGAAAATGACATGTGGCGTAACCCGAAAGTGACACGTAATTGAGAAGAAACATGTGGCCCAATCCTGACAAGACACATGTCACGATGATATCATCAATTTATTCTCCTATAAATAGGAGAAGAAACTCATTCATTAGGTAACTAATCTCTACTACTACTCTCTGACACACTAGCTCTGCTTGCTCTGACTTTAGCATCGGAGGGTGTTAGGCCGGCATCACACCGGTGCACTTTTTCTTTCCTGTGCAGGTACCTACGTAGCACGCCGTCGAAGCAGCGCACTATCTCCGACTCATCCCATAAATTAAGTTCGTTGCCTACGTGGAAGCTCTCCATTTTTACGCAACAACAGAAGGTTTATTTTAGTTATTAGTTTGATAGAATTAAATTTTATTTTTATTTAATTTTTTTAGTTTTTAATTTGTCTTAAATTGTGTACAATTTAAAGGATTTAATAAATTTCTTAAATATTACATGATTTAAGAAAAATTAAATCGATGATATTTTTTCGTCTTTTTACATTTTTCAGTGGTGGTATTTGGCCATATCCGTGATAAAAGTTGCGCCACCAATATTGTTGTAATAGTCTCCTCGATTATTATTAAAAATAGTCTTTTTTTTCCTTACAAATGGTTTTTAACTTTTGAATTATTTGAAAAAATATATAAGATTTTATATAAACAGAAACTATTCACAAATTTATTATTTTGAATGAAAAACTTTGAAATTTTTTTTTTAATAAATTTTCTCTAAATCAATACGTTAAAAAGCGAAAAAGTTATCCCATAACAAAAGAACAAAGTAGGAATGGATTCAAAGATATGATGTAAAAGGTGTTTTTAGAAGCTTCTCCCGGCAAAGAGACAGCACATGTTCCTCGGAAACTGAATGTTTTGAAAGAAAATATATGTAATGTAATGTATAGTTAATTAAAGATTAATTAAGGCTAAAGCTCCTCATTCTCGTACGTGTTTTTTGGTTAATTGTCTGGTCAAAACTTTACAATTAAACTTTTTTTTGTTGGAAGAAATTTCTTCTAGAGTTTCTAAAACTATGATTTGAAAGGTCAAAGAAGAAGAGAATAGAAACAAACACCATAATATGTAGTGAATGAGACCTTTAATTTTCATAGGTACTTTATATATGTTCTCATATAAAATCTTAAGTCCTTTTGAAAAATCCTTGAAAAACAGTTAATTTCTTTCTACTCTAATTTAAAAATAATAATTTGATATAGTTTTTTTTAGTTATCCCACCTTTGACGATTTACTATTCAAAAATTTATAGTTTTAATAGAAAATTATATTTGCATTTAACATATTTTTGCTAAATTATATGTTTTCCTTTAGATTAACAATTGAACAATGAATCCTAGATCATTTGGTTAGTGGGAATGAAATCACATTTTAAACTCATAGTCATTATTTAGATTATGAAATCACATTTTAAACTCATAGTCATTATTTAGATTGGCTTCTTAAATCTGTCGTATATAATAATTAAATAGGGTAAAATACCATTTTCGTCCCTGAACTTTCACTCGAGTTTCATTTTCGTCCCTAAACTTTCAAAAGTTACCATTTTCGTCCCTGAACTTTCCATTTCGTTTCGTTTGGTCCTTCAGAATTTTTTTTCGGTCTAAAATACTAATGGAGGGCTTATGTGGCAAGTAATTGATTATGTGACATTATAGAAATATACCGTGAGGTTAAATACCATGGAAAAATGAATATAAAGGAAGGTTAATCTCATATTTTTCTCTTTAATTTCAGTCTTAAATCTCACTGTATATTCGTTTTTCTACATCTTTTAACCTCATTGTATATTTATATAATGTCACATCATCAATTATATGCCACATAAGCCCTTCGGTGATGTCCTAAATGAAAAAATAAATCTGAAGGACCAAAATGAAACGAATTGGAAAGATCAGGGACGAAAATGGTGACTTTTGAAAGTTCAGGGACGAAAATGAAACTTGAGTGAAAGTTCAGGGACCAAAATGGTATTTTACCCAATTAAATATTAATATACTTTTCCTTAAATTTTAATTATATATTTTTTAATTAAAAATTAGTTTTAAATTTATTATGATATAATTATTTAGGTAAAATGTTACTAATAAATTTAACATAATTTTATGTCGTTATTTATTTTATATAAAAATAAGTTCATTAATTGGAAAAAAAAAAAAACTAACCAATATCTTACAATCTCCATGTTCATCGAAAGCACATTCCTATTCTCAGACTTCTAAATCTTAGGCATCATATTCTTTTCTAGCACATCAAACAATATTACAAGGCATTTAGGAATGGGAAATATAAATGAGAATATTTATTCTCATGTCTGTTTCACACTTGTTTTTTTTTATAGAAATGGGCTTCACACTCCTATCATTAATACTATACATTCTAAGTCATCATATTCCCAGACATTGCATTTCCAACCCCAATCAAACACTTCTAAACAATTCTCTACGTCTTGTTACCTTTAAGATTTAAATAAATAATTGAACCTGACCATTAAATATATTAAATTACATGGACTAAATCTTTATAAAATAAAATATATGGATGAAAATATTATAGAGGCCATAGTTTAAGGATTAAAAATTTGTTTTAACCTAATTTGTATAACTTTTACTAAAAAGAGTACATTTTGGATAAATTAGTAAGAAGTTTTGGTGAGCAATATATTTGAGAATTTTGGGGCAATGATACAAGTGGAAGTCTTCTTCAATGGCAGAAAAGTGGTTGGATCCCATATTAAATGTTCAAAAACCATAAGAAATCTTTGTCATATGCAATGTGGGTGCGTTTACTTTACAATGTATGCATGTAAATTAATTATGAACAAGAGAATAATTTTTCGTCTCGTAAAATTTAGTTAAAAAAAGAAGCATACTTTACTATTTATAATCAAATCTCAAAAACTTAATAAAATAAATAAATGTAAAAGAAATCATTATTTCTGACCCTTAACCTCGTTGACTTAGTTTCTTCATTGGAATAATCGAAAATTTTATATTTAAAAATCATTGAAAAGGGAGAATGGTTCACCTTATCAATGACTCTGTCGGCTCATTAATTTGGAAAGCACAAGGCCAAAGTCTTGGAGTTGACGTATAACTTTTCTTCAATTACTTAATGAAAATACTAATAAAGTTTATTTTTTGAAAAAAAATTATTTCTAGAATCTTCAAAAACTATTTTAATAATCTAACCCAACCATGATGAAAAAAATTTCATAATTTTTTTTCAATTGTTTCAAAAGTCAGGTCAAACAGACTCTTTCCCTTCATCCTTGAAAGCTTAAAATTTGAGATTTTATTTCACTCTAAAGACCACATCATGATCACTATCATTAACACGATATGAAACCTTTCAGATAAAATTAAAAAAATTATACATATTATAAATTTAAAATTGATAATATCATATCAATATAAAGGTTTTAAAGCCGTAAAGTTAAAAAAGAAAAAAAAAATTGCAAAATGGGTCCAAGTGGCAGGTATGTGAAATGAGTATATATCAACAGAACGACATGAATATTAATTATAGGGGTCATTGGAGCATTAAAACGAACACATTATGGACTTAGTAATGGTGTGGGGTTGGTCTAAATAATAAATGAATGAGGAAGATGTGTATTTATTGCCCTTTGTACCTTAGGAAAGATCCAAATATGGATACTGTGAAAATGAAAATTCTTCCCTTTTTATTTAGGGGTATTGAAAAAATAGTAAAATTAGGTCTAATATTTATAAGAATAGCAGTAAAAAAAAGTTATTTGTAAAAATAGTAAAAAACTCAAATTCGCACCTAAAATATTACAAAATTGCCACTAATTTTATATGAGTAATCAGTGATTTTCTCATAAATAGTCATTGATTTCCACACAAATAATCATTGATCTTACTAATATTCTGATAGTTTGTACATGAATCACTGATTATCTAATAGTTATCAGTGATTATCTTATAAATTATCACTGATTCACATGAATGAGAGTTTTTAAAAAACTGTTATATTTATAAATAATTTTTAAAAATACTATATTTATAAATATTACAGAAAATTCTACTACCCAATGAAATTTTCTTTTTACTTATGAGAAACGGAAGCTAAAACTCTAAATTCATGTATTTTTAGCTTATATAATGAATCAAAACTCTTAAGAAAAAAGATCTAAATATTATACTTTATTAATTGTATAGTGAGGACTAAATGCCAATCATTTGCTAGCACAAAAATATCGATCACGTGAAATAAAAAGTTGTGGTAATGCAAAGAATTAGTATTTACACAACAACAAGATTTTTAAAAGTATGAAAACCAAAATGGAAGAAGCATTTGTAATTAAACTAATGAATTTAATTAATTTTAACTCAATAAATCTAAGATATAACCAATATGAGTTGACCTATTAGTCCAGGGGTTACTTTTCCAACATTGCACGTCATGAGTTCAAATCATGTTGGCTATCTACCTAAGATATTATCCTATAAGTTTACCAATGCCAGATCATGTTATAAGGTCGTGTGGTTGTCCCGGAGATTAGTCGGGTGCGCATAAGCTGGCCCGGACACTCACGGTATAAAAAAAATAAAAAAATAGAAAAATTACTGACAAGTGAATATAATATTGTGATAAAGAATCAATGAACTCAATATAATTATACTAATGGTTTGTGTTGAAATATTTGTTTTATATTTAATATTTATTTTGGCATTT
The DNA here is from genome assembly GCA_028015215.1 of Gynostemma pentaphyllum. Lineage (NCBI taxonomy): Eukaryota > Viridiplantae > Streptophyta > Magnoliopsida > Cucurbitales > Cucurbitaceae > Gynostemma > Gynostemma pentaphyllum. The sequence goes on along the minus strand of CM051351.1, from coordinate 16,172,032 downwards.
TATTTTGACAAAAAACTTATTAATAATTTCTTAATTTTGTGCATACATATTTTCATTAAAGGATTATTTCCTTTTGCTTCATCATTAATTAGTTGGCATTGATTAATTTATTTTGAATATTAATTGATTGAATGATAATTTGATTATCGGAAGTTTGAGAAATTTGTGGATCTTGATTGATTATTTTAAATCAATATATGGTAGTTATTTAAAGACTTTTTCCACTAATATTTTTGACTATTTCGGATGAAATATTTTCTTGTATGGAAAGTTTTCCTTGCTCTACTGTCACTGCATAACATACGTGGCTGGCAGATTTTCAATTTGACAAATTTTCCATTTGTGGAGTTTTCTTCATTTTGCCTATAAGATGAAGGCCTTTCTTTTAGCTTGTTTCAACCAAGCTTTTTATATTTCTCTCACTTTTAGCCTATTGTGCTTATTATAATATTTATGTGAGAGTGCATTTTGTAAGGTTGATTATTCAAATATTTTATATTGTAATTGCTTGGAAAGTGATTTGATTCTTCGGGAGGAAGAAGTCGTCTCGCTCACACATCAAGGAAGGGAGTTCCGTGATCTAAATCCGCAAGGGGAGCTTGTGGTATGATCAAAACAAGAACGAGATGTTCTTGAATCAAATCGTCACAAGGGGAGCTTGTGATTGAATCCATTGTAGACGTCGTCGTTGCAAGGAGAAATCAAAGACAAAAACAAAAGAAGGGAGTTCTTTTTATTTTGTGCTTTTTGATTTATATTTGTATTGAACGACTAACGATTCTAGTGGACTTTTCTGGGCGAGGCCCCATGAGTTTTTACCAGTTGGAGGTTTCTCACGTTAATCACTTTCACCGTGTCGATCTTTTCCTTATTCTCACTGTTTTATTAATTCTATCTTGCTACCTTGCATCGAGCGCACTGTCATAATAGTCTTTTACTCTATGTCATTTTCGTCATTGTTTCCCTTATTAAATTTGTTTACTGCCTCTACTGTTCACGAGCACACACTGTTGCAACGGTGAAACCCGTGGGCTATAAGTCAGTTTTGTTAATTGGAATTGTATGATTGTCTTAAGCTGCTCCTTAAATGAAATTAATCATATCTAAACTGAGAAATAAGGTCTAGCGGTTTGTTTGAGATAATTTTCAAACTTTTTTCTAATAGTTATAAAACAATTTTTTTTATTAAAAACACTTTTAAACCGTTCGAAAAGTTATCCCAAAAGAACACTAAGAAGAAGAAAGACGAGAGAAAAGGAAGAAGCATTGTAATTAAACTATTCTAAAATAATCATGAATCTACAACCACACACTCCACATAGATATGGAAAATACTTGCCTTCCTCACGAGTTTGTAGATTGTATTTTCATATATATATATATATATATATATATATATGTATGTTTGTTGGGTTTATTCAAAATAGTCATCACGATGACAATTTCTTCTTGTAAAAATTGAAGTACATTTTTTCTTTTTAGAAAAAGAAAGAGATACAACTCATTACCTGATTCTGAACACAAATAATTTAATTAGTTAGATATCGGTATTTTTTTCTATTTTTTTCAGGGTAAAATGCAAATGAGACCCCAGTAGTTTTTTTCAAATGCATAAACACCTCCTGTGGCTGTGGTTTGAAAATTGCAAATCATACCCCTGTGGTTCCAAATTTTTTCAATCAGACCCCTCCTCTTTAATGACAATAATTTTCTTTTAGCCATAACTTCTTTGTTTGAACTCCGATTTGGATGATTCAAAATGTTTTGGAATCTTCATTTCGGGTTCTACACAATAGTTACTTCGAAACTTTTAAATGGTTAATAAATAAAAGATTTTATAAACATCAAAATAATAGGTATGATTGCCACTGTTAACTCTTTTAGTTATTGATGATTTAGAAGTTTTGAAGTGACCATAGAGTAGAGACCAAAATGAGGATTCTAGAACATCTTGAATCATCCAAATCAGAGTTCAAATGAAGAAGTTATGGCTAAAAGAAAATTATTGACATTGAAGGGTAGAGGTCCGATTGAAAAAAATTGGAACCACAGGGGTGTGATTTGCAATTTTCAAACCACAGTGGGTGTTCATACATTTGGAAAAAATCACAAAGGTCTCATTTGCATTTTACCTTTTTTTTTTAAACTACCCGAATTTAATGTAATATCTAAAATCAAAAATTAAAAGCCCAAAGCTTTTACTCTAGTGTAGCAAACGGCCATACCTGAGGAGTTATAAGGGTCACATGGTGCTAAAGGGTACAAAGGCACATGGGTGTTTACGCTCGTCCCTAGTGAGGTGGCCCCCAATTAATGGAAATTCATCTTCTTTCTTCCTAAACACTGTTTAGGCAGCTCCTAGCTAGGTTTTCTAGATAACTCCTAATTCAATTTTAAGTAGTAATATAAGACGTAATTTGTTTGGATATTATAAATACAGGATTTCTGGTACACCTTACAAAATGAATTCCTCTCTTTTATTGCTTCAAAATTTATCAAACGTGAGACGTATATGGTTGAGATGTTAAATGATTTGATTGACATAACAACATAATTAAGGTTTGTTTGTTATCGATAAAGTTATTTACTAATAAATAACTAACCTTACTTATCATGATTAAATATTTGTCATATATGTATAATTATGTTTTTTGTTTATTCAAGATAATTTTTGGTGGGTAATAATTTTTTTAATAATATTTATAAATATATTATTAAAAAAAAAAAACAACCATTCCTTGATTGTGATAAATGATTAATTTACCATCGTATACATAATCATTTAACTTAATGATGATTGATACAATTCAATAATTTACTTAAGTTATAACTTATAATTGACAATAGTTATTAACTCATTGATGGACATAACATATTTGTAAATATTATAAAAGAAGATTTCAAAATGTTTAACTATTTTTAACTGTTATATATATTTATATATTGCTAGATTTTGCATTTGTTTTGTTTTTATATTATTTTATCTCAATAGTTGTTTTTTGGTTAGAGGGCTATGGATCTTGATTCGACGGGGCAGAAGCTCGTATTCCAAACGCCTATGTTGGTGGGCTCAGTTTTACAATTTTCAAAAGAAAAGTTGCAATTTCATGAATTGGGCCTTCAAGGGTACGTCTTGCTTTTTTATACCGTAAAAAGAGAAATTTTCCTAACTAGTATTTATAAATGTAGTATTTTTTAAATAATAATTTTTTTTTTAATATATATAAAGTTTCGAGATGGGATTAAACCACACTTTTGAGTGTGAAACTATATACTTTAACCAATAAATTATGCCCTGATTGCCAAACAATAAGTTAAGGGGCATGGACTCAAATGACATATTTTATAAACTTAATTCCCCATATAGCACAACTTTTTCATTATTCCCCAAATGACATTTTTTCTAATATAACAAAATTAATTATTTCGATAAATTTACAAAAATGCCACTCATTTATAAATTCACTAAATTTGTTCTCTTATTCACTAATTAGTGAATTAAAATATGAACTTTATCAATTCACTAAATTTTCCCCCTTAGTCAATAATTTAGTGAAATAAATTTTGAGTTTTATTAATTCAATAAAATTTCCCCCTTCATTAATAATTTATTAAATTAAATTACTACATATAATTGCGATACTTCATATGGATTTTAATTCAATAAGTTATTGAAGTAAATAATTTATTGAATATCGGTTTTGATTTTGCCCATAAAAAGATATAAAATCTCAAAGCTTTCTTCAAATAAAAATCACATTCATTTACACTAGTATGCAACATCAACAACCAATATTAGTGATTATAAACTTGAAATACAAAATAATATTTTTCATGTAGTTGTAAGATAGTATCAAGATTTTAATTCAATAATTTATTGAACTCAACGCAATAAATAATTGAATTGTAAATCTCAACAGCAAGATTCATTTACACCTATATACATGATCAACAATTCATTAAAATTTATAACAAACACAAAAAAGAATTAAAAAAATCGCATCTTCATATGTCAACTCTCGTTAGGCTTATCTTCACATTTTTTTCTTCCTTGTCTTCTTCTCCAATTCACATATACCTTAGCACATGTAAAGTATTGTAAAGCAACAATGCAAAATAAAAAACTCAATGAACTATGTTGCAAAATAAAACAAAAAAGTTTAACTCAATAATTTAGTGAACAATACGGTGTAAATTGTTGAATTGTACAATGAGCAGGTACGCGCCAAAGTGTCCCGATTCAACCGAATCCACCAAGAACTCGCGATTCTGGCTGCTGTCCGAGCTATTTGCAGCTACACCGTCTCACGTCCATGATTCGAGTCTCTGTTCGACTTAAATAAAAGAGATAATGAAAGTTGGGAGATAAGACACACGCAGCTGACCGATTTCTAAAAAAATATTATCTGAGGGATTTTTTAAAACTTAAGCTATTTAAAACATCGACCCTAATAATAGTGTCATTATAGGCAAATTCTGCTAAAATCAATATCAGGATCTCAATTGTATTCCATTTAATTAAATAATTTATTGCATTAAAATCAATATCAGCTATCTCAAATGTATATTATAATTTAAGTCACTAAATTATTTCTTTTAATTCACTAAATTATTACATTTAATTCAATAAATTATCGAATTAAAATCACTATTTCATATTATGACACTCGACTTAAAAATATCAGAAAGTTACTGAAATAAGAAGAAACGATTATAGGAATAGACTATGCAACGATTTGAAACAAGGACTAAAGTTTTCTGAATTACATTTTGTTATTATAATTGTTAGTAGAGTAATAAATTAAACTTGTTTTTATTTATAAATACCATTTTTTTTCATTAATACAAGTGTGAAATTATTTTCAAAACTTAAATTGTATTAGAGCAATCTAGGCTTTTTCTGTTCACATTTTCTTTCTTTATCTTTTTTGTTGAAATTTCCTATGAAGTTTATCCGTCCACGGTGGCAAAAATGTATAGCATGAGTCAAAAAAGATTTTTGTCTTCCACTTAAGAAGTAAAGGATAGGGGCATTTGTAAATCTAGTAATATTTTTTTTAGTAATATTTATAAAAATAAAATCTCAAAAAAAATATTTATAAATATAGTAAATTTTGATCGTGTTTATCAGTGATAAATATTGAATTACATATTTTTTACATTAAGTTTATCGATAAACACATAAATCACTGATAATCAGTGATAAACGTGATAAAAATTGCTATATTTACAAATATTTTTTTGAGCTGATATGTCTGCAAATATTGCATAAAAATGTGTCAACCACCGCCGCAATCACCACCCTATCACAAGATCGCCCCATATCTGTTCCAGCGTCGCACCACCGTTTAAGCCAATGTAACATCGTCGTTCAAAGCTCTAGATCTAGGTCTCGGATTGTGATACTTTTTTTTTTCATATACATTCAACCACATTTGTTAAAAAAATGAGCTCTATTATATTGTTCAAAATTTTCCTTGAACAAATTGTACACCCATTTCCCCCCTTCCAATTTCTTTGTTCCAAAAACAGGTTCCTAATAAAATATTAATCTAAGAAAATACTTTCCTAGAAATTAGAATATCCAAGAAGGTAATGGAATCAAATTGCAAACTATGTGTCCATTCTCCTCAGTAATAATACAACATTTTGAAGTGGCATAATTCCATTATTCTGGGTCACAACTCTGTCCTTGAGAAACAAATTAATAAGATTTTTGGTGTGGGAGTTTGCATAGTAGAATATGATTCTGATTCCCAAATCGATTCGAAAGATCAAACCGAAGCTCGGCCTTCACTTTCATGGAGGAGCATCTGAATGTTGATCTATCAAGTCAAAAAGTTCATTGCCAATTCCAAATCCAAGCATCCTAGCCATATCACTAGTCTTCAATCTTGGCTTTGGAATGTCATGTTGCTTCAGCCATGAATAGACAGTAAAAACTTTGTTCATCACAAACAACTCCAAAGCCTCTGGATTGAACACAATCCCCATTCTCATACTTATCTGCACCCAAAAACAAAGTCCATTAATCAGTGTTCCAAATTCCAATTCCAAGTCTATCAAACTATCTAGTATCATTTTTCAAAATATTTCAATCACTAGTTTTACTATTCACGGACTTCCATCTCAAAACCAATAGGAAGTTTTCGATAAATTTATAAAACTTGTTAAGTCCCTTCATCTTTTCGACGTGGGATCCTTGACAATTAGCATCACCTGGTGAGGCACCAGCATAGCTGCATAGCGAGCTAGCTCTCCAGCTCTCCAATCTAATAGGACAGGCAACCATGGATAGATGGAATCAAGCCTCACAAACCATAGCCTTATATCGGGGTATTCGGATAATTCTCGTTGATCATGAGGATCTTCTCTGGTATAATTGATGGTAAAACCAATCGTACGCTCAAGAAATTGTTTCGGCTCAGCTGCAACAACACTAGAAACATAACTCGTTACGGGTCACCAATCCTAATTTCCAAAACAATGATTAAAACTGATCATCAACCTAAAACTTACTGGATAAAGGTGAGATTATCCCAGTTGTTTTCTGGAATGAGGATAAATCTAGACGCCGAATTGTATCGTTGTCGATAACCACATCGAATCGGCCTTCACTGGGTGGCATTGGAGGACTAACTTTAGTAGAATCTGTTAAAATCAGAATCAGCTAAAAGTCATCTAAATTTAACAATCCTTATAACAATTATAGTTTTTTTCTCCTTCAATTGTTTTTATCCCATTCCAAGGAAGAACAAGAACCATATAATGTTCATAAAATATAATATTTTCTTCTACAAAAATGGAAGCAAACCATCAAAGAAAATGGGTTGAAACCTTGATAGAATTCAGGCTAAAAAAATTTGAATTCTGGATAAGTAAAGCAGAATTTGAAATTAATACATTACAAAAAAACGTCAGATAGAGATTTAAAAGTTGAGGCTTTACCATCTTCATCATCTTGCAAAGAAAGGTCGAAATTTCCAGATGGATTGAAGGAGACTGAAACCGCTACTTGTCGAGGAAAGCTTGAAATAGGCAAAGAAGAAGCAAAATCTGAAATGGGTCTGAAAAATTTCCATGAAATGGGTGATGGAAATGACTGATTAATTGATGGAGAAAGTGGAAATAAAGGTTTAATGGCGATAGTCATGGAGAAGATAAAGTCTGAATTATCAGCCAGACAGTCTTTTTATCGACTGGTTTTTGGTTATGGTTTGAAATTTTACACATATCTAATCCCTTTTCGTCTCTAAACTTAATATTTATTGGAGCATAGTATTGTAGTTTTCTTAATAAAAAATTAAAATTTTAGTTAAATTTTTTTTATAATATTTACAAACATCTCTTTTGCCACGTCAATTGAGGGTGAAAGCTAAGCCCACACCCCGCTTCCCCACCCCGACCCCGCCAAATTCGCTTAATAAATTGGGTAGAGTCGGGGAATATTTTTTAGGTTAATTACTGAAGTAACATATTTTTATATATTAATTATTGAAATGTCAAAACTTTTAAAAAAAAAAAAATACTCAAATAGCATAATTATAGTTCAATTATTTATTGAACTATATAAAAACCAACAAATTCATTGAAAATACCCATGAAAAATAATAAAGTATAGTTCAATTATTTATTGAACTATAATTTTATTATTTATTGAACTATAATTATGATATTTGAATAATTTTAAAGAAGTTTTGACATTTTAGTAATTAGTATGTAAATTTATGTTATTTGAGACAAATTCTAATATTTTTCCCCCATTTATCTATATTCAAACTTTTTTTATTTAATTTAATTTCTCTAGGTTTCTTTTAATATATGGATTATCATGTTTCTTTTTTTTTTTTTACATTCTTCTATGCCCCCGCCTTTTAAACGGGGCAGGGTTCGAGATCGAGATTAATTGGGGTGGTGTGGGATGCAGTGGAGAAAAATACCTTAAATAGGGTATCTCGTTTTCACCCTTGACATCAATAGATATTTAAAATGATTACTGACAATCACTTTAAATCGTTGTCTCTGTTTACCACAAAGATTTCGAGGTCGAGGACAGGATACGAAAGTGGCTCCTAGAGATCCGACTTAATAAAAATAATTAATAAATTATTAATTTAAAGGGGTAATTTGAGAAATTAATTATTATTTTTTAATCTAATTTTAACCCTTAACAAAATATAAATTACTCAATTTAAAATTTTGAGGATGTAATTATTACAACCCCTATAATTTAAATATGGTTTACATAATTTTCACAAAGATATATTTATAATATGTATAATAAAATTGACGATTGCCATTCTAAATAATTTTTGCGAGGAGACCCGGCTGCTTGGGCCGGGCCTCCATATCATGTGCACAAATAGGCCCAAGAAAACTGGGCCCTGCAGGCCCATCTATCATTGTTGAGCCACCCAGATCCCAATCACTCTAGAGAAATGGGTAGCGTGCGACCGACAATGAGAAACACACCATTTGGAGTTTTAGATATTTAACATATCATTTCAAATTAGGTTTTGAGTCCCAATTATTCTAATTTGAAAAGGAGTTTCTTTTTGACTTTTTCTGACCCCCATTTTATGTCACTTTGATTATCCATGATCTGGTTGGATGGTAAATCAACATCCTCATGCACTAACTTTCCTCTTTGTTTGTTTTTTTCATTAAATTTATAATTATTCTTTGACAAAGAGTTTAAAAAAAAAACAAACCTATCATTCAAAGCGAATTTCACTATTAATTCCATATTATTACGTATTTTTCCATATTTAGTACATCTAAAATTCAAATACTATATATGCTTTAAATATAAACAGGTTTTCTAAAATTTGATACTTTTGATAGTGATGTTTTTTATGTAAATTTTTTTGATGCAATTAGGATTTAATATGTTTTTTTTCTTCTTCTTGTAGTTAGAGTTGTGTAAGGTTTGGTTTTGATTCGGTTTTTGGCAAAACTATCAATCAAATTCCGAAATTTAGTTTAGGTAATGTATGGATCACTTGGTTCAATAATTTTGAAGAAAAAAACTAGCGTCTAAACTTTATATGGTTTAGTTCTGTTTTATTTTATCGTTTTAGATTTGGTATTTCATTTCAATTTGTGGAATTTATTGATTCAGTTTAATTTTGTCCCAAACCATAAAACGAAATTGAATCAATATTTTCATATTTTTAATTTATTAAACCGCAAAAACATAAAAACAACATAAAAGATAAATGTAACTAACTCATTTTGTTCATTTTTCGATTTTCAGTTTCATATACACTCATACTTACACCTATATATATTTGTATATAAAGAATATAAAAAAAAAAAAAATTATGTTATTTTATAGTTCAAGTATGTAAGTAATGTAAAAAATAATTTAATATATGAGATTCAATGGTCAAAAGATTACATTCATACAATATTATTTATTTCCATATTTTCAGTACACACATGACAAATATGATGAGAGGAGTTGCAATCATCTAAAGCTAAAACTTCTTTGATGATAGTTTGTGGGATTAGAAGCTCTTAATCAGCCATAATTATAATAATATTATTATTTGAAATGCTTTTTTATAAAAGGTTCGATTCGAAAACAAAAGTACAAAAAGGTGGGAAAACACTGACCATGCAAATGCTATGAGAATAGAATCCCCTCTCGAAAAAGGAAAAAAAAAGTAGTTATCCCTCCTTTAAAAAATGGAGCTATTTAACTTGTAAATATAAAACCCACAAAAATAATGATAATCTAACCGAGTCAATTAGCATATTTTTTCTTATTAGAGAGAGGGGTTATAGACATGGTAAATTAAACGGAGGTTTGCTGGAAACTTTATTTAATTAAAATAATTTTGAAATATTTGGTTACAATCTGATTTTGTTGCATCCCTCTCAAATTTAAATAGGAAAGGTTACAAAGAAAATTTTAGAAACTATGAAAACCTTGAATGTTCTTCAAATTTCCTCTCTGAAATGCCTTGTCTCTGAGTATTCAATTGTCTTAAATAGACTCTTGCCTTGGGTGTGACTATCACTTGCTTGAACATATCATGAGAAATTTGATTGTATTTTTTTGGCGATGTCTTTTCTAACTTTCCATGCTTTTGTTATAACCGATGGAGTGATTGTTGATTGGTGTCGCTTAATGATATATGTGGATATACTAATGTCAGGAATCTTGACACAAACTATTTGACTTTTTTAGCGTGTTTGTTTCAATTTATTGGAGTGACTATTGACTGTTGTCGTTTTATTGATAATGGTTAGCTGTCAGGAATCTTGACAGGATATTATGTACCTCTTCTGACGTGTTTGTTTTAATTGGGTGAAGTGATTGTTGACTGTTATCGTTTTATTGATAATGTCATTATTGTTGGCTGTCAGGAATCTTTGACAGAAAACATGCGTCTTTTCTGACTTGTTTGCTTTAAGGTGGGGTGACTATTGTTATTTGTTTACTATGGTAGAGTTTAATAGAATTAAACTGGAGATCAACGTCCGTTTTACTAGATTGTGTAGGATAATGATACATCATCTACAAATGCGTGGCAGCTGCTCATTGGTCAAGACAGAGAAGTTGTTAGAAGAAACTGTTTTTGACAGTTAAAGCTGTTTTTGAATAGCTAAGTAAAATACTTAGTTTGCTAATCATGTTTTAGTTAGTAATCATTTAGGGCTAGTATATAAAGCCTAAATGGATTCTTCATTGTACATACTTTCATTTTCTCTTGCACTTTGTAAATACAGACTTCAAATCAATAAAGTTTTCTTCTTTGTTCATTCCTTCTTCTTCATTGCATCTTTGATTAGTGATCTTAAACTAACAATTTGGTATCAGAGCTTGGGAAGGGGAGAAGGATCTGCATGATTCACTCTCAGACTATAAAGAACCATTCTTTATAGATCAGTGTCAAGAAACCAGAAACAACCTTCTAAAAGGAAGAAATCTCATATCAGAGGAAGAAGATGACTGCGAGATTTGAGGTTGATAGATTTGATGGCAAAAGTGACTTTGGGTTGTGGAGAAAGAAGATGTGAGCCTTGCTTATTCATCAAAAGGTTGCAAAAGCTTTGGAAGATCCCAAAGACCTCCCTGACACTGTCACTGCTGCACAAAGGATAGAAGTGGATGAGATAGCCTTTAGTCTCATCATTCTCTATCTATCAGATTCTGTACTAAGACAGACCAATGAAGAATCAACAACATTAGGGCTATGGCAGAAACTAGAGAGCTTGTACATGAAGACTTCTCTTTCAAACAAGATTCTTCTTAAAGAAATATTCTTTAGCTTCAAGATGCAGCCTTCGAAGACCCTTGAAGAAAATCTTGATGAGTTTAATAAGATCTACTTAGACTTGGCCAATGTTGGAGAAAAACTGGATGATGAGAATCAGGCTGTGATTATCCTTAACTCACTGCCTGATTCATTCAAGGAGGTAAAGACAGCCATCAAGTATGGCAGAGACACCTTGGCACTGAGTATTGTCCTTGATTCTTTAAGGTCAAAAGACTTGGAGATGACTAGTGAAAGAAATGAACCTGATGTTCTTATGGTAAAAAGTAGATTTGAAGGAAAGAAAGGCAAGAATCATGGAAAGGGAGGAAATTTTAAGCCAAAACCGAAGCACAAGAGACGCTTCTTGTGTAATAAAGAAGGGCACTGGAAATCTAATTGTCCTCGGAACAGATTCAGGGACAAGCAGCATGGAACTGAAGGGTTCAACACAGCAAATCTGCTTGAGGGATATGAATCTGCTGAAGCACTAGTGGTTACTGACTCCAAATCAACAGGATGGGTTTTAGGCTCAGGGTGTTCCCATCACATAACCCCACACAGACACTTCTTCCTGGAGTTCAAGGAGGGGATGTAATGATGGGAAATAACAATCCATACTCAATCAAAGGCATTGGAGTTGTTAGATTGAGAATGGAGAATGGGAAGGACAGATTGCTAAAGGAAGTAAGATTTGTCCCTGAATTAAAGAGAAGTTTAATGTCTCTTGGCACCTTTGACAAATCTGGCTACAGCTTTCATTCGAAGAATGGAAAACTGGAAATCTCAAAGGGGTCTGAATTGAAGATTACAGGAACCTTGAATAAAGGGTTGTATCATTTTAATGGTACTACTGTCACTGATAAAGCCTGTACAGCAGAGGGAACTAGCCAAGATGATGCTCAACTTTGGCATAAAAGGTTGGGGCATGTCAGTCAGAAAGGGCTTCAAGCTTTGAGTCAAAATGGACTACTTGGAGACAAAAGGCTGGGAGAACTACCATTTTGTGAGTTCTGTGTACTTGGTAAGGCTACTAAAACCAAGTTTGGAAAAGGGAAACACACTACAAAACAGATCTTGGAACTGGTTCATTCAAATCTGTGGGGCCCAGCAAAAGTGTCATCACATGGAGGTGCAAGATACATTCTTACCATTGTGGATGACTACTCAAGAAGACTGCGGGCTTTCTGCTTAAAGAACAAAAGTGAAGTCTACAAGACATTTGCTGAATGGAAAACTCTTACAGAAAATCAGTCAGGGCATAACATCAAAACTATAAGGACTGATAATGGTATAGAGTTTCTGAACAAATAATTTCAGGAAATGTGTAGCAAATCAGGAATTGGTAGGCATTTGACAGTGGCTCACACACCTCAGCAGAATGGTTTAGCAGAGAGATTCAATAGAACTTTTCTTGAGAGGGTGAGATGCATGCTTCTTAATGCTAATCTACCAAAGACCTTCTGGGGAGAGGTTGTTCAAACTGCCACCTATTTGATAAACATATGTCCTTCAACAGCATTGGGTCTAAAGACTCCACAAGAAGTCTGGACAGGTAAAGCTCCAAATTTGTCTTACCTTAGGGTGTTTGGATGTGCTGCCTATGTACACACTAGGCAAGATAAACTTGGTGCTAGAGCAAAGAAGTGCTTATTTCTAGGTTATCCAAAAGGGGTAAAAGGATACAAGTTTTGGTGCCTAGAACCAGGAGAAGCCAGATGCATAATTAGCAGAGATGTGACATTCAATAAGAATGTCATGCCATGGAAGAATATGCAAGAAAACACTGAAGAAAAGAAAAATAAACCTGATACACTAATCAAAGGTGATTTTGACATTGAACCTTATTGTAACGTCCCGTTATTTTGGAGTGAAATTTTTTTTTATTTAATATTTCATTTATTTATTCATTTACTTTAATCAAAGTATTTAGTTTAATTTTAGAATTAGTAATTTAGAATTTAGTGGTTAATTTCGTTCGAAAGCTTTTTAATCGTTTTATTAGCTTAAATTAGATTTGGACGTATTAAAAATTATTACCGGGCCCATTATTTATTGTTAAATACTTTTAAGATAGATTAGAAGTAGTGAAGTTGTATTGGAATTAGAAACGTGAAATAACGAGCACACGGAATAAGTTTCCTTAAGGAAATAAGAGGAGGGGCAATATGGTCTTTTACCAAACTTTCTTTATATATATCTATTTCATATATTTCAAGAATAATGACGAGAAAAAAAGAAAGGAGAAGTGAAAAAAAAGAAGCCAAACCCGTAGCTAGAGAGGAGGAAAAGAGAAGAGAAAGAAATTGTCGCCCCGGCTTCGTTTCTCGACCGTTTTCATCGTGCCTTAGCTCGTTGGAAAGCTCTCGAGATGATCTTTCTACCCATCCCATCAATTGGGCTAATCCATTAAAGATCCAGGAGATACAAGGTGAGGAAGAAATGGGTTTTTGTGTTTTCTTTATTTCCAATCTTGTATGTAAGCCTTGATTCGTTTTTCCCGGGTGTTGTTTGTGAATTCTAGTTAGGAAAAATCACTTTGGATGAGGTTGTTGTCTTGGACCTAAACCCGAGTCGAATCGAAAACCCGTCCCGTATGATTTTCTTTCACTTGGCCATGGCTAGGGTGTTTAGTTTGCTATGATTTTGTATTTTACTTAATTTTTCGGAAATCGATTATCGAGTAAAACCCTAAAATATGGTTACCCATTGTTATCGCGGCTTCCAAAGTATCCGAAAACCAACCCGGAACACCTCTAAAATGCCTAAAAGTCGAAAAACCAAACACGAACTTCATTTTCTCTCCTATGGTCGAGAGCACCATAAGGCTAAAAATCGGGTTTTTCATCGTTTTACGCATTTAGACGTCGATGGTTCAATTTCTGGTTAGTTAATATTTATTGGATTTAACTTATTTGTAGGTTGGTAAATGCTCGCGTGGGATCTATCTCGACACTTTCGAAGTTCGATTTCAATCTAAGGTGAGTTTAAAATGGAAGTTAGTAATTTTATGAGTTATGTTTCATTACGTTATTGTTTATCGAGGTTAAGAGGGGAACTAACTTCCGGAAGTTATACTTGGTATAAACTTTAAACTCGGATGTGAGTGGAGTGGTTTTGGTGTACTTATGGTTTTAGAAGTAAAAGAGGAAACATGAGTGGTTTGGAAGTCTTGTAAGGTGATTTGGAGACTTTAGATTAAAGTGATTGAATAAGGAACTTTAAGAGATTTGGGGGCTTAGAATTTACACTTGAGTATTGACTCATGTAATTCAAGCAGTTTATGTTCTTCAGTAGTTTAGTGGTTTTCTAACTAACTTACTAGGGAACTTGATGAGTACTATACGTTACTTGTGATACGGCACATGATAGTATGTTGATTCACTCCATACGGCATCATGATGCGATGATATGTGATACGGCACATGATAGTATGTTGATTCGCTCCATACGGTATCATGGTGCGATGATTTGTTACATGGTGAAACTCCTGATATCTATATGGTGAAACTCCTGATATCTATATGGTAAAATTCCTGATATCTATATGGTGAAATTCCTGATATCCGATGTGATGAGAGTTACGATGGTTTGTGATATGGTACATGATGGTATGTTGACTTCGGTCCGTACAGTTTTATGATACGATGAAACTTGTTTGGTAACAAAGATAGTTAGTATACCATTACATAATCTTTAGAATTCAGTAGTAAGACTTAGTAATAACGGGTACTTTTACTTTAAGTCTTGATATCGTTACTTTTAAGGAAGCATACTATGCATGTTGATTATATGCGGAATTTGGAATGTGGAATGGATAGTAAAATTAAAATCTAGGCCTCTGGACACAATTTCCGACATGAAATGTGATTCATAGGATTACTTGCTTTCATTTTACTCTCACTAGCATTTTTATGCTAATGTTGCTACAATTACCTTTTTTTAGGTAAGACTCGTGGTAGAGAACGAGGTAGAGGAGGTGGCGCCGCGTGACTACTCGAGACAATGAATGGACAAGAACATATATGGTTTTGGGTGAAGCATCTTTGAATTGAGCTTGAGTCTTTAAAGAAGAACAAGACCTGGTATTTGACAGAAAAGCCTACAAATGTGAAGACAGTAGATTGCAAATGGGTGTACAAACTGAAACCTGGGATACAAGGTGTTGAGAAGCCAAGATATAAAGCAAGGTTAGTGGCCAAAGGTTTTACACAGAAAGCTGGAATTGATTATAATGAAATCTTTTCTCCTGTGGTAAGACATACATCAATTAGAGTGCTGCTATCATTGGTTACTCAATTTGATTTAGAATTAGAACAACTTGATGTAACTACTGCTTTCTTGAATGGTGAGCTTGAGGAAGAAATTTACATGAATCAGCCTTTGGGTTTCATAGAGAAGGGAAAGGAGCATCTTGTATGTGCTGGGGTTTCTGCCCTAAATCTTATGTAATCCAATTAAACTATAAATAAATAAAGGAATTATTAATTAGTAATATTTACATTGTCATTTATTATTAGTTTAATAAATGTAATCCATCATAAGATCTAGAGTTACGTATGATAACTTAAAGTGAGCATATGATGCGGGAAGATTCACTTAAGTGTAACTCAAATAGTCTGTGGTACATGAATAAAGGTTGGGTGCCTTATTTCCGGTAACACCACTAACACGACCCACTTGTGAATTGGCACAAGTGATCTCATCTGGATCGTTCATGTAGAGACATGTGAGTGAGGGTGTTGCTGCAATAGAGATTGTAGTAGACTGGACTAAAATAAATTTACTGTCTTCTGGGAAAGCCGTTACAGAAAGACACTTCGTTTATCAATCGGTTGATCATGTACAATTGATCTTAATCCTGAGTGGATTACGAACTTCTGTTCGCAAGAGACAAGCCTTTGATTTGCATAGGTGAGAGTGACTCGTATAGTTCGCACAATATGCCTCCCACTTTGGGGATTGCATCTTGCTTATAGCTGGGAACGTAATTACACAAGAATTGGAATTCACTCTTTTCCATATAGGAAAATAGATATAGGAAAATAGATAAGTAGTTCCCTTATGGACTGATTCGGTCTTGAACAGCGGGGCCCCATATTCTTCTGATCAAGGAAAAGGTTAAAGACGCATAATGAAGATTATGTAAGGTTGTTCATTGGAGAATCAGTTGGGCTTAAGGAACAAGATGTATCATGGAGGTTAATACAGTGTAAATACCTAGCCATGGATACGAACTAACTTGTGAAGGATCAAAGTGTAGTTAATGATTATAGCCAATGGACATAACTATGTCTATAGTACTAAGAGTGCAACTCTAGATATTTAGTGGAGTTATCTAGGAGTTAATGAATGAGAATTAATTGATTAAAAGGAGTTTTAATCAAAGGTAATTCTGGATCATTGGAGCTTAGTCCTATAGGTCCATTAAGTCCTCCGAGCTAACGTATGTAATCGAGAACATAAATTAATATGATTAATTTCTCTTTGGAAAATTAGAAATGAATAGAAGAGTCTATTCAATTAATTAAAGGAAATTAAATAGAGGATTCTATTTAATTATTTAATTAATGGTGGAATTAAATAGAAGAGTCTATTTAATTATTAAATAGAAAAGTCTATTTAATTATAAGAGATTAAATAGAGGAGTCTATTTAATTAAATTAATTTTGTGTTGTCCAAAATTAATGGGGATTTAAATAGAAGAGTCTATTTAAATATTTAATGTGAAATTATCAAATTAAATGAGGAAATAAATAAAAGGAGTTTTATTTATTTAATTATTTAACGGAATTGTTCCATTAAATAATGAGGAAAATAAAAATGCCCAATATTGTCATATGAGGATGACATGGGCGTGTGACCCGGGGTGGGGTCACACGCCCCCTTGGTCAAAGGGTTGACCAAAAAGTTTGCATTTTTATTTTATTTAAAATATATGTATATCTTATTTTTAATTAATGGGATTAATTTAAATGGAAGATATGGAATAATATATTTAAATTAATATTGATTAATTTAAATAAAAGATATGGAATGTTTTATTATGGAATAAAATATAATATCTTTATTATTCAAATATATTTTAGAATATCTTAATTAATTATTAATTAATTAAAAGATATTCGAAAGATTTTCTGATGTCTTGGTTTTCCTATAAATAGGACCTTTGGGGTGACCCCAAAACACACAACCAAGAGAGTTAAAGTAAAGGCTCAGGAAATTCCTCTCCTCCCTCTCTCTTGCGCCGCCCATAGGGTGATTGGGAAGAAAATTATTCTTCTCAATTTTTCCTTTTTCCAAAGGAGATAGTGCTCACGCACCGATTCTCTTTTGTGCTTAGTGAGGAAGATCTTTTTGGTGCTCCCAGGATCGTAACCATCGAAGAACGAGGAAGAGTCAGACACTTCTCGACAAGGGTTAGTATTTCTTTTATGCATTTAGAATTTTGAATTTATTATACTGCAAGGAAAGATCCGTTGAGACTTTCGTTTGAGAACTCTTTTAGAGGCCTCAATCCCAACAGTATGTAGATTGATAAAGTCCATATATGGTTTAAAGCAGTCACCAAGGCAGTGGAACATTAGATTCAATTCTTTCATTATTTCAAAGGGTTTTGTTAGAAGTCTTCATGATAGTTGTGTTTGTGTGAAGAAGATAAGTGATGATTTGGTAATCTATCTACTCTTATATGTAGATGATATGCTATTAGCATCACAAAGCAAAACAGAAATTGAAAGGTTGAAAATTGAACTGTTTTATGAGTTTGAAATGAAAGATCTTGGAAGTGCTAAAAGGATTTTAGGCATGGAGATCAAAAGAGACGGGTTTACTGGTAGTTTATTACTGACTCAGTCTGATTATTTTGCAAAAATTTTAAAGAAATTTAATGCTGATCAGATGAAGAGGGTGACAGTTCCATTTGCTCAACATTTCAGACTTTCTTTGTCTCAGTCATCAGAGGCAGAAGAAGACAAGTTAGAAATGTCAAAAATTCCATATTGTAATTCTGTTGGCAGTCTAATGTATGGAAAGATTTGTACAAGGCCTGATCTTGCATATGCAATGAGTATAGTAAGTAGATTCATGAGCAATCCTGATAAACCACATTGGGAAGCTACAAAGTGGATTTTTAGATTTGTTAAAGGTACTCAGCAAGATGGTTTAATATATCAGCACAAGGAAGATGAAACAGAAAGCTTGGTAGGGTATGTTGATGCAGATTATGCTGCTGATTTGGATAGAAGGAGATCTATTTCTGGCTTTGTGTTCACTCTTTATGGGAATGTTGTGAGTTGGAAATCAACATTACAATCAGTTGTTGTTTTGTCAACAACAGAATCTGAATATATTGCACTATCAGAAGCTGTAAAGGAAGGTGTATGGCTAAGGGGTTTAATTACTGATATGATGCAAGATGAAGGGGCTGCTAAGATATATTGTGATAGTCAAAGTGCCTTGGCTCTCTCCAAGAATTCTGTTTATCATGAGAGAACTAAGCACATTGACATCAAATTTCATTATCTTAGGGATATGGTGTAAAAGGAAGAGGTTAAGCTTGGGAAAATTGAATCTAAAGACAACCCTGCTGATATGCTTACTAAAGCATTGCCTAAAGGAAGATTTGAATATTTGTGTAGTCTACTGCACATTGGCTCTATTTGAAAGATTGTGTGTAGATGATTGTATCAAGAGGGTGATTTGTAGGATAATGATACATCATCTATAAATGCGTGGCAGCTGCTCATTGGTCAAGACAGAGAAGTTGTTAGAAGAAACTGTTTTTGACAGTTAAAGCTGTTTTTGAATAGCTAAGTAAAATACTTAGTTTGTTAATCATGTTTTAGTTAGTAATCATTTAGGGCTAGTATATAAAGCCTAAATGGATTCTTCATTGTACATACTTTCATTTTCTCTTGCACTTTGTAAATACAGACTTCAAATCAATAAAGTTTTCTTCTTTGTTCATTCCTTCTTCTTCATTGCATCTTTGATTAGTGATCTTAAACTAACAGATTGTGAGAAATTATCAAGTGGATTTCATTCTTTCTTTCAAATTGTGTGGTTATTATATCACTCTGAGATTCGGATGGGTTTTCGTAAGGTTTTTAACTAAGACTATATATGTTTAAAGCAAATTTTACTTTGGCAAAATGTGAACCTTTGGTATCTCTCATATTTTGACTTCTATTTTATATCCACTCGTATACAGAAAATAGAAACAGATACTTCAAATTTAAATTTAAAATAGATATAGAGATACCAAATATTAATTTATTTATTTTATAGATTTTTTTTTTGATAAATTTATTTTGTAGATTTAAAGCATGACATTTATTTATTAATTTAATATAACGATTATATCACATTGTCAATAATCGTATTTAGTAATTTGATCAACTAATTAACTAGGCTTTTTCATCATTAATTTAATGTTTCGATAATTTTATCAATTGGCTCATGTCATGTCATGTGTACAAAATAATATAATAGAGTTCGAACATTTGTAAGCTTATTAATATTTAATCCCTCTCCCGCCCTCTGTATCTCTGAATTTCAAAGGATTCACGGCATTTACTTATTCAACTCTGGATTAAAATTATCTAAACTATAAAACTAATTTTTTTTTTTTTTTTAAATATCTACCCGTTCCCCCAAGACCCGTGTTAATCGGCCTCACCCAAGAATCGACATGCTTTACAGCCACGTTGACAGCTAATATTTGGCCACCTACATGGGCGGATTTACATAGGGACCAGGGGGGCACGTGCCCCCCCTCGATTTGTTAATAAAAAATATATATAAATTTATGCAAATTAATCCATTGTGCCCCAAGATGTAATAAATAAATAAAATAACGATAATCAGCAACTGATATGTTGTTGGTACATTGGCTGAAGACTTGATTTGTGCATGTTGCGGAGCCTGGGTTCAAATCACGCCTATAGAAATTTTTGTATAATTTTATATTCTTTATTTTCTTTATAAAATTTCTAAAAAGCATGTAACTTTTAATATTTTAATTTAGTTCAATATATTTATTATGTCTGTTTTCAAAATTTAAAAATCATAATATAATTAAAATTTATTTTATTACCATTTTTAATAAAAATTTTCATTACTTTTATCCATCTATATAATTATTAACATAAATAAAATGATATTGAACATAAAAAACTATATAGATTAAAATTTAATTTACTTTATTTTTTAAAATCAAGTATGTCTAATATATATATATATATATATATATATTATTTTTAAAGTTGCATTATAATAAATAATTATACATTTTTATATATTGCGTGTTAGGGGTATTTTTAGTTCATTTTTAAAGAAAATTGATACCGAATTGATTAAAAATGAAGAAACTTTGTAAATTGAAAATCGACCACTTATGTGTAACAATAATATATATCGAATTGACTTTGACACATAGGCAGTTTAAAGTATTGATTTTTATAGATTTTATTTGGTTTCGATATAGTTTCTATCGGTTTGGTATTTTTAAATCGTGCCCCCCCTAAAATTAATTGCTGGCTCCGCCACTGGCCACCTACATTATTATAATTGTTTATAAATAAATATTCAGGAGAAAATCAATTTACACCCCTGAACTTTATATGGTGTGTCAATTTAAATCCTAAACTTTCAATTGAATCAATTTACACCCTGAATTTTAATAAATGAATCAATTTACACCCATTATTAATAAAATTATTATTATTTTTGAATTTTTTTAATTTGACATAGGCGTTTTTATATCGAAATAAAGTTAATTTTTTGAAAATTAATTTTAAGTTTATGTTAAATATTTTTTATGGTTAAATTTAACCGTTTTGGTGTCGGGTTTGAACATTTTTGTACCGTTTAAATTGGTAACTAGGATTTGAGTTTTTTCATAGTTGAGGTTGGGCGTTTTTATGATGAGGTCATAGACGTTTTGTTATTTTTATCTTTCGGTAATTTGGTAATTGAATTTTGATTAATTTTATAGTTTTAGTATTATGTGAGTTTAAATTGATTCACTTAAAAAAGTTCAGGGTGTAAATTGATTCAATTAAAAGTTTAGGGTTTAAATTGACACAACATATAAAGTTCAGGGGTGTAAATTGATTTTTTCCCTAAATATTTTTATTTTTAAATTGTGTTGCTTAAAAGTTTTATTATTATTTTAATATAAATATCATGCTTCAATTCAACATTGACATATAATTAGTTGAATAATTTTCGGTTAGGTTATAATTAAAGACGTTGATCCAAAATTGAATGACCTATAGTTTTTCTTATTATTTATATGAGATAATCACACATTGAAAAACTTGTAGAATTATATCTGACGTAGAATCTTAGGGGGTGTTTGGTTGGGGGTTTGGGAAACGGAAGACTGAGTTTGTGATGCTTGGGAAAGAAAAGTGTGGGTTTGTGATATCTGAGTTTGTGAACAATGTGTTTGGATTGTTTGAGAATATGAATGAATAGTGAAAATAATGTGAGTGTATTGGAATGAGATGTCAAATCAAATAGTAATATTGGGAATGTGATGTCAATGTCAAGTAAAAAGAAGAGTGAAACAAACATGAGAATGACTTCACAAACTCATTTCTATATTCATTTCTCATTCCCAAACCTTCAAATAAACACCCCTTAAGTTTTATTATTGATTTGAAGAAAAATCGAATGAATAAGGGGGTGTTTGGTTGGGGGTTTGGGCAGTGACGGATCTAGGATTTAAGTTCAGAGGGGGCACATAGTAGAGTTGCAACTTATAAAAATCGTCAAATCGATAGAAAGTGAATCGAAACTGATTAAAATTTATAAAAATCAATATCTTAAACCGCCTATGTGTTCAAAACCGATTCGACACATAGGTGGTTCATTTTCAATTTGTAATTTTTTTTTTCTTTTTAATAGGTTCAGTGTCGATTTTGTTTAAAATTGTCATAAATCGAACTAAAAAACACCCCTTAATACGCAATATATGCAAATATATAATAATTTATTATGATATTAAAAACTACAAAAATAAAATCTATATATTCATCATTGGTATTTAATTTGGTAAAAATTAAGTCAAGTAAATTTTAAAATATTTAGTTTTTTATGTTAAAAAATCACTTCATATTAGTAATTATATATAAAAAAAGATAGATAGATAAAAAATGAATTTTTTTATTGGAAATAATATTTATAATATATTAAAATTAAAAATAAATCTGATAAATATATTAAACTATTTTATTTATATGAAATTAAAACGTAGAAAATATATGATTGAAAATATATAATAATAAATAGATAAAGAAGGCATAACTCTAACTTTAAACATTTCAAAAATGTCAAAAACAATTGAAAAAATGCATTGTCTGAGGATTGATCTTGGGCTGCGTCCACGGATAGAAGGACTACGCCCAACGAACCAACTTAACATTTTAGAAACTTATCAATGCATTATTTTATTTAATTACAAATCAGCGGCACATTTTTTTTAATTTAAATTCATATATATATTTTTAATTTATCTACAAATCGAGGGGGGGCACGTGCCCCCCCTAGTCCTACTGTAGATCCGTCCCTGGGTTTGGGAAATGGAAGCCTGAGTTTGTGATGCCTGGGGTATTGAAGGATGAGTTTGTGATGTCTGGGTTTGTGAAGCCTACGTTTGAATTGTGTGGGAATGAGAATGAATAGTAAAAATAATGTGAGTGTGTTGGAATGAGATGTCAAATCAAATAGTAAACATGAGAATATGATGTCAATGTCAATGAAAAAAAGTGTGTGAAACAAACATGAGAATGGATTTCACAAACTCATTCCCATCCACAAATACATTCTCAAACCTCCAAACAAACACCCCTAAAAAAAAGGTAAAAATATAAATCAAACCATTGGAAATGTCATTCCTAACCGGTCAACGGAAGCTCCCGCGATTATAAAAGTCCGGGCACACGCAACAAGTAAGGACACGTTCTCTGATTTTCTGGTTAAAACACGGTTTCAGAAGTTTCAATGAAATGGGCAACTCTCAACATCATGGGTCCCACTACCAGATTTCTTTTTTTAGAAAATTTTTATTACCTCCATCTGTAGGTATTCTCGCTTGCTATTGCTATATAATTTCTTATTATCTTTAAGAAATATAAAATACTGTCACGTGTAGCGCAGGCAGGTTGAGCCCAAAAAAATGCTGAAGAGAGAATAAATAATTAAATACGTTAAAAGCGGCTACGGTTTTGTACGTGTTTTTCCCGGTTTGTTTCATTCTCCGGTTGCCGGTTTCTCCCTTTTCCAATTTTGTCCTTTACATGTCCCAACTAGTTGTTTTGTTTTTGTTTTCTTTTGAGTAAAGTATGGTTCTTCTAGTCTATATGTCTTGTAATTATTATTTTTTAGCTATTACATTAAATTAGGAGAATATAAATTCGAATTTTCAGCCTCATTAAAAAGAGAGTAAAGACCTGTTTAGTTAGTTTTATATTGGCTTAATTTACTTTCTTCTAAAATATCTCACATATCTTAAAATACCTTTTATATCAATCTACATCATAACCTATACTATTAACTTTGTACTTTGTTAGAAGTTATAATCAATTCATTAAATCCAAAAAAGTAAACTAATAAATCATTTTTAAAATCAACATTAAATAGTTCATCTATCATAGAAAATACTTTAAATTATTATCATTATTTATATTTTACAAGTATGGTTATATGAGCATAGAAATATAATTATCTAAAAAACAAAAAAAAATATAAGAATATGATCAGATAAGTTTTAAATTGATATATACATCTAACCAAATCAATTTATACATTTCTTTCAATAAATTAAAAGTCTTGAGTTAATTTTTTTTCATCAATATAAAATAAATTAAATGAAGCATATTTGAGTGATAAGAAAAATCAAGAAAGGTGGATAATTACGTTCCTCCTTCCGTAATAAATCCGCTCCTAAGAAACGAATTTGTTAGATGAACTTTTTATTCATAACTATTAGATGAACTTTTTTCAAATTATTAAAATTACTCATCCAAGGGTTATGAGAGCATAAGCCTCATCTTTCAAATAAATTCCCATGAGAAACACTGAATAGTAGATGAATTTCTATTAATGGTAAATTTGGTAGTTTTAATATAGAAATTAAATATTTGTAGATTAGAAACAAGAAACTGATTGAGGGTATTTTGGGGATAAGAAAAGCCTACGTATTTTCTTTCTCTCTCTCTGAGATCTCCCTCCTTACTACCAATACCAAAGACATGAGCTTGAAATTGAAATACAAATAGATCTCTCTCTCTCTCTCTCTCTCTGAAGAAGCAACAGAGCTAACGCGAAACCAAAATCAATGTTAATTTTCAGATCAAATCTCTTCGTTTTATCCTTTCTCTTTTCTCTCTTTCTTCTACATTCTATAACTGTCTCAAGCTCTGACCTTCGCTCTCTGCGTTTCCATGGTACTCTTTATTTTTTCTTTTGCCCTGTTTTTGTTTTTTTTCTTTCTATGGTTTAATTTTTCTTGCTATTAACTGCGTTTTGCGTGTTTTTGTAGATGGGATTGGAATAGTTGGCAAGGGAGAGTTAGTTGAGGAAGTAGAGCTATGGAAGACGCGGAGGTTTTTAGCAGAAGCGGTTATGGATAACTCGTCTTTCATATTGGCTGAAAGAAGGACTTTTAGAAGAGACCCACTTGATGATTTTAACCGCTATAATGGGGGTTGGAATATCAGCAATAAGCATTACTGGGCTGTGAGTTTCTTCTTCATTTTTTTTTTTTTGGTTTTTAGAAATTGATTTGCTTCTTGATTATGTATTTGAATTCTTACGTTATGTGTAATTGAATTCTTATGTTTTGTATAATCGATCATAGCTAATTCTTTTGTAGTTAAATTTTTGTACTTTAATAACTAGTGTTATGAACTTTCATATGAAAAAAAAAATAACTAGTGTTATGAACTTGATTCAAAACCAATGTAGTTGCCTTTCATCAAAGAAGGTTTGATTGATAATATATGAAAGATTAAATTTACCTAAGCTTTTCGGTCTATTGGTGATTTTACAAGGAGATATGACATCAAACAAAGAAATGATCTTTTTTTTTTGGGACCATTGTTTCTTAATTTTGTGTTAACCCGTTTGATAATCTACTTTTTTTGTGAATTAATTAGCTTTTGGATTTTTACTTTTATTCACGTTATTGTAATGTTTGTTATGCAGTCTGTTGGATTTACCGCAGCTCCCTTCTTTGTCATTGCTGGTGTTTGGTTTATCGTCTTCGGGATATCCCTGTCCTTCATCTGCCTATGCTATTGCTGTTGTCGAAGGGAGCCTTACGGATACTCTCGATTAGCTTATGCTCTTTCTCTCATTTTCCTCATCCTCTTTACCATTGCAGCAATGTAAAATTTCTCTCTCCATTTCCCTTTTTTTTTCTCTTCCTTCTGTCTTCAGCATGGGAAGATCTTTTTAAGAGAATTCCCACTTGCCTCAAATAACATATGATTCTAATATTTGAAATTTCCTCTTCAAAAAATGATTTTTTTTGTTTTCAGTGTTGGGTGCATAGTTCTATACACTGGTCAGGGGAAGTTTCACGGCATCACCACAACGACACTAGAATATGTAGTGGATCAGGCTGATACAACTGTTAATAACCTCCGGAATGTATCAGATTACCTTGGTGCAGCTAAGAAGATAGGAGTTGCATCAGCATTTCTTCCCCAAGATGTCCAAAGAAAAATTGATGATATTGAAAGAAAGATTAATACTTCTGCTGCGTTTCTTTCTGAGAAGGCTCTCGATAATTCAGAGAATATACAATCTGTACTGGATCATGTGTAAGTAGATGCTATTTAATTATATTATGCTGCTTGCTTACCTAGCCAAGGCCTTTAACGGTTTCCTTTTCCCATGCACTACAGAAGGCTGGCTCTCATAATTCTTGCTGCTGTTATGCTCATTCTGGCATTTCTTGGATTTTGTAAGTGTTTAATCTCTTCATACTTGAGGGTAAACTTTGAAGGTTTATTTAACCCAATTACTTAAGCTCATTGTTTCTGTGTTTTTTGTGCCTACTTCTGCAGTATTTTCCATCCTCGGGATGCAGTCTCTTGTATACTTGTAAGTTAATTGCTCATATTGTTCTGTTCTTATTTGTTTCTACTTTTTGGATTTTTTTGGGGGTTTGTGAGTGTAACCTTTCGCAACGTATTCGTTAAAAATATTATTGAAGAGATCTTCATACTAATTATTTATATGTCAAGTGTCAAGTATGCAAAAATTTGGCTATTTCTCCTCTTTTAATGATCATTCAATAAAAATTATAAATTTGGACTAAATAGTCGATTTAACAATTTTCCTGGCATTAATAATAGTTCTTGAATGAAGTATAAATTATTTTGTAAGAACTTGGTGAATAATACGCTTGAACTTGTAGGTATAAAAGTTATTCGAATACAAAAAGGACTTAATCATTGATAAAAGGATACTCACAACTACCAAATGTGTAGTAAAAGTTAGTGGAGAATTAAAATAAATAAATAAATAATTTTAATAACAAATACCTTGTTATCAATAAACAATATTTTTTTTTAACATGAACACTAAGTGGTCTGATATTGCAGTTTGGTGATCATTGGTTGGATTCTTGTTACTGGAACATTCATTTTGTGTGGCGTTTTTCTCCTCCTCCACAAGTAAGTTTCTTTTATTTCAACTTGTTTACATTTTTCCATGTTCTAGATTTTGCACCACATAAATTTCCTCTGAAAAAGTTGTATTGAATCTTAGATTTTGACTGTTCATTTTTATTATCTGCTTTACAGTGTGAGTCTAGTGATAAGCTGAGATCATGACATTAAGCATATACATGAGAGGTTGGAATGTCTACCTTGTTACCGGTTTAAGAAACATGTGTATGGTGTCTGATGAGGAAAACACGCGTATTCCCATCAGGGTTTTAATATAATGCATACTCTTTTTCCCTTTTATTTGCAAGCCTCTTTAGTAGTTCTGTTTTTTCCCTCATTATTGGGTGCCTATTATTTCACAATTACGTATTTCCGCCTTGCTTAATTCAGTACGAGATAAGTAGTATAGTACCCAAGGTCTGAAGTGTTAGCTTAAAGTGAAGAGTGAAAAGTTACTAAGCATTGTTGGCATTTTTTACTCCACTGCAAACTGGAGTATCTTTAAGTTTCTTGGAATTATACATGTAGAATCTAGACTTCTGGAAAACATTCTTAAGCTGTTCATAAGGCATTCAATTGTGATGCTAGTCTGATGACTTCTTTTCTCTATGTGCGATAGTGGGGTAGCAGATACGTGTGTTGCGATGGATGAATGGGTTCAAAATCCAACTGCCCATACAGCTTTGGATGACATACTCCCATGTGTGGACAATGCCACAGCCCAAGAAACTCTCGTTCAATCAAAGAATGTGGCACATCAACTTGTCAATGTTGTTAACGGTGTCATCACAAATATTGCAAATGTTGATATTCCTCCAAATATTGGGCCACCTGCATATTACAATCAATCTGGTCCATCAATACCCATCCTCTGCAACCCATTTCATTCAAATCTCACTGCTCGAGAATGTGCATCGGGTGAAGCAGAACTGGAGAATGCTACTAAGGTACACAGAATTAGCATAGCATCAATCTTAGGGTTAAAAGAAGCTTTTGATTGCCTGAGGCTTTCCTGCTCGATTTTTCTTGTCTTATCCACTGCTTTATGACAAACTGAGAAACTGGTAGCTATAAATTTAGGAGGATCTTGTTAAAGTTTGACGTTGTTCCACAAAATTTATGTGCATCTTGAACTCATTTTGTCAAAAAGAAAAAAGAAGAAGAAGAAGAAACCTGTCTTGAATTCTGTGGAGAACTATTATTATGTTTATTTATTTTTTCTTCTATTGAGCTGAAAACAACCTTTGTATCTTTTACATTTCTCGTGATTTATGTTAAGGATTATGAAATATTTATTTTCCATGCAGGTTTGGAAGAACTATATTTGTGAAGCTTCATCTTCTGGTATTTGTACAACCCAGGGCCGGCTGACCCCAGACTACTACAGCCAAATGGCAGCTGCAGTAAATGTAAGCTATGGTCTTTATAAATATGGTCCGTACTTGGTTAGTTTGCAAGATTGCTCTTTCGTGCGACAGACGTTCACAGACATAGAAAACAAATACTGTCCGGGTTTACGGCGTTATACCCAATGGATCTACATTGGATTGGTTTTGGTATCTGGAGCTGTTATGCTCTCACTGATTTTCTGGGTAATCTACGCCAGAGAGCGACGACACCGTGTATATACCAAGAGTCATATGAGAAATTCTGCTCAATATTAGTAAAAACCACTCTTGCACAACCATGTATGGTTTGTAGGTATAGTGTGCACCTAGTTTTCCCTCGTGAATATTTGAACATTACATCTGATTATATTTTTGTGTAAAATATATTTGATTTTTTATAGTTGAATAATGAATTTATTTATTTACCTGAGCTGTTTCGATGGGATACTTAAAAATCTTTGTTTGCTCTTGAGGTATGCTCCCTTCAGCTTGCTCTCTTCTCATGAAATCGAAAGTTTGAGTCTTCCCGCCCTCAATCCAACTTAATAAATTAATTGAGGACTCCCCATGAAAGGCTAATCTCTGAAAATGCCAACTTGCTCAGCCAATTTTCAAATGAAATCTTTTGTTGTTTTTACATCATGCAAAGCTTGTGAACACATAGGGATGGTGGTTTTCGTGTTTGATGGTTTTGGATCTGTATTAGTGTGGGTGATGCTATTCATTTGCATTTGGCTTTTTTGGGTTGTTTTTATGCTTCTGTTTTTTAGTTTTCAAGAATTTTTTTAGATAGATAGGTATATTTGGAATTATTCCGAACCAATTCATGATTTTGAGAGAAAAATTATTGTAGCTTTCAGAATAGAAAGAGGTGATTTTTGGAATAAAATATTAATGCTTACCCCTGAAGTTTAAAGGAATTCTTATGCCTTTAAAAAAAAATGAAAGGAGCGACTTCAAACCACGTTTTCAAGTAAAAATATTTCCCGCCGAATATATTGTAGAAAAGAGGGAAATTACAAATGTAACCTTATCAAATTTTGAATGTACATCAATTTAAAAAATATAATGGTAAAATGATCACTTTCCACTCATTTTCAAACGATAAATCAAACTTTTATCTCAATTAATTAAGAAAATTTCCATGAAATGGGAATTAGAGTAAGGAGTGAGACCGACCTCCAAGATCCTTTCCTAATATTGAACCCAAAACTGAATTTCTGGTATTTTTTATTTTTATTTGAAGGAATATACTAAATGATTGTTTGAACCGTAAAATTGAAATGAGATTCAACCAATTGTTTCGGAGAATTAAAATCCGAAAATTGATTTTGTCCAATCATAATACAAACTAACAAAGTTTGAATTTCCAAACTAACCAAACAGTTACAGAATCACATTATAACAATACCAAGGCTACCAAAGTAAATTCCGAATCAAACTTTCTATTAAAGAAAAGGCAAAGAATCAAAAAGCCTCAAAGAACTCAAACAACGATCTTCCACTAATTTTCCCTCACAAAAGGGAAAGAAAACTATTCATAAAAAGCACTACATGTCCCAAACCTTTCCTTACCATTCCAATCTCATCTCATGGCATCCAATCCAAAGTCACACCACCGCACATGTCTCTGCGCCCCGACGACGCATCCCGGCTCGTTCCGTTGTCATTTCCACCGTAATCGCGGCCGTAAAGCGGCAGCCAAATTATCAATTCCTTCAATTTCAACTTCGCAATGGGAGTTAGCAATGGCAGGAAAGGAAAACGCATTGAAAGGTTTAATTCAACATATAATGATGAAGCCTTCAAGTAATGATAATCTTGAGAAGAGGAGGAAGAACTTTCTTCCAAAGCCATCCAGGTTTTGCTTAATGAATGATCATGGACATGGCCCATTGGCTGTTTCTTGAATCTTTAAATCAATTTCTTCTGTACATAATCCAATCCAATCCAAATAGGCTATTATTGCCTTAGTGTGATTTTTCATTCATCAAGTTCTTGTTTTTTTTTTACTGTTTCTGTTTTTTAGATTCTAGGAATTGGAAAATGTAAAAGAAAAATCATATTCTTGTGATGTAGGTAAATTCCACAATGTGTGGAACAAGAACTATTATGATTCAATCAAATTCAAGTTCAAAAGGTTTTATGACTGAACAAGAATTTCTTGAATATTTTTTTTTACTGATTGATTACTTGTTTTTTTTTTCTGGGAATCTCTCTGTTTTAATGTGATTGAGTTTGTTAAAAATCAAGATTTATGGTTGATAATCAGATTTTTGCTGTTTAGTATTATGAAATTATTACAAACAAGTATGATAAGATCACCCATAAATCATAATTAAGATAGATTCATAATATTGGTTGAAATATGTTTTTAATCTCTGTACATTTTGATCTCTAATTTTTTTTAAGCGTTTCAATCCTTATATTTTAAAGAATTTGATTTAATTTCCAGTTTTAAAAGTTCTATTGTAACTGGGTCACTATGCTTTTGCCTGATATAATGAATAAATTGATTTCTGAAAGTATATACATTAAATTGTTTATCATTTCATTTTTCTAAAGTATATATATTAAATTGTTATCAGTTGAAGTATATGGACTAAAACATATGTTTTCAATTTTCTAAAAAAAATGTGAAATTTAAATTATTTTCTAATTCAATTGATGAATATACATGTATATTGATATGATTACAATGAAATTATACGCTAATCATCTTCAAGAACAATGATAAAAATAAAAAAGAAGTGAAAAAAAAAATATCAAAAAAATTTGAATTGAGATTTTTTTTTCCTAGTCATTTGATGCCTTCTCCCCCTCAAATTATTAGAAACAAGAAAGAATAAATGTATGGGGACATTACATTTAAATTTGTCCAGTTTTTACATCATTATTTAATTCATCCCGATACATTTATAAAGGTAAAAGTAAAATATAATAAAATGAAATTCAAAACATATGAACAAAACCTAAAATAAAATAATTTTAAAATACTCTCATTAAATTATTAGTCTAATATGATCGATTTTTATTTGAGATATTATATTAAATTAGAGGAAAATGACTCGAACTTTGATCTCATAGGAAGAGAGTAAATATCAAACAAATTAAGCTAGGTTCAAATCGAAAATATTTCGAAGCTTTAAAATAATCAGGTTGAATATTTTTTTACATAATAATAAATTTATATTTGAAAAAAAGTTGGCGTGCTTAGGTAGACTTTGATTCAAAGTGCATGGTCAAACTTTCTAGTTGATTTTTTGCAAGGACTTGAATATGAGAAGAGTTCAACAATGATTGGCTCCATTTTTCTTTAATCATAAACTACATTTATTTATTTATTCATTAATGAGCTTTGTGAAAAAAGTCAAATAAATCAGACAATTTCCCAAGAGGAGAAAATGTTGAACCCTTGAGCTTTGAAGAATCTACATTATTGGTTAAACATTGGCTATTGACTCCTTTGTGTGATATTATTAGTTGAACATTGATTTTTTCATTTTATTTTTGAACTTTGAAAGAAAACTATAAATTTATTATTTAATCATTACTAATTGAATTATCATCGACATATTCATAGATATTTGATTAAATTCAAGATAAAATGAAGATAATATCTATTTTTGAAGCAAGTGTATGATTTATTCATTGTTGAAGTATATTATCAAAATGAGCTAAAGAAATACTATATGTATGGAAATAACTTTAAAAAAATAATATTATTGTGATTTTTAAAAAAAAATGGAAAAGAAAACAAAGGGTATGTGAATTGACTTATTAATTAAAGGAAAGGAAAGGGGAGGAGGCAAAAAGCATCAAAGCTTTCATGGTTTGAGGGTTTCCACCCCATGCGGATGTCTGGAAGACTCATATTTTTCAAAGGAAATCAAAATTCAATGCCATCAATTTATTATAGTGAAGGACCACAGCTTATCAGAGTGGACAACATATATTTAAATTATAAGTTACATTTTTTTAAGATAGTGTAAATCAATATTTAGATTAATCACCGATTATATGAATTAATAATTTCAATATGGATTTACTACCATTTGTCAAATTCAATAGCCATTAATGAATTTTAAAAAATTTATCTAATATTTATAAATGTGTCAAGTAAAAAGTATTTAAACATATAATATTTAGAAAAGAAAACGCTCCCTCAAATAATAAAAAAAAGTCATTGATTTAAGTTTATGATGAATTGATGTTTTACCAATTAATACTATGAAGCGGTAAAACTAGTGATAATATTATATTTACGAATTTAGATTTTACACGAGGTTTATAAATAAATTTTCAAACTGTTATTTTTATTAATATTAGGTTTGATACTATTAAATGTGAAAAACTCCTAGTATAAATTTACACAATACTGATTTAGACTGCCTTTCACGAAATCATCACTCCTTTTTAACCAAAAGATTGTGAGGAAAAAATATTTTCTATTTCATTTTCTTTTAGAAGCTTTTGGAAAAGTGATTTATCAATTTTTATCCAATCAACTGATTATGCATCAATATCTTAATTTTTTTTTATTATGCTACAATTAAAACTGTAAACATGATATACTTACATTTTCAATTGAATAAATCATATTCAAAATATATTATTTCAAGTTAAACAAAATTTTTACAAATATATCTCAGATTATCAAAATCATGAGTTACTCAAGCACATGATAATACTGAAATCTCTTACTTTTATATCAGATTAAATTACTTCTAATCTTATAAAATTTATATTTGTTTAATTACTTCCTTCTTTGTGAAATTATTTTATTTTATTTTTGCTCAAACATCACATAATTATGAATTAGTGTATACTTGAAAATGGTTGAAGAGTCAATATCGTAATGTTCACGCAGGATAGACAATTGTTATATAGGAATTTTATTCTCTACATACTTTTATTAATTGTTTTTAACTTTTCTTTTTGCCAAGATCTCCCACACTTTCGAATTTGGACCATTGACATAAAAATGGGAATATTATTATTCCATATGCACAGAAAAATAAATAATTTTCGTATATTTCTGTAATAATTTAAATAAAAAATGTCTACTGTGAGTGGTTGATGTGTCATACATTACATCTACTATAGATTTTCTATTTTCTTCATCAATGAACAATTATTTTTTACATCATTTCCATTTCTCATTGTTATATTAAATAATGATGTTTTTATTTATCAAATTAACTATTATATGTTAGTATTATAGAGTATCTGAAATTAAATAATTTTGATTTTAAAAAATAGTTCAATATTGTTTTTCTTTTGAGAGAAAAACTTTAATATATTCATGTGCAGGAAATTTATCTATTGATATTTAAAGGTCAAAATACCGTATGTCTCTTCAAATTTCCTTAAACCTAACATGAAGGCATTTTTTTTTTTCAATTTTAGTTAAGAAATATTATAAACCTCCTAATATCTCTAATATATAAAAGGCTGGATGTCTAAGAAACTTTTTTAGACAATCTTATCCCTTTTATTTTTTTAAAATTACCAATCATATCCTTTTAGACATTAATACCACGTTTTCATCTTCTTCTTTTTTATAAGACAAATCATCTCCTTCTTTGTATTCATGTTTTAAGTTTCAAGCCCTTTTATATTTTTTTATTAAATAATAAAAAATTGATTTATGGCTTACAATTACAAAAATGATATGGTATTATAATATTTGTATTTAACATATTTGATAACATTACTACTAAATGTTTTATACGTTAATTTTTGCTAAATTTATTGTTTTAGTATCTTAAACTTGAATAGTTTATTTTAATTATATTAATCAATTTTAACATTAATTATATTCATATTCTTTTAGAGAAATTAGACCTCTTTTTATCTATATAAATTATACCTGAGTTGAAGAGTAATTAAACTACTTTTTAATACGATCAATAAGTTTTCGAATTTCATGATAGCTTTATAAAAAAATATTTCAGTCGAGATATAGAACTCTTAAAACAGGTAAAAAAAATTCAAATAAGTTTGTAAAAAGTTTTATCAAATTATATTAATATGGCTTATGCTAATAAACATATTAAGATATTAAATTAAATCCATAATGTTTATTTTTTTTCTCAATATAAAAATATAGATAATGAGATTAAAATTGTAAAAATAGTATAATTTTAAGAAAGATAAATTGAAAACTACAATTGTGTTATTGATATTAAAATATTTCAGTTATTGAAATAATTTCTCATATCTAATTTGTATTTTAAAAGATAATTGTATATTCTATCAATATTGATCTAAATTGTATAATTTCAATTTAAAAATTATATATTTTTCTAAGTCTCTCCATTATAAAAGTAAAACCAGCAAAACAAAAAGATTAAAAATTCCAACTTAAAAAACTAAATATCTTAAATATTATACATGAGAATTAGAATTAGAATAAGAACCCCAATAATAAAAATTAAAATAGGACTCTAAATTTTTATCTTTAATTTTTAATATAAAAAAGGGGTCCTAGAGAATATTTTTAAATATTTTTTTTTTTGAATAAAACTCTCAATGTATTCTTAAATAGATTAAATTAAAAGTGATTCTTAGAGAATCATTGTTCACTGGATATTAAATTGTTTTTAAGCTACTTTTGATATTCTTTAACGTCTAAAGACAAATTGCGATAATTCAATTCATCATTAAACTCTTAATTAAATTTATTTCCTAAAGAATAACTGTTCACCATTTTTCTGAAATTGTTTTCTTTTACAACTTTTGATATTCTTTAACATAAAATTAGGTGCATTTACTATAATTTCAATACACCTGTCATGAAATTCTTATAATCAATTAGGTTTTGGTATTCTTAACCCCATTTAAATTTGTTGCCTATAAATTCTAATTTTTCATAGATGGAAATGGAAGAGGGTTTATTTTAGGGAAATTTACATAAATGTTATAATTGAGTGAAATATTTACAAAAATGTTAGAAAAAAAAAATATTTACAAAAATGTTATTATTTCAAAAGTCGAGTATATCAGTCAATCTATTAGTATATCAGTCAATAATTAATAGTATATTAGTGATATATAATAGTATATCAATGATAGAATATTAATGATCAACTGATAAACTACCATTGATATACTAAAAGTTCACTGATATACTAATAGTGATTGACTGATATACTCAGAATTTTTAAAATTCTAACATTTTTGTAAATATTTTTTTTTTCCTAACAAATTTGTAAATATTATAAAAATTTCTAACATATTTGAAAATGCCCCTTTATTTTATTTTATTTTTTGAATAGAACGGAACATGTAAAGTTAGAATATGAAAAGTTTGAATGTTAAAAGGTCTTTACATTTGTTAGTAATTAGTTTTAAATTTTCAAAGGATTTGAAACATAAATTATAAATAGGAAAATATAATTCTTGATATTTTAATTAACTTCATTTTTTTTAAGAAATTAAAATAACCTAAAAACTCTCCTTACATTTTTTAAAATTTACAAAGTTACGTCTTCATCAATTAATTATCAATTACTAATTAGTTTTTTTTTAAAAAAAAAATTGCCTTGACCCATTAGATTCTCATAAACATTAGTTTTTTAAGATGAAAAAAAAGTTGGAAAGACGTTTCTTAATTTCTTCCCACAATAAAAGCTTGAAACCATTAATTATATAGCATTAAATTACATTTGTCAAAACATCAATGACAACCTTTTTAACTTAGAATGAATGAATTGTAACAAATTATTCGTATTGGAAAAAAAAACGTGTATCGTTCTGATTTCTCCCTTCACAATAAATAAACTTGCTTTTTGGAAAATTTCATACTAAAAAAAACAAAACAGATCTTTCCACATGAGTGAGAAGCATGAAACACAATTCTTTTAGTAAACATTTTTTCTATTACTCTCTATTCTATGCATTGGAGTGATTTTTTCTATAACATTTTGATTTAGTTTTTCATCTGCTAGAGAAATTGAGTTTGTAATTTAGTCGTGCATGATCACAGTTTCTTTTTCTGTTTTGCAGTGTTCATATCTCATTCGACTTTTCTTAGGTAAGATCTTTACATTTTTATATACTACGTATAAAAATGGCATCATGCCTCTTATCTATTTTCTATTGCAAATCACACTATTACAATTGTTTAATTATAATGTTTTGTATAATTAAAAAATTTCATAGATTTTTTGAGAATCATATGTGTTCAATGATGATTTTAAATTATTGAATGCAGCTTTTACGATAAAGACCCAAAATCGTCAAACCACATCGACATTCAAGACACGACGACTATGATATTCAATGAGCCGACTCTAGCTCTTACCCCATGAAAGCTCTTTCTGTCCAACTCCTCTTACTACTTTAGTGGATCATTAATCTCTCACATTTGGAGTTGCTTTGTTAAATAAAATCTAAGGTAAATTCAATGTCGTTTTGATAGAATAGAAACATATTAGATGAAAATTGTTTTTTTTTAAGGAAATGTTAAGATTTTATTAGGGAATAAGAGTGTTTGATTTGCTTTTTCTTTATTATACTTTAAGACGTTTTCAATTAATGATTTAATTATATGAAATTAAACTTAATTTTAATTGAAACAGTTGTGGTCATAGATTAAATCATTATAAGACAACGCAAAATAATTTTAGCTTGAAAAATTGGTAAATAAACAACATAAATTTTATTTTAAAAATAAATTATGTTGCCTTGACCAATTGTTTTGGAGAGAAGTAAAGTTATTTATATTTGTTACAAATATATTACAGAATATAATGAAAAAATAGAAAGAAATAGAGCTTTATTTTTTTTATTAAATTTTGATATAGATTATACATTTAAATAGAAAGATAATTATAACATGTTAACATTTTCAATGAGAAGAAATATAAGTATACTTAATTCAATAAAAATATGAAATTGACACAATAAATAATTCAATTTGAGATTTTTTTTTTAAATTTTCAAATATAAACCATCAAAATAGTAATAATGAAATAATAAAAATATAAAATCAAGGAATGATATTGCCATTGGTATTTTTAAATTTAAAATTGTTTATTATTATAATTTAAACGCATCAAATTTCTTGAAATATGGTTTTACAAACCTTGATATGATCAACAAATCAGTTGGATCTATTGTGGCACCAGTCAATTGGAAGATTAGAGATTGATGTGGGTTATATCACTACAACAAACAAACACCCTAAAGAAAGGCAAAGGAAATGATAATTTCAAATTTCTTCATGTTTATGATTTATGATGTTTTTTAAAAATAAATTCATGAGGTTTTAAAAAATAATATAATGTATGAATTAAGTTTAAAATAATTCATAAAAAAAGTATCCTCATTTAAATGTAATAATTTAATTACTCATTGTGTGGTTCTCATCTATAGTATTAGTTTGATGTTAATTAATTAAATTACAATTCTTGAGAGTGAACACGTTCTTTTAGATAATAATAGAATGAACAAATTAAGTCATCTTTTTAACACTTCATTGAAAAAGTATTTAAAAAATGTTACTGTACTTAGTTAATATATGAAAAATAGACAAATATTTAAGAACTAAGTTTTTACATTTTTTAAAAGAGTTCTTAAATTAAAATTTTAAATATGTAAAAAATGTTACTAATGTTTAAAAAAAAAAGTGCAATCAACATGATGCTTTTAATTGGATTAAATTATTTTATAATAAATGCATCAATTTATTTATTTAAACATATAATAAAAACTCAACATGTTAAATAATATATATTTTTTAATTTAAATAGGATTAAATCTAAATAATTTAACTCACTTTTAAAGAATTAATTAAGAAATTCACCCATGACACATATTTGACGTATGCAACTTTATAAATTTGACTTGATATTATTTTTAATCTTAAAAACCCAAACAATTACTTAATTTCATTTAAAACAATTTTTAACACATCAAAATATAATAAAATTGAATTTTTTACGTGCAACGCACGTCGTAAAAATCTAGTTATATTAAATTAGGGGAGATTCGAACCTTCAATCTGAATGAAAACACTAATACCTAACTTCTTAATTACCATTTTATCCAATATTCAGACTGGTTCAATTTTTTTTTAATCAAATATAGTAGTCTCATACCTATAAGCATCATAATGCTATAGAAAAAAAAAATCTGTATGTTTTAAAAAGAAAGAGAAAAAAATATTAATTAAAATTAGTGATAGTTAAATCAAAGATTACGTAACATCTACACTACACAAAATCATTAATCAAACTACTTTTGAGTAACAGTCAATGTAGCAATGAAGATCAAGCCATAGACTATCCACCAACAAAACAAACCATGCACCGGTTAGTTGGCAAAGATCAAAGGGCGGTGTAGTTAGTTGCTTCCTCTTAATTATTAATTATAGGTGTTTTAAAATCTCTATATTTATATTATTTTTGTAAATATTATGTACATGAAGACGGGAGACTCGAACCTTCGATTTATAATACAAGTTAACAATCATTTTAAATTTAAACTTATATATATTACTTTTTTCATTTTAAGAAAATCTCAAATTAATATAGATGTTTTTTATATTAAAAAAGAAATAAAAAAGATATTATCCTTTCAATGATGTAAAATTTTAATGGTACCGGTCAGCAACAACTATATTTTTATCATTTTAATTTGGCAAATTGAAGCTTTTATCTGTAACATAGATTTGCAGATTTTGCCAAGTAATGCTTGTGTGGAGGTGACAAATTGAGATTTCTGAAGATTCTTCAATTTATATTCTAAGTTAAATAATCTATAAAAAAAATTATTATAAGTTTATAATGAATGGTTATCTTAGCATATAGTTCTACAACACATACTACAGAAGGCACAAACCAATTTTATAATATAATCTTTTAGGATCCGTTTGGTAATCTTCCCAATTTCTATTTCTTATTTCTATTTTTTAAGAAATTGAGTTGTTTGGTAAATCTTCCCGTTTCTTGTTTCTTTTTTTTAAAAAAACACTTCCTAAAGTTGTGTAGAAATTTTAGAAACAACAAATTCTAGTTTCTTATTTCTGTTTCTTGTTTCTAAAATTTTCAACACATTGATAAATTATTATGTTGTCCCATTTTGACTTATAAAATATATTATAAATATCCAAAAATTATAATGATATAATATTTTTAAATATGTCATTTAAAATTGTAATATTTAAAAAAAATTATTTTTTTTAAAATGAGAAACAGAAACAAGAAATAGTTACCAAACACATTTTTGTTTCTTTTTTCTTCCAGAAATAAGAAATAAGAAATAGTTATCAAACATGTTTTTGTTTCTCTTTTTAAAAACACAGGAACCAGAAATAGAAATAAGAAATGGAAACGAGGAAGGTTACCAAATGGGTCATGGCCATGAAGTTTTTCTTTTAAAGAAAAAGATAGAGAAAAGGTATCCTTCATTCATGATCAGCTTGTGAGCATTCTTTTCTTTTGGTGTGGAGCCAAAATAAAAACTGGGATATGGGGTGAATCTGATAAATGCTTTGGAAAACTAAAGAGAGAGATAAAAAGGAAATATAGTTGGATTGGAAGAGATAAAAAGCAAACAAGTTGCCTATCTAAAGGAGGATGCTCTCCAAATTTATCCCCTTAATAGCCCTTTGCAATCTCACCATATAGCAATATATATTTTTTGGTTTAATATTCATTTTAGTCCCAATCTTTGAGATTTTATCTATTTAGATCCTGAAGTTTTTAAAAAATATTTTAATCCTAAAAATTTACATTGTATTATATTTGACCCCAACATTATCTCTCTATAAAATTTATATAAAAAAAACCACTAGACATTTTTTTTATTAGTTTATAATATTTATTTATCACATTATTTTAATTTATATTTTATATATTTATTGATCCAATTTTTTTCAACTAAGTTTTTGTTTTTGTTTATATTTGATTTTATTTTGTTTCATTCTTCAATATAGGAGGATTTTATCTTTAAACTAAATGCAAATGTCATTTACTAGAAAAACTAGAAACAGAAAACTGAACCGACAAAACCGAACCGATTCCCATTGTAAACCGAACTGGTTTTGGCTTTTAAAATTAATTGAAAAATCGAACCGATTTCACCTATAAAATAACATAGGGATCAAAACACTAATAAGATCGAAAGTTTGAAGGTTCGAATCTTAAATTAATTGTAGAAAGGCAGAGTTTCAAGTCTTCTACGATCTGATTTTGGTTTTTATTTTAAAATCAGACCTTCTATTAGAGAGAAAGTTTCATTTTCTTAAGATATGGGGTTCGACCCTCAAGAGAGTGGCTCAATCCTTAACCCAACACTTAAAAAAATGCGAGAGAGCCACTCGACATTCTTTGCAAGAAAATGTTAATATTCTTATTATCATTTCAATAATGTTTACATTATAACTAAATCTACATCTTATTTTTTTTACCGGAACAACATTTTAAAACAAAGAATCTATTTTTGCAAATAGCATCTAAATAGACTTTAGAAAAAGAAAGTAACAAAAAGCACCAATTTAAATTTTTAAAAAAAATGGAAATCGTTAAATTCGTTAAAAGAGTATTTGATAAAGAAAGATGACCACTCATTAAATAAAAAAGAAAAAGGAAAAAAAAGTGGTAACCAACGATTGGGTCACAGACGGGACCATCCTTCCATGTGAATTGAAATCGTAATGCTTTGCACCTAAGCTTTTCTTTCTCCCTCTGGCCCACCGTTATAACAGACGTCGACTTCTCTCCAATCCCACGAATTTTTAATTCACATATAAAACTGCAGTAATCCCATGTTGTATCGTTATAACTGGACCATCAAATTTTCCCCAATCTAAAAGGCCATATAAAATTAAAAAATATTTAAGTCTCGACCGGCCACGAATTTTATCAGATAAATCATATCAATACGTTTTATATCCCAATTTTATCTCTCATTCTAATAATTCCTTTGATTCATTAAACATAATTTAATTTAAATTAAACAAAATTATTATTTTGTACCATCTAAAATATAGACCTAAACATCTATACATCTAAAGCTAGAGTTCAATGAATCCCATCAAAACCGCCTTAAAATATATCATTATCATCTCATCAAATCATATAGATATAAAAATTGTCTTTTTTTTTTTTTTTTAATTTCTTCCTCTAAATTATTATAATTTGCAAAATTATTTTGGAAAAAGAAAGAAACCGCCCACCGGATAAGATATGTAAATACAAAATCATATGGGGTACGTGTAATTCAGAGGGATAGTGTCAATCCGGCATCCTCAGTACGTGTCAACATTTTTCAGAATTCCTAGAAAGCTGTCAGATTAATATTTATAAATAAAAAAAAAACACAAGAAAGCTGTCAGATTAAACGGCACTCTGTTTTATCGTTTTGTTTAAATTATTTATTTATTTTCCCTCTAAAAAAAATATTAAAAAATCAGGACAGGACAGACCAGATCCAGTCGCAGGCGCCGCCCATAGCTTAGCCACAAAACCGTTCGCGTTCAGATTCCTCAACCCGACTCCCAACTTCCCTCTCTCTCTTTTTTTTTTTTTTTTTTTTTGAAAGACCCTCTCTCCTTTTTCTTGGTTAGGTCAAAAGTTGTATTTTTATTTTTTTCTCTTAAATGCCCTTCTACTTTAGCGTTTTCACATTTATAGTAAGTAATTTTCCAAAACGCTGAACTCATCTTACTCTTACCTTTATTATTTATTCTATTATAGTGCTTGCTTCTAGAGCACTCTATTTTTTTTTTATTATTTAAAACTTAAATGTAGATTTGATGGGTAAATAAAATATTACCTGTTATTCTAATGTGTTTTGGTTTTTTGAAAATATATGTTATTTATGAATTTTTTTACAATATTAAATAATATCATTTGCTCGGTTGATGATTAGTTTTTACATTACCATTAAAAATACATAACATATTTTTTTCTTCTAAATGTAATATATTTAAATTATAATTATTAATAATCGTGTATTACTAAAATAACATATTACTTCCAATTAAATAAGCTTTAATATTTATTATTTTAATTTTAATTCTTACTTAAATAATTATCATTTAAATGAGTATTTATAAATTAAAACTCTTATTTTACTACAAGTTAATTATTAATACTATTATTTATCAGTTAAATAATTTATCGCAAATAATATACTATTAAATAAAAAATTTACTCTTTAAATATAAAAATTAAAGTGATGATATACATAAAAATACATATCTAAAATATTTTATCTATGATAATTTATGTTAATGGTATACTATACAACAAAGAAAACAGTCAGAAGATAAATCTATTTTGAAAATAATATCATTTTTAATAATAAACCATTTTTTGAAAACAGAAGGCTAACTTTTTTGTACATGTTTTGTAAAATTATTCATAAAAAAAATTTAGATATTTAATTTTTAAAGTTTATTTTTGAAAAAATAGGTAGACTATATAGAAGGGACACTAACGATAGGAACAAAAATTACATTGCATAAACAGGTGGCAAAAATTAATATAGTAATTATTCGTAGACAACCCTGAAATTTTATCTAAACTTATTTATATTTTTCTAATATCACTTTTTTAGGAGAGCTATTCCTTTACCTTTTATTATTATTTAAACCAAACACCCGATTGAGTTGAGACACCATTCCCTTACTTTTAGTTTCTATGTAATTTGGATTTGGTGGTCCCTATTAGTTTTTAGTTTCTTAACTTGGAAATAAATAAAGTAGGTTGCTAGTTTATATAATTTGTTTGAGTTTTTAAGTTCATGAATGTTTTATTTTCGTATCAAAACTTTTAAAAAATATTTCAATTTAATCTATAAATCCTACATAAAAAAGTTTTTTTAATCACTGTCGTTAAAATTTTCAATCTAAATTAACGATCTAACCGCTCAACTGTTTAGATTCATTTTTTTTTTATAGGATGGAAAGTTCGAGTGTCTCCTCCCCTAATTTAATATAATATCTATTTTTTTTTAGTGATTTATAAAATTTAATGCCTTTTCAAGATTTAAATTCAATACATTGAACCAAATTACCACCATAATAATATTCAGTTTACGACTGTTCAATATTTGGACAGGTGGAAGAGGAAAATTCATCGAATTATTTAATTAACTTTTCCGCGGAGAATCCGTGTGGTGTCTCTAAAGTGGTTTCAGTTTCATCCCATTAACAATAAATAATTTTAATTTCAGTTTAATAGCCTAAATAATAGGGGAGGAAAATAGTAACTTCCACACACGTCCCCCAAGATTTGTATTATTAATTTATTGTCCCGTAGTGATATAGAAATATAATAAAGTAAAGGGGTACATCTGCAAAATCTTGAGAAAGATACCGCCACGCTTCTCACTCCGCTTTCCTATAAATACATAGCTCGAGTAAAATTAGGTTTGCCAATTTGAAGAGCCAAACACGGCTTAATTAGAAGAAACTATCTTCTCCTTCTTCTTCCTCCTGCCTTCTCTCTCTCTCTCTTCCTTTTCTAGATTCGATTGTCTCTCTCTCTCCTCACTCTCTCACTGCATCTAAAATGGCGG
The DNA here is from genome assembly GCA_028015215.1 of Gynostemma pentaphyllum. Classification (NCBI taxonomy): domain Eukaryota; kingdom Viridiplantae; phylum Streptophyta; class Magnoliopsida; order Cucurbitales; family Cucurbitaceae; genus Gynostemma; species Gynostemma pentaphyllum. The sequence continues at coordinate 16,128,160 of CM051351.1, read as the reverse complement.
TTTCTTCTAGAAAATCAAACGGACCCGTTCTCCGTTCTCTCTCACCTTCTGGAAGATTCTACACCTCTTATTCTTCATCGCCGTCTCCTTATTCCACATCCAGAACTACCACTTCGTTACTTCATAGATCCGTTTCTCCCTCTCGTATAAACCTTCAAAGTTCTTCATCGCCATCTGCGTCGTCCGTACGCTTTTCTTTGGACCGGTCCATCTCTCCGAACCGGCCGATTTCGGTTTTGACTCGGAACGGCGGAAATCAAGTAGTGAAGAGGCAGATTAACCAGAAGAGGACGTGCATGTGTTCACCGACGACTCATCCTGGTTCGTTTCGGTGTAGTCTCCATAAAGGCATCAACAACTCTCAGTCATCGGCTCCGTATTCGTCGAATCGGCTCAACGCTCGGAGATCGGCGATGACGAATTCGTTAGTCAGAATCGGAGGTGTTGAAGGCGATCTTGTGAAACGAGCTTTGACGGCGTTGATTAGGCCTTCATCGCATCAACAGAAGCGCCGGATGGATTTTCGTCCGAGACCGAGCCGGCTTTCGGTTATGTCGAAAGTCGATGATTTCTGATGATTTCTGATGCAGATTTGGTACGTTGGATGATAAATTGTGGTTTATTAATCTTTTTTCCATCTTCTCTGAGTTTTCGATGATGAAGACGGCGGTTTGCGGCCCAGATTGAACAAAATGGAATCAGATCCATTGAAACAAGCGGTGGAAATTGGATCTGGCCGATATAACGGCGTGTAAATACAACACATAAATATATAAGGATAGATTTAATATAGTTTCCGTGAAATTGGTAACAAATCGCGGAGCTTTGGAACCCTAATTTTCCATCAATTTGAATATTGAATCATACAATGAAAAGAACCCTAACTGGACTTAAATTTCTAATTACAAAAGGAATTATTTGCGTCTGCCTGCATAATCGTTAAATTCAGTTCATAAATATCACAAGAATCGATTTCCCCTAATTCTCGTCATTTCCTTTTCCTGATACCGTTGTTCTTGTCGTTGGTAGCTTTTCTCTGTTCATCGTTTTTGAACGCATTTCGCCGTAATCCGTTCCGTCAATTGCCGTGATATTTCTAAGGTAAAATCAATTTCATCTGTTTTTATTTTATTTTTCAGTAATTTTTAATTGATTGTTTACAGATGCATTTGCAGGTTGAAATTGAGGAACAAATCGGAACTTTAAGATCTATGATTGTGAAATTTTGACGAACATGAACAAGGACATGAAGGAGATTTTGACAAAACGTATTGAACAAAATTCCAAATCTGGTTAATTGGGGTTAAAAAAATAATAAATTAATTATAAATAAAAAATAAATTATAAATGAAAGGGTATGGAATTGGAATGAATTGACAGATGAGATGAGAAATGAAATGATGATAAACCAATGGACTTGAGCTGTCAATTCAAAATCAAGGGAAAGAAAGAACCAACTGGCAATTGATTTGGTCATCAAATTCAATTAGAAAGAGATGGCATTTCAATTTTTTTATTAAATAATTTTTGTTGATAAAAAGTCGTAGATATCTTAGTTTCATAAATAAATTGGGGATAACAAAGAAGTTAAACAAGAGATGACCTTTGGAGGTGGGGAAGGGGTGGAGCCGTGGAGGGTAATAAAGTCAAATACTTTTAGAATAGAATTTGGAATCACTGGAACAAAGGAGGAAGCCACATCAAAAGAGAGGACTTGGTCTCAACCCAATATGTTGGAAATTAAAGAAGAAAAAAGAAAGAAAGAAAATGGTGAACTTATAAAATAATGGAAAAATATTCTAAGATTAGACTGTTGTTCGAGTTTTTCTAATTTTTTTATAAAACATATTAATAGTCATAATTGGTCATGTTGGGTTTCTTGGGGGAGTTGTTTTCTGACTATCTTACATGTCTCAATCTTATAGGACCATTAATAAAAAAAATACCTTAAAGAGTTCGGAGGTACTCTTCTTGATTAACTCAAGAGACGAGTAATTTTTCTTGTTTTATTTCATATTAATTGAAAAAAAAAATATTCGAGTTTAATTAGGGGATATAAATATTTTCATTATTAGATTAAAAAATAAGAATGGGGTAGACTATTGGTGCATTTTGTAGGACTAAAATGGTATGAGACTGATCCGAACAATTTAAAAAAAAAAAAAAAAGTATAGAGGGTAGAGGGCAGGCCAGGCCAAGCCCCACCATGAGGAGATGATTCCGTAGAGGAAATGAGTAACTCAATGAAAGAGAAGAAGATGAGAGAGTGGATAAAGTTGATAAAAAAAACACTGAATGAAAAGGAGTGCCGTAGACGCATTCAGGCATGTCATCGTCATCGACCTCCACATCGACAACAATGCTATGCCATCTTCTCTATTTATTTATTTATTCAATCCACTTATCTCTTTAAATAATAATAAAAAATTAAACAAAGTTAATCCGCTTTTTTTTTTTCTTTTTGTAAACTAATTTTTTAAGAAAAGATCTTTGCTGCACATAGTTTTTTTTTTTTTTTAAATGAATTTGTGCTTGAATAAGGAGGTGGTAAGATAAGCCATATGTAGTAATAATGTTAAAAATTTAATAGAATGGTGTAATATGCCGATGAAAATGTTAAAAACTATTTTAATAAGATAAATGGTACCAGATGACATTTTATGAATTTACATTTTAAATGGAAAAAGACATTTTTGGTCCCCGAGTTTTCATTTTGTTTACCATTTGGTCCATGAGTTTTAAAAAAGCGACATTTTGTTTGGTCCCTGCTGTCAAAGTTGTTAGGAATGGCGTCCTAGAACTTGTAATTATTTAATAATAATAATTTATTAAGAATAAATTAAATAAATAAACATAAGTTCTTTATATTATCTAGATTGATTCAATTAATGATATTAGGAATATATGGAAATATATAAATATCAAACATTCAAATAGTAAAACCCTAAGTCACTCTTATGAAATCACGACTTATGTGAGTCATACGAGAGGATTAAAGTCGAGATGAGTAACTTAAACGTGTCTACGATCAAACGGATAACGTTTGGGAACCTTATCCTGGTAACACTGTTGATAGCTTCGCATTTTGTTTATAGACAAATGATCGAATCCTGATCATTCATGTGGGAGACATGAAATGGAAGTATCATATGCAATGTTGATTGTATAAAACAGGACCACGATGTTCGATCAAATTTCTCATTAGTACCGGTTTTCTTAGAAATAATCGAATATCAAACTAAGTTTATCAATCGTGATAGATCTCAATCCTGAAGTGAAATGCGGACTCTATTTGTGGAGTTATGTTCTTTGATTCACATAGTTGAGAAGCGTCTGTAAACGCTCAATACACTTCGTTTTGGGAACATGACTAGATAAGTAGTTGGGAACTCATTTTCACGAGATGGAATTCATAACTTTCCTATAAATTAACTGGTATCGGTGCGATACCTAAACATTTTAGGAACTTTAGGAAACTCCTTGATGTCCTGATTCGAGATATGAACAAGTGACGTCACGACTTCTATTGATCACAGAAGTATCTTATCTCTAGTTCGACTAAAGATAAAGTTCATTGGAGAATCAGCGGGAAGCAAGGATAAAGCGGTAATTACAGGGGCAAAACGGTAAATTTATCCGCCTGTAATTATGAGGGTTCCACGTGAAGGATATATCACAGATATAAATAATGATAAACTAAATGGACATAACTCATCTATAGTGAGAGGAGTTCAGCTATGAATCTATAGTGGAATCATTCATAGTTAGATAATATGTAATTAATCGATTATGTGTTAATCACTTAATTGACTAATTATTAAGCCCATGATCTATAGGTCCATCGGGTCCCTATGCTTGCCCAAATATCGTAGTCGCGAAATCAAGTAGAAGAAATGGAAATTTTAAGTAAAGTGAATTACTTAAAATAGGCAATATTAATTGTTTAAATATTGAGTATATTTAAACGGTAATTAATATAAACATTATTAATTGTTTAAATAATGAGTTTATTTAAACATGAAATTAATAATGAAATATTATTAATTATACATTATTAATTATTTAAATATTGAGTATATTTAAATGGTAATTAATAATTTGAAATTAATTAACAATTATTAATTGTTTAAATAATTAATTATATTTAAACGGAAATTAATAATTAAAATTAATTAAATTAATAATAAAATATTGTCAATAAAATTATTAATTTATGGAAATTAATAATTATAATATTTATTATTAATTATTTAAATAATGAAAATTATTTAAATGGAAATTAATAATTAAATATAAATTGGATAATATTTAGTCGGGAGAAAATATTAATATTATTAATTGTTTAAATAAAATATTTTATTCAAATGGTAATTAATAAATAAATTAATCAAGTTGGACTTATTAATTTAAGAGAGAATTTCAAGCCCAATTGGATTAATGAACCCAATTGGAATTGGCCCAAAATAATTAATTAAATAAATTGTATTTATTTATTATTTTATGATGGTAAAATCGGCCATGACATGTATTTTTAGGAGATAATTGTTTGAATTATATCCTAAAATAATTACATAGATTTATTTACCCAAGATAAATAAAAATAAAGAAAATAAAATAATCTCCTATTTATCCATGGCATTTTCGAAATTGCTAGATAAAGGAAAGAGATAATATTTTTTCTTTTTGTGTTTATCTCTATAGATTAATCCTAATGTGATTAGGATTCCTATTTTTCTATAAATAGGAGGGTTGGGTCATTCATAAATCATACAATTTAATTTCATAGAAAGTTGGAACTCTCTCTTCTTCCCTTCTCCCTCCCTTGGCCGAAATTCCTAGTGTTATTGGGAAGAAAAATATTTTTTTCTTCTTCCCAATTTCTTCTTAAGTTCGATCCCACAATCGGATTTCGTTTGATCGATCGGGATATAGCATAAAAGATCCGGTGTTGCTGAGGATTGATGCTGTAAAGAAACCTCCAACCGATTCTCCATATTTTACTCAATGTAAGTAAAAGTTTTTTTTTTTAATTTTCGAAAAACTAGCATGAATCTACATGTTTTTATCACAAATTGCATGATATTAATAGATCCTAAACTAAGTGTTAATTTGTGTTACTAAATAAATTCCGCTAATTTAGTAAATCATCCCTTCAAAAGTTCTGTTAAATACTTGACAGAAAGGTGACATGACATTATTTTATTAGTTTTATATTTATTTACTTGCTTATATGTCATATTTTAAATGACGTGGCATATGTAGTGAGTTTATATTAATATTTCATTTACTTATGTGGCAACATCCTCTCTCTCACCTCTCTTCATCTTCTTTCTTCTCAGATTCCCTTCCTCTATCCATGACCATGATTGCTTCTCTTGTACATCAAAACCCAGATTTCAGTGAAGATCATGGATGTCTTCTTTCTAGATTGAAGATCATGAAATATTGAAGAAGGAAATCCATTGTTCACGCTTCTCCCTCTCAACTGGTTCTTTGAAGATTTTGGAAAATTTGACGACGCGGGATCGCGAACGGTGAGAAAACTTGAAAACGAACTTGAATCGAGCATTCAAAGAAAACTGATGGGGAGTTCGATTCCTGCCTATAGAGAACGCTTGTTCATTCGAAGAGAATCATGTTCTAAAACTGAAGCTAAATTAATTCCTTGGAATCTCATGTTGAAGGGGACACAGATCGAATTTCTAAAAGAACCCCCAAAAAACACAGATCTAATTTGTTTTTACCCATACCCATTAAATCTGACTAAAACATAAGCAACATCCTATATCTTAGCCGATTTGAACAGATTTGAGAAGAGAGGTACTTTGAATTAGAGATAATCATATTTTCTTTGTGCAGATTTGAGTTGAGTCTTCAAAGAATATGCTTTCTTTTTTACAGATCTGAGAATGATTTTTTTACAAATATGAGTTGAGATAGGTAGTTCAAACATAATAATGTCGATTTTTTGATAGATCTAGAATACGAAATTGTTAGAAGTTTTGACCCATATCTTGATTTTGGGGGAAAGGTTTTGACCCAGATCTTGGTTTTGGGGTTCAAAAACGTCGTGGATATGAACGAGAATCCTTGCGCGATGAACCATGAGGTCACGATGGAGAAGATGAACAGGAAACGAGGGAACGATTTTGATTTTCATATCATGAATGATTTAGATTTAAACTTGAGAGGTTAGAATTAAAAAAAAAAAAACTTGAGAGGTTGGAACGATGGAGAAGATGAACAGTGGATGAGTTGAGAGATTGAGGGAGGTGAGAGAAGAGAGATAGATATACTAAAAAAAATACATAAATAAAAATATATTACTATAAAATTGATTCAAAATGCCACCTCATTTAAAATATGCCATGTAAGTAATAAAATAAATATAAATGAATATTTTTATGCCACGTCACCTTTCTGTCAAGTATTTAACAGAACTTTGACAGCAGGGACCAAATGGTAAACAAAATGAAAACTCAGGGGCTAAAATGTCGCTTTTTAAAACTCAGGGACCAAATGGTAAACAAAATGAAAACTCGGGGACCAAAAATGTCTTTTTCCCTATTTTAAAAAACGACATTTTTTTTAAAGGCATGTGTGAGGTGGGTTTCACACTTCCTTTAGATGATGTTGAAAAAAATGTATTTGTTAAAAATCTAAAAAATTTAGAAAATACAAATTCATAAAATATTATTTTTAAAAAACCCCTTTTAAAAATATATAGATATGTTTGATTAGTATATGAATGAATGATAACCACACGAGTAACATCAGTAATACAAATTCACTAATTAAATACTATAAAATCTATTATATTTATATATACTTTTTAAATAATATTATCTTTTTAAAAGCCACCCTAAGAAATATATAAATCACATGGTAGTGATAAACTACCCCTCGGTTCTAAAGAGGGGAAAAGCCAAAGCATATGTGGTATGGTCATGGTGTGGGTAGAAAGTGTTGGTAATATAAAAATTCAAGGCCATAAAACTATATGTATTGCATAATTTTAAAAATCTTATATTAATTAATTTGGTATATTTTTTAAAGTGTTCATAATCGTATGATATATTGAGTAATTACTGATTTGATGTATTTGAATGGAATTTTTTTTTTCCAACATATTAATCAATTAAAATTTAAGTACCTTTTGATTTCTTTTTGTGGATTTTTTTTTAATGAAGTGCATGTATGTTGTTGCAACTAATTCTAAAACGGAAATTTGGGTAAATTGACCTCCAAAATCTTAAAATAATGTTTATTGACCTCCATTCTCAAATTAACCTTTTTTGACCCTTTGATGATGTCACTTTGGTATGAAATATCAAAAATACCCTTCACTTTATCTTCTCCAAATTTCCATTCCACTTATCTCTTCTCCAACTCTCCCTCAACTTTCCAACTTCCATTGATCTTCATCTCCATTGATCTTTAATAACCATTGATTCTTCTTCATCTATCAACTTCAACTTCCATTAATTCTTCATCTCTAACAACGAAAAGGTACACGGTGATTTGAAATCTCAAAACTACTTCGATTTCCGGAAATGGAAATCCTTCGAAATCCATGGATTCCATACCTCCGGATTCCAAACAACACAACAACAAGAAGAATAAGAGGAAGAAGAAGAATAAGAATAAGAAGAACCCATGTTTTTAGCTTCATCTTCAATGGGTTTCGTTCGTCATCTTGAATAAAAAAAGTGGGGGAACTCCGGAATCCGGAAAAAGAAAAAAAAAATTCTTCGAATTCCGGAGATATCCTCCGGAATCCGGAGGTAGACCTCCGGAATTCGAAAAAAAAAAAAAATTCTTCGAATTCCGGAGGTGTCCTCCGAAATCCGGAGTTGACCTCCGGAATCCGGAGATAGACCTCCGGAATTCGAGAAAAAAAATCAAAATTATTATAAGAAATTATAGTTATTGTGATTTAATTCGAAATTAGAAAGAAAAAAAAATAAAAAAAAAAATAAAAAAATGTGGCTACCTCCGGAATTCAAAAGATTGATTTTCATTTTAAATAATATTAATAAATTGATTTAAACTAAGATAATTTTTTTTATTTAAAAAAAAAAATTAATTTGGGGGGCTACCTCTGGATTCCGGAGGTATCCTCCGGAATTCAAAAGAAAAAGAGATAGAAAACAAAAAAATAAAAAATAATTTTTTTTAGATTCCGGAAAAAGAAAAAGAGATATTTTTTTGTTTTCTATCTCTTTTTCTTTTGAATTCCGGAGGATACCTCCGGAATCCGGAGGTAGCCCCCCAAATTAATTTTTTTTTAAATAAAAAAAATTATCTTAGTTTAAATCAATTTATTAATATTATTTAAAATGAAAATCAATCTTTTGAATTCCGGAGGTAGCCACATTTTTTTATTTTTTTTTTCTTTCTAATTTCGAATTAAATCACAATAACTATAATTTCTTATAATAATTTTGATTTTTTTTTTCGAATTCCGGAGGTCTATCTCCGGATTCCGGAGGACACCTCCGGATTTCGAAGAATTTTTTTTTTTTTTCGAATTCCGGAGGTCTACCTCCGGATTCCGGAGGATATCTCCGGAATTCGAAGATTTTTTTTTTTTTTTTCTTTTTCCGGATTCCGGAGTTCCCCCACTTTTTTTATTCAAGATGATGAACGAAACCCATTTTTATTCAAGATTATGAACGAAACCCATTGAAGATGTAGCTAAAAACATGGGTTCTTCTTATTCTTATTCTTCTTCTTCCTCTTCTTCTTCTTGTTGTTGTGTTGTTCGGAATCCGGAGGTATGGAATCCATGGATTTCCATGGATTTCGAAGGATTTCCATTTCCGGAAATCGAAGTAGTTTTGAGATTTCGAATCGCCGTGTACCTTTTCGTTGTTAGAGATGAAGAATTAATGGAAGTTGAAGTTGATAGATGAAGAAGAATCATTGATTATTAAAGATCAATGGAGATGAAGATCAATGGAAGTTGGAAAGTGGAGGAGAGTTGGAGAAGAGATAAGTGGAATGGAAATTTGGAGAAGATAAAGTGAAGGGTATTTTTGATATTTCATACCAAAGTGACATCATCAAAGGGTCAAAAAAGGTTAATTTGAGAATGAAGGTCAATAAACATTATTTTAAGATTTTGGAGGTCAATTTACCCAAATTTCCTTCTAAAACGCCACCTTATTTTATCATTTACAATTAAATTTGTATAATAATATTTTACCTTCGGGGTAGGCCACAAACAATTCTCTAGTTCATATTTTAATTAATTAATTCGATATTGTGGTCACTTTTTATTTTAATCAAAATCATTAAGGTAATAATTATAAAATCAAAGTAAAGTATGTCCGAAGATTTGATTTTTGTAAAGCATATATATTCTCCTTTTTATAATGCTTATTGTTTAATTGTAATTCATCCCATTTATGTTGTTTACACATTTTCTTAATGTAAGGTTTTGAGGTGAAATGAATGAACGTTAATTTCAATAGTTTATATTTGGTTGAGTTATAATTTTTTTTAGACTAATATATTTTCAATCAAATTGATTTCTTATGAGTTGAACACTTCAAATTATTTAAAAGTAAGAATTAGTTAATTGAAATTAGTAATTTTAATTCAATTTGTAAAATCAAGTTAATAAACAAGTGCTATAAATTGAATATAAATATGTGGATTAATGATCTTATAAGGAATATTTGGACAAAAATCCAAAAAACATGTCAGCAACTAAGATGGAAAGCAAGCATCAATCCGACAAATCGGATCATCATACAAAACAGCTAAGAAAGAATATGAGATTAAATTGAAAAATTAATGAAAACAATTCTAAGGTTGGGAATCTTTTGAGGACGGCTCGGCTCAATCACCCATTTGGTTAATTCACGTTACGACGACGTTCCAATATAACCAATATAATTGCCAATTAGGATGGTGCCACCAAATATATAATATAGTCATCATATCCCGACTCATCGGAAATAATTTATTATTGGGATGATAATAAAATATCAATTAAGATAATCATGATCGTTTTAGTGAATTTATTACTAACGCTTTTAAGTTATAAACTATGAGTATATTAAGTATAAATTAGTGTAAAATGTGTTGAATTTTATGAAAATAAATAAATTATTATAGATGATTGGTTTACATAACACATTATTATAAAACGTGACATAAATAGAGTTTAAATTTATGTAGTCTAAACCGACTAATTGAAGCAGTAGATTGTGTAAGGTTTTTTTTTTTCATCATATCTACAAGTTGTTAAGTTAGAGCCTAGAGGGGTCCAATTAGGTATGAGAAACAGACCCACATTCTCGATTTTCATTTATTTTCTTTTAATACTAAAATGCAGGAATCATATGATAAAACTTTACAGCCACAAGAAGCAGCCATCAAATCAAATCATGAACAATCCAACCTTCACTTTACGGTGAGGATAGATTACAACAAAAAAATGGGGTCAGGAAATCTGTTTGTTAAGGTGAATCAGAGAGGAAGTTGGTGTTTGGATACCGAGAAAATTAAAAAAATCCCATCGTGGAAAATCCATCCGAGCGAGGCGTGATGTGCGCTTAAAAATGGGTCCAATTCTGGATGATGGGGGAAGTTGGTTGGCTATTGTTGTTTCGGACAAAATCATGTGATGATGTTTATGTTTGGTTTTGGTTATGTTCGATCAAACAAAAATGAGAAGGATAAGGATTACACTTTATGTTTTGTTTTTATGGTGCTTGTGCCTATCCGGTATGTTATTGGGTCTAGATTATCTGTATTAAAGAAAAGGGCAGACTTGGCCCTGTTTGGTATGCAATCTGAAAAACAGAATTTGAATTTAGTGGATTATAATGAATTCAGAGTTGTATTCTGTGAATTTGTTGGTTCAAACCGTGTTTGGTAACTGATCCAGAATTTATAATTGAGATTCGGAAATTTGAAATATGTGTTTGGTTGGTTCTTCAAAAATTTAAAATCGATTGTGAATCGAATATGTGTTTAGATCATAATCCAAATTTTGGGTGACCCATTCATAAAAATAATACTTCCAACTTTAAATCATTCATTTTTAAGTTTGAAAAAACTAATAATTCATAACTTATATATTAGAAACATCTTTATCCGCATCAACTATAACTATTCTCATTCTTAGGATAAATTTTTCTTTTAAAAAAATTATAATAAAGATAATAGAAGCATTGCAAGTCTATCAAATAAACTTTTTAGATTAAAACAACTCAATTTTTTCCAAAAGGAGAACTATACAGACACAATGAGATCCATTCTAAAATTCATAAGAACCAGTCGTGGCCAAAGAGAGAATTTCTCAATAAAAGAGAATCTAAAAAAATATTTTCACACTGAATGGAGAGACCATTTGGGCATTGAAAACCTCCAATAGCGTTATTCAAATAAGATACTACATACATTAGGAAACAAGAGAGAGAAAAAAATGTGAAGAACAACCTCCAAAACATATATAAATATATATATATATATATATATATATATATATATAAAAATAAATTATTTTATTTTTTATATTTAAATTAATCTTATATATAATTATAAAAACAAAGTATAAATAAAAAATAGGATATAATGAAAAAATAAATTAACTTTTTTTCCATCACTTTAGAATTAAGTTTAAGTTTAAAAAGTTAAAAATCAACTTAAAAACATGCAATTAAAAATTTAATTAAATAAATAAAAGCTAGAACTGGACCAGGTCACCCGAAAAACCGGGCCGACCCGACCCAAATATGCAAAATGGGCCTGACTCGTATTTTTATCTCATGTGTTGAAACCCGTGGATTAAATTGTGTGGGTGAGGTCAATCTGTGTTTTTCAGTTTTTGAGTTGGATATTTTGGATTCTTGTTTTAGTTGAATTCATTTTTTAACCTAAAAAAGAAATTGAATCCAAATTGCTTTTTTCTGGATTGTAAACCAAACACAAAACAACGCAGATTTCTTTTATTCATTCAATCCAGATTCATAAAACTGAATCTGGATTGCATACCAAACAGAGAATGGAAAAAATTAATTTTCATTTCCCCTTTGATAAAAATTGCCTAAATATTTTAGAGTAACTATTTCTTTTTATTGTTACCAAATTGATTTTAATAAATTACGTTAGTTTTTATGTTTTTGACAAAACTAACTTTAAAAAAAAAATGATAAAAATACATTTTCAAACTCTGAAGTTTGCTCATATTTCTAACGTAATTATTCATTTATTTTATTTTTTTAAAATAAATTATTCTAATCTTTTCAGTATTAAAATAAGTTTCACCAACAATTATCATGAAATAAAAATTAGAATTTAACAAAAAAAAAAAAGATTGTTTTTTATTGGTGTGTTTAAAGAGAAATAAAGTTATACTTTTAACCTACCTCTCCTTAAGAATAGAGCATGTGAAATTACAAAATTAATATAATTCTTCCTTCTTTTTCACCCATCTCATGCACCGAAAAGTTTTGAGATCTGAATTTTTTCGTCAAGTTTCATGGGCGATGTTCATTCACACCATTTAAAGTAAAGTTTCCTGTATGTCAATTTCTTCAATTATTTATCGAATATTTGAGTGGAAATTGATTTTTTTTTTCTTTATGGTTTTTTTTTTTTTGTTGATTGCAAAAAAATTAAGGGATTTTCTCATACTTTCAATCATAAATCTAACTACAAAATTTTGAATAAGATGAAAATATAAAAATGTAAATTAAATTTATGAAATTTAAATAATATTCTCTCTCAGCCTAAAATGTTCATCTTTAATTTGGTCCTATTTAAATTGCAATATCATTATTGTTTAATTGTCCATCTCTATTATCATCTCAATAATTAGACGTACAAAACCAAACCATAACAATTTGAAATTATTTTTATCAGGTTGTTTTCATTTTTAAATCATAAAGTTGTGATTAGTCGTTTAAACACAATTTTTTATGAATCACCCGAAAAGTTTTCTTATAATTATTTTTAAAATAAAATAAAAAACTGCATCTTTTTTTAGAAATTTCAAAATCCATCTTAGCAGCCTACCACGTGTATTAATAAACAAATTTGCACAAGTGGTTAATTTAATTAATGCCATTTTCATAGTGGGGAATTTTTTTTGTTGGATTGTTTATTTTTTATATCTTTAAAAAAAAAGGGCTGCCAGTATTGGATCTCACAGTATTGCTGGTAGTATCTCAAGAAATTTAGAGAATGATTTTGATGGCTTATTTTCAGTGATGCTGCTTGAAATTGTTCAGGTTTTGGTTGTACCTTCAATTTTTTTTCTATGTTTTTGGTTGGTCTTCATCGTCTAAGGGGTGTTTGGGAAACGGAGGCATGGATTTGTGATGTTTGGGAAAAAAAAGTGTGGGTGATGTCTGAGTTTGTGAAGAATGTGTTTGGATTGTATGGAAATTAGAATGTTGTGAGTGTGTTGGAAATGAGATGTCAATTCAATAGTAATCTTGGGAATGTGAACCCAAATAAAAAGAAGGGTGAAACAAACATAGGAATGGTTTTACAAATCCATTTTCACTCATTTTCCATTCTCAAACCCTCAAACAAACACCCCTAAATGTTTTTCATGTTGAGGGGAGATGCCTGCTTGAACTTTGGAAAGAGCCTTTGCTAGTGGCTTCAAAAGAATCAAAGTGCATGCACTCTGATTCTAGGTTAATTATTGGTATAATCAAGGGTTTGGTTTTATGCTCCTTTGATTTTACGTGTATTCTTGAAGATATTAAGTGTTAGCGGAAAGGCTACATTGTATTGAATCGATTTATCGTATAACACTATTACATGATTTATATAGAAACGACTAACCTAAACAAATAAGGTAAACTAGCTAATTAAGCAAATCAGAGACAATTACGAATGCAAATAAGGAAACTACAAATCAGCATAATGACTATCCTAATATATTCTAACACCCCCTCTCAAACTCAAGTTGGTTAACTTGAGTTTGCTAAATCGACGAACGTGACTGGAATCTGAATAGAGGCATCGAACAAAACTCGAAGTTGCGAACAGATATATTGGATGGAACCAATATCGAAACGGAGAAATCGGATGGAACCGAGACATAACAGAGTACAACTAATGTACTGGCAGAGGCAACTGAGAGTGAGCACAAACAAATTCTGAAGATATTCGACGAGCGGAATGGACAAACGGGGTGTGAATAAATTATTATGCAAAATGATTTGAAAGACAAACTAAACTATGATGAAAAGGAATGAAAAATTGCTAAGGGTTTGGGGCAAGGGCAGCCTTGGGCAGGGGATTTAGGCGCGGGCAGGCGTACGAGCAGAAGAAAGGGCTCATGCAGGGGGCGTGGTCAGAGAAGTGGGCAGGCAGGAAATCATTCTGTTTTGGGGGAAAGTTGACAGCCCACGCATGAGTTTTTGTTTGAGAACCCAGATATGGAACAGATCGGCATCGAGGCGTGGATTACAGTGGATTCTCATATTTTTAGGCGAAGACATCAGTACGGTTTTCACGGGTTGGATTTGGGTCGGCGGATCTGGAACAAAACGGTGCAAAGAAGAGAGATGTCGAAGAGATCAAAGATCTAGATTTCTGACCGGAGGCAATAGGAAGTGGATATAGACGAAGAAGGAGAGAGGTGGAGATCGCAAACAGAGATGGTCGGAAGGTGCAGATCTATGTGGGCGGTTGAATCAATTAGGAGATAGCCGGAAATTGATTCCAGAACGGATGGTTTGCAGCTTTTGTTATGGTGATGGTGGCAGAAATAAAATATTCAAAGAAAATGGGGTATAACAATGAAGAATACAAAGGAACTGGTTTCTTGGGTACTGATATGAAGTTGGGAGAGAACAAAGAAGGTGGAGATCAGAATATGAACTGCATGGGGTGCTATATGAACTTCAGATGAAAAATTGGAAACTTAAGGCTAGGGTGGCAGGGAGGCTTGACTGAAATTACAGAAAATGACAGAAGGCGGCGGCACTAGGGTTTAGGCAAGAGGAAGAGAGAAAGCAGGCGAAGGAAAAAAAAAAAGATCAGGGCTCTGATACCATGTTAGCGGAAAGGCTACATTGTATTGAATCGATTTATCGTATAACACTATTACATGATTTATATAGAAACGACTAACCTAAACAAATAAGGTAAACTAGCTAATTAAGCAAATCAGAGACAATTACGAATGCAAATAAGGAAACTACAAATCAGCATAATGACTATCCTAATATATTCTAACATTAAGAATATTAGTCGTAGTTTTGATGTTGTTATTTTTAAAGGTTTTTTTTGAGTATTAGAGTGGATATAATTGTATGAACAATAAGCATCCTTCATTTTTCATTTAGTTAATTAACTACATATAATTGATAAAAATTAGAAAATTTTACTTGGGGTAACTTAAAATTCATTGAGCTAATAAGTTTGTATCAATTAATTACCATTCAAATAAATTTTTATAATTTAATTAATAATTTATTGCTTGGAATTAAGTTAATAATTGGGTGAAATTTAAATAGATTAGAAGACCTTTTTCTTTGGTTTGGATTCTAAAAAAGGGATAGTCGAAGGGCTTTTAGTGTGATTAGGCTATAATGGGTGGTCGAATTTTGGGCTTCCTTCAATTTTCAAGCCCACTCTCTTGGTAGATTTAAAGATGTTTCATTTTCTATTATATTTAAAAATATGTATATTTATAAAACTAATTCTAAAATAGTAAATAGTGGTTTTTTAAGAGTAATTATTTTATATCATGTTTTGAAAATTGTTAATTAACAATTGACTTTAATCGTTATCAATTTTTAGAATAATAATTAATTTATATTCTAATAGATAATAATTATAATAATCAGTGATTGACATGCATCTTTTATAATTTCATACACGTTTTCTTAATTTTTAATTTCAAAATAATTTATCACATATTTTCTAAATTTTTAACCATCCTACGATTTAAAATAAGAGTAATTATAAGTCATTCATAAAAAAAAAAATACTTTATATAAAAAAACTTAAATGCTTTAGCAAATCCTTTTGATAGCCAACAAGTATAGTATAGAGCTATAGATTATACATGAGTACTCACTTTAATGTGATTGTAGGTTGGGGTCACCACCTTCTTTATTTGATATCTTTTTTTTTATTTAAAAAAAAAAAAGAAACTTTTTATATAAACAAATGAGATAGTGGGACAATTTTAGATGATTTTGTATAAAGATGTGGCTACATTGGCCAGTTTCTTTAATATTAGATTAAACTAAATATGTTTATATAATATATTGTATTAGTTATTTTCAACCTTTATGAGTTCTGTAGAAAATAATTTTTATGAGAAGTTCATAATATTGTCACCAAGAATTCTTCATCTTATTTTCTCCTATTTTAAATTTTTTGTTTTGACGATATTAACCGTAGAAGGTAAAACATGCATGTTTCTCTTTTCAAGTTAAATTAAGTTTTAAATTATTTTCTCATTTTGAAAATTTAGTTAGGTTATCAAATATTTATCTAAAAATGGATTTCAAAATAAATTAATTGTTAATAAATAAGAATTTTTTTAATAAACAAAACAAAAATTAAATTTGTTATCAAAATGGAATTGTTATTTCATTACTTAATCTCATTATTAATATGATCTATTTTGCTATTTATTTATCTCTTTTGTTTCCTTTAATAATTAGAAATATCAGATACAATAAGTGGAAATGGAGACATATCAATCGTCCAGGAACAACTTAATTGATAGCAAAAACACACATACAAAAAATAAAATCTGCCATAATTTACAAAATTGTAAAGCAACCACGATTTTTTTCAGAAAGAATGGTTAAAATTTGGTAGTTTGAACTAAAAGTTTACAATGATTTTTTTCTTGATCTTTTAACTTTTTTTTTTTATAAATAAGTTGTAAATCTAGTTTTTAGTGTTAAAATTCGAGTTATGATAAAAAAAAAAAATGGCACAATTTTTTTTTTAATTCTTTTTAGTATTTGTATGCCTAGTTAAAACATAAAGTTCATGTCTGTAATAAAAAGAATAATGTTTTTTCTCTTAAATTTATTGAATTTAAAACTTAGGAAAAAAAATCAACTTTTACCCCTATACTTAAGGACTTTTTTACTAGTTAGCCTTTTTTTTAAAGTAATTAAATAACGTTTAAAGTATTTAAGGAAATATCCTTTTTTGGTGAAGTCGGGTCTTGAAAACCCGTGTTTGACTTAGTATTCGTCATGGTGTCAAAAACGTTTCAAAACCCGTCTTCAAGATTTTTTTTTTCCTTTTTTAATTCGTTTAGTCCTATGAGTTTGATTCATAATTCATTTCATCAAAAAGTTTCACAAGAACTCCTAGTGATAGATTTTCCATGGTCTCAGACGTCGAGAATTCTTTCAAAAACGTAAAAGAAAGAAGTTAAACTTGTAAAATGATTAGATTTTAGTTAGAAAGAATTCAAAGTTAAAGTTTATTAACTTGAAGATGGGTTTTGAAAAAAAATTAATTAATTAATTGAAGACGGGTTTTATGAATTAAAAAAGGGAAAAAAAAAAACTTGAAGACGGGTTTTGAAAACCCGTTTTTGACACCATGGCGAAGACTAAGTCAAAGACGGGTTTTCAACACCCGACTTCACTAAAAAATGACATTTCCTTAAATATTTTAAACGTTTGGACATGTATTTAATTACTTTAAAAAAGAGGCTAACTAGGAAAAAAAAATCCTCAATTTAACCATAAACTTTAACTGTTATCAATTTTAACTTTACTTTATATAAATAGTTGCAATTTTAACATTCTGTTAACACTTCTTTGATTATTCACACTAAATTTCACTAGTTTCCTAAGATATAAGAATGATTAGGACATAAAACTACATAAACAACCATCTTTTTTTATTTTAGATAAACAATTATCTAATACAAGAAAACAAATTTGACGAGTTATCAAATCATATATATTATTTTACTCATTGCAACTCTTTTTCGTAAAATCTAACACCACAGGCTTTAACTTTATATATTTGTTTTGAAATTGTTCAAATTTGTTACTACCTTAAAAAAATTAAAAAAAAAAAAAACTTTACTTACCATTTACATATGAAATCGTAACAATTAGTTAGTAGAACTTGGAACTATGAATATAGTTTAAAGGTAAAAAATGATTTTTTTTTCCTTCCATAATGCCTATTAAAATTTGAGAGATTAAAATTATGACACTAAATTAAATCAAGGATGGGTATTATATTTTTAGAACCAAAATGCAAAAAGAAGAGAGAGAAGCAAACAATTAGGTGGGTTTCATGTCATAAAACAAAGAAACCCACAATGAATGATAATCATCATCTTCTTCAATCTTCTCTTTATTACAGCGACAACAAACTCTTGGGCTTCCATCCAGAGGCCCAGATACTTTTGGGCTTCGAATTGACGGTATGAATCTCATCATTTTCCCCTGCTGCCCATTACACCTTGGGCTCTTATTTGAGGCCGTAGCCCAATCCGACATTCTTCCGTCTAAAGGCCCAGACTTCTTTGGGCTACTTATAAACATGGGCCTCTCTTTTCTTTCCAACGGCCCAGATAATTTCAAGCTTTTACTATTCATCATCGTCATCCTCTCTTGAGCTCTCCCATCCAACGGTCCAGAATGAGACGCGTTCCAACTCCTTCGTCTCGTCGGCTGCTGTCTGGTCGGCGACAAACACTCGGCGGCGGAGACGGCGGCATCCTCCCGGAAAACCACCTTTGACTTGGTCTTAGAGTTATTCAAAACCAGCTTTTTGATACAGTTTTTGAGACACTTTCTGGTTTTGGAGAGAGCCGAAACGAGGCCTTTAGAAGGAGTTTTATGGGTAGAAAGAGGTGATTCTTCAAGTTTCTCGGATTTAGAAAGCTTGAGAATTTCAAGGCGGTGTTTGGGAACTGAGATTCCAATTTTCTGGAGAAAATCATGGTTGAAACGGGAAATATCTTCCATACGAAGAGCATTACGAGCAAAAAGGAGACCATATTCATAGGTGAAAAGTGGGTCAAGACTGGTTTTTGATAACCAAGAAAACCAATCCATGGCCATGGAAATTGATGGGTGATATTATTATTATCTTTGAGAAAAGATTCTGAGATATATATTTATATAAAGAAGGAAGATGAAAAGGGATGGAGAGAATTTGGGAGGTTAGATCTGTTGCTTTTGAGTATGGATCAGTCATTTTTGCAAATTTTGGTGGTTTGTTGGACGTTTCCATGACGATTATCTCCTTCCATTTTTTGGCCCATTGTCTTCATTATTACTATTACAAACATTTATATCCCCTTCATTTAGAGAGAGAATAGTCCATTTTTATTTCTTTAGGTTATATTAATATATGAAAAATGTGGAGAATAAACTCAAATATTCAATCTAATAAAAATAATTACATATGTCAATTCAATTGAAATATGTTCAGATTGATACAGAGAACTTTTTAAGAAATATATAATTATAATTACCAAAGATAAAACTTCAAAATTTATGTTCATATATTATTTATCATAAAAATATATATAAAAAATGTTGTCTTCTTATCTTTTTCTTTCTAGATTATTTTAATAGAAAGGTCGATCTTATTTTATTTTATTTTATATAAGTGCATGAACAAATTTATCATTATATATAAATCAAATAGTTATTTCAGTCATTTTTAATAATTTAATAGTTATATCTATCAATTTTTTTTAAAAATAATAATTTTAGACCAAAAAAAACAATCTCTTCAACCAACTAAAATGGTCCATAAAAATGCAATAACAAAACAAAAAAGATGGTGGAGAGAGTACATGAGGGGGTAAGGTGGTTACTTTTTTGGGTAGTTTGGTAGGGTAGGGGTTGCATGTGGGTGGATTCATAAAAATGGGTCACCACTCTCTTTATTATTTGGTTACTATGTAGTCGCAATTCGGTTTTTGTTATTATTTGATATCCTACATTCAATGCCTTCACAATAAAACTCCCTTCACTCCCTCCTTCACGCCATTATTAATTACTTGCAATGACTTAACTCTCCATTTTTAAATGACAAACCCAATAGGCCTCATTATTTGCCCATTTTTCCTCTTAGTTTGGAATTGATTTTTCAATTGAAACTTGATTGAGATCGTTTGGAATAATTAGTATTGTTTGGTTTATAGTGAACATCAAAACCTCGATTTTAATATAGCTTAACTGATTAGATTTTGATTTTTCTCTTACTTCGAGACTTTCATATCTTTTGTTTGATTTAATAGCTTAAAAAATTATCAAGAGAGTAATTTCTTGCACCTAAAAGTAAAGATGTATTTATATATGCAATAGTAATTAATAGTTTTACAAAATGTAAACGAAACAACATTATAATTCGATTAATTTCTTTCTAAGATCACTAGCAGAAAGTTATCTTTGGTCATATTATAATTATTATAACTTTATGTTTATAAAGCCAAGAAGAAAAAACCTTCTTTAAAATTTAAAATTTAAAAGATTAATTATAAATTATAATTATAATTTTTATATTTTTCTTGTTTTGTGGATATATGTCACTTAAATGAAGAGCCAATCACGCAAAATAATTTTTTGGTGGTTAGAAAAGTTGGATGTTAGGGATTTAAAATTAGTAAGTAGAGTATATTAAATTTCATCTACCTACTACTAACAACATTACTGATTTCAAGGGCTAATGCTAAAGGTCTTTTATTTTTTGTGGCTCTAAAATGGCTACTTTTAAATAATTTAGAACCTTAATTACACGCCTATGAAGGATAAGACAAACATCTAAAGAACAACGCACTGAAAATACGTTGCATTATAAAACCTACTACCACAAAGAGCTACAAAAATAATTATAAATAATAGAGATTGCAAATCCTTTTTCATTAAAGTCAAAACTTTGGATCCCTTCATCTTTTTTGGTAGCTTCCAATGTGTAGGAAGGACTTGTCTTATTGAACTGAATTCATTGGTTAATTAGAATCATCTTTGAAAATTAGTAAGTTTAAAAAAAAAACTATAAAAACTAAAATGTTTCAATAGAGATTCTTAAAATTAGAAATATTTATAAATAAATCAAAGGGCGAGATTTCATCTTTTCGATGTTGAATTCTGAATATGTCCCCTCTATATGATATTCTTTTTTACTCATTGGGTTGAATGTTTGTTTGAATATATTACACTTTGATATCATATATGTGTGTCATTTTAAAATCAATTGACAAATGAAAAAAATATTTTATGATATTATAAATATAATTAGGTTGCTTCATCTCTTTGATAAAACATTTTTAATAAATGGAACTTGTAAACATAAAAAAATTGCTTTTCTATAGAAGTAATAGTAAGGTGAGAAATTTTTAATTTTGATAATAATGTTTTAAAAAATGAAATTTTGTTAATTAAAATGTCACGAAAAGAAATTACTCTCTGGGTTTGGTTTGTCCATTAAAAATTGTAATGTCCTACAAAATAATAGCCACACCTATTATTTATAACCATATCTCCGGTGGTTAATTGATCCAAGTAGATGGTTTTTCTTTCTGCTCCCACGGGAAAGAGGATGTCGAGAGCTAACGAAGGGATGCATACAGTTCAATGGAAGAACGATTTTTATTTTTTTATTTTTAATTAGTAGTGTCTGAGCTAACTTACGCACACGTCAATTAATCTCACGGAACAACCACATAATCATACAACACTTAACGTCTAAAAATAAAAGATTAAAACAAAAAGTGTTAGTCAACGAAAATTGAGATATTTATATTTTCTATTAGTATGGTTTATTATTTGGTTATCAAATTTTCTATTGTTATGTGTTAGGTTCGTTATAATGTATTATCTATTTAATGAACCGTCTCTTTTACTCAGTATTTATGTTGAACATTATTTTCTTTTTTTGTCTTGCTTTCTCTATTTACACTTTGAGCTATAAGCTCAAATAAAGTCATTATAACGTAGGTAAGATAAGAACCGTTTGTTTTAATAAGCATTCTAGATGTTTTTCATGAATATGCATATTCCCATAAACAAATACTACAAAATAGACATAGTTATCTTTTATTCTAAGACATCTGCAATTAGGGGTGTTACCGGTTCGGTTCCTTCCGGTTCTTGGTAAGAACCGGAACCGAACCGGTAAGAAGAAATGAAAAATGTGGGAACCAGAACCGGAACCGGTTCCCTTTAGAACCGAACCGTTAATACCGGTTCGGTTCCGGTTCTGGTAGCACATAATGCCTTAAAATATTTGACAATAAAATTCTAACTTCATTCAAAATCAAATTATCACAAATGAAATCAATAGAAACTCAAAAAATTCATTCTAAAATTCATAGATATATGAATATGATCATCAAATCCATAATAATATATCAAATAAATCGATCCAAACTCCTAAAATCAATTCATAAAACTAACAAATTGGGCATGCTATATAAAAAAAAATATTTTTTTTAATTAAACCCTTATCACTTCGGTTCAGGTTTACTACCGGTTTTTGAAAAAACCTGAGCCGAACCTGGTAGTTTTTCGGTTCAAAAGCAAAACCAACCGGGCGAACCGTATGAACCGGTTCCGGTTTGGGTCCCGGTTCTACTTGCAGTCCTATCTGCAATACATACACCCATGAAACTATCTATCCTTGATTCCAAACATCTAAAATAAATAGCCTCTAAGGATATTATTACCATTCAAAACGGCAAACAATGAATTAATGACAAGGAGACTAAGGAGCCGTTTAACATTAACAACCACAGATGAACATTGACAAACAGCTGGTAGCAAAAAAAAATAATTATAGCCGACTTAGTCATAGTACATTTGTTCACGATTTATCTTTTTCGTACTTGGCCGACATGTCATTCAATTCAATGGACGATATCTTGTTCAACCCTTTTGACATGTTCAAATCAATTCAATGATGTTGATTCACTACCATTTCAACTTGAATATATATACCTTTTCTTTTGTTTTTAGTTACCAAAAATTTGAGCAGCAGCATTTGTAATCGAGGCATAAAAATAACCAAGTAATACAACACGAGCTTTTCTCAAGGAATAAAATGGGGAGAAATGATAAAAATAAGAGAATTAATTGAATGTGACCGACACAATATGACTCTTCTACTCAACTCAGAAGTTGGTTATAACTAGCATCAGACAGATAGTTATGAGTGGGGGACCAATGTTGTGACAATCACTCCAAATAAATTCTCGGAATTTTCGGGATAAAAGTGATTGTTATGGGCAGGCAGTGTTGTAAATGTCTCGGTAGATATAAGCTACCGGCGAGTTTACTAAAATACAAGCTCGGTGGCAGCCATCCTTACAATTATATGGACCATTATTGGATACAATAAATTTCATAAAGCGACTGCAATATTGGTTAGTTTCAGATTGACTCAAAGAGTTGGTTTCTATATTCATATTTGCCCAATGGCATTAAAAAAACTCGATAAAGCGGAAATTGCCATTGTGGGGCTTGAAAGTTAATCAATTCCCACCACCAAATTTATAATGTCAATCTGATAAAGAAATCCAAATCTACTGAGGGATATCTTCTTTTTCTTTTTGTGGATTAATTTGGTTTTGAAAAAACTTTTATGCTATAAAATATTCACATTACTCTTCAGACTCGTCTTTAGGAGATTGGATGTCTGCAACCATGAGAATCTGATCATCTTTTAACTCTTCTTTTTGCTTTGTTTCCTTGTAATCGTTGGGAAGAACATTGCAGTTAATGGTGTGCCACACTGGTCTCTCTTCCTGGAACAATCTGCCCATTGAAAACAAAATGATCAGATAAGAAAAATGGAAGAACACCATTCAGAATGACACTTTGATGTAGAACTCTGAACTCTTCAAGTTTTAGTGCTCATTCACCGGCTCCTTTGGTCTGGCACGTCGCAATTTTATGGCTACTCAAGTAGTTTTAGTTCACAGAAGGTTGCCTTTTTTAATTGGTTATCATTCTGTTTAAGTTCGTAGAAATTCAAACAAAATTTTCTGTAGGAAGGATTCTCTTATCCTCACCTCCCAGTAAAATATGATCTATTCGTGATTTTTTGCATTACATTTAAAAGAATGCGTTTGTGTATGAGAGAGAGATGGAGACTAGAGAGAGAGGAGAGAGTTACGGATGCTTGCAGAGTGTTGGGCATCGCACTGTAAGTGCATACTTGCACGTCGATAGCTCTGTGATAGAATTAATCATTGCCCTGGGCTCTGAGCAGACAAATCTAATCTGCAAATAGAATAAAAAATCAACATCAATAATGCGAAAAAAGTGAGAAGTAAATCATATAAACACTTCGTACCTCGGTTTCTCGTGGCTTGTTAGTAAGATCACAAATAGTTCCATTTGTGTATTGATGAGCATGATACCTGAGAGATCCATGTAGCTGAATGATTAGGTTGAGCAAGTGGGATTACATATCAATTCTTATTCTTCACACAATTCATCTTCACAAATGATTTTCTACCCTTCAATTCGTTCTAAAACAAAAAAGGGCTCACAATAAACTTTTTTTTTTTGAGATATGACATCAAATTGGGTGAGGGGAGACTCGAACCTTCGACCTCATGGAAGGGAACAGGTACCTAACCACTTGAGCAATGCTCGTGTTGGCGGCTCACAATAAACTTTTAATGAGCAACTACCCCCTCTTCCTTTTCCACCAAGGCATTCCTTTATTTACCATGCTAGTCTTTACATATTCTAAAGTTTACCTAATGAGAAAGTTAATACACTTATACCCAGGCTTTCCCAGTATTTTCTCAAAGACAATGGCATGCATCCAAACACTCCTAAATTCACGGGAATATGTCTTGAATTTCATGTTGGGTGTGTAAGAAATAACTATGGAAAAATTATACAGGGTACAATACCAGATCAAAATTCATACAACTTTCCGTTTCCTGCACGGCTCTAGATTCCAAACTTATAGAGAGTGGAAGAACTAGTATATTACGAACTTTAATTAAAGCCTTTGTGCATAATTTCTTTTCTTGATGCTACTCGTTAAAATAAAAACACACCTTTGGGATGCATCTTTTGAGCGAGGATCTTTCAAGGTAGATATGTCAGACAGATTTTGGTTGAGTTCAGCAGTTGCGTCTGCATCAAACACACCCAATACATACTCCTGAACTACCTGAAAAACAAAATGACATGTACTTCTGAGATTCTCAAAATTTCCATAAATCATAAGTGGAAGGGCATCATATAACATTTTTAATTAATTGACGAATCCTAGAAGTAATCCTCCTTGTTCATAAGCTAATGTAACAAAATCCTTTACGAATATTAACATCAGTACCCAAAAACACACAGACATCAGAAAATCACAAATATGAAGGCACTAAATGATTCTACCTTTTCATCCTCCAAATGAAATTGGCGTAGCTTTTTCTGGTAACAAAATTCATACGTCCACCACCCCTCTTGCTGCAAAATGAAGATGAAAATGAAAAAACCAATAGGATAGGTAGATTCACGAATAATTTTTGTGATTTCTCAATAACAATGCATATTTTAAAGAAAGTACCAATTTACTTTTCAGATATATAATTTTAAAATTAAAAAAAAAAAAAGATACACAATTTCAGAACATAGAATTGCAATCTTAAGAGGCATGCAAAACAATATTTAGTGGTAGATTCTAACCCGGACAAAGCATTGCTCTTTTAGTGCTTCAAGCAGCTCATCAGGGGTCCTCAATTTGACTCGCCTCTCAGTTTCCATAATCATGCTACTCATATTCAGCTGAATGGCTGGCATTTCACTCTTCGACTTCTCCACCTTAGGCAAGAAACATAAGTAATTCTTTCCATTTTTATTGGGCACAACCACAGATTCCAGATCACCATCCTGCAAAATCATACAGCATAAATGGGCAAGATTTCATTATATACCTTTTTATTCATGAATTTTGACAGACATGCCATACGATGTTTGAAAGGAAGATTTGAATGAAATCTATGATAAGAAAAAGAGCATTGTGATGCATTAGTGACTAGCACGTATAAATGGCAAGGTAGTTTACATTAGATATCTAAGAGTAAAGATGACAGGCTCAATATCTCAACCCTTCAAGTTGATAGAGAACGTGAGACCGATAAACTTTCACACAAGGAAAAGGTCCATTAGTTCACATTACATCTACAGCATAATTAAGCACATTTAACGATATTGGTTATCCATTCCATAGTGCACTTAATAACCAAAATAACATGTAAACATCTTTGACTTTGTGACAGCCGTAGTAATGTCTAAAACGAAGAACACTACAACTCGAACCTAAAAAACAAAACGGGAGTCAACACAGAAATAACCTCTCCTATTGCATAACATAAAGGAATAGCGTCCTCCTAAAAATGAATCAACAACTGAGTATATAACAAAACTTACCGGATTATAAGGTGAGTCTTCTGGATGGAATTCGATATTGTATTTCGGCCCACGAGAGTTGCGATTAAATGTACCCCCTGCAAATCATTAGTAACAAAAATGGGAGGATAATATTTCACTCTAACAAGTCAATGTCATCATATGAAAAAAATAATAATAGAGAAATGCAAGGATGATACATTTCATTCAGAGTACCAAATTGAATGTTAAATATTAACCTATGGAATACCGGTCCCTATTAGAATTAAAAAAAGATTCATATCAAAAATAGCAATTAGCCCTTTTAAATTTTAGCTAAGACATTAAACTTGTGACTAAACACTAATTTAGAAGAAAGGAACGGTGATTATCTAACAAAACGAGAATAAATAAAGCACAAATTATACGAACTTGAGAAGTAAAAGAATGAGGGAGAAGAAATATACCTAAATGAGCTGGGAAAACCTGATCGGCAAAAGCAAAGTGGAAAAGAACACTGGCTGAGAGAATTGGCCAAAGAAATTTCCTCATCTTCCTCTTCTTTTATGATTAACGCTAACGATGGTGAAAATTTTCAGCTGGGAGAGAGGAAGACGAAGAAGAAAGTGGCGTCGTATTGATAGTGAGGAACTCCACGGTAGTTTGACCAATGGTTGATCGCCACGTCATGAAACAATGTAATTCTTGGGAGATGGTTTTGTTGGGCTTGTATTTAATGGATCCAGTACAGACTTGTTATTGGGTTATTTACAAGTGGGCTTTTCCATTGGAGAAATGGTATGGGCTTGGTCTTGGGCTTGGGCTTGAGGGGAGATGGGCCTCACCATGACCCCACCACAGTTTGTTGCATGCAATGCAAGTCACATGGTATGTATATTCTGCTGACGTGTTAATGGCCGACAATCCACGTGTCATAAAGTTAGATAAATCTCCACCAAAAGCCTGCGTGTACACTACTCTTTGTCCGCATCTCTTTTGCCTTTTTTTATTTCTTTAAGTTTTGTTAAACATATATTACTTGAACTTTAATTACCTTATTACGACTCGATCAACTTTTATGTCTTTTCAGGTAGCTTTCAGCACATGTAAAAAGTAAGCGTAGCCAGGCTTTGCAATTGGCCTTTTTTATCCGCCTTTTTACATTTTCATATTTAGATACCCAACGCATATTGTAGTGGATATTTTCTGCCAACTGTCAATCACGTGCGTTTTACATGCAATCCTCTTCTTTGTACCTCTCGAATCATGTAATGAGAAGAGTAAGAAGACGTCGGTGTGGTGCCTGTCAAAGAATTTTCGACGAACAAGTCAGTAAATTGGAGATAATGATAGTAGAAAAGAGAGAACTTAGCTGGTTCTCCAAAAAAAATTGCATTACTTGTTTCCCTATTTCAAGGTGCCTTTTATAGCCATTCTGATGGGGTTTGCCGTCGAGGGCTTTTTGTGATCTTCTGAGAGGATTTCGCAAGTGAGCTGTCACTTGACAGGCTGACTTCCCTGATCTCTTGCTTTGATTCACGGATGATATATGAGCTGACTTGTTTGTTCCGAGTTGGATTGAGGTCACGCTTTGATAGGTTGGGCTCTTCTTTATCAGCTCGGATCTTGGAACATATCAAGCTTCTTTATGGATGTTGTCATGGGCCACCCAAAAGAGAGGATCTTATCTGTGCATGAAACTTGGGCCTTTCTCATGAGATGATTTTACCCTCCACACATATATTATATATGTATGTTAGTCCTTATACTTTAAAATTTTTAAATTTAGTGTCTATGTTTCAATTATTAAAAGTTAATATATCACTTATATGATCACTTTCTATCAATGTAATAATCAAGTGATAAAAAGAGATAACAACATGATTTTAATTCATTTATAAATATGAGTTTTTTTAGATAAATCAAAATCAAAATGAAAATATCAGTCTAGATAATCTCATATTTACACATCAATTAACATCACGTGATCATTCTCTTGCCACAAAACTCACGTTGAAAAAAAAAGTCAACATAATCTACATTCTACATGTCTTCTAATGATAATATGATACTTTATTGATTTCTATCCCACAAAGTAAATTAAATTGATACAAACTTCAAAATTATATGGAATACATTTATAATTAAACCATAATATTCTTATAAATAACATACTATTAAATAAATAAATAAAATATGGGCAACCAACCTAGGATCCCTTCCCTAAGAACGAGCGTCACCCAAAAAACTTGGAATTCACGGGATGAGGGACCCACATATTTTGGATTATCCGGTCAAACGCAAACCTATATATAAAAAATGGTAATTTAAATTTAATTCATGAATAAGAATTGAAAAAAATAAATTAGTATCAGCTTTTGTTCAGATTTTTGTGGCGTTCACGACAAGTTCTGGGAAATCTTACTCCTTACAAAAGTACATTATTCCACGCTTTTGTTTTCATTTTCCTCGCTCAATCCCCCTCTCCTCGAAATTTTTTCTCGCCTGGATTCCTTTTGAATAATTTCCAACTTCTCTCAGATAAGTTTTCTGCTTTTTCTTAGAATTCAAGTCTGCGTAATGGGTAATTTTTAGCTGGAGCGATTAGCTTTGTTTTGTTTCTCTCTGGATTGGATTTTTTTTCCTTTCAAAATCCCAATTCGGAGAGAACAAAATATTTGAGCTTTTAGGGGAAATTAAGGATTTTTCTGGCTTTCTTATGTGGTTCATCGAAAAAATTAAGGATTTTTTTGTGCAAATCAATCTGGGGTTTTCTTGTTTTCTCGTACTACATGCAGCAACTGTTTAGTCTATTACTCACAAATTTGTGTATATTAATCTTCACATTTCCAAAGGGTTCAAGAATTGTTTGTGGGTTTTGATTCTCCTTCCTCTTAGACTTGTATAGTATTAGTTGGTTTGGATTCGTTGATTTGTGTTATTGCTTAAAGTGGGGTTGTAAAAAGTTAGTCTTTGGTCGGTTCTTGGTTCTTTAAATAGTTTGCTTGTATGATGGGGAAGCAAAATGGGAAGAAGAAGAAGAAGCAGATTGGTGGGAAATCAGGTGAGGCGGGTTCGAAACCGGACAAAGTTGCTGATAATAGTCCTAGAAGTTACGATAAAGACACTGCTATTTTCATTTCTATGTCTCAGGATTTAAAGGAAGAGGGTAATAAGTTGTTTCAGTCAAGAGATCATGAAGGAGCAATGTTGAAATATGAAAAAGCTCTCAAATTACTTCCAAGGAATCATGTAGATGTGTCCTATCTTCGGAGTAACATGGCTGCGTGCTATATGCAGATGGGGCTTAGTGAGTATCCCCGAGCGATTCATGAGTGTAATTTGGCTCTTGAAGTCACACCCAAATACAGTAAGGCGTTGTTGAAGCGGGCAAGATGTTATGAGGCTCTGCATAGGCTGGACTTGGCTCTGAGAGATGTTAATACTGTTTTAAACATGGAGCCAAATAACATCATGGCTGTAGAGATATTGGAGAGGGTAAGAGAGGAAATTGAGATAAAAAGATTACAGGAAGACAATGCTGAGATCAAGTTGCCTCTTGATTTTGTTGAACTGCCTTCTACAGTACCTCCACAAAGAAGACTGAAAGAAAAGAATCGAAAGAAGAAAAACAACCAAAAAACTAGGGAAGCCATTGATGAGAAGAAGCCTGAAGAAATAGTGGAGGAGAAGAAGACTGAGGATAAACTAGTTGTGGAGGAGAAAATGACAATGACACAGGAAGAAACATCCACGAAAACTGTGAAATTGGTGTTTGGAGAAGATATTAGATGGGCTCAGTTGCCAATCAACTGCACGTTATTGCAGCTTAGGGAGGTTATACTTGATCGTTTCCCACGCTGCAGGGCAATCCATATCAAATACAGGGATGAAGAAGGTGATTTGGTGACAATAACTACTAATGAAGAATTGCGATTGGCTGAAACGTCTGTAGAATCGCGAGGTTCTGTTAAATTTTATATATTTGAAGTTAATCTAGAGCAGGATCCATTTTACCAGAGGTTTAAGAATGATGAGGATGACAAGTGTAAAATTGAACAAAATGGCATGTTTCTGAATGGTGATATATTAAGAGGAAAAGAAATAAAGAGGTCATCTTGCATTGATGATTGGATAATCCAATTTGCTCAGCTTTTTGTAAGCCATGTAGGATTTGAATCTGGCTCGTACTTGGATCTTCATGAACTTGGGATGAAGGTTTATTCTGAGGCTATGGAGGAAACGGTAACAAGTGAAGAAGCTCAAGACCTTTTTAAAACAGCAGAAGAAAAGTTTCATGAGATGGCAGCTTTAGCATTGTTCTACTGGGGAAATGTTATCATGTCTAGGGCAAGGAAGAAGGTTTACTTTGCAGATGGTGCTTCCAAAGTGCCTGTGTTTGAACAAATAAAAGCTGCTTATGATTGGGTTAAAAAGGAATATGTGGAAGCAGGACAGAAATATCATTTAGCTGTGGAAATCAAACCAGATTTTTATGAAGGCTATCTTGCTCTAGGGCAGCAACAGTTTGAGCAAGCAAAACTTTCTTGGTATTATGCAGTTAGCAGTAATGTTGATCTGAAAACATGGCCTTGTACTGAGGTTCTACAGCTTTATAACAATGCTGAGGACAACATGGAAACAGGCATGCAACTGTGGGAGAAATGGGAAAAGCAGCGTGGTAGCGAACTCTCTAAATCGAGCAATGTAAAAATCCAGTTGCAGAAGATGGAACTAGATGGACTGATTAAGGATATATCAGCTGATGAGGCTACAGAACAGGCTGCAAATATGAGATCTCATATAAACCTCTTATGGGGTACAATGCTTTATGAGCGATCTATATTGGAATTCAAGCTGGGGCTACCAGTGTGGCATGAATGTTTGGACGTTGCAGTTGAGAAATTTGAGATTGCTGGAGCTTCTGCAACTGATATTGCTGTTATGATAAAGAACCACTGTTCAAGCAATAATGTGCACGAAGGTACGATTGAAGTATATGTTGTGTAAAATGTGTCCTGTCTTTAAAAATTCTAACCATGCATCAGTTAGCTCCGTTCACCTAACTTTATTGACTGGAAAATGTTGTTCTTATCTCCTCCAACTATAGGTCTCGAGTTCAAAATTGATGAGATAGTACAAGCATGGAATGAGATGTATGAAGCTAGAAAATTGCTAAATGGGGTTCCCTCATTCCGATTGGAGCCATTATTTCGACGTAGGGTTTCAAAAATCTACCACGTCTTGGAGCAAGCGTGATCAACATTTATCTTTTCAGATTTGTTTTTACAAGTTAGGAGTAGAGTCAGTTTCACTGCGCCGTGCAGTGCAAACTCAACAAGCATTGTAGGTAATTTCTGCAATTCTCATGAAAAGAAATTGGTTACGCTCATATAGTTTAAGTTCATCAACGCAAGAAATTTTCTTTCTTTTTATACTGCAAACAGTGGTTGGATAACAGTGATGTTGTAGCATCTGCTGCAAAAAGACAAGACTGACATATGCTTGCAAAACCAATCACTGAAATTTTTTTATTTGTTCCATTTCCCTTTTGTAAAGGATGTTTTAAAAGCAATTTCTTACAAGATTTTTTTTATTTAAAAGGATGTTTAGGAATTTTTCTTTACTTATCTAATGGGAAAATTGCTATGTAGAAGTCCTGATCACATTCATTAAGTTTATCACTTCAGATTTTCAATGGCATACATAGAGCTTGATAAACGTTGTTTAAACTTCTTAGGAGTTTTGTACATGGTGATCACAGATCTTGATTTTACCGCCTATTTTTGCACATTCGCAATAATTTAAATAAGTGGTTCTTGAAGGATGAAATAACTTCTAGTATTATAGCATCTAATGATCGAAGACCCTGGAAAAATACCAGGGCGGTCCTGACACTGTGCAAGCAATGCGACCGCCCCGGGCCCCTAATTTTTGGGGGCCCCAATTTTGAGTCTTGTTTTACATTGAATTAAAAAAATTACTACAATTCACGCCGGCTACATAGGCTTAGTCAAATGTTGGGGCCCAATTTTGAGTTTGATTTTACATTGAATTAAAAAAAAATTGCTACAAATATTCACGCTGGCGGCCAGCCCATTAGGGCTTAGTCAAATGACTATAGCATTTTGATTAAAGTTCATAAATTTTTGTTATATATGTTTTTAATTTTGTCGCATTAAAGTTATATGATATAGGGCCCAAAATTATTTTTTGCACCGGGCCCTTATTTTCTTAGGACCGGCCTTGAAAAATACATCAAGGTTTCTTCATCCCATGTTTGATTAACATCAAGGTTTCTTGACTTGGGAATACCTAAAACAATAACCAACATGGGTTGGCCTAGTGGTTAAGGGTTCATTTCCAACCTTAAGGTCATGGGTTTGAACCATGTTGGCCACCTACCTAAGATATTATCCTACAAGTTTACCGATGCCAAGTAATGTAGGATTGTGTGGTTGTCCCGTGAGATTAGTCGAGGTGCGCGTAAGCTGCCCGGACACTCACGGTATAAAAAAAAAGAATACCTCAAATAATTATATTTGTATTAGCCTATCAGTTAAAACTTTTGGGTCCGTTGGTAATTTATCATGGTATCAGGTGTTTGAATTCAAACCTCTATTGCGTTATTTGCTCCCATTTCGTATTATTTGTTCACATATTGTGTCTTTGTTAATTTACAAGCCACCATGTAAGGGGAGGGGTTGAGAATACCTTAAACAATTAAATTTTTCGTGGTATGTCCCTTAAGCTTTTGGGTCTATAGGTGATTTAACATTAACATAAAATTGAACCTGTAAAAAGCCTCCAATTTTTCTTACAATATTTTGAGTTAAGGCATTGCATTGTTGTAATGTAACAACAATGGTCAATTCTTGTTTTGTTCAACGGGTTTCTTTTCTTCTTTCATAGTACAGCTGTAGCATCCTTCCGTAAGAATGACGAAATGGCGGTTGGTTCTTCTGTGGGGACAAGTTGAATTGCAGGGACTTCCATTTTAGTTAGTTTCTGTCTTCACCTTCATCTCCTTGTCTCCTAAAGCAGTGTACATGTTTAAGCTCATAGTTGTTTTCAGTTCAGGCCTAAACATTCTTTCATTGTTTCTCATCCTGGTTTGTAATTTATTGTTTATTTCACATATATTTTGTAATTTTGGTGGATACTATCTTGTTTGAAATATTGATTAAATTCCATACAAATTTCTTTCTCAAGGAACTTATTCAATTTTTGGTGGCAAAGAATTTATTCAATTTGGTTATACCAGAATGACAACATTTGCAGTTTTCTATATAAGTAGAAATCTCATTCGTGAATTATTTTGAACTTTTAAAAGTTTCATTTCAATTTTATATTTTAATTAAATTTAAAAAATCAATACTAGTAGTTCTGTATTAATTTTTAGAGAAATTGAAAGTTAATTCATCAACTTCTCTTAAACAAGTATTATTCACTATTCATAGTAAAATTGAAATGGATTTATTAAATTCTTCATTAGCGTCAGTTTCGTCTTATGAGTTTATTACCTTAATACTATTTTGTTAAAAAAATCCCACCGAAATAAAATTCATCAAAAAAACATATGCTTCAAATGGCCTCATATTTCTAGCTTTTTGGGTAAAAAATTCAATTTTCTTTCAGTTTTCGAGAAATATTTCTCCCCATGGTTTGTAATTTATGGTATGTATAATTACATTATACCTTATTTAAAATATCGATTAAATTCCATATAATTCTTTCCTAATAAACCAACTCTAAAATGACAACATTTTTAAATTTTCAATGAGCAAACCATAAAGACATCAATATTCCCAAAAGTACAAATTTGTTTTTGCATATAAATATTGTCAACAATACACATCTTTCTCTCATTCTCTAGCCAAGAACTAATTCCCCTTACTCCTCAATTTTCACACAACTACTAATGGCTTCAAATGCACTTAAAGTTATCCTTCTTTTTCTAGCCTGCATCGCCATTTTAGCGCCATTAGCGACAGCCCGCACAGCGCCAGCACTCGAGGACGAGCCCTTCCGAGTCGATGCAAAGAAGTTCTCTTTCTCAGGATGCAAATCATTTATTTCTGAAGCGAGCATATGTATCAGAGATGTGTTCAAACATGCAGTGGCCCCCCATCCTTCTTGTTGTGAAGCCATTGTTGAGCTTCATGAATGTTCCTCTTTGTTTACTAAAGCTATTCCTTTTGCTGAAATGGCTTTGATGACGGTTGTTTGCTCTAAATGGGGTGTTAACATTCCGTAGACCAACATAAAATCAAGCCTGTCTCTCTTATTTAAGGATGTCTTGCTCTTTATGTTTTATCCGTTTTAATTTTGATGATCTTTTATTTTGAGTTTTATTTTATTTATTTACCTTAATTCAATCTTATCAATAACACCTTATATGTTTTGTTCGTGTTAATTTGATCTTTATTTGGGTTTTATTTCATTTCTCTACCTTAATTCAATCTTATATCAGTAATACATATATCAATAAATTGTAGGTTAAATTATAAAATTACCTGATATTATAGGATTGTTTCAATTTTATCACTAACATTTTAAAAGTTTCAATTCTAACCTAATCTTTTAATTAGGGGTGAGCACGGTTCGGTTTGTCATAATTATTGAACCGAACCGAACATATCGGTTTTGATAAAAAGGGATCCAAACCGTCCAATAAAAAATAGAAATCCGATTCTTGAACCGAACCAATGGTTCGGTTTATATTGGTTTGGTTTTTCGGTTTTGTGAAACAAAATTTAAACAAACAAACATAGATAAAATAGATGAAAATATTAAAATATTCAAATTTTTGTCCACTAAAATTAAGGTTAAAGAAACAAAGGGGAAGGAAGCTACAAGATTGAGGGGTGAATTTGCAAAGTGAATTGAGAGATTGAAGTTTTTTTTTTAATTATTCATTAAGGTTGCATAGTGACCAAGGAAGAAGATGTAAAAAAAAAAACTATTATACTTATGATTTTTTATGATTATATATATATATGGTTCGGTTCGGTTTTATTCGGTTTTTAAATATAAAAACCGAACCAAAACCGATCTATACAGTTTTTTACAATTGCAAACCAAAAGAACCATTGGTTCAAATATTTAAGTAAAAAACCGATCGGTTTGGTTCGGTTTTTCGGTTTTGTTGCACACCCCTACTTTTAATAACCTCAAAAATATCATTTGTTGGAAAAATTTCTCTTTCAAAATATCATTTCCTCGGAAAATTACCCCTTCACTTAAAAAAAAAATATAATTTAAAAAATAACCTCAATCTTTTAATTTTTGTTAAACTTAATTGAAATGACACATCAAGGGTATTTTAAAATTGTAATTTCCTCGAGCGTAAATTTGAAACTATTAAATCGGTAGAGGAAAATTTGAAACCAACCCAATAAATTAGTGATATTTTGTATAATTTAGTCTAAATTTATATTAATTCTGATAAATACTTAACCTAAACTCTAAGAACTTCTTTTAAATATTTATTTTTATCATTCATGAAATTGATTAGTCTTACTATGACGATAATTTCCTGCTAAAATTAATATCATACTATCGAAAAGATTTAATTAAAAATGAAATGATTAATATTATAGGGATAAAAGATACAAACTATATTTTAAACCTAAAACATATATATGAATATTTGAATTTGTCTCGTGTTTCTAATTATTTGGTAAATTATTATTTCATTTGATTTTAATATTCTTTCTTTCTTTGTTTCAATTTTTTGAAACAACCAATATTATAGTATTTGCCATTACTTGTTAATCACTTTCAAAAAATATTTTTAAGATTGTATATAATTTTTACAAACAAATAACTTTTTTCCCCTTGTTTCCAAATTTTCCAAATTAATTTGTTTTATTAATTTAATTAGCAAACATAGTACAATACAACTAACCACAATTCACATGGTATATTAAGTCACCATTCAACCACCATAGTTAATTACTTTAAAGTTTTCTATAACAGCAATTCGTCGATTTACCCTATTTAAAATAAGAAAATACTTGTCTCCTGACTCAGGACGATCTCCTCTTAATCTCCTTACGTGTTAATTTTTTGTTGGTTAAAAACAAATCAATGGGTCCCACGTAATTAATAAAAATATATATTAATTATCCCTTATTGTTTTTTAACCAATAGAAATGAAGATGAGGAGGAGATCCTCCTAATTAGTATTCTTTTTTGAAATATCCATTTAAATTCCATATTAATTTATTTTCCAAGTAAGAGGAACCCATTCAATTTAGTAACTGCAGATTTGCAACATTAGCAGTTTTTAATAAGCCATACCATAAAAACATCAAACGTTTCCCAAAAGTACATATCCTTTTGCCTATATCTATTGTCAACAATATACAACTTTTTTTATCAGAAACTAAACTTTATGGCTTCAAAGCTAACACTTCTTTTTCTATTATGTGTCGCCATTTGCGACTGCCCACCGACCACTCGAGACTGACTCGGAGTCGCCGCCGCTAGCACTCGGAGCGGAGAAATTCTCCATCACCGGGTGCATATCATTTGTTTCTGATGCAACTAAATGTATAAGAGATGTGATCAAGCAGGGTGTAGTAACCCCTCATCCTTCTTGTTGTGAAGCTATTGCTAAGCTTAATGACTGCTCCTCTTCAATTCTTAAAGACATTACTGATGTTGAATGGGGTTTGATTAAGGGTGTTTGTGCTGCTTGGGGTGTTACAATTCTATAAACCAATACAGAAATGATCATTTCATAAGTAATTTGTCCAAGTTAGTTCATGGATTTTTTTCATTCTTTCTAAATTTCAAAATTTAAGTAATTGATATTTACTTTTGAAGGTTGTTTAATGATTTATTTATTTATTTCTTTTTCTTTTTAAATTAAATCCATGAATTTTCTTAATCAATTCGTAATTTTATATTTTATAATTCAAGAGCTCTCTTTAACCCCTAATAATATATTTTAGTCTAATGTTATAAAAGAATGTAAATTTACACGTTTCAATGAATATTTTTTTATAATTGTATTAATTTTATCTTGGTATTTTCAAAAATCATATCAATATTTATGTTATTAATAAATTGTATTAATTTATAGAGAAATCAACCTACACTTGTTATCTTATTAATGGGTAAAATGCAAATAAGACCCCTGTGGTCTTTTCAAAATGCATGAGCACCCCCTATACTCTGAAAATGGCAAATCGCACCCCTGTGATTCCAATTTTTTTCAATCAGACCCCTCCCTTTCAATGTCAATAGTTTTCTTTTAGCCATAACTTCTTCGTTTGAACTCTGATTTGGATGATTTTAAGATGTTTTGGAATCTTCATTTCCGGCTTTACATAATCGTCACTTTGAAATCATCAATAACCAAAAGGTTTAACGATGTCAATCATACCTAGTATTTCGATGTTAATAAAATCTTTTATTTATTAATTATTTCAAAGTTTCAAAGTGATATTTATGTAGAGCCTAAAATAAGGATTCCAAAACATCTTGAATCGTTCAAATCGGAGTTCAAACGAAGAAGTTGTGGCTAAAAGAAAATTATTGACATTGAAGGGGAGGGGTCTGATTGAAAAAATTGGAACCACAAGGGTGCGATTTACCATTTTCAAAGTACATGGGGTGGTGTTCATGCATTTTGAAAAGACCATAGAGGTCTTATTTGCATTTTACCCCTTATTAATCTATTATTAACGCCAATTTTCTATTAAGTGTGAAGATTATTAATAAGATTTAATTAAAATACAGAAGTTAAAATTAACTCTGTAAATGCACTGGTTTAAACTTGATGTAACTCTATACTTTAAATTTATATTTTAAACCAATAATATGTTAAAGCTTGAAATGGCTTGTTTCAATTTTTTTCAAAATTAATGAATTTACTATTTTATCTTTTTTCCCATAAATTGCACATCAAAAATAATTTTTATTCTTTTTATTAACTAGTTTTTACCACGTGCGATGCACGTAGATTTATATTTAATTTGGTTTTTCATTTTATATTTATAAATTAATATTTATCTTCGATTTTGGTTTTTTCCCTATTTTTATATTATTTTATTTAAAATAATATATATATTTATTCTGTTGTGATTTTTTTTCTCTTTGTTTTTTTAGGGTAAAAAATTATGTATAAATATCTTTTTTTTTGTTAAATATGTTAGTGAATTCATTTTATTATATATTAATTTTTAATTTTATTTTGATGATCTATATCTAATTTTAATAATGTATTTAAAATTAAATCTACCATTTTACTAAATATATATGACATAAAAAAAATAAGTAATGAATCTTATTTTTTTGACATTCTTATATGTTATTATCTAAATTTGAATCGATAATGATTTGCTTTTTAGTTTTAAAGTTTTAAATATAAAATTAATTTACTAATAAATTCAAATCATTATCATAACTTTCCACTTTTTTTTTATAATTTTTGTATTTCAAAAATCAGATTAAAATTTTAAAATATGGAATAAAACCCGTATATTTATATAACCGATCCTTTTTTTTTTAAATTTTTATCTCTTTCTTTATCTAAACCTGAATTTATAATTTTTTATTTCAATTTTTAAAAACAAAACTTATTTACTAATAAATTTGTTATCATATCTTTCCATTTTTAATGATTTTTTTTTTAATTTTTTAGTTTTAAAAATTAGTTTTTAAAAAATAAATAAATTTAAAAACGTTCAAATATGACATTTTTTTAAAGTTATATGTGGATTCAGTTTTATTTTGTTTTCGTTGAGGGAGAAAAAATATTATTCTTTAAAATTTTCAAAGCTTTTGTTTTTATTTTATTTGAATTTTAAATATCAATTCATAAAATGCAAATTTTGAAAAAGAATTTTTTCTCCTTAAACAGAATTAGGATTCCGCTGATGTTTTTCTTTCCAAAGATTAACATAATGTTTTACAGTTATAGTTATGCATAAAAATGAGCCAAATAACATTAAGCAAAGAAAATGGAGAGAATGGATTCATTTTTATTTTGTTCTTTTTTTATATATAATACTAATAGAATGTGAATTTTAACATAAAACGAATAAGATCGAATAATGTATTATTCATTGTTACTTTAGTCCTATTAATGAATTATAAATATTGAAAAATAAACTAAAGTAGCTAAAGAAATTCAATTTATAAATCAAGGAACAATTTTTTAATGAACACAAAAACATGAAATATGAAATTGAGATAAAAGAATTAAAAACCCGCGAAGTGGCCAAAATGGATCTTCATAAGTAATAATGTCGAGGAGACGTAGTTAAGCTCAGAATATGTTAGCGATAGGGGTGTTAATATAATTGATATAAATTGAAAGTGACAACTCTTTTTATAGGGTAAAAAATGAATCGAAAATGATTTGTAAAATCAATTAAATCTTTATTAATAAAATTAAATCATATTTTAAATTTGAACTCAATCTGAATTTAATTAAACCAATTAATTAAATTTACATTAGATTAGAGTAAAATCAAATCATAATAATTAATTTAATATAATCAGGTTATATTTAAAATTTAAATTCAAATGTTGATTCAATCTATTTAAAATAACTAATTTAGATTTAGAGTTTACAATTTCAATCTTAATTAATTTATTTTAATATGATTAAATTAGATTTATAAGTAAAATTCATTTTTAATTCAATGAAGGGAATTTATTTAGACAAAAAAAATCAAAACTTATTTAGTTAACGTTAATATCAAATCCTTACTTAACATTTTTTTGAATTAAAATATTTATTTTAATTTTAAATTAAAAAATGTTTAAATATGATATGATTTTATTTTGACTTTTTTAAAAAACCATTTTTTTCAACGATTTCTTTTTCTTTTAGAATTAAAACAAAAATTTTCATTCTTTAAAAAATTTATGTAGTTTTTTATGTCTCAATTTAATAATTAAAACTCTATCGTAATTATTTTATTTTATCTTATCTTAACAATAAAATAGTTATAAAAACTCATTTATTTTCTTAGTTTAAAAATTAAATTTTGACTAAAACTTAGAAATGTAGATTAATAAATATTTTGTTTTTATTTATATTCTAGGTAAATGATAGATGTAATTTTTCAATACTTTAAAAATTAGTTATTTTTTAAATTTAAGGTAAATGATAGAGGTAATTTGTCAATAATATAGAGGGTAATTTTGTCAAAAAATGTTTCCCCAACTTCTTTGCTTTTTAATATAGTATAGATAATATAAAACTGAGTCAAAAGCTTAGCACAGTTATGTGCCTCAAAGTTGAATGAATGGGATGTTGAGAGGATTTCTAAATTTAGCCTATGACTGATTCAAGAGAAACGAAGAAAATACCAAATGACTGAATGCGGAAGCGTACCTTACTTCATGAATGAAAAACGATTACCAACAGGTGTGCCTTTACCATATCTCTGTAATGTTACAGAGAGCAATAACCCATTTGGGTGCCTTCTAATGATCCATACCAGGGTTGCTAAAAAACTGTACGCAGTATCCGAAGACGTACATATCTGAAATATACATTAGATTCTTTACTTCTAAAGAGAAAGAATCTTTGTATTTCCTTAACTGCAAAATTGCTTTTCGAGCACTTATTGAGATTAAAATAATCTCCTAAAATATACTAATTCTTGAGGTTGTTGAGTTTGTTCCTCGGGAATAATTTTACCAACATAAAATCGGTATCCTTATAAGTTTCCTTATCCTCAACTATAACTTTATTTCTTCCCCAAACTCAACTTCCTAAAAAATATTGTAATTTCGTCTCCAAAAATTTCTCAAGTGTGGGACCATAAAATTTATACCCCTGGATCGTTAAGTTTAACCAATATAGTATTTTGGAGTCCAATTTATTTCCATGTGGTCGAAAAAACCTACCCTTAGTTGGACATCCCCAGGGGCAGATCCACCTTAGTAGGTGGGGGGCAACTGCCCCCCCCTAAATTTTTTATTTTATTATTTTTCTAATGTAAAAATAAAAAAATCTAAGTAAAAATTTGACTTTCTAATCTATTTTATATATTTTGCCCCCCCAAATTTTTTAAAAATAATTTTATATAGTTTTTGCCCCCCCTAAAATAAATTCCTAGATCCGCCCCTTACATCCCCAAATATGAATTAGAGAGAGAAAAGCAAATCATGCTCACATTATACTTTATCATCAATAAATTCAAATAATGGCAATTCTCATCTCAAGATACCGGGCACATCATTAATATCAAGTCTTTGAACAGTAATATTAACTGTAAGTGGTACCTTGATATAGTGCTAACATATTGACAATAAGTTCATGTCATCAAATGATAAAACTATTTTTGGATCGATTTATTATTTACATGTAAATGTCTTTATAATCGTCACATATTTATCACAAGTGTGCATGTAATTCTCTGCTAAACATTAAACTTCCTTTGGGCCGGCTAATACTCAACATTAATCCGCTCGATCTTATGACCATCGTGGCTAAGGAAGATCTGATGAAATCAAAATACGTAGGTTTGGAATTGGGTGCAAAACAAAACCCAATTCATAATTCTTAAATTCAAACAAATTGTTTTGATCAAAATCAAAACCAATCGATATATGCAGATTTAAACCAAAAAATAAATTTGATGCATACACGTTTTTATATATATTCAATAACTAAATTGAATGAAGCCGCCAAAGGTTCGTTTCAACAATATATATATATATATATTTTATTACTTTTCCAAAGGCCGAGGAAATCATTATTCAAATCGTTATCCTTTACTTAAACCAATTCAATTTGCATAAGAAAATCGATTTAAATCCGCGTGACTAATTTAACTTTAATTACGATTCTTTTCATGTGGTATGGGATCAAACACCTTAGAACTTTTGCAAATCTTTCTATGATTTTATAATGCATAATTCAAACCAAATATGCACAGACTTGATGAAATTGATTGGTTGAAAATTGAAACCCTTTGAAAGTCGACAGTAATCATTTCGATCAAAATTGAAGACAATAATTTCATAAAATTCAACCAAAATCAATTCATAATAATTGTCCAGAATCAACCAATATAAGATTGCAAAATAAAATTGAGAATCAATGAAATTGAGAATCAATGAAGATAAATTCTCAAGAATCAATTAGGATAGCTTTGATACCACTTGTTGGGAGGATTTCTAAATTTCTTATATTGTCTTCAACTTATAAGATTGTCATGTGCTCTATGAATTTTTTTGATTTTTTTTTATCTCTTAATTACTTTATAAGAATATGAACAACCTTTTAAGTTGAAGACAATATTTTACACTTTCATTAAAAAAAAAGAAAGATATATATATATATATATATATATATAATGGTCTAGAATAAACTAACAAAATACACATGCGTGCGTGTGGAAAATCTAGTCCTTTAAAAAAAAAATATAAAACTGAGTCAAAAGCTTAGCACAGTTATGTGCCTTTCTTGCAAACATACAAACTG
Organism: Gynostemma pentaphyllum; assembly: GCA_028015215.1. Lineage (NCBI taxonomy): Eukaryota > Viridiplantae > Streptophyta > Magnoliopsida > Cucurbitales > Cucurbitaceae > Gynostemma > Gynostemma pentaphyllum. The sequence goes on along the minus strand of CM051351.1, from coordinate 16,085,362 downwards.
TAAATGAAAAAAGAAAATCGAATGAAAATAATTCCCATTAATACAATCAGCTCAAAGTCAAAGGTATGACCGAATTTGCAATATTGCGACCACAGTACAGGGAATTGCCACGACGATACTGAGTATCGCGAGTAGAATTTGGAGCTGTCCTCCTCCATGTTGATCTTTCATTGTGCCTTGGCCTTCAATCGACTTATGGCTGATGTTAAAAACGTGGATAATTAATAAAGAGGTTAGTAAACAAAAAAGAGAGAAGAGTAATAATTTTATATATCACCTGGTGGCGGGAGAAAATGGGCAGAAGGTAATGACATAGACGGGGGCGTTGTAACATGAATAGATGGTGGTGCTATTGTCGTGGATATAAGTGTAAGCGAGTGGACAAGCCTTCTTGAATAGATCCGAATAAGGAGATGCCTTGCGACAGTATTTAGGGTTACGGTTAAAGGCTTGGCAGGCACTCTTGCAACCCACGGTGCCGTTCAGGCTGTTGATTACTTTGAGCTCTGAAGGACAGACGTTGTTTAGGTGTTTTACTACACAGTCAGTGCTTCTACATTTTTCTCCGCCCCCACCGACTGGAACGATTTCCATGGGAATATTGTATCCCTCTACTAAGCTAACGTAGAAGGCATACAATCCTATTCCAGTTTCTATGTTGAATTCGGCTAAAGTAGCAGGACCATCATCATCGACGCCGCCGGTGAGGCAAGATAATTCATTGGTGGCTGTTGAATTATGTTTGGAGCAGACAGTACGACCCCATAAGCGACCAGACCATGATGGTGGTGCTGAAATATTTTTGGATTCTCCATTGTGGAGGGCAAAATGACCGGTAACGGGAAGTGGTGGAACGCCGGCGTTAGAGACAACAACTGGCCATATAGTAAAGTTGCATCTGTTTTTCATACTGAAGATCGTTGATGATATGAGTCCTTTAGGTGTTCCTGTGAGTGAGAATTAACGGTTTTCTAAATATAATATATATCAATTTAAGAGAGAGATTGGATGTTTACCTGAAATCATGAGTAATTGGAGCGTAATGAGAGGAAGAATGAAGGATATTTGAGCTCCAGCCATGGTATCTGCAGCCAGTTTCTCATGAAGATGAGAACATGGGTATCATACAGAGTAGTTTATAGGGCGTTTATAATACTTGTATGCAGAAAAGCGTGTTGCGCGGCAATGAACGGATAACCCAAAGGAGAATTTTCAAAATCCAAAAGCTGACATTTTTACAAATCAAATTCCAAAAGCTAACATTTTTACAAACCACCTAAAAAAATTCGACACGTGTCCCATTTTTAAAAAGACCAAATCAAGTTGTTGGGTCTCTTTCCATTTGACGAACCGGTTTTTTTCCGATTGATGAGCCGGTTTTTTTTTAATCCATGAATGCAATGAATGATTGATTCCAAAGGAAATGAAATTCTAATAACAAAATGGAATTAAATGGAACAAATTTTTTAATCGATAAAAAAAATCTGAACCTCAAATTAACTTAATCTAACAAACTAATCAAAATCAACAAATGTCATATTCACCAAACAAGGGGAAAGTTTATGCTCACCAATAAAAATAGAGATTAGAGCAATAAGAAGGATAGAGCAATAAAAAGGATAGAGCGAGTATCATATTCACCAAACAAATGGAAAGTAGTGTACAAGTTCAAAATTGGTTTTCATGTTTTGAAACATAAGGAACCTTCGTAGACGTTCCTTGGGCGTTTTAAAGAGTTCATTTTCTTTCATGGTGCAAGTTTTCATAATGAGTTAAAAAAAAAAAAAACCTTCTCCCCTTTTCCCCTTTTCCCCTTTTCCCCTTTGACTTTAGTTGTCAGCTGACGCTAGGGCGTATCTAGGTGGGGCTAAGGGGGGCCATGGCCCCCCAATTCTTTTAATTTTTTTCATATATATATATATATATATATAATTAATAGTTAATCATTTTACAAGTAGATTTTTTTTATTAAATTGTTTTTTTTTTAAAATTGAATCTTAATAATTTGGGAAAAAATCAATTTATACTTTTGAACTTTACATGTGTATCAATTTAAACCCTAAACTTTCAATGTGTATCATTTTTAATTACTTTTTTTTTTCTCTCTTTTTTTTTTAAGTAAAATACATATTTATTTCATTGTAGCTTTTTTCTCTTTGGTTTTTTCACGGTAAAAAATAATATATAATATCATTTTTTTTGTTTAAATATGTTTATGAATTCTCATTTTATTATATATTAATTTTAATTTAATTTTGATGATCTATATCTAATTTCAATAATTTTATTTAAAAATAAACCTACCATTTCACTAAAAATCAATATGACATAAAAAAATATATAACAAATATTTATTTTTACATTTTTATCTATGTTATCTAGATTTGAATTGATAATGATTCGGTTTTTAATTTTAGAATTTTAAATATAAAATTTATTTACTGATAAATTTAATTCATTATCATAACCCATTTTTATATAGTGAAAAAGAAATTTAATTTATAAGCAAAAACAATTATTTGAATGAACTGAAAAAATATGGGATGTGAATATGAGATAAAACAAAAATAAAGAAATTGAATAGAAAAGTTTAAATAAAGCCGAGGAACATCCAACAAACCGAACACATTCGACCGTCAAAGGTTCTTGAACCATAAAAAATTACAATGCTATTCTTTCCCAATTATCTACTATCAAAATTACATAGTAAACACAAATAACTCTAATAGCTGAGAATCGTACATTCTTGATAAACATCAATACTTATTCCATCCCTACATTGAAATAAAAACATTAAAAAGGAAAAATTGAAAGGAAAAAACAGGTTGAAAAATTGAAAGAAAAAAACAGGTAGTTAAACTTGGTCTCCAAAACATGACATCAATTGATAATCACAATCCTTTTTATAGAGCAAAAAAAATGTATCTAAAATGATTTGTAAAATTAATTATATCTTAATTAATAAAATTAAATCAGATTTAAAATTTCAAATCAAAATCTAGAGTAAAATCAAATCATAATAATTAAATTCTTTTCTACAATTGCTTTTTATTTTTCAAATAAAACCCCAATTTACCTTCTTTAAAAATTTAAAAATTGTCACGTTTTTATAAAAAAAATTGTTAAGTTCAATTTTATTTTATTTTTGTAAATTTGTTACGTTTAAAAAAAATGATAGTTTTTAAATTTGATATATTTGTTATGTTTAAGTTTTTCAATTTCATATCATAAATTTCAAATATTGATTTTAATTTTGTAATTTGTTAATTATATAAAAAAAATTGTTAAGTTTTTAAGTTTGATATATTTGTTACTTTTTTTTTTAAAAAAAATATTAAGTTTTTAAATTTGATATCATAAATTTCAAATATTGATTTAATTTTATAATTTATTAATTATATCAAAACTCAGTTAACATTAAAAACAAATCCTTGCTTACCATTTTTTTTTAAATCTTGAATTAAAATCTTTCTTTTTCTTTTAAATTAATGTTTAAATATGATATGATTTTTATTTTGACTTTTTTAAAAGACCAATTTTTTCTACAATTGTTTTTTCGTTTTCAAATAAAACCCAAATTTACCTTCTTTAAAAATTTAAAAATTGTCACGTTTCTAAAAAGATTGTTAAGTTCTATTTTATTTTATTTTATTTTTTGGTAAATTTGAAACGTTTTAAAAAAAAAGTTAATTTTTTCAATTTGATATCATAAATTTCAAATATTGATTTTAATTTTGTAATTTGTTAATTATATAAAAAGAAATTGTTAAGTTTTTAAGTTTGATATATTTGTTACGTTTTTTTAAAAAAAAATATTAAGTTTGATATCATAAATTTCAAATATTGATTTAATTTTATAATTGATTAATTATATCAAAACTTAGTCAGATAACATTAAAAACAAATCCTTGCTTACCATTTTCTTTTTAAATCTTGAATTAAAATCTTTCTTTTTCTTTTAAATTAACTAGTTTTTACCACGTGCGTTGCACGTATAATTTTATTTACAATAATATTTCATTTTATTATTATATATTAATATTTTATATTTCTTTAAAATAAAATACATGTATACTTGTTGGAATAAACATAAAAAATATGAAAATCGTAATAATACTCAAATTTTTGTCATCCTAAATTTTAAAAAGAATAATATAAACAATGGAAGAGTGTAGTTGAATTATTTATTAAAAATAGATAAATTATATAACCAAACAACTATATGATGTAAGAATTAGATGTTTTCCAATATTGAATTATTTACATGTGTTAATTTACATACATGTATTTGAGGGTTAGAAAGATGAGTATTGGAGATGTGATTTTGGGTGAGTCATATTTCAAATATAATGAGTGTACATGTTATTATTTTTTTTTAGTAAGAGTGTACATGTTTCAAGATAGCTAAATATAATTTATTGAAATTTAATGTGTTTTATAGCAGTTAATGGTAAAGTTATGTAGATTATTTGAGATTAATTGGGAGTATTAATTAATGAATTAATTAGAAATATAAAAAACAATTTAGAATAGTGAAGAATTAAAAGTACCTTTAATATTAATATAATCTTCATTTCCATAAATTGGAAGGTTTCTAATATAATTAGATTAGATTTAAAATTTGAATTCAAATATTGATTCAATTCAATAAAAATAATTAATTTAGATATATTTTTTAAATCTAATCTCAATTAATTAATTAATTATAATATAATTAAATTAGATTTATAATTAAAATCTAATTTTAATTAAATTAAGAGAATTTATTTAGATTACAAATCAAATCTTAATCGGTTACCTGAAAAAAAAAGTCTTTGTTTTTCTTTTAAATTAAAAAAATGTTTAAATATGCTATGATATAAAATAAATTGTATTTAAATAAATCAATAAAATTTTATTTTCAAAATTTTAACAATAAAATAGTTTTTAAAAACTCATTTCTTTTTTTACTTTAATATTTTGAGAATAGTTTTGTCTAAAAAAACGTTTCTCAAAATTTATACAATATTATTTATTAAAATTAAAAATACATTTATTCATGGCTTTTATTGAGAATTAATTACTACCTCTTTGAATCTACCTTAATTTTTTTTATTTATTAAGATTGAGAACCCTTATAGTTTTCATGTTTTTCAGAGATTTGCATTTAAATTAGGATTATCTCCAAATATAGCATTATTTTCCTTTTTTAAGTTTCAAAATATATATTTTCAAATTAGGAAATCCGTAGCTTTAGATTTGTATATCCCTTAATTCATGCATTTCTTTTTCCTTTCAAATATTTTTCATTTATTTTCAGTTGTAGTATTCATTTTTCATTTTATTTAAGTTCATCTTTTCCATTTTCTTCTTGCTTTCTTTTTTCTCTTTTTTTTAATATTTCAAACTGTAATCTGATTCTTCAACTAAATTTTATTATATTTTAAATGGTTGTAATTTATAAATAAATAATATTTATATTTAAAGCATAAAATTGACCTAAATATTTTTTACCCTATTTGTCTTCTACACCAATTTAATATTAAAGAAAATGGTCCATGCCTTGAATCCAACATGCACAAATCTAAAAAACATAAAAACCACTTGCACAATTTTGTTTTTTCTCAACCACTTACACTATTTCACTTGTAATATATTAAAAAATGATAAAAAAATGGTGCCATGAAATCTAAAAGTAAAAAAGAAACATTGAATTAAAAAATCCTTATTAGGAAACTTTCCCGTCTTCCTCGTCTCATCTGAGACTCCTTTTTTTGTAGAATTTCTTTCTCATTCTCATGGAAGTTTCGGACAATGAACGCCTTGATTTTGGGAAGCTCTTAGCGGCTAAACTATGGCTATCCGGTAGCTTGACCCCTTCGAGTTCGAACATGGATATAGTTCTTCGGAGGTTCTAGAGGCTTCAAATTATCATTAAAAAAATCGGTTTGGTGCAAAATTCACATTTTCATGTTAGGAGACATAAGATTCATATGACAAATTAAATAAAGAAATTAAACACCATAACAAATAAATACATAAAATTGTAAAAAAACTTACCACACCATATAAGTGAAATGGAATGTGAACTAATCTCTAAGCACGAAATGAAGTATCTGCAAAAATAAAATAAAATAGTTATGCAAAGAAGATAAAGAGATCCAAGAAATACACATAATAGAAATTATCCAAAAAATACATATAATAGAAATGAGATGAAATTGACACTCTTTTAAGCAAAATTGAAAGAGAGCAGTAAATGAATGGAATCAGGAGTTGTGGGTTATTTATATACACTAAATTGGAATTAAAATATCATTTTAATTTAATTATTAAAATTCAAATTTATTTACTAAATCAGAATCACTATTGATTTTTTTATTTTTATAATTAGATTAGAAACAAAATTTAAATTAAATAAAAAAAAAAAGGGAAAAAGACACTTTTGGTCCCTGAGTTTTCAATTTGTTTACTATTTGGTCCCTGAGTTTTTAAAACCGACATTTTAGCCCCTGAGTTTTCATTTTGTTTACCATTTGGTCCCTGCTGTCAAAAATCTGTTAAATATTTAACAGAAAGCTGACGTGGCATTAAAATATTTTGTTTAATATATATTTTGTTGCTTATGTGGCATATTTAAATGAGGTGGCATGTTAAATGAATTTTATATTAATAATTTTAATTTATATATTTTAGATTTTATTTATCTCTTCTCTCTCCTTCCCCTCTCTCTCCTCTTCATCTCCTCCTTAGAACCACCACCACAAATCTCCTCCCTCTTAACTCTCCGGCCATGGATGTTTCCGATTACAATGAACCCGTTGTCCCACAAATCTCCTCCCTCTTAACTGTCCAGCAGCCGAACTTACCAGAACTCCTCTCCACACGGTGTCGTCTCACCAATCGATCTAAGAGTGAGCAAACGATGGGAGAGAGTTTGATTGGGCCAGCCTTCGAATGGATCAGCGATTTCCATGGAGAATGAATCGAAGACGCTGGATCGGCGCCCGAAAAAGCTTGGAATCAATGACAATTTTTAGGAAAAATTATTTCAGAACGAGCAGAATTTGAGAGATTCTTACGATTTGTTGACGAAGAGGAAAGGGGGTTTGGGTTCTTAATAAAGAAGGAAATAGATAAAAAAAAAAAGTGAGGGCTGAGAGGGGTGAGAATCCCAAATATGAAGAAAATAACTTTGGATTTTTCACCAAAATTGCCCCAGTTCTTGGTTGATGGTGGCGTTGGGGATGAGATCTGAACCAGGGAGATCTATGAATCACCAATTTGATTCCTGATTTGGAGTTTCTTGGTTCACAATAATGAAGAGAGAAGATGAAGCGGGGGGACGAAGACCTTGCTTCCTGGGCTTCAGTTTATCGTTGAATTTTGTAGCTTCGATTTCTTTAGTTTCATCTCCCATGGCTTCATCTTCTCTACCCGGTGCGTCGTGGCTGCTGAATCATGAAGAAGAAGACTTCAACGATTTGGGATTCTCAGCCCTCGCTTTTTCGACGGCTGCCGTGAAGAGAGAGGAATTTCCTTGAAGTTTTTATTTATTTTCTTTATATTTGACCTCCCATGGCTGCCGTGAGGAAGAGGTGTTCATATTTGTGGTGGTGGTTCTAAGGAGGAGATGAAGAGGAGAGAGAGAGGGGAAGGAGAGAGAAAAGATAAATAAAATCTAAAATATATAAATTAAAATTATGAATATAAAATTCATTTAACATGCCACCTCATTTAAATATGCCACATAAGCAACAAAATATATATTAAACAAAATATTTTAATGCCACGTCAGCGTTCTGTTAAATATTTAACAGATTTTTGACAGCAGGGACCAAATGGTAAACAAAATGAAAACTCAGGGGCTAAAATGTCGGTTTTTAAAACTCAGGGACCAAATGGTAAACAAATTGAAAACTCAGGGACCAAAAGTGTCTTTTTCCCAAAAAAAAACCTTGATTTTTTAAAATAGGATTACAAATAAAAAAATTAGTCCGTTTAAATTTTTTTATATAATTAGATTATTATATAAAAAAATACAAACATGTATATATATACATTAACAAAGTTGATATATATATATACGTTTGTATTTTTATCTTTGAGATTACAAACGTATATATAGATATACTAACATAATCTGTTTGATATTTTTTTTATAATATATAATTAGATTATAATATATTAAAAAACAAAGTTGATTAATATTATAATTATAATTTATTTACTAAATATGATTTTTTTTTTAATTATTTTCTGAATCATTTATATATATATTTTAAATCATTTATCAAATGAGATCTTATATTTTGTTTTTAAAATCTTGATATAATTATTTTGTTATTTATATTTTATATTTGAGGTAGATACAAATATTGATTCAATTCAATTAAAATTATTAATATAGTTTTAAATTCTTGATATCATTATTTTGTTATTTATATTTGACATTTTATTAAATTTATAAACATATCTTATTAGGATTTGTGTAATATGTTAATTTTATAGAGGGTATTTTTGTCTAAAAATGTTTCCCCAACTTGTTAGCTTTTTAATATAGTATAGATATAGATGTTTAAATATGATATGATTTTTATTTTGACTTTTCTAAAAAACCAATTTTTTCTACAATTGTTTTTTCGTTTTCAAATAAAACCCAAATTTGCCTTCTTTAAAAATTTAAAAATTGTCACATTTCTAAAAAGATTGTTAAGTTCAATTTTATTTTATTTTTATTTTTTGGTAAATTTGTTACGTTTTAAAAAAATGTTAATTTTTTCAATTTGATATCATAAATTTCAATTTAATTTTGTAATTTGTTAATTATATAAAAAATTTTGTTTAAGTTTTTAATTTTAAAAAATTTGTTACGTTTTTAAAAAAAAAGTTGTTAAGTTTTTAAGTTTGATATATTTTTTACGTTTTAAAAAATATATATATATATTAAGTTTTTAAATTTTACGTGTTAATTATTAATTATATAGAGGGTATTTTAGTCTAAAAATGTTTCCCCAACTTGTTTGCTTTTTAATATAGTATAGATTTAGCAAACATAGCACAATACAATTAACACTTAACCCACGTGATTAGCCAATCTTAATTGAGAATTTGAGCTGAGATGGTTTTTACAATTTAGGTAGAGGAAATTCGTTTCGAGAATTTCGGTTAGAGGGGATGATTGCCATTTTGTATTTTTAATGAGTATTTGCGAGAAAAAAAGGGGCAAGCAATTTCGTCTTTCTCTGGTACTAAATGTAAGGTTTTCTTCTGCTTGCAAAGCAAAGAAACGGAGGCGGCGAAATCTGTGAGCTACTATTTTTCTGAACATTTTTTTCAGTCAGGCGAGCGATTTCATCAATCTCTAGTACAAATTTTGAAGTTTTTCGTTTTCCTGAACTATTTTCACATATAGGCGAGCGATTTTATTGGATTTTTTTCTTCTTGAAACATTTTTACGATTTGTTAGGATTGTTAGTTACAACGCTACGACTGAAGTTTTATTTTTTGAACGATTCTGTAATTCAAAGCTTGAAATTGAAGATTCTCAATCACTCACTGAGTATGCCACCAACCATTTATATATAAAAAAAAGGAATTCTGATTAATTTCTCTATACAATGGGCATAAATCCAAAAAGAGGGAACGGTTTTCCTCTTTTCACAATTGATGTTTGGCAAATAAAAAATCTATGAATTAAAAAGCAAACAAAAAAAACTTGGTTAGCATAGAACATAAACCACGGTCTAACATTTTGGGCATTAAATTCAACAGAGTGAAAGGTTTTCATTTTTGGATGAGGACCAAAAGAGAAAATCTCAGCAGCAATTGGAATTGAATCATTTTTTTTAAAAGAGATAAATCAATTGATTTTGTATGATAAATTACAGTTAAGTATAGTAAATTTCTAACCCGAAAACTGTTGGAACGGAGTATAAAGAACAACAATAATATTACTAAGAACTGTCTTACAAAATTCAACTTCGATTAGTAATAACAATAAACTGAAATGAAAATTACAAATAAAGAACACTTTCCGATATGGTAATATGATGAACGTCGAGCGTGCAAATTGCACTATCCTGAAGACAATAGTTGCCTGCACCGGGTTGCTTGCAGTCAATGGCGATCGTCTCAGCAGGATACTACGACGGCACTCCGATGAACAGCAACAAGAACAAAGGAGTTCTAGCAGAACTCAGACAATAACGTTAACTCTCCAACAAGAATAGAAAAGACCGAATAAGATGAAAATAAAAATAGAGAGAAACCAAATTGAGATTTTGCTTTTGTTGTGTTCTGAGTTGAAGGAAATCAATCCTATTTAAAGGAAATTAGTAGCAACGGCCAGAAAAAATAATCAATTCGTATATATAAATACGAATTCAATTATTCAAGGAAACGGTAAGAAACGTATGAAACGTAAACTATCTGAAGAAACTGAAAAATGAAATTCAATTTTCCAAAGGAATTGCTTGATCTTCGTGCAACCGTTTATGAAATGAATTGAATCTGGAGCAACAATATTTGACCAAAGTCAAATAAATATACTTATAGATATTCATATAAATATCCCAAGTAACAGAAATTTGAATTGAATTTGCATTAACTTTAAATATCTTTATATTATATATAATATAAAAAATTTAAGTACACATCAAATTCAATAATTTTCCAACCAAATAAATGCATACAATAACTTTCAAATTATATATTTTATATTTTATAAATATAAAATTTCCAACAAAAACTCCAACCAAATCGCTTTCGTCTATGTTTGCTTCGCTTTGGGTTCAGAAAAACGAAAAATATCCTAAAAATATTAGCCGAAAAACTCAAACAAAATCGCTCACCTGTGTTTGCTTCGCTTCGATTCGTACTAGAGATAAACGAATCTGCACGATGATTTCATTGACGCAGACGCTATAAATTAAATGTCTATGGCAAAAGGCTCTCTTTTTCCCGGTTGACAAAGTTGACGTGAATGGTGGAGTGTAGAAAAATTAACCTTACATCAATTTTACTAAGGTCAATATGCCTGACTATGGTTAATGAGGACTGAAATGTCTTTTCTTCCACTATAGACAGAAATAATATTAAAAAAAAATAAGCTCTGTTAGTTTTGGATGTTAACAGAAATTGGACTATAAAAAGTGTAGGGGTGAAAAAAGGTAAATTGGAAGTGAAGGGGTGCAAATTAAAAAATGTTGAAAGTGCAAGGGTCATATTGGTGCATTTAACCCTTAAATTAAATATAATGGTTCAATATTACACTTTATTAAATGGAAAGTGATACTTCAAATACTTGAATTAATTATTTGATAAAAATTAGGAATAAGAAAATTTTATAAAAATATGTAAGAGTATTTTGATCATAAATAAACGAGTAATTTTGTTAATTAATAAATTCAGGTTAGTTCGGTTCAATCCAAACTAATTTTAGGAAAACCGAAAACCAACTTAACATCTATAATTTCAAATTCTTTGAACCCAGTACAACCAAAACCATATGTTTGGCGTTGAGTTGATCAGATTTTTCATGTCATTAGTTTTTTTAACAACTCCTAAATCTCGAGAAATTATTGGAGCATGCTGTCTCATTGAAGTTTCCTCCTTCATGTGTGACACGCGAAAATTTCCATTATATCTAGTCAATAAAATAGAGGGAATTTAATATTTAAAAGAGAATTTTATTTTTAAAATATCAAGTATCACACATGCACGAAACAGTCTCAATAAGACAACCTCCTCTAATAATTTCTCGGGAAAATTTCCTGTCCTATGGTAGTATACAACACTTGGTACCTCTACCATTGATTAGCAGCCATTTGTCTTAACTATTTAGTTTTCATCCACGGACCCACATAGTATTCTGTAAATGACTTGTGATTTGTCCAACTTTCTTTTTTTCCTTTTTTTCGGGGTTTTTAATTATTAAATCTAATTTATTACTTTTCTTTTCATTTTTTTCTCTTTTTTCCTTTATTTATTTATATTGCATATAATATTTTTTATAATATTCAAAAGTTAACATACTTTCTTTTTAAATTTTATAAATTTTAATTTTAAATTTTAGCTCTTACGTTTTCATATTTTTTAAACTAATATAAAATAATTTGAAATTTTTTGTTTGAATTAGAATTTTATATTTAGGATTAAGAGTTATAAATTTTTAATTAACAATTTAATTTTATAAAATTTTCTCAGTTTTTTTAAATAAAAAAATTAGAAGAATCCGTAACAAGAACCATTCTTGAACAAAAAATATTTAAAACTAAAGAGAGAGTAATTTAATTTTATAAAATTTTCTCGATTTTTTAATAAAAAAATTAGAGGAATCGATAACAAAAATAATTTTTGAAAAACATAAATTTAAAACTAAAAGAGAGAGTAACTTATTTTTATTTTTTTATTTTTTATTTTTTTTTATAAGAGAGTAACTTAAATTTAAATCATGTAAAGTAGAAGAAAAAAAATATAGATGAATAGTATGTATATAAAATAAAGGAAAAACTGAACTATGTGGGTCCACATGTGAGTAGGGATGGCAAAATTCCCCGCTTGGGGCCCCGACCCTATAGGGGCAGGGAATCCCCGTTTAATTAGGGTGAGGGTAAGGGTTAGGGGGGAAATTTCCCCCCGATTTCTTATAGGGTATGGGGACGGGAATACATTCCCCCGCCCCGCCCCCGAACCCGATAATTTAATAACATCTTATATATTTTGTTTACTTTTATTTTTATTTATTGAAAAAAAAAATATAATACAGTTATATTAACTAATAAATTATAAAATGTTTAGTATTATGTTTTATTTTTGTCTTAAAAAAGTATATTTTAAATATCTATTCATTTTTATATTTCTTTTTAAATAATACTTAAAATATAAAACGGAAAATTTTCCCCGCGGGTAACCCGATCCCCGAACGGGGAATTCCCGAACCCGCCCCCGATTTTTCTATTAAGGGATAGGGTAGGGTATGGGGATTAAAAATCCCCGCGGGTTAGGGGATGAGAAACGTATCCCCGACCCCGCCCCACCCCGTTGCCATCCCTACATGTGAGAGAAGAGATAGTGATTTTATTACCCTTAAATTACGTGGGTGTAGTAAGACAAATGGCTGCAAATCAATGGCAGAGGTACTGAGCGGTGTATACTACCGTAGGACAGGAAATTTCCCCTAATTTCTCCTAAATTTCCATCACTTTCCTAAAAACTGCATAAAATTAAAATTATTATAATATTATTTTATCAAATTAAATAATATGAATATTATTAGTATTAATATTATTTTACAATATTTATTATAATCCTAAAAAATTAATAATTAATATTATAATATCATAAATAACTTAATTTAATTTAACAATAATAATAATAACACTTAACTTTTCTTTTTATAGATGTTACATCAAATTGAAGAGGAGATAATCGAACCTCCGTCTTTATAGAAAGGAAGTAGATGTCAAACGAGTTAAACATCGACAATAATAAATCTGACTTATTATTATAATTGTTAATAGTTTCTAATATTCCTTTACAAAAATATCAAACTAAAGTTTAAACAAAGGAATGAAAGGGCAAAAAATAAAATAAAATAAACTTTTCAAAAATAGCATAAAAAAAGTTATAAATGAAGGACCGTTGGAACAAATATAGAGATTTGATGAGGAACGATGCCGTGGAGACGAGGGTTCGTGGCCGCGGCGACGGTTCGGCGGAAAAGCTGCCAACATTAGTTGATTCTATTTTGATATATTTTTCTTATTTATCTTTATTTCCTTTGATAATTATCATATTCATTATGATAATTATCTTTGCCTATTTAGATTATCTTTTCCTTAATTATCTAGGTTAGGTTTTTCTATATAATGAATGTAATAGGTTTAGGTTTAAAAAAAGAAAGAAATTCACAATGTAGTCTTTTGGCCTCTGACCGTTTTTCCTCTCTTCCCCTATTCTCTTCTTCTCTCTATTCTTTTTATTCCGCATTACGTTAATTTTATCAACAAATGATATATAATACCTTTTCCTTTCCTAATTCTCATCTCTCCCTCTGTAGTACATGAAAAAGAAAATGGAAGTAGTGAGGCGGCTGGCCGTGGCTCGTGGGTGCAATTCTGGAGCTTCCTTAATAAAATAAGTGAGGCGGTGGTGTTCAAATTGCATTAGAAGCCGTGAGAACAATAAGAGGTAAAAAAAAGGGTGTTTTTGGCTTTTGTGGTTCTCGGAAACAGGGGGGTTGTGAGGGACTTTTGTGGTGAGTGTAGAATAATGATACAACATCTTTGCATACGTGGCAGCTGCTCATTGGTCAAGACAGAAAAGACTGAAGTTGTTAAGAAAAGCTGTTGCTAACAGTTATTAGCTTAGCTGTATTGAAGTCTGTTTTGATTAAGAGTTGTTAATAGTTTGTTTTTTGCTTAATCATGTTTAGTTAAGGCTAGTATATAAAGCCAAATGAATTCTTTTGTAGATACTTTTTCATTCTTCTTTGTTCTTCGAAAATACAGAACTTCAACATCAATAAAGTTCCTTTCTTTTTGTTCATTCTTTCATCTTCATTGCATCTTTGCTTGTGTTCTTAAACTAACAGTGAGAGTTGGTGAGAAATATTGTATAAGAAAGAGTTTTCTTTCTTGAGGACTTTCGAACGGTTAATACACGGTTTTGTGTATTGAATATTTCTCCATTGTAACTTTGATTCATCATCGGTAGAAACTAGACGTAGCCAATTTGGGTGAACCAATATAAATTCTTGTGTTTTTTTTATTGTGTTTGTTCCTTTAATTTCTCGATTACTTCTTTTATTCCTATCGGTGAATGTGGGAAGGTGATTTTTCTCAACAATGAGAACCTTATAGCATTTCAAAAGAGGATCTTTCATTGCTTCCTCAAAAGCATACCATCACTGAGATATCTGTCAGATATAAAAAAAAAAAAAACCATTAAAAAAAAAACACAAGCTTTAAAACAAAAACAAAAAATAAAAACCAAAACCAAATCTGATGGAATTAGAATGGCTTACTTCAAAAGTGTGGATGGAGTAACCAACTTGTTCTCCGAGAGTAACATCCATCTCTTCAGCAAACCGAAATCGCTTCCATTCGATCCAAGACAAATTGAGGAATCTGAGTGGTTTTAATGCTACCAGTTTCACCGACTAAAATTAAAATCTGATTGTCGATCAATCTCTGAAGAAATTCTTGTTTCTGATTCCAAACCGGTAAAGTCATTCGCTTTTGTAAAATATCAAAGTATTTTTCAGAGAATTGTTTCCCAGTCCACCGGTTGATCATCAGATTATTATTATTAGTTGTAAATGTTTGGTCGAGTTTCTTCATGGAAACCCAAGTCTCGTCGATCTTCTTCCTCTTCATCATCATTGATTTGCTCACAACACGGTCGGCCTGATTACAGAAAACCTAGAAGCAGATTCGGTGGTGAAGCAGAAAAAATATGGTACTCTGTAGGAAGCAAACGAAGACGAATATAGCAGTCTAAAAGGATCAAGCGATAGTGAGGACAAGGTAATATTTGAGTTTAAAAAAAAAGGAAGAAATCTGAAGGAAATTGCTCTAACAGAAATTACGATTGTGCATGCAGAGGTCTGAACAAGAAGAAAGCAGGGATGAGGGAAAAAAGACGATGAACACTCCATCTTCTTCGTCTAGACCGAATAAAAGCAAGTCAGAGGTAGGTGTTGGAAAAACATGCATGACTAATGTATATAACATACTATAACTATCTGATTTATGGCACACCTGGAGATGTACTGTCTTTACAAACAAAATGTGCATTATTGTTAACCAGACAATAAAAAAAAAGTACTGAAAATAAGTGCTATACTCACTATATGTACTATACAGTATCTTCCTTATGTTCGCCTGTACATAACTAACAGAAGTGTAAGCTATACATACTATACTGTTTATTATTGACTGTATAGTACAAGGTGTATAACATGTAGAGTGTCTTAACAGGGCCCCCCCTTGATTCAGCCAAGGCATGCATGGCAAAAGGACCAAAAGGTCAATGTGTACTCGAAGACAAAGCTGCTCGGGGTTCTGCACAAAAAAATGACAGACAAGCAAAAAAGGATTATGAAGAAATCCTTTTTGTGGAATTTCTGGGAACTTCCAACAACAAACTTCCCTACTCAACTACTATTGCAGATAATTCGTCGAAGGGTGCACAATGACGATAAGTCGCTGCTCACTTTCAATATATGTGGGTACACAGTTGACTTCACCCTCGAGGATTTTGCAACAATCACCGGGCTGATATGTGATGACGTTAAATTCACAAACTTAGATAAGCTGCCAGCAAGCTCCATTGAGAAGAAATTTTTCAAGACTCATACAATACACAACTTGAAAGCGTTGATTGAAGAGATTGATGACTACAACTTTCAAAATGACAAAATGTCGATAAAGGTTGCAAAGTTGGCTATGCTGGAGAGCATAGTCATTGCAAATCAACAAAAAAACACAATAAATGATCTGCACTTTAGGCTAGTTGAAGATGATGATTTGTTCGAAACATACCCTTGGGGGAGGATATCATACGATATGTTACGTCAAAGTGTGACACGAGCAGTGGGAAGCAGCAGCTCATTGTGCATGTCTGTTGGTGGGTGTGCTTATGCACTCATATATCTTGGGCGTTGAACGAATTCCGTTAAGTATTGGAGAAAAGTATGCAAGACGAATCGGTTATGATGAGCCCAGGGTGTTAGCATGGGATGTTATGAGGCATGGTACATGTAAGGAACTTGATAAAGATGTGTTCAATGACCAGGTAGTGATTTGTAATGTCCTATTTCGTCACTATACAATTGTTTTAAATTTTGGTGCTATACTCGCTATATTAGTTGATGCTCTTCGTTCTTGTCTTCCGGTAACTTCATGTGCGATTGTTGTTGAGAGCATGCAGCCGGTATTAAATCCGGAAAAATACTACTACTTGAATGAGTTTCAACAAAGTAGGAAGAGGAAAGGGAAAAGTGTGCAAGAGGAGGTTCATGAGCCAGATCTGGGCTTATTAGGAAACTCCGACGAGGATGAAGAAACAGATTCTGATAGTGACAAATCACACAAAACAAGTGGGTACATAAAGCTGAGTAAGAAGCTTGATAAGATATCAGTTGTACTGGATGCACTAGCAACAAAAGTTGATTTCATATCTGACATTGTATACATGAGGCATCTGTCTGAAGAGAAAGAGCAAAGGAATGTGGTAATTTCCAAAACACTACAGATAAATATTTTTAGTATTCTCTTATATGACACTGACAAATCATATTCGAACTGGTAAAAAATGTACACAGGGGAGAGTGGGTGATGAAACGGAACAGGGAAGAAATACTAAAGATGGGCAGCGCGAAGATGAGGTCATACGTGCTTGTATTCTGAATTTTGTTATAAATACTATATATGCTATACGGTAGTTTACGTGTTATACAAGTGTAATCGTTATACTTGTCGATCATGATGAGCCCACTAATGTTCTTTACGAAACAGAGATTCGAACCGGGTGTCAATGTGGAGGTGGGGCATGATGATACTGTTCTAGACAACGATTCAGTAGGAGATGGCGAAAAGGACACAGGAATCGGGCGTTCAGGGGCAGACGAGCATCCCCTTGATCACATTGACCAAATTGTCACCAACATTATGGAATGTGTGGCGCAAGATTTTCAAGATGTATGTATATACAACTACTTATGCTTATTGTGAGGCTTATGAACGTACTAATAATACACTACCTATTATTATGGAAGATGGCGGAGGATCCTACAATCGATAACGCTGATTTGGATTCACAAGAGAGGCTGAGCAAGCATGATGCGGGGCACACAACTGTGCGGGAGGTAGATGACGTCAGTAACTTGTACAATATGCAATGTCATTACTTTTTTTCCTTAACAACATGATTGTCATGCAGGCAGCTACTGTGCACGGTGATACACCTGCTATACAAGAACATAGCTTGCAAGACTCAAAGGTGAGCTTCTGTACACTGCAATGTACTACTGCCTGTATAGCATGTATAATAAATGTTAATCATTGTGGAAGTAAGCTTGAGTATATACTATTGCCTCTAAGCTTGAGTATATACTACTGCCTGTATAGCATGTATAATAAATGTTAATCATTGTGTGTACTATATCATGTGTGAAGGTAGTTTCTGGGGTTAATGAGTCGCATGCTATAGAAGAATCTAGCCTGCAGACAACAAAGGTGAGCATTTTAACGTGTAAACCCTAAACTATGTGTGAAGTCTGAATAGTTGTGAATTACTTTGTTTTACACAAATTTCAGCAACCTTGCGTGGATAATGACCCAAAAGATACAGCGATGGAGCCTCAAGTGCAAACTCGGGTGGAAGTAAGTTTGGATGTATGTTATTTGCTGTATATAATGAATAGTACTTCATTCTCACATTCTTGTTATCCTCCGATTGCGGCGGCCACGAAGAGAAAAAATCGCGGCAAATTCGTTAGTGAGCCAGGTATACCGATGCATTTGGGTCCACCTGGATCGAAGGCACCCAAAGCAACGAAGAAACGGTCCACAATGACGAGGAAGGCAAAGGCCCAAAAGCATAGTAAGAAAGGCAAACTTGAAGACGTTAGCACCGAAGAACACGATGTTGATGGTGGCCAGCCTTCAGGGGACGATGAACCCAATTTTAACATCAAATTAACGATTAGTTAATGAAATTCGGGTGCGGACGACGAAAAGTAGTACCATCATGTGTTGACTATGTTGTACAGCTTAACTATGTGTTTGTAATTGGTAATTATGTACTTTTAACAAACTTACTACTGCCTAATCATGACATTCACAGAGTATATTTTGGGATGCACTTATCCATGTGAAAGTGGTTTTGTGTCTATGTTTTATGCAATGAACCATACCCCATGTTCTAACAGGCAGTTCACTATGTTTTATTTTTAAGATGATCCAATTGATGTTTTTAACATGTGTGTGAGTAGGCTTTTGTTGTGCTAAACAAAACATATTTACCCCCCATGTATATAATTTTGTTCCTATACTTAGTGTCGCAACCAGATTTTCGCGACGTGGAGTGACCACATCAGTTTACGAGGGTCTTTTAGAAATAAGTTTGAGAGTCGCCACCAACCATAGTAGTAAAGGTGTGATTGGTCACCTAAATTAATAATTAAAATGGTTTGCGAAAATATATAATTTGGGTTCGGAGGTCGGTTGTGTGTAGGGAAGGTATTAGCACCCTACAACACCCGTAAAAACGGTTGCCAAGTTTATTTCACGTTATCTTAATTAATTTTGAAAATTGGTCCTTTAATTTATTTATTTCTAATGTTGATTTGATTATTTTTAAATAAATGTCTCATTCAACCTTTTCTTGACTCTAAAAATAGAGCAAGTTTAAAGAGTAAAATGAGTGGAGTTATTATTAAAATAATGGTAATAACAATAATAATAATAATGATAATAATGATAGTAATATAATAATTAGAATGATAATAATAATAATAATAATAATAATAATAATAATAATAATAATAAGAAGAAGAATGATTATTAGAATGATAATAATAATAATAATAATAATAATAATAATAATAATGGTGGTGGTGATAATAAGAATAAGAATAATAAGAATAAGAATGATAATAATATTGATAATGATAAATAATAATTATTAGAATTAGAACGATAATAATAATAATTATTATTATTTTATTTATTTATTTTTAAATAAATCATATTCCTCAAGAAATTGAGAAGTTTGACACTCTCAAATCCGTCATAGGATAATAATTAAATATTTATTTTAAAAACATATTTTATGTTAAGGAAGAGATTTTGGTGGCTAGTGAGGGAACCAAGTTCCACAAATGCACCTTATGTGATCCTTAAAACCATTTTAGTTTATGTATAACAAGTTATTATTTTGATTATCATATATTTTTATAAGAATATAAAATTTGTTATTTATTTCATTTTTAAATATATTATTGAGAAATAGTAATTTCATTATTGATAACTAGAGTTGAAAAGAATTTTGATTATGGAAGTAAAAAAAAGAATTAACAATGATAGCAATAAATATAATACATGCTCTCGGTGGGAATTGAACTCAAAATGGAAGGGAACAAAATATGACCTACCCACCAAGCAGTTTAATAATTACTGGAAGACTAGCTTTATGTATAATCTAAAATAAATGACAAAGCCATAAATAAAAATAAAACTTTATGTCTATAGAAAAATTCGAACTCAGAAACAAAGGGAGCATCCGCCTGGGGGCTTCAACCAACGAGACACAAGTTTAATTAGTTAAATTATGGAGAAAATATAATAAAAACCATTTATTTCGGAAATCAATTTCAAGCCCACGGTGTTGGGCGAAAAACAGGGGTTGAAATTTTTAATTACATTTTCGAGTTTCAAGGATGACGGGTGGATGCTAAGGCCCTGTTTGGTTTGCAATCCAGATTCAGTTTTATGAATCTGGATTGAATGAATAAAAGGAATCTGCTTTGTTTTGTGTTTGGTTTACAATCCAGAAAAAAGCGATTTGGATTCAATTTTTTTAGGCTAAAAAATGAATTCAACTAAAACAAGAATCCAAAATATCCAACTCAAAACCGAAAAACACAGATTGACCTCACCCACACAATTTAATCCACGGGTTTCAACACATGAGATAAAAATACGAGTCGGACCCATTTTGCGATTTGGGTCGGTCAGGCCCGTTTTTCGAGGTTGACCCGGTCCGTTCTAGCTTTTATTTATTTAATTAAATTTTTAATTGCATGTTTTTAAGCTGATTTTTAACTTTTTAAACTTAAACTTAATTCTAAAGTGATGGAAAAAAAGTTAATTTATTTTTTCATTATATCCTATTTTTTATTTATACTTTGTTTTTATAATTACATATAATATTAATTTAAATATAAAAAATAAAATAATTTATATATATATATATATATATATATATATATATATATATATATATATGTTTTGGAGGTTGTTGCTCACATTTTTCTCTGCTTCTTATTTACTAATGTATGTAGTACTATTTGAATAACGTTATTGGAGGTTTTCAATGCCCAAATGGTCTCTCCATTCAGTGTGAAAATATTTTTCAGATTCTCTTTTATTGAAAAATTCTCTCTTTGGTTGCACTAAGTTCTTATGAATTTTAGAATGGATCTCATTATGGCTTGTATAGTTCTCCTTTTGGAAAAAATTGAGTTGTTTTAATCTAAAGAGTTTATTTGATAGACTTGCAATGCTTTTATTATCTTTATTATAATTTTTTTTAAATGAAAATTTTATCCTAAGAATGAGAATAGTTATAGTTGATGCGGATAAAGATGTTTCTAATTTATAAGTTATGAATTATTAGTTTTTTCAAACTTAAAAATGAATGATTTAAAGTTGAAAGTATTATTTTTATGAGTGGGTCACCCAAAATTTGGATTATAATCTAAACACATATTCAGATTCACAATCTGATTTTAAATTTTTTGAGTAACCAACCAAACACATATTTCAAATTTCTGAATCTCAATTATAAATTCTGGATCTGTTACCAAACACAGTTTCAGAACCAACAAATTCACAGAATACAACTCTGAATTCATTAGAATCCACTAAATTCAAATTCTGTTTTTCAGTTGCATACCAAACAGGGCCTAAACCTTGCCAGCTACCCCAAATTTATTAATTACCATTAATATTTTTTTTAAGACAAAACAAAAGATTTGATTTCTCTCTTTCTTGGTTTCAATTTTGCTCTCTTCTCCAGATTTCTCTCTAAATTCTGTTTGAACTTCAACTCATTCTCTTATAATTTTTATCTCAGATTTATAAGAAAATATTTGATTATTTCTATATTTTTAGTTTAAAAACATTTTTTAAGCTTAGATCTCTTTCTATATTTTTAGGTTTGAAAAGGATCTTCGTTTTACAAATTTTGAAATAAAAACATCAAGGATTAAGTTAAGTTTTTTTTAGTATACACGTATCCAATTTTAATTATTGATTTGCATACTGAAAATAACTTTATAAAACGAAAATATTTACTTACCTGATGCTTGTGGAGGGATTTGGACTGATTCTATCTCTACCTTCATTATTTATTTTTTTAGGAAATTCCTTCTGCCTTCCGAAGTCCCTTTTTGAAATCCCCTTCGTTCCGCCTTTTTTTATTCTTTTTATCTCTATTTATAGAGATTATGAAAATCTAGATCCTTCTTCTTTTGGCTTCACGTTTTCTGCCTCTTCCTTTTTCTTGATTTTTTTATTATTTATTTATAGAGAGATTCTATTAAGAACCAATCTTATCTCTTAATTAATTTCTTTTTTAATCTTATTTCAAGTCCATGGAATGGCGGTGGAGATGTAAAAAAACATACAAAACCAACCTTACTTTTTTAAATTCTAGAGAATTCTTTTACATTACATTGGCTGCCTCTTCCAGTTGCATAGTCAATTTATTTTTATTATTTCTAATGTATTTAGACCCTATAAAGGTGGAAACAAAAGTAAAATTATGATTTTTGTATTTTTATTATTAATTATAAAATTATTAGGTTAATAAAGTACAATTTTTAGTTTCATTTATTTATTTATTTATGGTCTAAATATGTAAGTTAAAATAATTATGGTAATAAGGTAATCACTCCATTTAGATATAAATTGATGGAGGTTGGGAAACATTGAAATTGAATGACTCTTGGTAATTATTGTTTGTTTTTATTTAAATTGGGAGATAAAATATTATAACTATTAATCATGAATCAATTTATCATTTTTATTATTATTATTTAACAAAATAATAGGTTAAAAATAAGGTATAAAATTAGGCTTTAATTTTATTTAATCATAAATTTTAATATTTGAGTTTTTATTTTGATTAATTAAAAATGATGATTAATATAAACTAAAGTAAAATATCAAATTAATTTTTAGGGTAAAAATACCCTTTTATTATTATTTATTATGGAATTAATTACACCTATATCCTGATTAAATCATCTATTTTCAAATATGCTGGTTGTTATGTTTATATTTCAGTTTTAACCAAAAAACACCAGATTTGGTGGTTCAACCGTAGAGATTTTTTCAACGTTTACATTTTTACCCCTGTTGATCTGTCTTTGGTTTCCATACGTTTTCATTATTATTTTTCATTTCCATGATTTATGGGATTTATATCATGTCTGTTATCAATCATTTATTATTTCATATATTCAATTTATTATTTACCATATCTAAATATTTTATATTCCATAATTATTTTTACGTAATCCCATTTGATTTTATGATTCTTTCTTTCTCTTCTCCGGAAATCATTTCTTTCTCTTGATTCGTTTTAATTTCTTTTTCATTCCATTCCGTTATGAGTTCATTTCTTTTTTTATGGGATTTATTTCAGTTTCTTGTTCTACGAATTCATCTTTTTTTATTATGCTATGATTTCATTTCTTTTTCTTTCCATTCCCATATGAGTTCTACTTTTTTTGATCTGTTATATGAGGGTTATTGGGATGAATCTCATAATTACGAGGATTATGATTTAAAGACAATGATTATTTTGAAGGGAACCAATTTCGCTGCACTGGTTAACAAAGTTAAACGAAAAGTTCCGTTTAACCGAGATTCTAATTGTCTCATGATGGAAGGGAATTGTTGTTGTGGCTCGTGTTGTTGTCCAATTGATGATGAAAGCAGCAGAAGGTACTTTTAGGTAAATGTTTATTTTTGTTCAACATTTTTTTTATTTTCTATTTAAATATCTATATAAAGTTTGACCTCTTTTTCATCTTGAATTTTGTGCCTTCGCTCTATCTCTGAATGAATTGTTTTTCTCTTTCGTTTTTACTTTCAGTTTCTATTTTTTTTTTCAATCTTGCTAGTGATTTTTCTTGCGGATGAGTCGGATCTGGGGTTCTGTATATATTTGATGATTTTTTTATCCAAATTTGAAGGATTTTATTAAAATATTTATTTTTGTTCAACATTTATTTTAATTCTATATTTACATATCTTTAAAAATTGTTATCTTTTTTCCATCTTCAATTTTGAGTACACATCAATAAATGTTTATTAAAAGTAAACAGTTTATAAAAATTTTCGGTGAACTCACTTTCTCTGTATTTTTGTCGAATTAGTTACTTTTAATTAAATGTTTAACTTTTATCTCTGTATTTTGTAGGAGGACGAACAACAAAGACATTCGAATATTTCTAGAAAAAGAAGTCACGTTTGAAGATTTTTATTTTATTTTTTGTCATAGTTTAAGTTTTGTTTTGTTTAGATTTGATTTTTCTATTAATTTTGTAAAATTTAATGGATTTTTATAAATTTCCTTAAATTTTACATAAATTAAGGAGAAATTAAATTGGGGGTATGTTCTGTCTTTTCACATGTAATTTAATTTGGCCGGCGGCGGTTTTTGGGTAGTTTTGATATATATATAAAAGATACGGTTTTCTTGAAATTTCTATTTATTAAATGATTATTACTGAAATTAACCCTTTATTATGATATCAAATTAATTAGGGTGGTTTTGAAAACCACAATTAATTTAGGGGACCACAAATCTATGGGTTTTAAACTGAAGTGAATTGTAATAATTCATTTCAGTTTAGTTTATGCTATAAACTTTTACATTTTATTATGATTTTAAATGAAATTAAACAATTTGTTAAAATAAATAATTTAATTAAATAGGCCGGACCAAATACGGTGTCTACACTTAGAACATTTTTTGGTTGTAATACATTTGTTATTCTGTACGTTGATAATTATAGACACTATAAAATATACACTGCGATATACGTGTGTCTACTACATTGCCTGCAAGTTATTTTTGTTGGTTTAATGCTCCTAGAGACAAATGTGGAGGTCTGAATTTACTGTCTATATAAACGGGCAGCCTCCATGTATACCTGTGTGTATAGTACAGAGTGTATAGCATTTAAAGTACCTATATAGCATATATAGCTCTTGCTACACACAACACCTATGTTATGAGCACATAACGTCTAGTATAGCATGTATAATACCCAAAGCTCTTGCAACACACAACACTAGTGTACGTGAATGGACACTCCACATTTATGCAGACCGTACACAACACTTCTTTATGTAAAACATGTACAGATAGTATAGTGTCAAGCAGAAAAACACAATACCTGTGTATATAGTGTATAGTATGTATAGCACCAAACGCTCTGGATCCAACTATACCTGCCCACTTTAGTGTAGAGTATATAGCATGTATAGTACCTAAAGGCTCTTGCTACACACAACACCTGTGTGTGTTTAAACAGTATTCACATACTTTGGTTTTAGTGTCTAGTATAGCATGTATAGTACCCAAAGCTCTTGCAACACACAACACTAGTGTACGTGAATGGACACTCCACATTTATGCAGACCGTACACAACACTTCTTTGTGTAAAACATGTACAGAGAGTATAGTGTCAAGCAGAAAAACACAATACCCGTGTGTAAAGTGTATAGTATGTATAGCACCAACAGCTCTACATCCAACTATACATGCCCACTTTAGTGTAGAGTATATAGCATGTATAGTACCTAAAGGCTCTTGCTTCACACAACACCTGTGTGTATTTAAACAGTATTCACATACTTTGGTTTTATGAGCGCATAGCGTCTAGTATAGCATTTAAAGTACCTAAAGCTCTTGCAACACACTTCTTTATGTATAGCATGTATAGTGAATAAAGTGTCAATCAGCTGAACAAATTACCTGTGTGTATAGTGTATTGTATGTATAGCACCAACAGCTCTACATCCAAACTATACCTGTGTGTCTAGTATAAAGTATAGCATCTATAGTACATATAGCTCTTGCTACACACAACGCTTGTGTGTGTTTCAAAAGGTATTCACATACTTTGGTTTTATGGCGCATAGCGTCTAGTATAACATGTATAGTACCTAAAGCTCTTGCAACACACAACACTTGTGTACGTGAATGGACACTCCAAATTTGCAGACCGTACACAAACACTCCTTTATGTATAGCATGTATAGTGAGTATAGTGTCAATCAGCTAAAAAACATACTTGTGTGTATATTGTATAGTATGTATAGCACCAGTAGCTCTGCCTCCAACTATACCTGCTCACTCTAGTGTAGATTATATAGCATGTATAGTACCTAAGGGCTCTTGCTACACACAACACCTGTGTGTATTTAAGCAGTATTCACATACTTTGGTTTTATGAGCGCATAGCGTCTAGTATAGCATGTAAAGTACCTAAAGCTCTTGCAACACACAACACTTGTGTACGTGAATGCACACTCCACATTTGCAGACCGTACACAAAACACTTCTTTATGTATAGCATTTAGAGTGAGTATAGTGTCAATCAGCTAAACAAAATACCTGTGTACAGTGTATAGTATATATAGCAGCAACAACTCTACAACACAACACTTGTACGTGAATGGACACTCCACATTTACAGACCGTACACAAACACTTTTTTATGTATAGCATATATAGTGAGTAAAGTGTCAATCAGCTGAACAAATTACATGTGTGTATAGTGTATTGTATGTATAGCACCAACAGCTCTATATCCAAACTATACTTGTGTGTCTAGTATAAAGTATAGTATCTATAGTACATATAGCTCTTGCTACACACAACGCTTGTGTGTGTTTCAAAAGGTATTCACATACTTTGGTTTTATGGCGCATAGCGTATAGTATAGCATGTATAGTACCTAAAGCTCTAGCAACACACAACACTTGTGTACGTGAATGGACACTCCAAATTTGCAGACCATACACAAACACTCCTTTATGTATAGCATGTATAGTGAGTATATTGTCAATCAGCTAAACAAAATACTTGTGTGTATATTGTATAGTATGTATAGCACCAATAGCTCTGCCTCCAACTATACCTGCTCACTCTAGTGCAGATTATATAGCATGTATAGTACCTAAGGGTTTATTGTGTAATTATGTATAGCACCAACAGATCTTGCAAAAAACTATACCTGTGTGTATAGTGTAGAGAGTGTCTACATAGCACTTATATCAGACGCACCTTTGTTCCAGCCGTACAGTAAGTCGTTCACATAAAAAAAATTGTAAACGTATAGAATGTATAGTATATATAGTGCACTAACTACGAACAGAAAAACAGAATGTATTACACCACGAAAAAGTATAGTAAAAATATTATATAAATGGGTAAATATGTATTGTTAAGCACAACAAAACCGCACAAAAAAGCCTTCTTCCACACATTTAAAAAAATCACTTTGATCATCTCCAAAAGGTGGTTAAAAAATAAGTAGCCTAGTTCGCATGAATGATGATCAAAATGACGTTTCCTAGGGGAGATAATACTAACTAACCCAAAAAAGAATACAAGTAACTACTTTGGCATCAGTTTGACAAATCATCATCGTTCAATCAAAATAAAAAAAGAAAACAAAAACTACTGTCTGCCTGCGAATGTATTAAAACCATCAGCGTCTTGACCTTTTACTTCTGGTAGAACTAGGCTTGGTCAAAATGGTCTGACAACTATCCCTCGTGTGTCCGTTCGAATTACATCTACCACATCTTAGCAACGGTTTATACTCGCCAACTGATCGGATCCTAGCTGTGCGCGGCCTACCTGCCTGTCGTTTGAATGGAGGTGGAAGCATGTGGATAAAAACAAGATGCTTCGGCACATCCCACTGCCGAAACCTACCAACTGGATTTATGGCTCCTGCGTACGTGCGAACAACGGCACTCGTCGAATAAAAGTCATGAACACATGTTCCAATGGGGATGCGCAAGAAATTCAATGCGAGACATGCCTGCGAGAACATGGGATCATTTGTTGTTGCCATTTCCCACATGAACACGTCCTACCGAGAACATCAATGTCATAATCACCGTGGGTGTCGCTGACCATCACTTTGGATGAATCGGTTGGGTTGACCTACAAAAAATACACTTTCTGAACTTATTTATCGTGTTGTACTATATACAAGCTATACAAAATATACTACATTAACTCACCTGCATGCATCTCCCAGCTTGGATCCGCTTCTGCAGCACCAAATGGAGGATGTCAGCCAATATATTATGATTCTTGTTAATTGAATTCCGTCGGGCAAGGAACCAATGCTGCAATTTTATAATGTACTCCTCCACATACGCAACTAGAGGATAATCACGGAATGGTGACATAACTGAATTGAAGCTTTCAGATATGTTAGTTGTCATAATCGAAAAACGAGATCCGGGAAACAATGCTCGAGCCCACAAAGATGACCCCACATCTTCTAAATACTGTTGGGCTGACGAGCATATGTTGTACAGCTGATTGGAATGGATTTCAAACTCTTCAAGTGTATATGCCCTGGCAGCACGCATGAATATCTCTCACATCCCCTTCTTCTTGAACCAACTTTTCAAGTTATTCGACATGTGATACATGCAATAGCCATATTTTGCTTCGGGCATCACCTTCATAACAGCCTTCTTGATGCTATGGTGCCGGTCCGAAATAATTGCAATATCAGACAAATTGTTCCCAATCACAACCCTCAGTTTGCTGAAAAACCATTCCCACGCAGCGTCGTTCTCTGAGTCAACAACAGCCATACAAATCGGAAAGATATGGTTGTTCGCGTCCATGCATACCGCAGCTAACATTGTTCCACCGTATTTCCCCTAAAGAAAAGTACCATTGACGGATATTACTGGTCGGCAGAACTTGAAACCTTCAATAGATGCCTTAAGTGCAATAAACATGTACTTGAACCTGAATTCCTCGCGGTGGACAACGAATATAACCGTGCCTGTACATGTAGAAATACGTACATTATGTATGGAACATCTAGTTCTGATAGATGGTATAGCAATGAAAAGTTGTATAGCGTGTATACGATCAGAAATATCTAGAGAATAACGTAAATGCTTTCATACCAGGGTTCCTCTCCTTCACGACATAGAGGAATTTCGTCAAGTTATGGTACGAACCTTCGGATGCCACACGAAAGTATGCCAATGCTAACTCACGTGCCTTCCGGTGCCTTACAATAACTAACATGTATCCCAGGTGCTCGGACCTCATAATCTCTTTTACCTCATACGGGCGTAATAGCTTACCCTTAATTGGTGGATGAAATCCCTTAATAAATTCTGCAATGATAGCCGCGCTTGCCTGGGGGTGGTCGAATGGAACATAGTTGGGAGGGCAAGTGTGCACGTTATGTAACGTATGGACTTTGAAAGCTTAGAATCCGAAACTCTTGAACAATGCGCATGCCAGTCGCACCCATCCTTGTGACACGCAACATACACACGTGTTCGATTCGATCGAACAACCCTAAAATAGAAATTGTCCTTGATGGCCAGAATCTTCAAAGCATCCATAAGTAACTTTTTGCTTGCGTATACATCATCAATGAGGACATCAAAAGTACTTCGGTAGTCTCTTATATCGAGCCTATCAATGTACCTCGCTCCATCATAAATATACACTCCGTGACAATACGGAGATCGTGGTCTAGGTGATGACAAGTGATCATCAGCTCCGTCCCCCGGTTCACCGTGTATATCGTGTATAGCATCTATATCAATAAGTGATTCGGTGCTATCATCATCAACTACCAAGTTTGTTTCCCCGTGCGCCTTCTCTTTCGTACATCTGTCATCAACATCCCCACCGTCGTGCTCACTGACCACCGTGTTGTGTACGGAATCAGAAATCCCTTCATCTCCAATAGAATCCGGAACACTCTGTATATCGGAGTCGTCGATAATTTGTCCTCGGGCTTTCGAATTGACAGCTGAAACCCTGATTACATCCTCAAGGCCTTCATCTTCCAGGGGACTATCGAAGGCAGAATCGTCACTATCGTAATCCACAAGCGAGTCGATGACTACAATCACTACAGAGCATTTTACGCCTTCTATCTTGGATATATTAACAAAAAACTTGCAGTCATCGTCCGTAATTAAAGGAAGATACTTTGAAGCGTTTCCCCTGGTGACTACTTCGATAAACATCTTCATCTTTAGGGTGAGATCAAGGGCAGTTATAACATAACCTTCAAATTCGTTGAATACCTCCGTCAATGGAAACGATATACTTTGATCTACATATGAAACGTACTTCCCCTCCGTATTCCACGTACCATTTCTCTTACTCGTAACATTTAACATCTCCATTTTCTCAGCTCAAAATGGAAGAGAAAAAAAATTTCATTCAGTCTGATACGTTTTCGTATAAATATGATGTGCAAACTTCCATTGAAAGCTACCCAATTCCATCCACAAACAAAAAACTGCTGCATTTTTTAAATTTAAAAAAAAAAAAAAAAAGATGGTGAAGCTTCTAATGGAAGACTCACAAATTTGATGCAATGTAATCATTAGCTACCATCATTGGTATTCATGCGCGTCTGGTGGAGGGGAAAGGCAATACTCACGTGCAGTACTCAGCAGGGGTATAGTGGGCATATTACAAAGTCCATACATAAGTATGTGGCTAAAATGATAACAAAATGGGACAATGGCTAGAAGGGAAAAGGCAACCTCCCAAGTGGCCATTTCTACATTTTTACTCATATATATAAGGCATTTGTGCATCTTTAAGTGTTGGGAAAATTGGTTATGGATGTAGCTTTAAAACAAATCCGAAAGTGGTTACCTTAATGATATATTGTTAAAAAAAATCCCACCGAAATAAAATTCATCAAAAAAGTATATGTTCCAAATTGTCTCATATATTCTAGTTTTTTTTGGTAAAAATTTCAATTTTCTTTCAGTTTCGAAAAATATTTCTCCCCATGGTTTGTAATTTATTGTATGTATAATGACATTATACCTTATTTAAAATATCGATTAAATTCCATATAATTCATTCCTAATAAAATAACTCTAAAATGACAACATTTTTAAGTTTTCAATGAGCGTACCATAAAGACATCAAATGTTCCCAACAGTACAAATTTGTTTTTGCATATAAATATTCTCAACAATACACATCTTTCTCTCATTCTCTAGCTAAGAAAACTAATCCCCTTACACCTCAATTTTCACACCACTACTAATGGCTTCAAATGCACTTAAAGTTATCCTTCTTTTTCTAGTCTGCATCGCCATTGTAGCGCCATTAACGACAGCCCGCGCAATGCCCGCACCCGAGGATGAGCCATTCCTAGTCGACGCAAAGAAGTTCTCTTTCTCAGCATGCAAATCATTTATTTCTAAAGCGAGCATATGTATGAGAGATGTGTTTAAACATGCCGTAGCCCCTCATCCTTCTTGTTGTGAAGCCATAGTTACGCTTCATGACTGCTCCTCTTTGTTCACTAGAGCTATTCCTTTTCCTGAAATGGCTTTGATTACTGTTGTTTGCTCTGAATGGGGTGTTACCATTCCGTAGACCAACTTTAAAATCAAGTCTGTCTCTTTTATTTTAGGGCGTTTACTCTTTACGTTTTATCTGTTTTAATTTTCATCTTTTATTTTGAGTTTTATTCCATTTCTTTACCTTGATTCAATCTTATCAATAATACCTTACGTGCTTTATCCGTGTTAATTTGATGCTTATTTCGAGTTTTATTCCACTTCTCTACCTTAATTCAATCTTATATCAATATTACCCATTATCAATAAATTGTAGGTTAAATAATATAAAATTACTTGATATTATGGGGTTGGTTTCAATTTTACGTTAACGTTTTAAAATTTTCAATTTTAACCTAATCTTTTAATAACTTCAAAAATATCACTTCTTGGAAAAAACACTCTTTCATAATATCATTTCTTCGGGAAAATATCCCTTTATTTAAAAAAATATAAAAATAATCTCAATTTTTTAATTTTTGTTAAACTTAATTGAAATTGCACATGAAAGGTATTTTTAAAAAGTGTAATTTCCTCAAGGGTAAATCTGAAACTATTAAATCGTCAGTGGTATTTTGTATAATTTAATCTAAATTTGTAATTTGGATAGAAAATTAACCTAAACTCAAGAACTTCTTTTAAATATATTTATTTTTATCATTCATAAAATTGATTTAGTCTTACTATGACGTTAATTTCCAGCTAAAATTAATATCATGCTATAAAAAAGATTTAAATAAAATGAAATGATCAATATTATATGGGATAAAATTAACATAATATGGGATACAAACTATATTTTAAACCTAAAAGGTATATAAATATTTGAATTTGTCTCATGTTTCTAATTATTTGGTAAATTATTATTTCATTTGATTTTAATTTTCTTTCTTTGTTTCAATTTTTTGAAACAACCAATATTATAGTATTTGCCATTGGCTTTCAAAAAATATTTTTAAGATTGTATATAATTTTCACAAACAAAAAATTCTGTTTCCCTGTCTCCAAATTTTCCAAACGTTAATGAAGTTTGCTACTCCCCATGAATTACATATAAAAAGTAGAAATTAATTTGTTTTATTAATTTAATTAGCAAACATTGTACAGCACAACTAACCACAATTCACACGGTTCATTAAGTCACAATTCAACCACCAAAATTAATTACTAAAGTTTTCTTCTTTTTTTTTTTCCAAAGGTAAATTAACATTAAGAAAAAAGCAAAGTACAATTTGAGTCTATAGCCTTCTTAGCAAGGCAATGAGCTTCAACATTGAGCTCTCTCCTAATAAAAGAAGAAACAACAACATCAAAGGAAAGACTAAGATACTTAAAAACATCTAAAATGCAAAAGAAATCAGAGGGACAAACAGTACTCTCCATAAAAATGTCTAAAGCAAGTTTGGCATCGGAAAAAATTTTAATCTTCTTAAAACCACAAGCTTTAGCATGATCCATAGCAGCTAGGATGCATTTCCCTTCTGCATGAAGAGAGTTAAGACAAAGGTCACCTGTCAAACTGACTGAGAATAATGAGGCAGCCGAAGAAGAGATAGTCCAACCAAACCCGGCAATATAAGAATTACAATTCCAGGCATCATCACAATGTAAAGAAATGCCATCAAAGGGAACATCAAGTGAAGGAGCAGAGCATAATCTTGGTTTAGGCAGCAATGAATCACAAGAGTAAAATTCTTGAAAATCATCTTGAGCTTGAGACACACCTCTAAGAATATTTGCATCACAACCATTGAAAGATTTATCATTTCGCATCTTCCATAACCTCCAAGCTCCAGTTATGAAAAAATCAAGCATAGTTCTATCACCAGAGTTATTAAGGAGAAGAGAACAAATAATATCCCAACAAGCCTGAAAACTGAAATCCTCAAAACGATTGGTATCCAAAGAGATAGGAGATAGGGATGGCAAAATTCCCCGCGGGTTAGGGGCCCCGACCTTATAGGGGCGGGGAATCCTCGTTTAATTAGGGTAAGGGTTAGGGTTAGGGGGGAAATTTCCCTCCGATTTCTTATAGGGTACGGGGACGGGAATACATTCCCCCTCCCCGCCCCCGAACCCGAACCCAATAATTTAATAACATCTTAAATATTTTGTTTACTTTTATTTTTATTTATTGAAAAAAATATATATAATATGGTTATATTAACTAATAAATTATAAAATGTTTAGTATTATGTTTTATTTTTGTCTTAAAAAAGTATATTTTAAATATCTATTTCATTTTTATATTCCTTTTAAATAATACTTAAAATATAAAACGGGGAATTTTCCCCGCGGGTAACCCGATCCCCGAACGGGGAATCCCCGAACCCGCCCCCGATTTTTCTATTAGGGGATAGGGTAGGGTATGGGGATTAAAAATCCCTGCGGGCGGGTTAGGGGATGGGAAACGTATCCCCGACCCCGCCCCGCCCCGTTGCCATCCCTAATGGGAGAGGCAAACCAAAAACGCTTAGCTACTTCACATGTTAGAAGAATATGAGAAATAGATTCTAAACGATTAACACAAAGATCATAATGAGGGTTAATAGGAATACCTCTTTTAGATAAATTAAATTTAGAAGCTAGAAGACCTCTACAAGCTTTCCAGATAAAAAATTTAAGCTTTTGAGGAACTTTGGCCTTCCAAATAAGATTCCAATTTTTTGAAGATAAGGAAGAATTACTACTTTCCCCAGAAATTAAAGAACTTTTGGAATTGATAAATTTCAAAGCTGACTTGTAACCATACCATAAACTAAGTAAATAGCCAGATTTTAAGAGTCTTCTCATTATTTAGCCACTTAAAAAATAATTTCATTTTTTAGCCATATCTAGATTCTATATTTTTCAATATTCCAACTTTACCCTATTGAATTAATTAATGATTTATTTTTTTATTTTGCTTTGTAATTATGGCTGATTTGATCCATGATTTTCTCCTTTAACGAATTTATTGGATTTTGTAAAATGCCTTCACTAATCCAAAAAGATAACCTTTCTCCTTCATCTTTTAATTTATCAGAGAGAGCAACGCTGCCAAGGGAAATAATAAAAAATTCAAAACGAAATCCAAAAAGATAACAAATCTCCTTTCTTTCAAGTTCCTGCTTTGCTTTTAAATCACAAACCATCGAAGACAATAGTGATCTGAAACAAGCTTGGGCCAAATGAAATATGAGATTTTTTTCGAGGTGGTTGTTGTTCGTGATCAGAGGAGATCTTGAGGAAGAAACGCGAATTGATTCAAGAACTTAAACGGGGTTTCTCTCTTCTATTTCCTCGTTCTTATTCGCTATGGGTAATCAAGGACAACGAGCATGGAGATTCGTGAAATTGTATTCTTGTGATCTGTTTTGAAGTAGATGGTAGATACATAAAATGGGCGAATGACTGACTATGAAGGCGTCAGGGGCTAGTACGGTCGGCAGATGGAGGAGTCGCTTTGAGGTGTGCAGCGGCTTGATTAAATAGGAGATGAAGGTTTGTACAATATATTGTTTTGTACAGTACACGATGGAGAGTAAGGTTTGTACAGTATATTGTTTTGTACAATACACGATGGAGAGCAAGCTTTGTATAGTACATTCGTTTCTGTATATTATTGTGTAATATGATGATAGAGATACAAAATGTACGCGACCGGAAAAAATGGTGGAAGTTTGAATTGGTTAGAGTATGTTGTCATTCTAAAGTGATTTTGTGTATATCTATTTAGATTTTTTATTTTATTTGTATTTTGTTTTTATCAAGTGTAATCTCCATTATTTTCTCATATTTATTGTTTTGTTTTTTATTTAATAGTTGAGGGACTTTTTAGTATTTTTATGATAGATTTCTCTCTCTTAATGGCCATTTACTGAAAAAATTATATAAGTGGCTAAAAACTAAAAATTAGTCAATTTAGTGGCTAGATACTTAAATAGCCCAAAACTTAAAAGACATCAAACTATTCCAAAAACTACATATCTTTTTGCCTATATCTATTCTCAACAAGATACA
Organism: Gynostemma pentaphyllum; assembly: GCA_028015215.1. Classification (NCBI taxonomy): domain Eukaryota; kingdom Viridiplantae; phylum Streptophyta; class Magnoliopsida; order Cucurbitales; family Cucurbitaceae; genus Gynostemma; species Gynostemma pentaphyllum. Next base: position 16,049,971 of record CM051351.1, on the reverse strand, counting down.
ACATTTTTCTTAGAAAATTAAACTTATGGTTTCAAAACTGACACTTATTTTTCTTTTTTGCTTCACCATTTTAGTACCGTTATCGACAGCCCACCGGCCACTGGAGACCGACTCAGAGTCGCCGACGCTAGCACTGGGAGAGGAGAAATTCTCCATCGCCGGGTGCATATCATTTGTTTCTGATGCAACCAAATGTAGTAGCCTCTCATCCTTCTTGTTGTGAAGCTATTGCTAAGCTTAATGACTGCTCCTCTTCAATTCTTAAAGACATTACTGTTGTTGAATGGGGTTTAATTAAGGGTGTTTGTGCTGCTTGGGGTGTTACAATTCCATAAACCAATACATATATTGAAACGATCATTTCATAAGTAATTTGTCCAAGTTGGTTCATGGATTTTTTTTTGTTCTAAATTTCTAAATTTAATTAGTAATCGGTATTTACTTTTAATGTTTCATTTGTTCTATGTGCCCATTGCCCAAGGTTGTTTAATGCTTTATTAATTTATTTTTCTTTTTAAATTAAATCCATGAATTTCTTGAACAATATATTTTATATTTTAGAAAATTCTCCTTCATATTGGGACCTCAAAATGAGTAGAGCTAATTCAAATTAGGATGTAAAGCTAGTTTACCATATTAATTTAGGATGAGTATTAATCATGTAAATAGAAAATTGGGTGAAATCCTAAGTGAATGACGTGATTTTCAGACTTGTTAAGGGTCCGTTTGATATAGATTCCCCTAAAGATGTTTTGTGTTAAACATTTCAAAAGAAATGTTAATTAAGTGTTTCATCTAAAAATACTTGAGTGAAATACTTGTTTATAAACACTTTTAGAGAATCACAAATCAAGTATTTTTTCCAAAAACACTTTTGTATACCCCAAGTGTTTTTAGATGAAACACTTGATTAATATTTATTCTAAAAAAAGTTTCATTCAAAACACTTTTAGAGGAAGTTGTATCAAACGGGTCCTAAGTAAAGTGGGATGCAATCAGGGACGGATGCGGGGGTGGGCTAGGAGGGGCCATGGCCCCCCTAATTTTTTTTAATTTCTTTTATATATATATATATATATATATATATATATATATATATATATAATTTTTATTTTTATATATATAATTTTAAAAGAATGCTTGTGCCAAGATATATATTTTTTAATCTTAATTTAGAATTATGATATTATTTAAAAAAATGATATTAAATGATATAATTTATTAATAAAAAATATTTTAAATTATGCTAAATACCCCTCTACTATGGGGTTTGTTTCAATTTTGTCCCAAACATTTTAAAAATTTCAATTCTACCCCTAAATTTTTAATTAGTTTAAAAAATACCCTTTATTGGAAAAACCACTCTTTCAAAATATCATATCTTCAAGAATTTTATTTTTATCAAAATAATTCTTTCTAAAATACCCTTAATCTCTTAATTTTCATTAAATTTAACTGTAAGTGCACACGAATTATATTTTTTAAAGGCTGATTTTCTTAATAAAGGGTATTTTTGAAACAAAATAAAAGGTAGATGGTAGAATTGAAACTTTTAAAAGATTAGGGGCAAAATTAAAACCAACACTATATGTTAGTGGTATTTTGTATAATTTAAATTTCTTTTATTGGTTATGATTTTATATAATTTAATAAATAATTACAATTCCATAGTTTAGATGAATTAAAAAATTTGTATTTTTTTAAAAATTATGTCCATATTAATTATTATATATGAAAAAATAATTTTATATCTCAAATAAATTTTAATAGTTAATTAGTACACGTAAAAAAGAATATAATTCAAATATAATTTTTAAGTTAAGATGCCGAAAGCAAAAATTAATATATATTAGTTCGGCCCCCGCAAACATAACATCCTAGATCCGTCCCTGGATGCAATGGATTGTGAGATTTGCTATTATGGAAAAGAAAGTTATCTAAGTTCAGTGTTGCATTTCATTTATATTAGAAGTGAGAAGATCAGTTAAGATTAGAGATCAAAGGATAGCAACATTTTACCCACTTTGTACAACAAGAGTTACCTCCATTTCAATAGATTATTTTTTATGTTTAATTTTAAAAGATTAAATGATATTATATCAAATTGAGAGATATGAGCTCGAACCTTCAATCTCATGAGAAGGAAGCAGGTGCCTAAGCTATATTTATATTGGTAATAGCATACTTAACTAATATTTATGTTGGTACATCAAAAAAAAAAAAACTAATATTTATGTTGGTAATAACATACTTAACTAATTTTTATTACTGTGATATTATGTTTTTGAAATGTGAATTACCCTAAATGAACCACATTAAATATTTTTATTAAAATTATTAAATTGATAATTAATGTAAGAACAACCTACTTGTTGAAGAAAAAACGGAAGTACAAAATGCATTATTTACATTTATTTCTCTAAATAAAACTAAGCTGATTTAATTTAATTTAATTTAGGTCTTTCACTAATGATGCAATGAATAAATTTTGTCGAATAAAAAAAAAGAAAGAATAAAGTTTGTCAAAAAACAAAAAATGATGCAAAGAATAAAAAATTAGGGCAAAAAAAAAAGCCCCAATTTAACACACCCACCCAATTGAGCTGGTGATGGTTTGAGGGAGGATTGAGTTCTCAGAATCAGGCATCTATAATGGCCGGAGGAAGATCAAGGCATCTCAAAACTAAGAGAAACAAGACCATTACTAGAAGAACAAGGGGATCAGACCCTTCTTCTTCATCTTTTCGTGCAGCAAATTTGTTTATTGACGGTGGTTTTTTATCCGATTGGCACTATTCTCCTTCTTCTACTCGAGGTGACTCTTTCTATTTGCTTCTGATTCCGATTCCGATTTCTGTTTCATCTTTTTCTTCTCATGCTGAAAATCTAGTCAATTTTTTTTTGGGGGGGGATTTTGTTACTGCAGGAGGATACTCTAGGTCAAAGGGAATTTCTGGGTCGAAATCCGATATTGAACGTAAAAAAGATGTCTTTTCCAATAGCAATAGTAATAAATCTCATGGTTCTGCTATCGGCTACGAATACCCTTCTGTAATTCATCAGGTATTTCACTTTTCTACTCCAAGTTATGTTTCTATAAATATATTTTCTTTTTTAAGATATATATTTGGGCTTTCTTCATAGGAGGGCTTGCATTCTGAAACACAGAGTGTACACATTGATGAAGATCATAGTAGTAGGTTGGATCATCCTCAGTCTTTCATTTTACTTAAGAATACTCCAATTGTCGCTTATGTAGATGAAAACCCATCTTTCAAGCCACAAGATTTGAAATTTACTTATGATTATGGGACAAGTTTTGTGCTTGGTGACAGTTCTCATAGAGGATTGGGGTTTCATGATGAGGATGAACTTGTTAGAAGTCCCAATAGTGTTGATGATTCGTCTACACGAATGGAGGAACAAGAGGGGTTATGCACTGGATCATTATCCTATGAGAAGGAAATTGTTACTACCAATAGTGTTGATTGTATGGAACGAGATGAGGTGGGTAATGAGTTGCTCACAGAGACACCGTCCCCCAAGAAGCGTTCCAATGTTGTGTGCTCTCCGAAAAATTCTGGTTTCTTGTCAATTGGTGGAATGAGGTTATACACCCAAGATATATCTGATCAAGAAAGTGATGATGATGGTGAGTCATCAAATGGAAGTTCTGAGAACACTGAGCACTTAGAGTCGGGTGAATTGTCTGAAAGTGAAAGCTCTGAGGAATTATCTTGCGCTGATTCAGAAATGGATGACGAGGTAGTTGAAGATTATCTTGAAGGAATTGGTGGAAGTGAGAATCTTTTAAATTCTAAATGGTTAGAAAAACAAGAGTTGGTAGAGTCTGATGATGATAGTTCTAGCAGTTGCTTTAGTGAGACTTTAGAGAAATTCAGTGGAATCGCTCTGCAAGAAGCATCTAAAGAATATGGTATGAAGAAAACCCCTGTAATGAAGAAAAAAGCCATTGTTTCTAGAGATGATTGGCTGCCGTTGGCAGTAGATGACCTGCTGATAAAAGATACTAGAACTATATCAGCTAAAAAGAATAAGAATGTTGCTCATTTTCCTTGTTCTTGGCCTCCAGGGGCTTCGAAAAGTAACACTGTGAGAAAATATCCTGGTAAAAATCTCATTTCTTTATGAAAGTAATTAATTGGATGCATTTGTTTATCGTTAGTGGAATCTAATGTAAGCTTGCATTGAATGACTTCGTAATTCATTCAGACTCAATCTGATGAAGATTATGAGTACTGGCTTTCTTTCTTGTAATAGTAGAGGGATGTGTGAAATTAATTATCCAGATTCAGGTAAACAAAAAATATTAGTTTTTAGAAAATTGACTCTTGGCTCTTATGTAACTTACAGTACCTACGGTAAATTAAATTTGAGGTATGATATTGTAATGTGCTTGCTGACAGGTGAAAAGAAGAAATATCGTAAAGAAACAATTGCTGTAAAACGTCGAGAAAGAATGCTCAGTCGGGGTGTTGATTTAAGGAAAATAAATATGGTATCATTTATTTGTTATTGCTTATCAATTGTTTTGAGCTTGTGTTTAGATTTTGTATAATATTTGATTTTTTAATTTCATTAATTATTTTTATGATATATAAGCTGAATAGATAGCTTGCCTGTACAGAACCTTGTTCCGTAAAAAATCTGAACTCTAGATAACTAATGCACGATTTCACTTTTCAAGCAGACTTTTTTGGATTCAGGTGAATTGTCTGAAAGTGGAGCATCTCTGTATGTCTGGGGCCTTAAGTGTGAGGGGAAAAAAAGAGAGAGCGTTTTTTTAGTGCATAATATATATATATATATGTTAAAAAAACACAAAACTTGATGTGGGTGAGGTGTGCCTAAACGCTTATTGAATTATTTAATATTTTCCAAAGCGTTATTTTGTTTTCCTATTATGACAATCTCAACATTATTAGCATATGAAGGTAACTTGATTCTTGGGATAGTAATCAAATTATTTCGTCTAAAAGGTGTGAGCGCAAGGAGTATCGATAGAATGGCCAAATTAAGTAGCTACCAATACAAAGTTGAAGTCTCCATAAAAATAGGAAATTTAAAACTTTGTAAGTATAGACACCCCTTTGCTATTAATTAAGAAAAAGAAATGTCTACTAGAAGCCCAAGGATCCATGAATTGAATTTTGAACCAACAATAGCCAATGCACTGAAAGCCCCATTGTAAAAGTGGTGCCAATTTCTTATTAACCCAATTTAAGTTTGTTGTTTGGATTATTTTTCACTTGCCAACTAATATTCTAGTTTTTCTTCAATTGTAGAAATTGGAGCAGATGGTTATGAACAGAGAAGACATGTTTTCATTCCAACCTATGCATTCCCTCGACTGTTCCCAGGTATATGGTTTGTTGCTTCATTTGCCAGTTTGTTTATCATTTCATGCCATGGTGGGAGCAATATTCTTTGTGATTTATGTCCTTTAGCCGGCACGTTTGGGAACTTTTGTTGTCTATAATGTTAACGGCAATAGAAAATATCACCAGGTACGACGGTTGGCAGCAATTTACCGCTTGCGAAGTGGCTGCCAAGGTTCCAGCAAAAAAAGGTAAAGTTAATTTAAGCTACTAGTCATTTCAATCATCAATTGTTTGATAATGAAACTTACTATAATTTATTTATGCAGGTTTGTTACAGTTACTCGAACACAATATACTGGAATGCCAGCATCAAGTGATCAAGCTCGCCTTGAACTGGTTGTTATATCTTTTTTGTTCTTGTATTTTTCTTCGCATGTTTCCTATCACAATTTTTTTTTTTGCATGTTATTGAAGTCGTCTTCTTGGATGATCAGCAATTTAAAACAGTTTTTTCTTTTCCAATCCCAGCTATTAGGAGCAAGAGACGATGATGGTGATTTTCCTGGTGTTGAAGGCGCAAATATAAAACCACTTTGTGGCAACAGAAGCAGAGGCAAAAAGACAACCAAAATGACTGGTTTGAGCATGCTGGAACTTGATCGACCTTCCTGTAGCAAGATGTCCAAGGGTTCTGCCAGTAAGAGATCAAGTCAGAAGAAGAGTGAGAATAAGGTTTCGTATGCTGATCAACCAGTCTCATTTGTATCATGTGGGGTGATGCAATCAGATACTGTCGAAACCACGAGTGATGTTAAGGATGTAGATAAAACTAATGATGTTATTGGTGCATTTGAGGTGCACACTAAAGGTTTTGGGTCAAAAATGATGGCAAAAATGGGATTTGTTGAAGGTGGAGGTTTGGGGAAAGATGGTCAAGGAATTGCCCAGCCCATTGAAGTGATCAAACGGCCTAAATCACTTGGGTTAGGCGTCGAGTTCTCTGATACACCCCCTGGTGCTAATCAGGCAACTCAAGTTTCTACTCTACCTAGAGCTGTATCAGGAAAATCCCCTTCTGGTACTAATCAGGCAAGCCAAGGATCTACTCGAACTAGAGCTTTATCGGGAAAATCCCCTTCTGGTGCTAATCAGGCAACCCAAGGATTTATTCGAAGTAGAGCTTTATCGGGAAAATCCCCTTCTGGTGCTAATCAGGCAAGCCAAGGATCCATTCGAACTAGAGCTTTATCGGGAAAGTCCCCTTCTGGTGCTCATCAGGCAAGCCAAGGATCTACTCGAACTAGAGCTTCATCGGGACAATCTCAAAGAATGGGAGCTTTTGAAGAGCACACCAAAGGCTTTGGGTCGAAGATGATGTCAAAGATGGGATTTGTTGAAGGCATGGGATTGGGTAAGGATTCACAAGGAATGGTCAACCCTTTGTTTCCTGTTAGGCGGCCTAAAGCGCGAGGGTTGGGTGCCATAGGTTAGATTTGTAAAATTTGCCCAACTTTTTTTCGATTCACCCCATTCATGTATTTATTTTTCATAGCATCATTAACCAACGTCAACTTACTCTTTTTTTTTCCTATTATTTCATTTTATGGATGAAAAAATAAAGCTGACTGATATCAATTGTTTATTTTTATTTTCTTTATACTCGATAAAATAAAATGGATACTGAACGATTGTGGTGAAAGCAGATCAGCTCATTCAGGGTGAATTTTTGTTTTGATAAATTTCTTCCCATTTGTGATAGTTTTTTAGAATAGTTTTTTAATGGTTATTAAAAACGCTATATTTATTCAAAAACACTTTTAAACAATTTTAAAAGCCATCTCAAATGGGTATTTCAACCCATTGAAATTGAAAATCAATTTTAACAAGCGATTAAAATCAAAGGAAAATTTGGTGGGTTTTTTCATCTGTGCTTATTGTAAATTCGTAACCAATCTCATGCCAACAGTCCCATCTTTGCATTTATCTTCGACCAAATCCTTTGGATCGTTTATTCTGCTGGGTTTGCGTTATGGGAATATAATAATTTTTCTAACTTTCTTACCCAAAGCTTTTAGGGAATATTTGATAGGAGATGTGGATGACAAAACCGAATTTTTATAACATGTTTTTATGCATGATAGAAACTTAAGTTTAGGTGCAGTTTGAGTTTTATATTCTCTAACTCTTTTAGAAGGTTCAAGAAAACTAAATTTGATCGGAATTATTAAACACACCTAAAAAAATATTCTTATTGGTTTGTAAACATATTTAATTGCTTATAAGTATTGTTATTTTTATAATATCATCAATAAAAAAAAGGGTAAAATGCAAATAAGACCCCTGTGGTCTTTTTAAAATGCATGAGCACCCCCTATACTTTGAAAATTACAAATCGCACCCCTGTGGTTCCAATTTTTTTCAGACCTCTCCCCTTCAATGTTAATAATTTTCTTTTAGCCATAACTTCTTCGTTTGAACTCCGATTTGGATGATTCAAGATGTTTTGGAATCTCCATTTCCGGCTTTACATAATCGTCGCTTTGAAACTTTGAAATCATCAATAACCAAAAGAGTTAATGATGCCAATCATACCTAGTGTTTCGATGTTAGGAAAATCTTTTATTTATTAATGATTTCAAAGTTTCGAAGTGACATTTATGTAGAGCCTAAAATGAGGATTCCAAAACATCCAAATTGGAGTTCAAACGAAGAAGTTGTGGCTAAAAAAACATTATTGACATTGAAGGGGAGGGGTGTGATTGAAAAAAATTGAAATCACAAGGGTGTGATTTGCCATTTTCATAGTACAGGCGTGTTCATGCATTTTGAAAAGACCACAAGAACTTATTTGCATTTTATCCTAAAAAAAAAGGGCATTTTAAAGAGGATAGTATGGTCATTTAAGAAAATAGCCTCAAGTTATCTTATCACCCTCGCCATTACATAATTTGCCGGAAAATAGTTATCTTCTTCTTCTTACAGAAGATTCTTACAACCGCCTTCGATTTCACAGTTCCACGGCTTTCTTTTTTAGGTATTACTGTTAGCAACTACTGCTTCATACTTTCTTCCTTCGCCGGAGATTCTTCTATATGTCAAAGGTCTGTTAAATTTCCTTCTTTTGTTCTTCGACTTTCATTTCTTATTCCCTTATTTCGTATTTCTTTACTTCTATTTCTTTTTCTTAAAATTTTCAGTATTTTTTTTTTTTTTGGTAAATTTGAAGCTGGAATAGAATTTTTACCCCTTTTTCTTCACTTCTTTGATATAGTTCTGCTAGATCTGACGTTTATCGAGCAAGAACTCTTGAAAGATGGAGTTTTGGGGAAATTTTAAGATCTGGGTCTTGACCCTTTGCTTGATTTTCCAAATCGGATATGGGTTTTATCTTCCGGGAAGTTACCCCCACAAATCTGCTGTTGGTAATGACTTGTCCGTGAAAGTCAATTCAATTACCTCAATTGAAACCGAAATGCCATTTAGTTATTACAGTTTACCCTTTTGCAAACCCCAAGGTGGAGTTAAGGATAGTGCTGAAAATCTGGGTGAGCTTTTGATGGGGGATCGGATTGAAAACTCTCCGTATTTGTTTAAGATGTACACGAATCAGACGGATGTTTTCTTGTGTCAGACAGATCCATTGACTGATGATCAGTTTAAGACCTTGAAGGAGAGGATTGATGAGATGTATCAGGTGAATTTGATTCTGGATAATTTACCTGCGATCCATTATGCCAAGAAAGAGAAAGAGGGTTTTCCTAAACATTGGACCGGATACCAAGTCGGAGTCAATCTCAAGGGTGCATACTATGTCTTTAATCACTTGAAATTTAAGGTTCTTGTTCACAAATATGAGGATACAAATGTGGCAGGCGTAATGGGAACGGGTGATGCTGCAGGCATGATCCCAATTGGTAAAGGGGAATCAGATGCGCCGGGGTACATGGTTGTTGGATTTGAGATTGTACCATGTAGTCCTAAACTCAGTGTGGACTTAGTTAAGAAGTTAAAAATGTACGAAAAGTATCCAAATCCAATTCAGTGTGATCCTCTCTCTGTATCGACTGTTATTAACAAAGGCCAACCAATAGTGTTCACGTATGAGGTTACATTTGAAGAGAGTGACATCAAGTGGCCTTCTCGATGGGATGCTTATTTGAAGATGGAGGGTTCCAAGGTTCATTGGTTCTCAATCTTGAATTCTTTGATGGTTATAACATTCCTTGCTGGTATTGTTCTTGTAATTTTCTTGAGGACTGTTAGAAGGGATCTAACACGTTATGAGGAGCTTGACAAGGAGGCTCAAGCACAGATGAACGAAGAATTGTCTGGTTGGAAGCTTGTTGTGGCGGATGTTTTCCGTGCACCAGCCAATCCTGCACTTTTGTGCATTATGGTTGGTGATGGGGTTCAGCTTCTTGGGATGGCAGTTGTGACCATATTGTTTGCTGCTCTCGGGTTCATGTCACCAGCATCCCGTGGAACACTTATTACAGGTATGTTATTTTTCTATTTGATTCTCGGTGTTGCAGCAGGTTATGTTGCAGTACGTCTTTGGAGAACTATTTGTTGTGGTGACCACAGAGGATGGGTCTCAGTCTCATGGAAGGCTGCTTGTTTCTTCCCCGGCATAGCTTTCCTAATTCTTACCACCTTGAATTTTCTATTATGGGGTAGTCATAGCACTGGAGCCATTCCATTATCACTCTTTGTTATTCTACTCTTGCTGTGGTTCTGTATATCAGTTCCACTTACTCTTGTGGGTGGGTATTTTGGTGCCAAGGCACCTCATATCGAGTATCCTGTTAGAACCAATCAAATCCCACGGGAGATTCCACCTCAGAAATACCCATCATGGCTTTTAGTCCTCGGCGCAGGCACTCTTCCTTTTGGTACCCTGTTCATCGAACTCTTCTTTATCATGTCCAGCATCTGGATGGGCCGTGTTTATTACGTTTTTGGGTTTCTCTTCATAGTGTTGGTGCTTCTTGTTGTGGTTTGTGCTGAGGTTTCTCTGGTTTTAACCTACATGCATCTGTGTGTAGAAGACTGGCAATGGTGGTGGAAGTCTTTCTTTGCTTCTGGTTCAGTTGCCATATACATCTTCTTGTATTCGATTAATTACCTTGTATTTGATCTTAAGAGCTTGAGTGGACCCGTCTCAGCGACACTCTACCTCGGATACTCACTCTTCATGGTTCTAGCAATCATGCTGACAACCGGAACAGTTGGATTCCTTTCTTCATTCTGGTTCGTGCATTACTTGTTCTCTTCTGTAAAACTTGACTGAGTAATCATCATTCCCAGAATCTGCGAATCAAGAAGCGTGTTGGTGATCGATAAGTGAAAGCAGTTACCTCGTTACAGATGTTCTTCTCATGTGCAAGTCTTATTTCTTCTTTCAAATTTTATAGGGATTAGATAATTTTACATCAGTTTTTCATAATTTTTTTCGCCTCCTTTTCTTTTATAGAGAGCATTGCCTTTTGAACCCTAGTTGTTTAACTGTATGGTTGTAGAAAAGACCAATATATACGATAATTAGTTGGTGGGTTTTTATGATTCAATTTGATACTCATTGATTTAGATATTTATGGAAAACACTTAGGCTTGTTTTTTTTTATTATAAAAAAAAAAGTTGGCATTTTTTGGCCACTTGGCTGCATCCAAGTGGTTTGGTCCAGCCCAGTCTTTCTCAATTATTTATTGGTACTACTGGTAAATCATTAATTAACGTGTTCAATAAACTCGTTTTTAAATACTATATAAATAAATTGTTTGATTTACAATTACCCTTAAACTAGTTGGTGTAAAAAACGCGATAAAGATTCAATCCATGACTCTTTATTGCTTGTCAAAAGAAAAGAATAAAAATAAAGTGACGGTGACTTCACTCTCTAAATTATTTGTAAATATATATATATATATAATATAGTACTTTTTTAGAAAAATAAAAAATATGATTTTTTTTCAAGAAAAAGTTGTCATCAAATGACTTTGATAAATTATAAATAGTTTATGAGATAATCATTTATTTATATAATTAATGATTAAGTTAGACAATAATTATAGTATTCATTATTTGACGTATTACTAAATTTATAATTAATTTTTAAAATACTTTATTTTAAATATTACTATATGACAATCACCCTTAAAAAAAAACTTGACTTATATCTCTATCAAAAATAAAGGTTTGGAGCTTAAAGTTGGTGAAGTGATAAAAAGGATATTCATTATAATATAATTGGAGCTTAAAATTGTGTAATTATAGTTGGTGTAGTTTGTGTTTGAATGTGTTGAGGTATAAATTTCACAAATCTAAGTTTATATAACTTGTATTTAGTAGAAGAATTTGACTATGAATTTTATGTTATTAAATTATCTTAGGATAATAACCATAATCTTTTTACTATTTAAAACTTACGGTTTAATAAACCCAAAATTATAGATAATCAAACCTAACTAAGAAATATGAGTTAGTCTAATGAAGCCACAAAACCCCTCCAAACATTCCTTTTAAGTATTTTTTAAAAAAAATAATAATAAAAGAATGGAGGTTTGAAGGGAGAGAGAAACATAAGCATCATTAAATTTTAATAGTAAGGTTAAATTATACAAAATGTCCCTAACCTATGAGATATGTTTCAATTTTGTCCTTAACCTTTTTAAAGTTTCAATTATACTCTCAATCTTTTAATTTGTTTAAAAAATACCTCTTGTTTAGTAATTTTTGTTTGTTAAGATTTATAGAAATTTAAAAGTGAGAGACAAAATATATTTAATGTAGTAAATTTCAATTTGATCATGAATGTTTTATAAGTTTCAATTCTTCCCATAACGCTTAAATTTCGGTAAAACTTAATGAAAATTGCTTACAAAAGGGTATTTTTTAAATAAAATAAAACAATGAAAGTAAAATTGAAACTTTTGAAATATTACGGCAAAACTGAAACAAACTCTATAGGTTAAGGGTATTTTGTGTAAGTTAGCCTAATAATAAATAACAATCTATTAGACTAGTTGTGCAGTGTGCACACACAACGCATATTAGCCAACATTTTATTTCTTAATCTTTCTCACATCACGTTCACGGTTCAATTAAAATATTATTAAGAATTTTTTTAAAAAAAAATAAAGAAATTATTTAGAAGAAAATTTAATAATTTCGGCTCCAAAAATGTAGAAAAATAAATGCCAACTTGAAAGGTCAACGCAAATAATCTTTTAGGGGGCGTTTGGAGTGCGGGAATCGGAATTAAATGCCTGAGAATAACTAGTATGGAATAAAATGCCTGGGAATTTGATGCCTGTGTTTGGAGTGTGCTGGAATGGGATTCAAATGCCTGGGAATATGATGTCTGTGTTTGGAGTGTGCTGGAATTTGGTTTATGGGAATATGATTATTGTTTTTGTAGGAAAGAATATGATTTGTTATTTTATTTAATTATTATATAAAATTTATTTTAAAAATTGAAAAAAATAATTAATAATATTAAATTTAATTAAATTAAAATTAAGTTTGAATTTTTTAATTTCCTTTTAAATATTATTTCATTAAATAAAATAAAATAAAATTGATGAAACATATAGGAATCAATTTCTTACAATCATGTATTATTATATAAATTAGTTGATATTAATTGACGGTAAAAAAATAAATGATTGTTTTCATTCAATATTTAGGGTTTAATAATAAAACAAATTTATTAATTTAAAAAAAAGTGAAAACGTGTTATTTAAAAAAAGGGTAAAATGTAAATAAAACCCCTATGGTTTTTTTCAAATACATGAACACCCCCCTTAGTTTGAAAATAGCAAATCACATCATTGTGGTTCCAAATTTTTTCAATCAGACCCTTCCCTTCAATGTCATTAATTTTATTTTAATCATAACTTCTTCGTTTGAATTCCGATTTGGATGATTCAAGATGTTTTGGAATCCTCATTTTGGTCTCTACGCTATGGTCACTTCAAACTTTCAAATCACCAAAAACCAAAAGAGTTAACGGTGTCAATCATACCTAGTATTTTGATGTCAATCAACTCTTTTATTTATTAATCATTTCGAAGTTTTGAAGTGACTATTATATAGATCCTGAAATTAAGATTCCAAAATATCTTGAATCACCTAAATCGAGTTCAAACGAAAAAAGTTATGGCTAAAATAAAAATTTTGACATTAAAGAGGAGGGGTTTGATTGAAAATTTTTGGAACCACAGGGGTGTGATTTACCATTTTCAAACCACAAAGGGTGTTCATGCATTTGGAAAAAACCACATGGGTCTCATTTGCATTTTACCCTTAAAAAAATGTTGTATTTGGAATTAAGCTTGAAAAAAGTATTATAAAGTAAAATTTATCTAAATTAGTTAGTGTATTATTTTGAACAATCTTTTTAAATTTAATTATGTATAATATATTGAGTTTCTTTAAAAAAATATTTTTGATTTAAAAAATATGTATATTTTTTTAATTAAAATTGAACATATTTTTTTAATTTAATTATGTATAATATATTGAGTTTCTTTAAAAAAAATATTTTTGATTTAAAAAATATGTATATTTTTTTAATTTTATCTTGTTCACTATAACCTATTAAAATACTCATAATATATTTTTTTTCCTATTAGAAATACCAAATAGTACAAAATTGGAGAGAGTTTAATTAAGAATTAATTACACCAATAACCAATTTAATTCACTCAATTTCAGTTTTAATAGTTGTTTCATATTAATATCAGATTTACCCATAAAACACCATTTATGGCGGCGATTCTGGTGGATTCCGATTTCATTGTTTACCTTATTACCCTTTTATCTCTCTTAATAACTATATCTCATTAATTACATATCATTTAATTAAGGAAAATTTATCGGGGTATGTTTCGTCATTTCACAATGTTATTTAATTTTTCTGGTGGTGGTTTTAGGTAGTTTTGATATATATATAAAAGATTGTGTTTTTTTGAAATAAACAACATTAATTTGTCCAATACTGAAATTAACCCTTTAATTAAATGCCAATGACAAATGTCAATGCCAAAGCTAATGCCAATGTTAAATAAAGGGGAAATTTGGATGGGAATTGAATGTCAATGCCAATGGTAAAAGAGGTTGAACCAAACAATGGAATGGGAATTAAATGCCAATACCCATGGGAATTGAATGTCAATGCCCGCACTCCAAACGCCCCCTTACTTATATTTTGAATTGTTATACCTTCCCACTCTACCTCATCTCATTCAAATTCTTAGTTGTCCTAGTTCACATTACGAAACCCCAAATTAAATTGCTTCTTATTATTTTAATTATACTTCATTTTGTGTTAATATTCTCTTTCATTTAGTTGTAAGTTTTTTTTTTTTTTTTTTTTTTAATTTCAAGCAAATTCAAACAATTATATTCATAAAGAAATTAGAATAAGAGAGCATAACAGGAAACAAACAAACACATGCAACGAAGGCTTCAAAATCAGCAATGTGTCCACCTCATAATGACAAAGGGACAGCCATCCATACCTCATTTTCCTGAAAGACCTTTTTTTTGACGTAAACATTGACAAAACAAAAACATATCTCCTTTGGAAAAGTTGGGCTTCAATTACTTTCATTTTCATCGTTGTATTTTATTTTAATCTTATTAATAATCTATCTTATTAGTTAATGGTATGAGTTTTATTAGTATATATATATAAACCTATCATAATTCGATTCGATTGATTAATTTCTTAGTTTTTCACCTCTATCAATAAATTAATGAAAATAGCATTCAAAACATATTTAAATATGTATTTACTCAATTTATATTTTCAAAAATTAAACCCAACTTCCAAACCACCTTCATTTTCCTTGCCTGATTTAGTGGAAAAGCTTGTGGGTGGTGACTTCATTTTGAATGTCTCGTCATTATAACAAGACAAGATATACCGAATAGTCTGCCTACAAGGGGGATCATTCAAATGCTAATGTAAGTAAAACCCCCATCGTCCAAGCAACAGGAATGAACCAATAATAACAAACAATATCTTACAAGCAAAGTAATCCATACCAATTTTTTTTAAACGAGTGTTCCAATCAACTTACGCGCATCTTATCTAATCTCACGAGATAACCACATGACTCTACGACACTTGACATTCAGAAATTGGTAGGATAATATGTTATGTAGGTTGCCAGAATCGTTGATCTCGAGTTTTAAAAAAAGCCCTCGATCACCGGGCCAACCTATAATTGGTTATAAAGTAATCCAAACAAATCTTGAATGCCGAGCTTCTATTAATGCAAGTAACGTAGGTATGAAAACTTCTTATCTTTTTTTTTTCTTTTAGACTAATGAAAACTTTTGAATTGAAATATCTACTGTAATAAATATAATTTGTCATCTAGTACCTGTAATGTGTGATAGATTAAGATGGTCACTAAAATCAAAATTTAAAAAGATAATATAAAGACATGAATGATACTTTATTCCACCACATGACCAAAACATTTAATCTTTTCATTGACTTTCCTTCCCATTTATAGGAATGAAAAGAGGTGATCTCTTTCTCCCTACCTATGAGCTGAAGAAATCCCAGAAAGGGGAGAAAAGGGAAGAAATTCTTCAAGGGGTTTGAGAATTGAGCCTTGAAATTGAGGAAATTGTGATTTTTTGTTGTTGTTGTTGAGAAGGGTGAAGATGGCAGGTGGGTCATTCACTTCAGGTGGTGTGGCAAAGGAGAGAGCAGAGCAATACAAGGGAAAAGTCACACCTTATGTGGTCATTGCTTGTCTTGTGGCTGCTGTTGGTGGCTCAATTTTTGGTTATGATATTGGAATTTCAGGTACTCTACTTTTCTCTTTTCTTTCTCTAGCTCCATACAGAATCTTAGTTAAAGAATGGAATTTTCTTTGAATATATAGATTGTCTTTACTTTTTCTTTTTGCATCTTTGAGAGAGAGACAGCAGTGAGAGAACTGATATATCAGAAGGAAATTCCAAGTTTTTGTTTGATTATTCAGTAAATGGCAGCAAAGATTTATGGTTTTGTTGCTGATGATTTATCAAATTTAAAGTATAACAGTATAAAGCAAAAGGGGAATATACCAAATCCAAATTATAAGAATAATTGGAGCTAAAAGCAACATTTAAGATTTTTTATACATATATTTTCAATCTAAATGCTATAGGAATCCAAAGGATTTGAGTAAATGAATCTAACATTAATGCTAACTTCATGATCAACAGGTGGAGTAACATCAATGAATCCCTTCCTTGAAAAATTCTTCCCCACGGTGTTAAAAAAGAAGACGCATGCCCATGAAAACAATTACTGCAAGTACAATAACCAAGGGCTTGCAGCATTTACCTCTTCCCTCTACCTTGCTGGATTAGTTTCCACGTTGGTGGCCTCTCCCGTCACCAGGAAATACGGGCGTCGCGCAAGCATCATCTGTGGTGGGATTAGTTTTCTTGTTGGGGCAGCTCTAAATGCTGCAGCTGTCAACCTTGAAATGCTCATCTTAGGTAGAATAATGCTTGGAGTTGGCATTGGCTTTGGAAATCAGGTAACTTTTTTTTTTCTTTCCTGCACATAGTAATTTAGAGAATAGAACTGGCTCCAATGCTTGCTTACATCAGATAAATGCAAAAAAAATAAAAATATATTGTATATATTCTAAGAGAAATTCATTTTCACATGAATCGGAATGCCTAATGTGCTATTGCTTCTGTATGGAAAAAGGCAGTTCCACTCTACTTATCAGAGATGGCGCCGACTCATCTCCGGGGAGCCCTGAACATGATGTTTCAACTGGCAACCACTCTAGGGATCTTCACGGCGAATATGATTAACTATGGGACACAAAAGCTTGATCCTTGGGGATGGAGGCTCTCTCTGGGGTTGGCTGCATTCCCAGCTTTATTAATGACAGTTGGGGGCTTTTTTCTGCCCGAGACACCCAACAGTTTAATTGAGAGGGGTGCAAAAGAAAAGGGAAGAAAAGTCCTTGAAAAAATTAGAGGAACAAAAGATGTGGAGGCAGAGTATGAAGACATCCTAGAAGCGAGTGAATTTGCAAACGCAATTAAGCATCCTTTTAGAAACATTCTGGAGAGGAGAAACAGACCACAGTTGGTGATGGCAATCTTCATGCCAACATTTCAGATCCTCACAGGCATAAATTCAATTCTGTTTTATGCTCCAGTGTTGTTTCAGAGTATGGGGTTCGGTGGAGATGCTTCTCTCTACTCCTCGGCTTTGACAGGAGCAGTCCTCGCATCTTCGACGCTGATTTCAATCGCAACTGTCGATAGATTGGGCAGAAGAGTACTGCTGATTTCTGGTGGAATTCAGATGATAACATGCCAGGCAAGATTTCAATTGTGTTTCAACATATGCTTATAAAAGTAGTGCTTGTTCTATAATATTTTGATGTGAACTGATGGTGATTTGCTTCTTATATCTGAATAATAATTGGATGAGAAACTTGAACAAAAATGAGAATATTCTCAACATTTCAAATTGCTCACTATTGACTTTTCATGTTAAACAGGTTGTGGTTGCTATCATCCTAGGGGTGAAGTTTGGCAACAACCAGGAGCTAACAAAAGGCTTCTCGATATTGGTGGTTATTGTAATTTGCCTTTTTGTTATTGCCTTCGGGTGGTCATGGGGGCCGCTGGGTTGGACTATACCAAGCGAGATATTCCCTTTAGAAACTCGATCAGCAGGACAAAGCATCACAGTGGCAGTGAACCTCTTCTTCACTTTCGTAATAGCACAGTCCTTTCTTTCCCTCCTTTGCGGTTTAAAATACGGCATCTTCCTCTTTTTTGCTGGTTGGATCACCGTTATGACCATCTTTGTGTACATCTTCCTGCCTGAAACAAAAGGAATTCCCATTGAAGAAATGATTCTGATGTGGAGAAAGCACTGGTTTTGGAAGAATATAATGCCTGAAGATGCAGAAAATGACCAACACGGAGATGTCTTATAACTCTCATTCGAATCTGATCAAAATAGAAATTGTTAGTGTCCCGTCTTTATCATTGTGTAATTTGCTTTCAAAGCCTTTGAAAATGAAGAAATAGCAATTTATAAAGATTTTTTAAGGGAATAAAGCAGGAAAAGTTTCATCAAACACCTTAAAGTACCAGGAAAGGCAGCAACCACTTAGAGGAAACAGCATAGACAGAGCTATACCGTTTAAGATTTTAATCATATGATGAATGGCATGAAGGGAAAGTAAGACTATTCCAATCATAAAATAATCTTGAAATTGATTTTTTTTGCAATTCGGGAATTGTACTGATAAATATGGACAAAGCACACTGTTTAAACTATTCATATTAATATGCCGTCTCATGTCTGTTAAATAGTTCGATCGACTTTTTCTGGAAATTAAATCAACCAGAACAGGAACGTGATTGAAGAGAGATGTTAACAATAGTGAAAAATGGAAGAAGAAAAATGAGGCCTTTCTTTACTCTCATAGATGATGGAGCTTCTACTGCCGTTTGCTTCCCTTCCCAGGAGGTTTATCAATACAAGACTGCACTGACCTGCTTTGCGTTAACCGTTTAAATGCCAATGCGTTTCGATATCAATATAGCATTTGCAATCGGTTAAAGTCGCCATTAAAATCCCTTTTGTCACGTATGAATGAAGAAAAGATGGCATTATGATACGTAACTTATAAACACGATTCAGAGGTGGACAGAGCTAGCGTCAAGAAATATTTCACAAAAGGGAAAGGTTGAATTAGATAGCCTTTCAACTTTTCACAGAATCCTTTGCAACAACTTAATAAAGCTGGTGATCTACAAAGTATGAATGCATAACAAGGACCTGTCTCATATATGATTTAGGGTTTTGAATATATTTGTTCTCTTCTATGGGAGTGAAAGAAAAATTTGTTCAATGAAATTTTCAATGATGGTTTCTGGCCCCAACATCTGAATAAAGAAACAGAGTCTTCAATTTCTACATAACCATGAAAAAGAAGGTGATTACTTGCAGCCATTTCCCCAGAATTATACTGTTAACGTACACGCCATTGCCATTGATGAACGGTTCAAAGACAGATTATGAAACAGATGGATAAGAGGAGGAAGCAATTCAAACAGTTTCTGGACAATGCCATCAGCATCTAATTTGATATCACTTTGATCAATCCAATTGATTTGAAAAACAATGACAACTTTTAAAATGAAAATGAAAGGCTGAAGAATTATGTTGACAAGTAACAGCAAATGAAAGACAAAAATTCAGTGTCAATGCCAGCAATTTGAAATGACTCTAATATAAATGTCACAAAAAAATGGCATAGTTTGTCTTTTCATTTTCAGATTATATGTACACTAAACACAATTAACCATTCCACTACCCAGTCATATGCCATTTCGGGTTAAGAAGACGTAAATCGAATAACTGTTCGAAACTCGGATTCTATTTTATCATCAATCAAATTCCGAGCTCTGCCATCTTGGAATGAAGAGCATCAGCATCAAAACTCGGGATTCTATGTTATCATCAATCCAATTCCGAACTCTGCCATCTCGGATCCAGAGCATCAACATTGAAACTCGGGATTCTATTTTATCATCAATCCAATTCTGAGCTCTGCCATCTCGAATCAAGAGCATCAACCACACCATTAAAGCTATCAAATTTAGAACTCACCAAATCAACCTTAACGCCAAGCCTCTCAGCTCCGGCCGCCGTCACCGGCCCATGAGCTGCCACCACCATTTCCGGCCACCGCTTTCTTACAATCTCCCACTCCAATCCCAACTCCCTCAAGCTTTTTAACAACCCCTCCACTTCCCCAGTACTCGTAAACACAATAGCATCCAATTTTTCATCTCCACCTCTTTCAACAATCTTCCTCGCGCAATCAGGTCCAGCCCATCGAGTCTCATACGCATCGACACGAACCGGAACCCACCCATTAGTCTCCAAATCTCGGAGAAAATTCGGAACCACAGGAGGCTCGTTTAAATCCACGACTCGTGGAACGGGACACAGAACCTTACGGTGATTTCCAAATCCAAGAGCTTCCACCAAACCACTCGGAGTTGCAATCGAAGGAACTACAGCTTTAATTCTACTGGAATCGAGAGAAAATTTGGAGAGGAATTCATGGTCGAGAAGCTCCGAATCCTTACCTAGGGCAGCGATTAGAAAAGGGTCGCCGTGAGATGGGAGCAAAGGTTCGTTGGTTTCAGGTGTGGCGTTGAGGAAGGCCGTGATACCGGTTCGTGAAGTGAAAGCAATGGCGGAGAAGGATTGGAGAATTGAAGGAAGAAGATAGGGTTTAATGGAATTTGGGGTGGCTTGGATTGTGAGGGTAGGGCACCAGAGGGGATTGAAGGATTTGAGGGTGAGGAGGTGGGAGAGGCTGCCGGCGTAATTCTGAGGCGTCGTGAATGCCACCGTCTGCCTTGGAGAAGGAGCCGATGAAGATGAAGATGAAGGTTGGGGAATTTGATGGATGGGGCTGTGACGGAGCTCGGCGGTGGCGGTGATCATGGTTTTGGTAATTTAGTTTACACAGTCGTCGTTTTCATGAAAAGATTGAAGCTTTTTTTACGTTGTCATTTATTGTGTGAGTTTCTGCATAATCAGTTAGCGCGGAAAATTACCCCTTGAAAAATTTCACGGATGGAAACAGGTGACTAACCATTTGAGTTATGCTCGTGTTGACATTGTTAAATTAACTCTTAAATGAGCTGTTAGTTAGCGATTTCTTGTGTAAATTGTGAATTGAGTTTGTTTTGTATAGGGTTGCAACAAATTTAAAGTGCAAAATGAGTTGTGAGATTTTAAGTCAGGATGTATAATTCAGTATTTATATGGTTTTTTTTTTGGTTAAGTTATACATATCGTTCTAATTCTTTTGGATTTGTGTCAATGTCAAAACTTTTAAAAGAGTAAAAAATGTCCCTATCGTTTGATATTATATGTCTAAATCATCTATCTACAATTAATAAAACTAATTAAATGTAACAGATTATTTCAGGTAGATTACATTTTTCATTGTGGAACATTTTGATCAAGTTGGATGGAAGACAAATTAAAAATTCTAGTGAGTAGATTAGGTTTATGTTTGGGGGGGGGGGGGGGGATTAAGACAAAGCACATTGGGATTTTAAAGGGAAACTGGAGAGGAAGACAGAAAAAGCAAAAATTGTGAGTTTTATTTTGATTACAAACAACCAGATTCACAAAATGGAAATTTTATTGAGTAGTCGAATTTAAAAAAAAATACACGTGGCTGCACCGTATTGGTTCGGTGCAGCCTTGGCTGCTTATTAATAAGCAACCAAGTTTTTTTCCTTATAAATATAGTTGTTTTTTTTAAAAACTCTCATTCATGTGAATAAGATAAATCAGTGATAACTATTGGGTAATCAACGATTCATGCATAAAATAAGTAAAATAAGTGATTGCTTATATGGAAATCAGTGATTACTTGTGAGAAAGTCATTGATTACTCATGCAAAACTAGTGGTAATTTTGTAATATTTTAGGCGTGAATTTGAATATTTTGCTATTTTTGTAAATGAGTTTTTTTATTGCTATTTTTACAAATATTAGACCTAATTTTGCTATTTTTGCAAGAGCCCCTTCACAAAACCCTCATGACGCCCAATCTCATGTCCCTTAAAATGACCTTACCCGACCCATTTTTAACCATATTTCGATAAAATTTGATCCTAATTTGCTGATTTTATAATCCATGTCCATGTCATCAAGTCAGGTATATAATTTTAGACACCTCATTAAGTCACATAAGTTATTTTTTATCACCTCAACAATGTTAACGACCGGGATGATTCAGCCATACGATATTAAATGAGAGGGACAGTTTTTACACTTTTGTAAAAAAAAAATGTATGTCTAACCCGTTGAGCTACTTACTACCCGTCAACATTAATAATATCATGTCAAGTCAAATATTGAGCTCTTAAAATTTTGTTTTTCTCTCTAATGAAATCAAAAGACAGATAGAATATAGTGTCATCAATTTTTCATATCAACAATATTATTTAAAATACAAGTATAATATGATTGAACTAAATTTATAATGTTAATATGATCATAGTTTAAGTGGTTAGACAACCTTCATTCTCGTAAATTTGAAGGTTCTCACCCTCAATCTCTTAAAAAAAACTGAATTCATAATTTTAAACAATATATCACAAAGGCCATAAACAGGCCAAAACCCCAGTTCCCTTGCCACATAAACCGGCAGTCCCACCGGACACAACACAAGACTCTTAAAAATTGAAAATAGGTTGACCAGGTCAATGCATTTATTTATATGTTAGATAAAATTAAAAACAATACGAATGAAGTAATTATTTCTGCAACAACGAATCATGTTCATTGCACTTTTTTGGGTTACCCAAGTGTCAAATCTCCATGAATAAATGATGAATAAATTCCACCGTAAGTTGTTTTAGTACTAGCATATTTGAGACCTGAGTGTGACCAAATGTACTTTTACCATCAATGGAGAAGACTATCCCATCAATTTTATGCATGTCACTAATTTAAAAACAGTCAACAAATTAATTTAGGATAAAATACCATTTTAGTCAATGAATTTTCACCAATGTTTCATTTTCGTCTATAAACTTTTAAAAGTTACATTTTTCATCTCTGAACTTTGCGATTCGTTCCATTTTAGTCTTCCAGTCTATGTTTTCCATTTAGGTCATTACCGGAGGACTTATGTGGCAGATAATTGATGATGTGACATTATATAAATATACAATGAAGTTAAATAATGTGAAAAAATGAATATACAGTAACATTTAAGACTAGGATTAAGGAGAAAAAGATGATATAACCTTTTTTTATATTCGTTTTTTATGATATTTAACCTCATGGTATATTTCTATAATATACCATGAGGTTAAATATACAATGAAGACATTATACAGTAACATATAATTGATGATGTGACATTATATAAATATACAATGAAGTTAAATAATGTGAAAAAATGAATATACAGTAACATTTAAGACTAGGATTAAGGAGAAAAAGATGATATAACCTTTTTTTATATTCGTTTTTTATGATATTTAACCTCATGGTATATTTCTATAATGTCACATCATGAATTACATGTCACATAAGCCTCATATTAGTGTCCTAAAGGGAAGAACAAAATCTGAAGAACCAAAATGGAACGAATCGAAAAGTTCAGGGACCAAAAATGTAACTTTTGAAAGTTTATGAACGAAAATGAAACTTGAGTGAAAGTTTAGGGGACCAAAATGATATTTTACCCATTAATTTATTATAAAATGTTTTATAACGTCATTATGAGTATAACTTAGCTGGTTAGATATGAATTGAAGATTAGAGTATCTCCTCCCCTAATTTCATGTAATACCTCAAAATAAATAAAATACTTTATATCCAAACATCTGTTAATCTGAACATAGTTTAATTGATTAGACATTTATACTCCCTAAGTCGAAAGTTCAAGTCTCTCCTCTCGTAATCTGATATAACACCTATCATAATTTTTTATGTCAACTTAAACATAAATTAATTGGTTAAACGTTTATGAGCTATTCGATTATACGTTTGAAACTCCCATTTTCATAGTAGTAGTCATACAACATGTGTTTTGCACGTGAAATATTAATTATAAATTTTTGTACGTGAGATAATATAATATTTTTTTTCACAAATATAATAATATGATTTAAAATAGTTAGATATATTTATAAATAAAGTTGATATTATCGCTTATATAAGTAAAAGCATATTTTTCAACAACATGAATACATAGTTTTTTTTAAGTATCAAGTAAACAGTAGTGTAGTAATCGTGAGTGTTTTGAAACAAGACTAACTAAGAAAATAAAAATTAAGATAAACATAAAATTAATTGAAATATTACCACCCACAAAAAGTAAAGGGAAATATGCGGCACATTTGATCGGTTTGTATTCTATTAATCGGTCCATATTTTTCTCATCCAATGAAGGAAAGGTAGATGCCAAAGACATAATTCTTCCTTTTTTTTTACAATAGAGAAAATTAATGAACAAGGAAATGAAAAATAATAATTAATTAAATTTTGGTTAACTTCTTTACCACACTACCACAAAAATATGTCGCGAATTGCCTCCTTCCGTTCACTCGAAGTTCCTATTGTTTAAGTTTTCACTTTGCTTCAATTTTTCCTTGTATTGACAATTGGTCTAGATAGTGAAAGGAAAAATTATATATAGTTTGTAATTGCAACCTTTAGATTCTTAATCACGGGTACTTCTAAATATCATGAGGTTCCATCTCAAAACTAATTGACCATAAGAGAAGTAACTCAAATATCTTATAAAGATTATGAGCTCTTTAAAATGATTCCTTTTTTAGGCTCACCGTTCTTGAATCAAATCCAATTTATTGATCGAATGTCTATTTGAGTTTGTTGGACTCTGATATCATTTTATATCATGAGGTTCTGTTTCAAAACTAACTGACAATGAGATAAGCAGCTATGCATCTTATAAAAATGTGTGTTCACTTCACCTTTCCGACGTGGAAATCTCAACAGGATTCTATTCTTTTGTATGTACACTATATAATAAACCAACGATTGAACGAATTCATGAATGCTCATTGGATCAAACAAAAACTCATCATTTTACCAATTGATTTTATGTATTGGTTTAGGGTTATATATTGAAATAGTCATAAAATGACCGGAATAAGAGTACATAGCCACTACCCATCAAATTAGGCTAAATGGTCATTTAGAGGCAACAAAAAAACCTACACATTTTCCAAAACCATCAAATCACATTTTTCTCTCCTATTTTTCTTTTCTTTTCTTTCTCTTACTTCTCTCTCTCAATTTCCCTTTTCTATCTAAGTCTCGTCCCCTATCTCTCTCTATTTTTTTGTTGTACGTATATGCGTATGTACTGTACATATTATATATTATTTTACTAACCTAATTTTTTTAAATGCAATAGTAAAGCGGAAGACATATATATTATGTATATTATGTTAAAAAAGGCAGATATATTATGTAAAAAAAAAATACCTGAAAATAACTAAAAGTGAAAATCATGTAAATTAAAATCATAAGATAGCATATAAAATAAAATAAAGTAATGTTTTGGTAAATTACAAATATAAAACAATACAACACAAAAATATACATATATACTATATAGTGTTAATTGTATACTATATGTGAACCACACAAAATTAACTATGGTGAAAAAAAAAACGTATAACATACTAATTATATCATACTTACAATATGTATAGTATCTCACACACCCCATAATTTTAATATTGCATGACTACATTACATGTACAATATGCATAGTAATATACATAATCTAATAGAAGATAAGATGAATGGGAAATTTTATAAATATCATTGACAAACGTGCTTAAAAAATGTATAATAAGAATTATCTGTACAATATGTATATTAAACAGTGCAAAAAATTGGCTGATTTGTTTTGTCAAATCAGCTACAATGACGGATGTGACAGCTGCTGTACCATTATGCTTTAAATGGTAAATTTGGTATAAAAAAAGTGGCTAAAAATGTAATTATAAGGGAGGTGACTATTTTTTTTTCATGAAATCAAAATGTGGCTATTTGTTTAGTTATCTCATTAGAATAAGTCAATTTAATTTAAATAATGCCTAGGATATAAAATGAAATAAAATAAAATAAATAAAAAGCTGTATATGAAATATAATAATAATAATATAAAAAAAGGATAAAATGAAAACTCAATGTCTCTCCTACATCCCCACGGATCTCGACCACGATTAGATTATTATTTTTATTTACCTTGTTTTTTTCAATCTTTTGTTAGGTACAAATGAATTGGAAAAGTTGTTTAGTTTTAAATCGAATCATGTCTTTTTTCTCTCTTCTTTTTCTAAACTAATATGTTACCACGTGCGTCGCACGTGATACTATTTTTGAAGGGATGATTTACTAAATTAGCGGAAATTTATTTAGCAAACTTATTAACATTTAATAACGGATCTATTAACATCATGCAAATTGTGATATAAACACGAAGAACATGTAGATTCATGCTTTATTTTCGAAAATTAAAACCGGTTTACTTACATTGTGTAATTAATGGAGAATCGGTTGGAGGTTTCTTTACAGCATCAAATCCTCAGCAACACCGGATCTTCTACGCTATATCCCGATCGATCAAACGAAATCTGATTGTGGGATCGAACTTAAGAAGAAATTGGGAAGAAGAAAAATATTTTCTTCCCAATTTTGAATAGCAAAATCGGCAAAGGGAGAGAAAAGGAGGAAGAGAGATTTTTCAATTTTCAAATAATTGAATTGTGTGATTTATGAATGACCCAACCCTCCTATTTATAGAAAAATAGGAATCCTAATCACATTAGGATTAATCTATAGAGATAAATACAAAAGGAATAAAAATTATCTCTTTCATTTATCTTGCAATTTCGAAAATGCCATAGATAAATAGGAGATTATTTTATTTTCTTTATTTTATTTATCTTGGGTAAATAAATCTATGTAATTATTTTAGGATATAATTCAAACAATTATCTCCTCAAAGTACATGGCATGGCCGATTTTATCATCATAAAATAATAAATAAATACAATTTATTTAATTAATTATTTTGGGCCAATTCCAATTGGGTTCATTAATCCAATTGGGCGTGAAATTCTCTCTTAAATTAATAAGTCCAACTTAATTAATTTATTTATTAATTACCATTTAAATAAAATATTTTATTTAAACAATTAATAATATTAATATTTTCTCCCGACTAAATATTATCCAATTTATATTTAATTATTAATTTCCATTTAAATAATTTTCATTATTTAAATAATTAATAATAAATATTATAATTATTAATTTCCATAAATTAATTATTTAATTAATAATTTTATTGACAATATTTTATTATTAATTTAATTAATTTTAATTATTAATTTCCGTTTAAATATAATTATTTAAACAATTAATAATTGTTAATTAATTTCAAATTATTAATTACCATTTAAATATACTCAATATTTAAATAATTAATAATATTTCATTATTAATTTCATGTTTAAATAAACTCATTATTTGAACAATTAACAATGTTTATATTAATTACCGTTTAAATATACTCAATATTTAAACAATTAATATTGCCTATTTTAAGTAATTCACTTTACTTAAAATTTCCATTTCTTCTACTTGATTTCGCGACTACAATATTTGGGCTAGCATAGGGACCCGATGGACCTATAGATCATGGGCTTAATAATTAGTCAATTAAGTGATTAACACATAATCGGGTTAATTACTTATTATCTAACTATGAATAATTCCACTATAGATTCATAGCTTGAACTCCCCTCACTATAAATGAGTTATGTCCATTTTAGTTTATCTTTTATTTATATCTCGTGATATTATCCTTCACGTGGAACCCTCATAATTACAGTAGATAAATTTACCGTTTTGCCCCTGTAATTACCGCTTTATCCTTGTGTTCCCGCTGATTCTCCAATGAACTTTATCTTTAGTCGAACTAGAGATAAGATACTTCGTGATCAATAGAAGTCGTGACGTCACTTGTTCATGTCTCGAATCGAGACATCAAGAGAGTTTCCTAAAGTTCCTAAAATGTTTAGGTATCGCACCGATACCGTTAATTTATAGGAAAGTTATGAATTCCATCTCGTGAAAATGAGTTCCCAGCTACTTATCTAGTCATGTTCCCAAAACAGGAGTGTATTGAGCGTTCTTACAGATCGCTCTTAACTATGTGAATCAAAGAACATAACTCCACAAATAGGAATCCGCATTTCACTCAGGATTGAGATCTATCATGGTTGATAAACTTAGTTTGATATTCGATTATTTCTCGTAAACGGTACTAATGAGAAATTTGATCGAACATCGTGGTCCTGTCTTATACAATCAACATTGCATATGATACTTCCATTTCATGTCTCCTACATGAATGATCATGATTTGATCATTTGTCTATAAACAAAATGCGAAACTATCAACAGTGTTACCAGGATAAGGTTCCCAAACGTTATCCGTTTATTGTAGACACATTTAAGTTACTCATCTCGACTTTAATCCTCTTGTATGACTCACATACTAAGTCGTGATTTCATAAGAGTAACTTAGGGTTTACTATTTGAATGTTTGATATTTATATATTTCCATATATTCATAATATCATTAATTGAATCAATCTAGATAATATAAAGAACTTATGTTTATTTATTTAATTTATTCTTAATAAATTATTATTATTATTAAATAATTACAAGTTATAGGACACCATTCCTAACAGTTTTTAACATAGAAATATTTAAAAGTTTGACATATTTTTTGTTTGATTTTTCTATGGTTTATAAATCTTTTTTGAAATGATTTTTGTTTTGTTAATTTTTAAATGATTAACGTATTATTATGTTCTATTTAAGATTTAAATTATCATATAGTTTATTAATTCAAAGAATTATATATTGTTGATTTTCTACTTATTTAAGACAATTTTACTTCTTTATTTTTAAAATATATGCTACCAAATAAAAAATAAACCGTTTGTTCTATATATATTAGTTAATTTTTTTATCTATAGATTATTTATTTCTAAATTTAATTAAAATTTAAGAAATTATATATATATATATATATATATATATATTTTTTTTTTTTCTCTTTGATTTTTAAACATTTTTAATTAAAAAATTTTAAATTTATTTAAATATTATAAAGTATTATACCCTCACTAACTCAATAAATTATATTTTGCTGTAGTTCTTTTTTTATCTTAACTGTTTGTTTAAAACAACTAGTTGATGAATACGTGCGTTGTACGTGTCTTGTGAGCTTTTTGTAATTGTATATCTCAAAGATGAAGTTTATTTTACAAAATTTTATCTAATAAGTTTTTTTTTTTTTTTTTTTTTTGTGAATTAATGATTTAACTAAAATTGTGTTAATTATAAAAAAAAAAATCGTTTAGAATTTAGCATGGTTAAACATAGATTTAAAGTTTCCATTACTAAAAATTGGTACACGAATTTGTAATTTTTACACCCATTTATTGTGGTGTATGAATTTGAAATTCTTCCATTTGAACACATAGACTTTTTTGGAATCATAAATCTCAAATCAATTGACAACATCATTGACCACATTCATCTGAGAAACAAAACAATGGAGGCAACAATACCCATATGAAAATCTAGACAATTTTGATATGAAATCTAATTAGGAGTACTGTTGAAATCACGTATCAGAAGAAAAGAAAGCTTACTCCATTTCTCTAAAGGAAATCTTTAATATATAAAAGTGGCGATGTTTAAGAAATTTGTTTGGACTACTATACCTCTTTTAAAATCTTAAAATTACTAACATGTCATTATATATACCATTTTAAAACCTTTAAATTACTAAAAATGCCATTATTATTTATACTCCACTATCTATTAAATGACTATTTATATTTTTAATAAAATATTTCTCTCCATTGAATAAGAAATTGTCAATTTTATTAAATAAATTCCTTGATTTTTTTATTGTTTTCACGGCATCAAATTATATATATATATATATATAGAACAAACAATTTATTTTTTATTTGGTAGTATAAATTTTAAAAATAAAGATGTTAAAAAAACCGTCTTATATAAAAAGGCATATAATTATGTAAATTAGTAAACTATACGATAATTTAAATATTAAATAGAACATAATAATATGTTAATAAAATCATTTCAAAAAAGATTTATAAACCATAGAAAATCAAATAAAAAATATTTCGATCTTTTAAATATTTTTATGTTAGAAAAGTCGCACGTGGTAAAAGACTAGTTATAAAAAATGCTATTTATTATTTTAAAGAAACGTCTAAAATCATGATATTATTGAGAAGAGATCTCTCAATTCAGGGAACATCTTTCTAATGGTCAGACAACAGAAGATGATCCTTGAGCAGCACGACTATACATCGAAAAATAGGAGAAGACCATTCCATATATGTTAAGAGTTTTTAATACACGACTATACATAGAAAAATGGGAGAAGACAATTTTTTTTATTATCCAATGATAAATAAAGGATCTAAAAGGTCAGGAAAATTAATTATCAATAAGACCCCTTTCGTCTTCTTTGATAGGTTAGAAAATATTGAGAAGCGTTCTCCTTGAACAAAACATTAAATAAGATAGAAGCAAAATTCTTAAAAAAATATTTTTAAGTACCTGCATTAAACTCAAAATTTAACTTCATTGAGTGTAGTAGACATCTCCATTTCAAGCTGGAACGGAATTAAGAAGATCTATGTTTATAAACTATGGGATCAACATTTTTTTTACTTCCTTTCAAAATCAAACAAAAACAACAACAAAAATAATATTGAAATCATTCTAGTTCATAATCTCTATTTCTATTCATCTAAAAATCTTGAATATTCTTTGGAGTTTTTTTTTTTTAAATAAAAAATATTTCGTACCAAATACTGGAAATTTGATTTGAGTTTAATTTTTGTCAAGATTCTAACTATTTATAATGAGCAATATCAAAGTTATGTACTAAATTGTGAATGAAAAGTCCGTCTAGATGTCAATAATTTATTGTCTAATGAATAACCACGTATCTATTCATTCATATATATATGAATCAAGTTCATTTTAAATGGAGAAGTTTAATGAACTCTCATAGGTTTTAGAAATGAAATGAATAAATTTGAGTCAATCCATAAAATCATTTAATTCACTAATTTCTTGGGATCTTAAAGGAATAAGATTAAATAAAGGTAAAATTTGTTTATTAAAATAGATAACATTGTCTATTAATTAAATAGAAATAAAAGTAAATATTAAAGTAGAGGTAAAATGGGAACCTAAAGTTTATCCGTTTATTCTCTTTTATTATAGTAAGATAAGATAAGATTTAAGGCTTCTTTTAAGATAACCCAACTTTCAACCCGCCCTGCCACTTACCTCTCTCTCTCTCTCCATATATGTTATAGATATTGATAGATTATATTTTATAGTTAGATAGATTATAACCAAAAAAATTATACTAAATTCATTAATCTGAAAAACATTCTGAAACATCAGGAAATTCGGACGCAGTAGATGGTCGGCTGAGATTGAGCTCCATGAACAAGTCCCATTGATCAACCACGTACAAAAGGCAAAACCTTTGGAAGGAAGGGTAGGGGATCTAACCAAACGAAACTTGCCCGTTAAGTCTGGACTGGACTGGACTTTATAGACGAAGACTTCCTCATGGCATTTGTTCTTTTGTTTTAGTCTTCTTCCACTCCACGACCAGGGTTCCACTTATATAGTACGGATTATTCACTTCCTCGTCTTCATCTTTCAACCAAAAACAAAACCCATTTCTCTTCTTCCTCACAGTCTCAGACCAGACCACGTAGCCTATGTTATAGACTCTGTTTGTTTCCTTCTTTTCTTTCACAGTCACAATCCGATAAAAAAAATTGTTCTTTTCTGTTTAAAATGCCTGATGGGGAAGTTGGTTCTACGGTCACCGATACTGATGATTTTCAGTCTACTGGTTTAGTCCCAGTTGGCAGATTTATGGATGATCACGATTCGGGTTCAACCTCACAATCCTCTGAGAAAGATCCCAGGAAAATAGCTAGGAAGTAAGTCTTTTTGCTCGCAATGGGTCTTTCTTTTTATTGCATTTTCTGGAAAAAAAAATATTATTTGTCGTGCATTTGAGCTTGATTTCATGCTTTTTCTTGAATTTATGCTTGAGATTTCATGGAACTGAAATTCGTTTTCATTTGGATGTTGTGTGATTTTGATACAGAATGATATTGTTTCATCTATTCGTATTTGTAGATATCAATTGGAGCTCTGTAAGAAAGCTTTGGAAGAGAATATCATTGTGTATCTTGGTACGGGCTGTGGGAAGACACACATTGCTATACTATTGATATACGAGACAGGGCTCTTGATCCGGAGGCCCCAGAAGCGCATATGTGTCTTTTTGGCTCCTACTGTTGCTTTAGTTCAGCAGGTGAAGGACCTATGTTTCTTTTTCCTTTTTATTCATTCTTAGATTAGATGATACTCAATTGACTAAGTATATTATGTATGTTGGAACTTTGCCAATATATATAATTTGAGTTCATATTTAGTGGGAAGAAACCGTGTACGTTTCTTTCCTTGTCTCGTCGAGTGTTTATGTAATGGTAAGGTGGTGACAGAAATGCAGATCTAATTTATGTTGCTGGAAATGGAATTTTAAAGTTTTTTTTTTAAAATTAAACTAATTTCTCCCATGTATGAAATAAACACTAATGAAAAAGTTAGCAATTTTCATTCATGTGCAATCTGGCCTTTAAAATAAGCATGGTATACTAATTGCCAATTATTAACAATCCCAATTGAAAATAACTGTATGTAACTAACAGAATGGAATCTTATGGTAGTACAAAGACTAGCTTCACTGACAGGTAGGCTTACAAAAAGCTTAGCTAATCAAGTAACTCCCTCACTAGATAGCAACATAACTTATTTTTCAACTATAGCCTTACTTCTAATCGATAAGGTGCCAATGAGATTTTGGAGGCTCTTCATTCTTCACCGTAAAGGCATAAAGCAGGGTAAATTGTTCAGTGTTGACGCTAATGGTTGTAAGCTTTATAGATATATTGGGCTATTGAGTTTTTTCGTATTTGACCCCTCCATGTATAGTTATGTTTGATTTCTTTGTTCAGTTACCTTAAACGTGCAAGCTATTATGTGGGCCTGTAAATATTTATTTGGGCCACATGCTATCATTTGTTCTTTACATCTTAACATTTTTTGTGATGCTTTGTACCTTTCTTTCCTTAGTTTTCCTGGTTATTTATATCAAACCATTATTTGTTTGCCATTATTGATACCTTCGAGTTTCATAGTTTGAGCTCCATGAGTAAAACATATATTCTTAGGAAAATTCACTATATCTATACATACGTAATTATATATACTGCTCATCTTAAAATTACTTTGAGATATTGAATTGCTAGCTCAAGGTCAGCGATCTATTTTCTGATATAAACGGGTTTAAACAAAATATATTTATCACTCTACCTATGAATCATGCCAAAAGTTAACGAGCCTCTTTCTGTTGGTTGTCACATTGTAGCAAGCAAAGGTTATAGAGGACTCTACGAATTTCAAGGTTGGGGTCTTCTGTGGAGGTTCTAAGCGTTTGCATACCCATTTTGATTGGGAAAGAGAGATAGAAGAACATGAGGTAACTATTCATTTATATTATTTCCTCTTAATATTATCTAAGCTCGAACAGAGTATCTAAAGCTCTTATAGCAAGAAACTTAATAGATCTATTTCTATTCATGCTTGCAAAGTATTTGTTCTTGAGTTTGGACATAAAAAAGAATATGGTTAATCTGTTAAAGAAGTTTAAATGTTATGCCAAACGATTCTTTTGGAATCTATTTCAATGTTATCGTTGGTGCATTAAAGATAGTGAGAAGAGGCCGGAAATATTTAGTTCAATAAAAATCAATGTTTTCCAATGCTTATCCTTTAGGGTTGATTATTAATAGTTGGCCTGCATACTTGTTAATAAGTGGCGGTGCGGTGTGGGACTGTATTTTGGGTATAACTATAAGGGGTATATGGCCTGTTTTTTTGTTGGTTTGTGCCACTTTGTTGTTTTATTTTCTTGTTTCTTTAATTATTTAAATGAAATGGCCTTTTGAGGTGTTCTTTTCAATTTTTTTTCCCAATGCATATAGAAATATATTTCTTAAATTACTGCATAATCTTATGTATGTTTTATTGCTGTTGATTATTTTATGCAGGTTTTTGTTATGACCCCTGAAATACTACTGCGTAATTTATACCACTGCTATATCAGGATGGAGTTTATTGCTCTTCTAATATTCGATGAATGTCATCATGCTCAAGTCCAAAGCGACCATTCTTATGCAGAAATTATGAGAGTAAAGGGTTTTTATATGCATATACATGCTTTGTTCCTGATAGGTTGATAGGTTTCCTGTCGGCAGCTTAATTTTTATAATAAATCATTCACTGCTTATGTAGGTCTTTTATAAAACTAATGTGGCTAAACGGCCACGGATATTTGGCATGACTGCTTCTCCAGTTGTAGGAAAAGGTAATATCTTTTATAATAAATTTTCCTATTTCCATTCGGTTGTGATCCTGTTCTCAGGTTCTATCAGTTTATTTTCTCAAGTGAACATTATGTTTTCTAATAGTGGCAATTGGCAAAGGTTATAAGTTAGTATCCCTGTGATTCCTCAGAATTTATAGTCATAAAAGATGTCATGCTTCATAGTGTCTTCCAGTGCTAGTAAAAGATTCTTGAAATATCTGGTTTTTGTTTCTGGAATCTGCCAGTGATGGTGGTAACAATGAGCTTGTCAACAAGTTTATTGTAAATCTCTATTACAGGTTCAGGCGGGAATAACTGCAAGTGAGCTGTATTGTCGTCTTTTTATTTTGTTTATTTTTGCTTGAGATATTTTCTACTTGATCACAGATGACATGTCTTAGTTTTGTTTGCCAGATAGCTTTATTAATTTCTTTTGTGGGATCTAAACTAATTCATCAGTCCACTTCCACTTAATCAGGTGCTTGTAATCAGCAAAGCTTATCGAAAAGTATCAATAGTCTAGAGAAGTTACTTGATGCAAAGGTGGGTTGGAACAATCTGAGGTATACACACACATTTTAATCTGGAATGAAATTCTTATAACAAATAATAAATTCTGTAATGTAATGAATTAGTACCAGCACAGTTAAAAAGATCTGAGCAGAAGAAGTTCTCGACCTTGATAAAGTAAACAAAGGTCCAATCAGTACTAACCTGAACACCTATAACTTTAGTAACTATTCGTGATAAAAAAACTTTAAATTAACAACAACGTGGTCATATTTTTGAATGTACTCATGAACTATGCCTTTCTTTAATTTTCTTTTAACTTTTCTCCCAAAAATTTAATGATTTCACTGTGACCAAATCTACTAACACACGGTAGATCAAGCACGCAATTATACAACTCTCCTTTTATGCATCAAACCTCAAAAGGAATTCCGTTGAATTATTAAATTTTCTCTGGGGAAAACAACCAAAATTTGAGCAAACAGAGACTTGAAATCAAAATTGCCAATCCAATCATCTTCTAAAAATTTAATTATTCCTAACTTTGAAGGAAAGTTTAACATAGGAGAGAAATAATACATCCTTGATGGGGATTTTTTCACAGAAAACTTGAGATATTTTTTTTGATTGGAAACTTGAGATATTAGACATTCAACCTTTTCTTCTCTTGAATACGTTTAATTTAGAAACTTTGTTTCTTCTCTTATCAAAAAAATTTAGAAACTTTGTTTGACATATGAAGTTGTATAACCCCTATGCAAAGCCACATTTTATTTATTTATTATGTTCCATTTTCGGGACGGGGAAGAATTTGTGTTGTTTGTAAAGACAACTCTTTCAAAGGTGAAATGATATGTTTTTTATTTAACTTTGGTGGATACTTGAGCTTGACACAAAAATAAAAATCGAACTTCATTTTGTAGGTTTATTCAGTTGAAGATAACAAAGAACTGGATGCCTTTGTGTCCTCTCCACTTGTCAAAATACATTATTATGGTCCTGTTGCAAATGGGTCATCTAGCTCGTTTATGAATTGCTGTTGTCATCTTGAGGATGTGAAACTTCAGGTATTTTGGCACATTAATCATTGTCATTAACTTTGTTTTACAGGCAGATCTTCATTCCTTGCTTTTCTTGCAACAAGAGCAGTGCATATTGGCTCTAAGTCAGATGAAAGGTGATCACGAAAGTCTACTGTCCGCGAAGAAATTGTTATGCAGAATGCATGATAATGTCATATTTTGTTTGGGAAATCTTGGTGTTTGGGGGGCATTGCAAGTAAGTTTTTCAGCATTTTATGACTTCTCACTTCTGTGTTGGTGATAATTTTGCAATTTATTCTTTATTTAGTGTTCGTGCTGATCTTTTCTCTCATGGTTGGAGGAACATGGAGATAGAGGTTGAATTTGTCTATCTATTATGTAGAAGTTTTTTTAGGGGGGTATAAAATGACGTAGTCATCAGCTATCTCATTTGCAATACGGATGAAATCTATAATTTGTTTACTAATAATAAAGGCACGTGCTGCTAGAAATGGTCTTTGTGAGTAATTTTTTCAACGAATCAACAAGAGCTTTAGAACTTAAAGTGATTTTATACACCATATGGACAATAAAGTCTAAACTAACAGGGTTATAATCAGTCATCTTAGAAGTCTTCAATTTATTAAGAATAAGGCAAACAAATGTCTCTTGGAAACACAGATCAAGATATCCATTCTCTAAAAAATCTTGGAACAGTCTTAGAATATCCTCTCAGAATTACTGCAGTTTGTAATATAAAATGACATCAAATGAGTTGTGTGGGAGGTTTGGATGAAAAGATACTACATAATCTTCAAGACGTTTTCTAGTAAAGGATACTGAGAAATCTTACACAATAAAGTCTCCCTTTGGAGCTCCCTTTCCATTATACTTTTCGATCAATGGCAATTAGAAGATTTTTTTGTAGTCTCCTTAGTCCATCCAGGTTGACTTCTCATCATCTGCTGTATTTTGTTTCTATTAATGGAAAATTTTTGTTTCTCATAATTAACACAATTTTTTTTAAGTCAGAAACGATTGAAAGATTTCATTGATAAAATGAAACCAAATAATTAATTTACATGAATGAAATGAAACATAAATGGCACTATTCAAAAGTTAAGGAAAAGTAATCAACTTGTTTTTGATTAGCAACTTATTTCAATTTTGAATGTTAAATTTTTCATCAATCAAATAAAAACACGTTTTCTTAGTATTTGTGAAAGTCTAGTGATTTATATTAGTATTGCAATTAGTTTATCAGTTTTATGGCTCAATTTTTGCTATTGCAAATTGAACCTCGTTGATTAGAGGGTGTGTAATGTATGTTATCATCTATTTACCTCACATAAAATTACACATCTTGATGATGATGCTTTTGAAGGTTCTTTATAACTCTAAACTGTGCTTGGTAAACTGTAAACTATTTTTATTGATGAAATACATTGCTTTGGCCACCCAAATGGTTAACATAAGCTAGGAAAGGGAAGGAAGGATCGGATGGTAGGGTGAATAGCTATTTTAGACTGTATAGGAAGTTAGTTACTTGTGTGGTTAATTTTTCTGGTAGTTGTGTTGACTTATAGTCAAGGACGAAAATATCGGAAATATTAGGGTTCCGACACTGAAAGGGGGGAGGGAGTCGTTTTTTCACGGAGTCGCCGAAATATCGCCGAAATCGCCAAAAAGTCGTCGGTGTCGCCGAAATGTCGCTGAAATCTGCGAATTGTCGCCGGAAAAAGAGGTGTTCTTTTGTTGCATTTAGGTTTGAGATGAGGGAGGTGGAGGCAAGAGATTAGGGTGGCAGCCTCGGGAAGAAGAGAAGGGAACTTTTTGTATTTTTTTAGATTTTTAG
The DNA here is from genome assembly GCA_028015215.1 of Gynostemma pentaphyllum. Lineage (NCBI taxonomy): Eukaryota > Viridiplantae > Streptophyta > Magnoliopsida > Cucurbitales > Cucurbitaceae > Gynostemma > Gynostemma pentaphyllum. The sequence goes on along the minus strand of CM051351.1, from coordinate 16,012,068 downwards.
ATATAGAAAACGGGTGCTGCTTGGAGTTTGAGAAGGTGAGGAAAACAACAAGTTAGGGTTAGGGTTTCCACTTAAAAATAAACCTAAAGGCTTTTTTTAAAAAAAGTGGGCCTGGGTCTTTATTAGTCTTGCTGTTGGATTTTTTGAGTTAAGAAAATAAAATTATAATGTATATAAAGATAAATGAGTATTTTCTTTTATAAACACTAATAAATTTAATATAAAAATTAAAAATTTATATATAAATATTTTTTTAAATAAGAAACGATTTCATTGATAATATGAAAGATGAGATATAAAAAAAACGCCCCCAAAGGATTATAAAAAACTAGACCAATTAAGGGCGATTTGTGAAGGACTATAATTACAAAAATCCTTTACAAGAGAGCTCCAAAGGGAGGCATACCACACCACCTTATCCCACAAAATAGACAAAGAAGAGGAAACAAAATTAGAATAAAAAATACGACTATTTCTTTCCCACCAGACAAGCCAACAGATAGCACGGATTGCATTACACCAAATAATGTTAGCCTTCCCTTTAACTTTCTGACCACAAAGCTGAGCGTACACTACCACCGAAACACAGTGATGAAGATGCCCTTGCACATTAAAAATCCGAAAGAGATTAATCCAAAGCCCCCAGGTAAAGGAGCAATGAACAAAAAGATGGCCCATACTCTCGCTATAAGAAAAACATAGAGGGCAAACATCGGGAGACAAAGCCATAGAGGGGAACCTTCTTTGCAACTTATCATAAGTGTTGAGACCCTCTCTAAGGAGCGACCACATGAAAACCTTCACCTTAATTGGATATTTTCCACCCCAAAGAGCATTAAAGAGGTCCTCCAGAAAGGCATTGCTCTTATAAGAAAGAGATAGCATGGCGTTTTTGCAAGAGAAATCCATACCAACCCCTTTCCATAATCTGGAATCCGCATTGGAACTAATAATGCACCCTTCTGAAGTGGAAAGCAAACTGACAAAATCTTCACTTCCTCATCCTTTAAATTCCTTCTGAAAAGCATATTCCAAGTTCTTAAATAACCATCCCAATTATCAGCAACATAGCTAGTCTGAAGGATAGACAGATTGTATAATCTAGGGGTTGGGTCGAAAACGTCGGAGATGTCGGCGACATATCGGAAATCGGAAGGGTTCGATAACGATAAGGGGGGGAAGAGTCGTTCTTCCCCCGTTTCGGCGACATGTCGCCGAAATTGCCAATATCGCCGATATGTCGCCAGAGTTGTCGAGATATCGTCGAGTTGTCGTCGGAAATTTCAGATCTGCTTCTTTGGACGGCTGAGTTAAAAAATGAGAAGAAAGGTTAGGGGAGAGTGAGGGGTTGGGAGGCTGCTGTCTTAAAGCTATGGTTTTTTTTAATTATAAAAGGGGAATGGTGGGCCATGGCTTTTATTTGGGGTGTTATGTTAGTTAATATTAATAATAGTTTTAGGGTTTAACTCTTAATATAAAGGGTTTTAAAATAATATTTGAAATTATAATATATAATTAGGTGGGTGTTTTATAATATTTAATAAATTTAATATAAAATTTTAAAAAACTATCTACAAATATTGATGTTTATATATGTATTAAGCAATCTACCCCCTTTAGATTCCGCAATTCTCTTCAGAACAAAGAAGACTGAGAGAAAATTGATACTAAGCACCGATTGAACAATTGTCAATCTACCCCCTTTAGACACAACCACCCTCTTCCACTTGTTAAGTCTTCTTTGAATTCGCTCCACAATGGGATCCCAGAAACTGCTGAGCCTAGGATTACCCCCAAGAGGAAGTCCCAGATAAGAGAGAGGGAGAGAGGAGACTTTACAATTAAGCCAAGATTGAGTTATTTATGTTTTTATATGTATTAAATGATGTATTTTATCTAAATTATAAAGCCCAAAAAGGCAAGGAAGGATCTACAAAAAAGTCTTCCAATTAGAGGCTATATAAGGAGCATAATTACAATTTTTTTTTACAAAGTGCACTCCATTTGGAGGCAACAAGAACACTACACTCCCAAACATCCTCCCAAAAAAAACACATGTCCTTGAAGATTCTTCTATTTCGCTCGAGCCAAATGTTCCATAAGATAGCTCTAATGGCATTATCCCAAAGCAGCTTCTTTTTCCCGACAAACAAGGAACCTCCCAGTAAAGAAATCACACTGGAGCTATGATTTTTATGCATAACCCAATTCATGTTGAAAGTGTTGAAGAGTTTGTTCCATCGACATCAACCTCGACACATCTCGGAATATCCGTCGACATCGACATTTCCGTAAAATTGACTTGTCAACATTGACACCGACATTGACATTTTTATCCTTGCTTATAGTCAGATAGTTGTTGAGGGAATAAGTAGCTAGAGGGAAGGAAGCTAGGAATTGATTGTAAAGAGAGTTTTAAGACTCTTGAATTCAGGGAGAAGGCACCCCATTTTGAGATCTAACATTATGATTGGTGATTTTCAGTGAAAAAAAGTAGTGTGATGTTTTTCTGTTTGTTTTGTCCATAATAATTCTATCTTTTTCATCTAAATTTTACTTATCCTCTGTTTTATTATATCTTATTTTTAGGCTTGTCAAATTCTCTTAAGTGGAGATCACTCTGAGCGGAGTGAATTGATAGAGGCAGAAGGAAACTTGAGTAATGACTCCTTAAGTGATAGATACCTAAATCAAGCTGCTGAATTTCTTGCTTCTAGTTGCAAGATAGGTATTTAAATTTCTTTGGATCATATTTTATTTGTAGTCTTCTCTGCGTTATGGCTTCTATATTCTTGCGTATGATCTTGTGCTCAATTTTACAATTTGGGGACTATGTGCAGTTGTTTGTTGGTGGACCAATATAGTCAACCATATTTGTTGTATTATGATGACTTTTTAAGCTTCCTTAACTAGTATACTGGTGTTTCTTTTGCCTTTCTGTAGATGGTGGTGTGTCAGAGCTATTAAATGTAGATGTTTTAAAGGATCCATTTTTCTCAAAAAAGCTTCTACGGCTTATTGGAATTCTTTCCACATTCGGGTTAGAATTGATGTGTATTGCTGTCTTTTTTATTTCAATATTTTATGATTGTCTTGTAAAAGTAAGAGGCATACATGACTATGTGGCAAAGACCGCCTCCCACCTATCCCCAAAAAAGAGAGAGAACAAGAATAAGAGAAGTTTGCTTTGAATTCTCTCGACTTGGGATTTTTTCCAGCTTGTAACTTGTAAGTGAATAGGAGCAGATTCTAATGTATAATGTACATACATTTGTTCGAAATATAAAGTCCCAAGTAAGATCAAGAAAAATAGAGAACCACCACTGCTAAATCTCAAAATGTGTATCGAGGTTGTTATAGACAATTCTATTAAAGCTGTTCAAGGGCAATATTTTTTGGCCGAGGGATTTAAAAACTATTTTCACCTCCGGCTTTCTGCCTTAGCTGAACACTCATTTCAACATTTTAAAGAAGTTTTTGTGGTTACTATAATCAGCAAACGTTAACTTATATAGTCGATTAAACATTATCCATCATAATTTCCTTGCATAGTTTGGTGACCACTCATACATTTAGATGGTTGTCTATTACGACATGTCAAGGGGATTTTGTTTGTGAATTTAATTTTCCTTGCTTTAAATATTATTAATTATAAATTATTAATAACTTAAAACTACATACACACATATCACCCAAAAAAACTACATACGTACATATTACCCAAAAAAACTACATACATACATACATACACAATAGAGGGTGGGGGGTGTGGATCTTCATAGCAGCCTCTTTTCATTTGTAAATCTGAAATTTGAATCTTTAAAAAAGTGGCAATGTTGAAAATCTTACTAAGATTCACTTTTCTCTCTCTTTATTTCTTCATTTCAGGCATCGCCCCGATATGAAATGTATAATTTTTGTAAACAGAATAGTTATAGCACGATCTTTGTCATACATACTGCAGCACCTTGAGTTTCTGGCATATTGGAAGTGCAATTTTCTTGTAGGAGTGCACTCTAAATTGAAGAGTATGTCAAGGAAGACTCTGAACCATATTCTTACGAAGTTCCGGACAGGGGAGGTAAGTTGCTTTGCTGCTGATGTAATTCACAATTTTATTTAGTTATAGTACCAGTTTTAACTGAATCAATATAAATGTCAGGTATAGTCCATTATAAGTTATAACTATTTATTTTCTTTTGTCTCTATAAAAAATAATTTCATTAAATGAGAAGATACAGACTACAAAGTGTGAGGGGGATTTAGTGGAGGCAGATAATATTACAAACAAAAGGGCTCACAATTTGTTAAGATTAAATGCACATGAGTATTACAATTGTGAACAATCGTTATAATTTGTTAAATGCATAGAAAGCGATGAAGAATTATAACTTTTTTTTAATATTAAGAATCATATATAAATTTGTTAAAAACATTTGTAGATTTTTTTTTTAATTTATTCATAAAATGAACTGAAGTGTTTAGATTAGAAAGAGAATAATTGGTTCTCACCAACCCATATATCTGGTATGGGTATAAAAATTCATTCTCATAAATTAAAAATCTTGTAACAAAACACTACCTAAGAGATTGAGTAGGGAGGAAGAGGATAGGTTAAATGTCTATTTATTATTCAAGATACTTTGATAGTTTTAAAGTCTAGAAGATTATTAGTTTCTCATACAAAAAGTAAATATTACACTGAAGAGTAGACTTGTCATAGCGGTGAAGAAACCAAGAAGATGAAGAATAACCTAACTACACATCCCCATATATATGCTTGTCATTATGCTTAAATTTAGTGAATGAGAGAATTAGGTGAAATTTCTCGGATGCGAAAATCTACGGATTTCAGGCACTTCCGTATACCATTTTAGTAGACCAATGAATCTTGTTAATCTCATTTTTGCTCATAATAATGGAACATGATGTGTCATGATTTCAATTAGTTCTCGAGGCATCATGACATATGGACAAGCTTGCCTTTACTTCCTAGAAATTTTTTTTATTAACTATAAACTATAATATTTACACGGGAAATTATTTGTTAAATCACTAATAGATTCAAAAGCTTAAGCTTATGGGCTAAAATAAATTTAATCATTTATATATTGTCAACACTTTTCTTCACATGTGGGTTTGGATATTTGTACAAGACCCAATCATGTGGAATTTAATAAATGGGGAGGAAATGTCATCACATGGGTTCGAACTCAGAATCTCTTGCTATGATACCATGTTAAATCACCAATAGTTTTAAAATCTTAAGCTTATGGGATAAGGTAAACTTAATCATTTCTGTATTCTCAACATTATTCTTATGTGTGCCAAATGTAGATCGATCCTCTTCAAAATTTGTTCACTCTTATTGTAATTTTTCAATCATCAATGAAAAGTTCTTCTTCCCTTAAAAAAAAGTAAATAAAAGAGATAGCACCTATGTTTGTGTAATAGGGTGAATCCTTATCATTTTCTAATTATATCAGTTATTTTTGTATGAAGCTATGATTATGTTGAACTTGAAAAGATGGGAGGATAATTAATCCTTGTGGCTCATTGCTCTGGCAGTTAAACCTCTTGATTGCGACAAAGGTGGGTGAGGAAGGGCTTGATATTCAGACTTGCTGCCTTGTGATACGGTTTGATCTTCCTGAGACTGTATCTAGCTTTATACAATCAAGGGGTCGAGCACGAATGCCGCAGTCTGAATATGCATTTCTTGTTGATAGGTGCTCTCATTACATTTATTTTCAATCACATATAAATTTTTATCTGTTAATTTTTATTTTTTTCGTGCTTGTACCTTATTACTTCTATTAATCTGGCCAGTGTACTTTCAAAAGTCTCATTTCATTCCCTTCATTTTAGTTAAATCGTACCAATAGTACTATCATCAGTGAATGATAATAAATTTGGTAGAAAATTGATATGAACTCAAATATATTAACCATTACCATTCTTAAAATTAGTTTGGAATTATATACTTCTCATATCATTAATTTGCCATGAAATTAATACGACTGGCATTCTCTAATGGTATGAATTATATGTAAGATCTAATTAATATACATGGATAAAAATGAAACTTTTAAAAGTATCGGTACCAATTTAAAACAAGTGGCGAGGTATAGTATATGGATGAAAATGTAATTTCCTTTCTTATTTTCTTTATTTGACCCAGATTCTTCCATATTTCAGAGGAAATGAACAAGAACTCGGATTGATAGAAGAGTTTCAGAAACATGAAACTCGGATGAACAAAGAAATTTCTTCCCGCACATCCAGTGAGACATTTCTTGATCCTGAAGAAAACATCTATAGAGTTGATTCAACTGGTGCATCTATCACTTCTGGACATAGTGTATCGTTGCTGCATGAGTATTGTTCAAAACTTCCACATGATGAGTAAGGCTGACAAGTTCAATAATTTAAAACTTCATTCGAATGTGCTTAATTCATCTTCAGCCATATATTTATTAATTTTTGAGACATTGTTGTTGACAGGTACTTTGACCCCAAGCCCAAATTTTTCTATTTTGATGATTTAGGAGGAACTGTCTGCCATACTATTCTGCCCTCCAATGCTCCCATCCAAAAAATTGTCAGCAGATCACAACCTTCAAAGGAAGCTGCAAAAAAAGATGCTTGTCTAAAAGCAATTGAGGAATTGCATAAAGTTGGTGCTCTCAACGACTTTCTCTTGCCAATGAAAGATGATGCCAGTGAAGAGGAAGTGGAACTAGATTCCTCTGATTCTGACAGCTCTGAAGGTTTCACTAGAGTAATTTCCTGATTTTCAATTTTATTTTTATGGGTGTTGATTAATATTTATAAGCATGATCGCAGATGAGACTCCACGAGGGGAAGTTCATGAGATGCTACTTCCTGCTGTTTTGAAAGAATCTTGGACTGGCTCAGAAAAATTTGTTCTTAACTGTTACCATATTAAATTTAGTCCACATCCTAGAGATAGGATCTATAAAGAATTTGGTTTATTTGTCAAGGCGCCACTTCCCCAAGAGGCTGAGAGAATGGACCTTGAGCTTCATCTTGCACGTTGTAGAACTGTAATGATAAATTTGGTCCCATCAGGGGTTGTGGAGTTTTTAAAAGATGAGGTAAATGGTCTAATTGTTGGCTCTGAAATTACTTGTTCCCTATCAATTTTCAACTTATATATGTATGTATTTTTCAGATTACCCTGGCAGAAAGTTTTCAGGAATTGTGTCTCAAGGTTATTCTAGACAGATCTGAATTAGTTAACGAGTTTATTCCCGTGAGGAATGATGTCTTTAAATCTATCTCATCGACATCTTACTTGTTGCTTCCTGTGATTTGTCATGATAATGTGGGATCGGTTTTTGTAGATTGGAAAGTTATTACAAGATGTTTATCCTCCCCAATTTTCCATGAACATGCTTTTGTTACGGATAAGAAAACTGCTTCTTTGGATGTTTTCTTGACACTTTATGATAGCCGCAGAAGGTTGAATGATATCAAGAATAGTTTAGTATATGTCCCTTACAAGCGTGCGTTCTTTTTTATTACCGACGTCGTTTGTGAGAGGAATGGATACAGTCAATACAAAAACTCGGGACCTGCAAGTCATTTGGAGCACTTAATTCAAGAGTGAGTTTCTATATTACTAGACTATAATATATTTAATGCTTCTATATTAGCACCTTTCAACCTTGTGCTTTTTAGGTCTTCCTTTTGATGTTTAGATATCTGAGATCTATAAGAAGAAAAAAAATATCATTTTGAATACGATCTTGAAGTTTCGACTCTATTCTACTTCAAGATTTCTATTTTTTTTTTACTTTCTATCTGTAATACATTTATAATGTTTTATGAATGTTGTAATCAGGTTTGACATTCATCTTAAATACCCCGAGCAACCTCTATTGCGCGCGAAACCCCTATTCCTTTTGCATAACTTGCTACATAATAGAAAGCGTGAAGATTCTGGTAATGTTCTTCGTGCTTTTACAACTTAGTCAGATAATATTTTAATGGGAAAAATATCAATTTTTACCCCAACTTTAGGTATTATCAACTTTATTTGACCTTAAACTTTAAATATCGTCAATTTAACCTTTAACTTTATAAGAGTTGGAAGTTTAACTTTCTGTTAACACTTTTGTGATTATTAGCACCAAATTTAATTAGTTTTCTAAAATTTAAGAAAGATTAGACCATAAAACTACAAAAACAACCATCTATTTTATGTTAATAAGCTAAACGAGATACCAAATCATATCCTTTGCCTTATTGATTGCAACTCCTTAACACCTCAGGCTTCATTTTTATTTATTTCTTCTTAAATCGTTCAAATTTGTTGCTATCCTTTTTATAAAAAACCTTATTTACATTTTACATATGAAATCGTTAACATCTGGTTAATAGAAGGTTAAACTTGCAATTGCAACTATATACATATCATGGGGGATATGGTTGGAAAGGAATAGAAGGATATTTAGGGATGAAAGTAGATCATGGGACTATATTTGGGAGTTGGCGCATGTAAATGCATCCTTTTGGGTATCAACGTCAAAAGTTTTTTTGTAATTACCCTTTAGGTTTGATTATAAATAGTTTGCCCGCATACTTGTAATTAAGTGGCTGTGCGGGTTGTTAGTTTTGTGGGGGATACGGTATAGCGTTTCTTGTGGCTTTTGGTTTTTTTTTGCCACTTTATCATTTCTTCTATTTTTTATTGTATTTCTTCTTCTTTCATTATATCAATGAAATTGCCTTATGAGGTGTTTTTATTCAAAAAAAAAAATAGTTTAGTGTTAAAATTGATAACATTTAAAGTTTAAGGTTAAAATTGGTAATACCCCTAAAGTTCAGGGTAAAAAATGATTTTTTCCCTATTAAAATTGCAGTAAATATTTTCTGCTTGCAATTTTCATATGTATATACTTGGAGGATGTTTGATACTTTGGCGTGTGGCAATAAGAATGAGATGGCAAGATTAAAAAATACATGTTACTATTGGACATTGACAACCTAAACCCACCTTAAATAATTATCATAAGAATTTAATTTCGTTACTATTAATCAATTATTTTTTTCATCATAAATGATTCATTTTAAATCTAGTATGTGGTAATTTATTTAATAAAAATTATTTATAAGTTTAATTAAACTTGTACAAAAAATGTAAATAAATTTTAAGTTAAAATATAAATAATATTTTAGAGATTTAATTCCCACATATCAAACAAAGTCATCCTATTCTTAGGCATCACATTTCTATCACCGCATACCAAACACTCTTCTGGATCTCTCACTTGCAAATCATTCTCTTCTCTTCTCACCAATATTATGTCTGATTCTTTCTAACTGCTAAATTAATTATAATGAATATAACGTGTTTCTTAAATATTTAAATTTGAGGAAGTTTAACAATTTACTCTCCCTCCTGTAATAACAAATGTTAATCAATGAAGGCAATAAAAATGCTCCTGCTTGGTTTTGAAGTTGCTTGGTCTGTCTGCATCTGCATTTATTTTTCCTTAAAATATTAATCAAGTATCTTGATACAGAAGCACAGCATCTAGAAGAATATTTCATTGACTTGCCTCCTGAGCTTTGTCAGTTGAAGATAGTTGGCTTTTCAAAAGATATTGGTAGCTCCTTATCTTTGTTGCCATCGATCATGCATCGTCTGGAAAACTTGCTCGTTGCTATTGAATTGAAGTTTATACTAGCTGCTGCTTTTCCAGAGGGGGCTGATGTTACTGCCAATAGAGTAAGTGAACACAGGATCTAGAGGCTTACTTTGTTCCGCGTTACGACTTCCATATACAGTTTTGATTAACAGCTGTGGATTTTCCTCTTAGATTCTTGAAGCACTCACCACTGAGAAGTGCCAGGAACGCATTTCCCTGGAAAGGCTTGAAATACTTGGTGATGCTTTTCTTAAATTTGCAGTAGCTCGATACCTTTTTCTTACCCATGATAAGTTTGATGAAGGAGAGCTTACAAGAAGACGTTCTAATATTGTAAAAAATATCAATTTGTTCAAGCTAGCGATTAGGAAGAATTTACAGGTATAATATCCATGTATATGATCTTAAATTTTTAGGTGCTAAACTGAATGACCATTTAACTTCCATTTCTTCTTGATGATTATGCTTTTTTTGTACCTAAAAGTTAATTCTTTCTCTATGGTGAATTATTTGTCACTATGATCTATTACTCTGTTGATTATTTTTTTATTGGTCTTCAGATTTAAGTTGTGATTTTAATATGACAAGTCTTTGTGGTTTAGTGAAAAGTATTTATCACACCACACCTTCCAAAATTGGTCATGTCGTGTGGTCAAATCTCAATGACAACATGAAAATCTTGTTAAAAGTAAATATTTAATGACTGGTGCTTCATGTCATGGAGATTGTGTATCCCGAGATTGTTCAATTGATGTTTTTGGCATTTTTAAGTTTGTTCACATCCGTCGGTTAGATCATAATTTTAGTGCAGTATTTGTATTATATCTTCAGGTATACATTCGTGATCAGCCATTTGAACCTAGCCAGTTTTATGCTCTGGGGCGTCCTTGCCCGCTAATTTGTAATGAGGAAACTAGAGAAACTATTCATTCTCAGTATAGTGCAATTAATAATTCAAATGTCGGTGAGATAAAGTGCAGCAAAGGTCACCATTGGTTATATAAGAAAACAATCAGTGATGTGGTTGAAGCTCTGGTCGGGGCATTCATTGTTGACAGTGGCTTCAAAGCTGCAATTGCATTTCTTAAATGGATTGGCATACGAGTTGAATTTGAAGCTTCACAAGTTACTAATGCTTATATAGCAAGCAAAAATTACATCTCACTTGTAGATAGTATGAACATTTCTGAAATTCAAAATTCATTGGGGCATCAGTTTCTTCATAAAGGTCTGCTGCTGCAGGCACTGATACATCCTTCATACAACAAGCATGGAGGAGGTTGTTACCAGGTACGGAGTTCGAACTTTCTCTCTCACCTCAAATTGTAATCTATAATCTACATTTCTAATTGAAGTGATTTTCAGAAGTTCATATATATAATAATATATAAACTTTTCAGAAGCCAGAGTTTTAAATGTTGTGGCATTTTAATATTTTTCTCAATGGTTCTTACCAGAGGTTAGAGTTTCTCGGAGACGCTGTCTTGGATTACTTAATCACATCATATCTATATTCAGTGTATCCAAAGCTGAAGCCAGGTCTATTGACAGATTTGAGGTCGGTGTTTGTGAGGAATGAGGCCTTTGCCAATGTTGCAGTAGATAGATCATTCTACAAGTTTCTAATTTGTGATTCTAGTAGCCTTGAAGATGATATAAAAACTTACGTAGAATCCATTAAAGCACGTGCTTCTGAAAGGAGTTCACTCGAGGGGCCAGCATGTCCAAAGGTATAAATTAAGCATTTATATGAATGTTAGATTTGTGTTAGAATTCTGAGTTAACTTGCACGTATTGTATGGAAGTGATAAATGTTAATGAAATGATTATTATTAATGAGCTAAATATAACTACGGTTAACATTGCTAAATTGTGCTGTTAACTAGTATTTTCACTTGTCTTAAGTTGGTGGCTGTTTAATATGAATAATAAAAATCCTGTTATCCATTGTTATTTAGAACCTTATCGCATTCTTATGTTTTTATCTTTTAGTACTAAAAGTAATATTCGTTCTGTGCTGACCCTATTTACGTGCATTCATTCTCAATATGCTCAAGTCTGGATTGTTCTCATTTCTTTTTGACCTCCACTGTTGCTGACACATCTCCATACACTTTCCAGTGCGTGGTTTCTACTTTCTTAGCTTGAAACTTTTAACTATCTTAATTGTGGGGATAACCTTCGTTTTTACACTCAAGACTAGTGTGTTATTTAGTTTAATTTACTGAGTAACGTTTAAATTGGGGAGTTTCAATAGTGGGAAGTCTTCTTTTATTTGTTTGCATAATTTTAATTCCTTCTTTCAATGATTTATGGGATTGTTTGTTATTGGGACTTTTTGTGGGCTAAATCTATAAAGCGATTAGATCTATTCCACCACATTCCATGTACTACAAAGGGAATATCTTTATTTGAATCATGCTTTTATTTTTTATTTTTTACGTTGAGGATTCCTCATCCTCGTTTTGTTTTTTCCTCAATGAAAGTTCATTTTTCTATTAAAAAAATTGATTCTGTATCTTACACTGCAGGCGTTGGGAGACTTGGTAGAATCTTGTGTTGGTGCCGTTCTTCTTGATGCAGGGTTCAACATGAACTATGTTTGGAAGATTATGTTATCATTTCTAGATTCTATTATGAGCTTTTCAAGCTTCCAGCTTAGTCCTATTCGTGACATAAAAGAACTTTGTCAAGCTTATGGCTGGAGTCTCCATTTTAATCCATCGAAGGTGGGTAAGATTTTTTTAGTCGAAGCAAAGCTAGAAGGAGACAACTTTCATGTCACTGCTTCTGCAGCCAACCGCCGAAAAAAAGATGCTGAAAAAATTGCTGCCAACCGTATACTCACCAAGTTGAAGGTGAATATTATACAAGTATAAGCAATAGCATAACTCCATTGTGCTTTCAGTGCCACATTACCAGCATCATCCTTTTTCTTTACAATAAACAACATTAATACCGTGTTTTTTTTTTTTTTTTTTGCTTTCTTTTTGGTAAATCATGTGTACACTTAATTAGACTGATGTGTTTTGGTCTTTCTGGCCCCTACATGTTTTTCTTAGGAGTTGATAACTTCTGGAATAAAGGGATTGGGAGAGGTGGATGACTTGGGAACCTAAAAAAAAAATAAAAAAAATCAGGAAGCTTTATTCAGATGATGCATCTCTGTAGATTTAACTTTGGAGTTTAAAACTTTTGAAACGAAGGAATTGTGAGAGGGGTTATTTTCAGGAAATTTTTTTTGAGCTGTGGCTCCATTGGCTATTCATATTTTCAGAGGACCTTGTTTCACTAAAATTTTGAAGCACTTGAGAATGAAGAAATGTGCAATGGGAATTTGTATTTATTATTATTACTATTGAAAGGTATTCATAGAAGTTAATATACGTCTTACATGCCCGTGTTTCTGATGAACCTGTGACTTGCTTTGCCTGATTTTTTTTTTTTTACTTAAAAATGGTTTAACAAATTTGATTATATATTTATGCAGGCCCAAGGATTAATATCATCTGAGGTTAGCTCATTGGAGAAAATTTTAAAGTCAAGCAGCAAGATGGAAGCCAAACTGATTGGATATGATGAAACACCCTTGGTTACAATGGATCGTGATATTGGTTTTGGAAGAATTAAGAAGCTAGAATCTTTTGGTGGTCACTTAAATCCTCGTGTGTACCAGGAGATTGGCAGTTGTCATTCAGCACGTATTACACGGATAAGCAGAAAGCCAATGTCTTCATCTGGAGCTGCAGAAGAACAACCAAATCATAGTGTGACATTTGATGATCATGATAATATGACAAACTTGCAGTCCTCAGGTACTGTGATATGCTGCTGTTTTTGGGAGGGTCCTTATGTCTCAAATAATTGTCTAATGCAGTGGTCTTAATAGGTTCATCGGGCAAAACAACCGCCAGAGCACGCTTGTATGAAATCTGTGCAGCAAATCATTGGAATCCTCCTTCATTTGATTGCATGAATGAGGAAGGACCAAGCCATTTAAAGATGTAAGCCCTTGATGAATCCCATACATAATAGAAATGGGAAAGGCTGGTCTTTATGATTTTTTGCTCTTTCTGAAAATTGTTCCTTAAAAATATTAGACAGTGCTCTTGGCAGAGGAATTTGACTTTGTCAAGGAATTATTTTTTGACTCATCGTTTTCGAAATATGTAGCAGTTTGTTTTTTACTCTCAACTGATCCTGCTCTTTCTACCATGCTTAAAACTGTCTGCAGGTTCACTTACAAGGTTGCTTTAAAGATGGAAGAATTCCCTGATACCATTTTTGAATTCTATGGAGCACCTCACTCAAGAAAGAAGGCTGCAGCCGAGCATGCCGCAGAAGCAGCTCTTTGGTACTTGAAAAACGAAGGGTATTTGCATGAAACTGAATGATAATACTACAATCACATTCCCCTTAACCAAATCCCAATCAGTGATAGCTTCTGAATTTAAGTGACTGAAGGCCATCCCCTCAACTGTACTCAGAACATGTTAATAGGTAGGCGATTGTATATAAAGTTATCTATTTTATGAATTTGAGGTCTGGAGCCTTGATTAGGCCTAGGCCAGTATTTTCCATTTGTTTTTCTAGAAGTTAATTTTGGCTTAAATTGATTTGAGGTCTTGTAAGATACAGAAAGCAAATGGAATTTGTATTATGAAATGTTAGGGAAGACTCGAACTTACGATGAAATAGGAGAGAGTTAACTTTATGTTAAGGTTGACGAGAGTTATATTTAGATGTTATATATTATTAATGATTTGGGGGTTACCCTTTGTAAGTTCCAACTATATGAATGTTACAAGATTTTACTTTATAGTTGCTTTTATTCATAAATAGAAGTGGTGTGTTCATTTGAAAATATTACATGAAGTTAAAAGATTTAAGTGGAAACATTTAAAATTCTGATATAAGAGTTACCAGAGAACAATTACATGTTTGACCTGAATGTTATTTTTTATTTTTATTTTGTTAAGTTTTTGTTGATCAATATTTATTTCAAAATAAAAATAAAGAAATATAGTTTTTGTTTTTAAGACATTTTCAGTTATTTTTTCTTCAATTGTAATTTTAATTTTTTGGATCTCCCTCAAAATCTCAATCTGATTTTTTTTAGCAAATTGGTCTACTCTTTCTCTCTTGTATTACAAATTACAATATTTAGCTTGATTTGAATAACAACAATTCTTTTTCTAACAATTGAAATTATTAGTAATAGCAGATTCATTGAATTGCGGGTAAAAAGTACTTGAAGAAAATGTGGATATAAATAACTTGATACATTTTTAAAATAAAATAAAACAGCGTTTCTTTAGTAAAAAAAAAACACACTAAGAGTCTATGAAATTATGATAGTTCGGTAATTTGAATTCACCTTTATCATGAATTGATAAGTTATTTTTAAACTTTAAAATTTAAAATTATGGGTACCACATATTTAAGATATCTTTTTACGATTTATATATATATCATCAAATTGAAGACATTATTATTTGATTAAATTATACGTTTCATCCCAATTCTTTTATGATAGTGTCAAATTCGTTCGTATGATTTTAAAAGTGTCAAAAACATCCAATTGTTTAAATATGTTACTCTAAATAATCCTCACCATTAATTATAGTTAAAAAATTTATTGAGATGGTTAAAAAAATGTATTATGAGATTAAAATGAGGTGACTATAATAAATGATATGATTTAATAAGATGAGATTCAGTTATGAATTGAATATTAGAGTTTATAAGAAAAACAAATAGATTGACATACTCGAACCATATATATTTTTGACATTTTAAAAAATCTAGAGACTAAATTAAAGATAGACAAAAGCTTTAATTTAAACCCACTATCTATTAATTTGTTTAGAGTTTCTTGATGTTAAAAATAACGAGGTATTTCTAGTACCTCCATTGTATCAAAACTTTTTAATACTTTGTATGCCATATATTTATTATCAATAATAAATAAATAGTGGGGTTTATAATTTTCTTTTTATCAATCCATATGTGTTGTTATTATTTGAGGTAAAGATTAGAGATCTATACTATATTTTAAACTAAAGTAACATTTATATTGCCAATTAAGTTTAATTACCAACGTAATCTTTATGGTTTGAGGTCGGTTGTGATTTGATTCTCATAATTTTAAAAGTTTCTATTTAGTCCATATGGTTTGAGGTATGACCGTATGAGTCAATTTAATCCTTTTAATTTTTAAAATTTCAATTTGATCATTCGATAAAAACTCATATGATATAATATGAATATGACAACTATGTGATTATTAACTAAGGGGGATTAAGATCCGTTTGAAATAATTTTTAGGCTAAAAAAAACTAAAGATTTTTAAGAGAGCGATTACCATTATATCAGGCAGCAGTTTCCTTTTGTGCATTGCATTCATTCCATTCCCCCGGAAACGAGCTTCCCATTTTGAACGGACGGTGATGCTTTGTGAAAGTTCGTCTCTTCAAACTGCTTCGCCATTGCTTTCACTTTCATCTTTTTCTCAGCGTCCTCTCAGGTTCTCTCTAACCCTTTCTTTCTTTTACAACTCTTTATTCATTACTTCACGTTTCTCAGTTTGTATCCATCTCTCGTTTTCCCCTCCATAGATACGCTGTGCTTGGAGCTGGTTTTGCCGGGCTTTCAGTTACTTGGCATTTGCTCGAGGTACTCTTCCCATTTCTCTGTTTTCTGTGGGTTTTGCTTTGTTTTTCATTTGGAAATTTAACATTTTTTTTAAGTTATTGTGAAGAATGAGGTTTGAACTTCGAATGAAAATTGATCTTGAATTTGTTATCAATGGTTGGGAAAAAGTTTAGATTTTTATTTTTTTAAAGGTTTTCTTAACATAATGATGATACGTTACTATTGATATGATATTATTTTAGGATGACTTCATTACCTATATCATGTATTGCCTACAATGGTTCGTGGGTAAAGTCAGATGATCAGTTTCAGTATATTGGTGGTAAATGTAAAGGAGTTGTTCTGCCTCATAGTAGCACTTTCTCGGATTTGGTTGAGAAGATTTACGGCATTGTTGGAATAGATCGAAAGTATTATTACTTGAGGTTGAATATTGCTAGTCCCCTGAAACACTTGCCACCAATAGACATTGCTGATAATGATGATTTGCAATTTTATCGTTTACAAGTAGAACGTAAAGTACCAGGTGTATTATGTGTTTCTATTGAATTGAAAGTTGCAGATCTCAATACTTTGAATCAACACCAAACTCCCATAGATCCAATTCCAGTGGTTGAGTTTGCACCTGATTGTGTGGGAAAAGCATGCCACTCTAGCCATGGTAGTAATCCCAAAAAAGTTAAGACGTGTAATACTGAAATACATGATGTGGCTCATGCTCATGGTGAATTTATGCATGATTCTAATGAACATGGTGTCAGTGGAGGTTCTTCCAATTCGTTTAATGACTTGCCAAAAGTTGATCAACGGAATAAACGTAAAAAAGGAGAAGTAGATGAAATATGTGGATTTTTTGGAATATCTAATTCCTCACAGGAATTGAACAATAGATCGAGCACTCATCTTGATTATCAAATTGTTGAAAGAGATGAGTATGACAAATTTCATTTTCCGACAATTGAGTCTATAGAAAATGATAAAGATATACTTCAAAAAGATCAGATGTTTTCAAGCAAGGAAGAGCTCAAATACTGGCTAAGTGTGTATGCTATGAAAAAGAATTTTGAGTTTAGAGTGACAAAGTCAGACAAGGAATGACTCTCTATTACTGGCATTAGCGAGCATTGTTCTTGGAGCTTACGAGCAACTAAGTTGGGAAGGGATATTTTTGTGATTTGAAAGTATTGTGGTATTCATACATGTTCACCGCGATTTGGAGACCATGATCATAAACAAGCCAGTAGATCTGTTATTGGTAGGCTAATAAAGACTAAATATGAAAGAACTTGGAGGATTTACGAGGCTCAAGACATAATTCTTCACATACGTGAAGAATACGGCATTAGTATCAGCTATCACAAAGCATTGCAAGCACGAGAATATGCACATACAATGATTGAAGAATTACTTAAGGCCTCATTTGGTATCCTTCCAAAATATTGTTTCGTGTTGGAGCAAAAAATCCCAGGATCTGTAACTCACATCAAAGTTGATGATTCAAGTAACTTTCAGTACTTCTTTATGGCTCTTGGTCCATCTATACATGGATTTCATAGTCATATTCGTCCAGTTATTATGATTGATGCAATAGACTTGAAAAGTAAATATTGTGGGGTTCTATTTGTAAGTGCATGTTTGGATGGAAATAACCAAATATATCCTTTAGCATTTGGTATTGGGGATTCTGAAAATGCTCATGCATGGGAATGGTTTCTTACAAAATTACATGAGTTGATCGGAGACATTCCTAATCTTGTAATCATATCTGATTGGAATGAGACCCTTGCTAAAGACATAGCTTCTATGTTCTCCAATGCATTACATGGGGCATGTATATATCGTTTAACCCAAAATTTGCACAAATGGTTCAAGAATGAGAAGGTGAAGTCTCTATTCTTAGAAGCTGTTGATTGAGGCATATCGTTTGACTGACTTTCAAAGGTTGTGGGAGGAAATTCAACATGTGAGTGGTGGGATGGCAAATTATTTAAAGGATGTAGGTTTTCATTGATGGGCTCGAGCTCATTTCACAGAACATCGTTGTAACATCATCACCATAAATTTTGTTGAGATATTAAATCAAAACCTAGCCGATGCTAAAAATTTCCCTATTACAGTCTTGGTGGAGCATCTTAGAAGCTTGCTACAACAATGGTTCTATGAACGACGAACTGCAGCCATGGATCTAAACACATCTCTCACACCTTGGGCAGAACAAATCAAGGAACAAAAGCGTGTCAAATCTCTTACTATGTCTATTGTTTCGTTTGACCATCACCATTTTGTCATTAGAGATGAGGATGACGATGCTCGTGTTGATCTTCATATGAAAACATGTACATGTCATGAGTTTATTCTTGATGGAATTCCATGTGCCCACGCCATTACTGCAGCCCGAGAAAGATGTGTTGATTCATACACTCTTTGCTCAAATTATTTTTCGAGGGAAGCATTAGTTGCAGTTTATGCAGATTCAATCTATCCTCCTCGCCACCAAGGTTCCTGGGAAATCCCCAAGCAAGTAGATGAAGTTGTTGTTTTACCTCCAATTCCACGAGACTGTGCAATGACGTCAAAAGAGTAGAATTCCTTGTACTGCAGAGACCAAATCATCACAATCTTGTAGTTAGTGTAGTTTCAAAGGGCATAAAAATAGGCAAACATGGAAAATCCTCGTGTGAGTTCTAGTACTGCTAAGTAGTGGTGGTTTCATGGTTTTATTTCCTCTTATATTATGCAACTTGCTTGAAATGTAATAGGTTATTTCCATTATGGTGTTTGATGCAAGAAGAAATTGATTTATTTTTTTATCATTTTACATGTCCTATTTGTCCTAATACAATTTCTTGACCGTTTCTTGTTTTTTTAAAAATTCAATGCACACTTTGTTCATAAAGAAACCAAAAATGTCTTTGAGTTAAAAAATGGGCATCATAAACTAACACCTCTTTGAACTTAACATGAAAAAATCGACAATCCTATCCTTTCCAGCTTGTCGTGGAATGCCCAACTTAAAGCTTTCCAGATTTTAGTGTTCCAAACTCCTTGTAGTATCTTGACTCTGGTCATAGAATTCAATTTTCTCTAATATCGAACATATTCTGAATGGAATTATAAATCTGCTGCATGTTTTTCATACTTGTCATTGCATGAAGCGGATATTGCTTAGAAAAACTTTGAAGAAAGAAAAGTTAGGTAGTCACTTACTTGATACATCCAAGAGGCCTAAACACGGGTTTAGTCTCCATGACATCTAACATTAGCAAGTTATTTACCACTTATGGTCCTTTTTCTTCTTTCGATTGTTCCATTTCTTGAATTGATCTCAGCTACAAATGCAACAGTGTTGTTGGTATCATTCATAACATATATCAAGCAGAAATAAGCCTCAAGTAATAACTTAGAACGAAAATTAAGACAAAATTACGAAATCTTATTACAAACAACAATCAATACATGGATACTTTTTAACTACATTCTTTGAATATATCTCAACTTTTTTTATCACGCACAAGCAGTGTCAATATGCTACAAAATTATTAAAAATTTAAAATCTTAAAAAGTGGTCATGTGGGATATGAATACTAATTGTATCATCACAGAGCTAGATCCCTTCCTTGTAGAATTTCAAAAAAAAAAAAAAAACTCTTGCAAATTTAAACCATATATGCCTTTTTATTCATATTCTCATGTACTCCTGAAACGCCATCTGAATGCATATCCTCAGGAGGTGATCGAAGGAGTTATTGGAGCTCTAAGATTACTTTCTGACTTCCTTTAATGTGTTATTCTTGCATCAAATGAAAGTCGTTCGACTCGTTCTTGCTCTGCTTGTATACATTTGTGTTACCAATTACCATAGTTCATTTCTACTAATTCCTTAATATGTATCGTGTCTCATGATGTTGAATTGATTATTGCAGCTCTGTCCCAAGGATGTAGCTCTATGCATTGATATATATGACAAGGTTGGCATTGGTGGAGGGGCATCTGGAGTCTCTGGAGGGCTTCTTCACCCTTATTCTCCTAAAGGTTTCAACAACCCATTTACTTTCTCATTTTCTTTAAATCAATTTTTGTTTCCAATTACCAACTTTACTGCAAAAATTAGCCTTCAGATGCAGGCTAATTCCTTGAAAGTGTGACAGTTAAACTTCTCTGGAAAGGTGCTGAGTGTTGGGCTGAGTGCTTAAAGCTTTTGAGCGTTGCAGAGTCAGCAGTTCACTCCAATGAGTTGAATTTTGAGATCGATGGGTGTAAGAATATTCATAGGTTCATTGTTAAAAAACGGTCTGTTATCTTGAGGAGCTTCCTTCCCTTCACCTTTTTAGCTTCTATGACATGTCTTATCTTTTTGGTTATGTTGAATTTTTTAGTCCATTGAGCTGTATATTTTCACCACTTTGTCGACGTTTCCATTTTTTTTGGTTCCTTCTGTTTCCAACTTTTGGAGTTGAGCATTTACCACCAAATATTAACTTCATATATATATAGACACTAAAACTGGGTTAGGAAGCATTTTTTGCTGCATTGATTAAAATTAAACTAACCAGTGGCTATCACCTGCTGAATGCTTACAAATACCCCGTGAAGTTATCCCATTCAAAATTTTCTTTTCATCCTTTTTTGCTATGTTTGCCTGGAAATTAGTATTACGGTATTCCCTTCAAATTTTGTTTGATTATTAGTCTGTTGGAAATAGCCAGCGATGTATGGCATGCTTTTGATGATGTGTTTTATTTACTCTAGGGGCATCTTGAGGCCTGCAATGAGCTTGAAGAATTTGGTGGTGTTAAAAGATGTAGGTACATTCTTGCTTATATATGTCTAGTTACTCTCATAAGAAGTCTTAATAGATCTTGACTTTTCTACTTTACGTAGAATGCTCGGAATTGCCTCGATAGCTGCAGAATAGAAACCATTGATGAAGTTGCTGCCCAGAATCTTGTTTCGAAGCTTTATGTTCCTCTAAACACAGCTTTTTATATGCCTCAAGCTGTAACTATCAATTCTCAACATTATCTTGAGGTCTAAATTTCTAGCCTACTAAATTTTTTGTTCTCTTTTTTTATTAAATAAAATAAAGCTCTTGATATATACATCTTATCAATCTTACGGCCAGGCTCTATTTTTAGCTTGTAAAAATTTGATCACGGAGTCATCCACCTCTGGTTTTGGTCAAAAGGAGTTGTATTTGCAGAAGAGATCTGTCCATGCACTGCATGAACTTGAAGGTAAATCATATTTCCCAAACCTCTTATCTGCTCATGTAATAGTCTTCCCTGATTCTTTAAAGCAAGTTCAAGTACATTCTTGTGTAACACAAAAATAGAAATTGAAAAAAATCACCATTGGTGCATAAAAAAACTGTATATGATATCAAATATTGGATTACATACTAGTATTTCAGCCTTAAAATGGGAAGACATAAAAAAATTTAGGAACCTTTTGGTGTACTCTTTCCTCACTTTTTGTAATTCCGATACTTATTGATTGATATTGTAACCTCTCTTCGTTTGCCATTTCTTTTATACCCTACATTTCTCCAATGAAAAGTTAATTCTGTTCAAAAAAGAAAAAAGAAAAAAGAAAAACTAGTTTTCTAGCCTTAAGGATTGAAACTTCAGTGTTCAACTAATCGAAAGAAGCTGATGGGTTCTTAATCTGGGGGAGCATAAATGGGGATGTCATTAGAATATGACCCAAAAACACCATTTTATTGTTCATAAAAAATATAATACTATTTAATGGTATGAAACTTGGAATTTCTTACATTATGTACTTGGTTGGCTGAATTCGTCATTAACGACCATAGGATATAGTTCGGTAGCCTGATACGAGAATCCTCTTAGTTCTCTTTCTATTTAAACTTGTGTAAAATACCATTTTGGTCCTGAACTTTTACTCAAGTTTCATTTTCGTCACTAAACTTTTAAAAGCTACATTTTTCGTCCCTGCGTTTTGGTCCTTCAGTTTTTTTTTTCCGTCTAGGACACTAATGGAGGGCTTATGTGCCATGTAATTAATGATGTGACATTATAGAAATATAGCGTGAGATTACATACTATAGAAAAAGGAATATAAAGGAAGGTTAATCTCATCTTTTTCTCCTTAATTCCAGTATTAAATCTCACTCTATATTCGTTTTTAAACTCATTGTATATTTATATAATGTCACATCATCATTTATATGCCACATAAGCCCCTCGGTAATGTCCTAGTTGGAAAAACACAAACTGAAGGACTGAAATGGAACAAATTGTAAAGTTTAGGGATGAAAAATTTAACTTTTGAAAGTTTAGAGACGAAAATGAAACGTGAGTGAAATTTCAGGGACCAAAATGGTATTTTACCCTTTAAACTTTGTAGGTAAGAGTAAGACTCTGTCTTTATTAGTATTCTTAAATCTTTGTTCATCTTTGTGACCGATAAAATATCATTTCATTAGAGATGAATAATACACTATATAATTCATTCATGTAATAGACATTTCAATTACTTATTTTTAAGTGTATTTTGAGAGTGCATAGGTATAATTTACAATTTACACTAAAATTAATGTATGTAAATGAATCATCTAAATAAAGATATATTTTTTAATAGTTTTTTAAAATTAAAAAACAATCGACTAACAGTTTTAATGAATTAATCTTCAAAACAATTTCTAAAACATTCACTCAAACAAGTCCAAAGTCAGCATTAAATGAATACTTTATCCCTTTATTGAGGACTAATATTTTTTTTTCTTATGGCATATAGGAGCATATGATGCAGTCATTGTTTGTCTAGGTGCCAACGTGGTCATGCTTCCTGAACTCGGAAAGCTTCCTTTGAGGACTTGCAGAGGTGTAGTTGCTCATATGCAGCTATCTGATGATACCAGGTATCACTTTCTTATGCTAAACTTTGAACCATCTGATCACCAGATTCACAAGTTTAGAAAAAAGTGTTTTTTTTTCCTGGAAGATGATCATCATATTGTAATGTGCTCTAATATTTTCGATTAAAAATCTTAGAAGCACCTTGATAATATCTCATGTTAATTTCATATCTTGTATGCTACTGCATTTCAGCAATGCATACCCAGAGCTTGGGCCTTCAATACTGTCAGATGCATGGTTAGCTATACAGGGTCCTCGAAGTTTATACATGGGATCGACATGGGAATGGAGTTCAAGAAACTCATCCTCGGAAGTTTCAGGAGACGAAGGCTCGAAAACGCTTGAAGAACTATTACCAAAGGTGTCTGCTATTTATCCCTCCATAAAGGAGTGGAGTTTCACTGGAGCAAAGGCTGGTCTAAGGGCAATGCCGCCACTCACACCTTATGGATCTCTTCCTCTTTTGGGTTGTATAAATGAGTTGGTAAGACCTAAACACTCTTGCAAGTATTGGTTATTTGGAGGGCTTGGTTCAAGGGGATTGTTGTACCACGGTTGGCTTGGGAAATTGACAGCACAGGCTGTGCTTTCCTGTGATGAAGAATTAATCCCATCTGAATTTACCTCTTGGAAGAAGATAATGAATAATTAACTCAATTCTTATTTTTTATATGCACTCCTCAATTATAAAGTTTCCCTTTCTCTGCCTCAATTATCTTAACCAAATGGAAACCTCTTGTAATCATTCCCCTGGCTCGTGGGTTGTTGCCTTGTCACCTGTTTTCTATATCGTGTTTTCGTAACATGAAATTTCTCGAGTTAAAAAACAACTTTCACCTTAAGGTTTAAGAGTTTCATCCGACTTAAATTTCAAATGTTATCAATTTTAATAGTAATCAACTTTTATCTTGAACTATATTAGTAACTATAAATTTAACCTTCTACCAATTAGTTAATAATTTCATGTGTAAAATATTAAAAGAGGTGGTTGGCATAGAGGCCAGGGTATCAACAAATTTATACAATCGGAGAGGAATGAGGTATGATTCAAGCATGTTGTGTGATCCTATATCTCATTTAGTTGATATTCTTGTACTAGAGGATTGTAGTCAAATCTTTCTTAAATTTTAAAAATCTAATGACGTCTAGTGCGAATAATTCAAAGATGTAAACACAAGGTTAAAGTTGCAGCTACTTGAATTGTTTAAGATTGAAATGGATAACATCTAAAGTTTAAGGTTAAAGTTGATAATGCCCTAAATTTCTCTCATATTCCCTAAAAATGAATTTTGTGTATGGTCATGATTCAACAATAAATATAAATATTTTTCTGCTACTGGCACCCGCCTTCATCGATTCATGAAAGTAGATAATGGCAACATTTTTTCTTTGTTCATCACGTTGCCCTAGCCAAAAGATGACATAAAATTATCTGTCAAGTAACGACCACAAGATTTTTTTTTAATACTAATAACAGTACCTGTACGACCAAGTACTGTCCCCATGAAACCCAATTACAAGAAGAGATGACAGCATCTCTTATATGTTAATATGTAAATTCAATTGCCCACACCAAGTAAAAGATGGGTTAAATTCATGGTACAAAATTCGAACCCTGTTGCACAAGGAAGTTAAATCTCTAGCTGGATGTCCACATATAAACCTGACCACCACTTGTGGCTCCTGCCAATGTTCCAACATTGTAAGGGTGTGCGTCGAACCTGCATGGTATTGCAGATATGTCTGGGCTCTCTAAAACGTAAATTCTCTTTCGTTGAGCAGGTGAAATTACATCCACGCCTCTTTTCATATTTCCAATGAAGATATATGAATCGTCCCAACCCCATATTGCTCTGCTTCAAAAAAATTAAACGCTGTTAATATGACAATAACGTAACAGGAGAAAGACATAGTACCAACTAATCACCATATGTGGCAACTAAAACTAGATGTATTTCAAACGGATAGGGTTAGAAAAAGGGAAATGTCAAGAGCACAAGACACCGCAAAAATTACCTGAAAGAAGATATCCACCTGCCTGTCTGATTAAAATGGGGTATCATTACAGTGTCTTCAAAATTCACTCCACCAGATATACCGACATTATCATCAAAACTACATCAAGTGAAACAAATTAATCCAACGACTGGTATTATGAAATCATGAAAAGCTGCCTACTATAATCACCCAAATCCAGTACATAAAGAAGAGACATTGCATCACTAAGAGATGCCATAGTTTGAAATGAATGCATAAATTGAAATCTTAAAGAATTCAGCGGGTGTCAATACAATTCAATTGCCCAGAGGACATCCATTTCTTGAGCAACAACATAATAAGGATTGCCAAACACATTCATGGTGTTTTATTCTTTCAGTATGCTTCACACAACAGCATAAAAGTAGAATAAGCAACTTCATCACTGGTTAGGGCTTATACTAATATATCCGATGCTCCATTTAATTTATTTCTTGAATCAAATCAGTACGGAACTTTATACAATATTATTACTCTGGTTAGAACATTAAAGCAAAAAAGAAAAGAAGAACAGCGAGAAAATATACTTAGAACTCAATGAACATGAACCTAAGATATAGGACACCTACTGTATTTTTCCTTTCGCCCAGCTGATTCCTTAACCATAATTTTTCTCTGGCAACCAAAATACAAAGAGAATCAATTTACCTGGTAGTTGCAAGGAAGCGTCCAGAGGGTGAGAAGCAAGCAGAATGAATGGCCCTTTTGTGGCTGACCATCTTCAAGGAAGGCTTGTCAGCATTAATACTTCTCAAGTCCCAAATGCAGGCGGTTCCATCACTGGAACTGGTAGCCACGATGTTGCAATTTTCTGCACTAAAATCTATAGAATTGATCCTATCTTCATGTAACATCAACTGCATTGGACAATTTCCTGTTCTCTCATCCCACATATTCAACCCTCCACGACCCGGGGCAAAATATAAGCAGCTTATATTATTTAATTGCTGAGAGAGGGAATATATAGTGTCTTCACTACTATACACAAGTTCAAACATCTCCTTCTCTGCATCCATTGATCGTATAAATCCATCATAACAACTGGTATAAACCTGATGCCATGATACAAAAATCATAATTTGCCAAAACATAACCAGAAGTTATTTTATGCTGGATGAGCACAAGTAGCCATGTGAAGTTCAACAACATGTAGCTCCTAAACCATGAAAAGTATGTTAACTAAAGACATTATTTTAAATGGAGATAAACCTCTAGACAGAATATCTACATTTTTAATGAAAAAAAGTAAATAAGCAAGCTTAGGATTTGAACTCAAGCAAAAAAGTGAAAATATCTATTATATGAGTAATTTAATAAACACCCTTAATAGAATCAAATGGTTATTTCTCACATCAGAAATAATTGATGTATAAGTGAACCTAGTGCTTCTCAACTCTTACAACATAAAAGAGAAAAAGAAAAGATATTCAAGAAAATCAAATGCATAAGATTGCTCTAACTAAACAATACCTTCGACAAGGCATGTCTTTGAATTGAAATCCCAGAAATGGGACCGGGATGCGGGTGGTACAAATAGAGTCCATCTCCTTTCTCTGCTTCAAGACCGGCATTCCAAAATCCCACTTCCCCGGACTTGTTACCTACAACAATCATTCTAGAATGAGGACAAGGGAAAAACCGCACTGCCATTATTCTCCCCGACACAACCCGAGCTATATTCTCAGGATTCAGCTTCAAAGACCCAAGCTTTAAGCAACTTCCATCATTCTTACTTTCCATTTCACTCAACGACATCAAATGCCCTTTACTTTCCAATTTTATATCACTGGTAAGTTCCTCCTTCTGTTTCTCAACAAAATTCCTAGAATTATCATCGATTTTCGACTCATTCAACTGAGACACATTCGAAATACTCAAAATGGATTCAATCAGAGACCGATGAGACTCCTTATCACTACTACAAGCTTCAATCATTTCAATAGGGCCTAAATCATGAAGCAAAGGCCTCGATTTAGTAACAGATTTCTGGATCTTAGAAGCAGGTTCCACAAGAAGACCATTTTCAACATTTTTAGCATCAGGAGGAATTCCTTTAGCACGCAAAGACCGCCGTAAAACAACCGGAGTTTCATTTTTAGGTATGGTCTTTGAACTAACTTTGTATGTTTTGGTTTCTACTCTGGAAAGTGAATAACAAAGAGATTACAAAACAAAACAAAACTGAAGTAAAGATCATAAACCAGATCAAAGAAAGAGAGAGAAAAAAAGAGAGACCTTTGACGCTTGGAAGCGGCGGAAAGTTCAGAGGCTTTGGATTGGAGCTTAAGAGCGGCCATCATTTCATCGTTGCGGCGAATGTTCTCGAGTCTCTTACGCTCATACTCAGTGAGAATTGGAGACGCCATGGAAATGGAAATACGACAGTGAAAGGGGGTTTAGGGCAAAATTGGGGATTTGATTTAATGGTGATTGGTGTTTTTATATACAGTACAGTTATAGAGGGCGGGAAATCATGATGGCGGGAGATGAAGCTTCGTTAAGAGTCAGAATGTCGCCTATTCCTATTGGACAATTGAAGAGGTGCCCAATTTTCTTTAATTTTAAGTGAAAAATAATATCATTTAGATTTTACGACGAATGACAAAGTTTTTAAAGATTTCGAACTTTCAATCTTATAAAAGTAACATCCGTCTAGCCAGTTAATTTAGCTTATGTTTGTATAAGATTTTGGGACAATTTTTTTTCTAATTCAAAAATTAAAATGGGCTAAATATGATTCTGGACATTTTTCTCGTCTAAATAGCAATAAAGAGGAAAAATAATACTAATTATATATTTTAAACAATAATATATAAATATTTATATTCCCTTAGCATTCACCAAATTTCAAAATTTCCATTTTGGTTTCTTCTTTTTGCATGTCTTATGGAGTCTAAAACCATAAGAAATGAAAAAAGAATACATTTTTCCACTAATGCCACCAAGTGAACACAAAAAAAAAAAAAAAACTAAAGTTGAACAAGTAAAAGAATTACAATCCAATTAACCCTTCTATTTTTTTTTTCTTTTTTTGGAACCTTTTTTTTCCTCCATTTTAGTTGTCAGCCGAATTTTGTCTTATACAGTGTAATGTTGTTGAATGGTCTCAATGTCCAGCCCCTTTAGCTTCACCACTGACTCAACATGTCCCTTCAATGTGTGGAGTTCCCTAAGCCTGCATATAATATAGTGTCATTTCATTGTATTGCTCATTCTCTATAATCTAAGTCTAACATGTTAATTAATATTACGAAATAGGAGTAAATAACGTTACGAAGATTCGATCTCGGAACCTCGTTTTAAATTTACCTAGCAACTTCAGCTCTTTTCTTTGCCTGCTCAGCGATGTCGGAAAGCTCTTCATAGCTGTTTTTGTCATGAAACATGGTTTCTGGTGGCTGAAGACCGTGCATTGTGCGTTGAGCTAATGCCCATTGTGCCTCTCTTTCTCCCTTTCCATAATCCTTCTTTGTTGTAAATGCTGTCTGCAATGGCAGAATGGAAAATGATAGAGAAAATCCAATGAGCATGAGATATATATCTTATTACCATTTTTATGAAGTAAGGAAAAGAAATGATAAAAAGGACCTTATTCTCGAGCATTGTATCCCAAGCCTTGCCACTTAGGCCATAACGGATTGCGAATTTGAGAACATCGAGTGGGAAATAAGTGACAATGCTGAATACCCAGATTGCTCCAGCCCATCCCCATCCAATGCCTTCAATTCTTGCAAAGCTCCATCGGGCATATACAGCTATTGCAGTGGCAACCTGAAGTGAAGGGAACAAATTCAGTATCAGGATATTGATGCTATTTAAGTTAATAGGTTAAAGGGGAAGCAAAAGGAAGGATAATTTAAATACCAATTGAGCGGCAATGAAGGCACCGACAAGTAAGAGACCGGGGCATTCGACAAAGGACCAACTTCTTGATCTGGTGACGAAAATGAGAGCTTGACTGATGATGCTCACTTGAAGGTAGAGAGCTGAGTTAAGCTCAGCAACATCCGTGAGTGGCTTGACGCCAAAAGTTTTCTGCATAATGTTCAATTTTCAGTATATATACTTTATCTTTGTGTTATTGTTTTCCTCGTTAAGGAGAGTGTTAGGACAAGGTGTATCATAAAATCTATGAATTCAAGATCTTTCCTACTTTTAACCGAGGGTGAGACTGGCAGGGAGTGTAATGTTATTTACTCACTGGGAAGAAATTGGTTTCATGTGCAAGCCAAAAGAAAACCACAGTCATGAGGGCCATGTAAGTTCCAAGGACAACGCCGGTGGCAAATATTTCTCTGAGTTTCCATGAGTCTGGCACTGGAGATGGCTTGACTCTGTCCTTTGAAATGGTCATGATGGTTCCATCATTTAGGATGGCAATAATAAGAACCATAAAAGGTGAGAAATCAAACTTCCATATGAGAGCAACGAGCATGAATCCCAGCACAATACGGATGGTGATGGAAACTGCATAGATTGTATAGTTTTTCATTCTCTGAAAGATGGCCCTGCTCGTTAACACAGCACTCACAATCACACTCAACCCTGGCTCTGTCAAAACAATGTCTGATGCACTCCTTGCTGCATCAGTTGCATCAGCAACAGCTATACCAATGTCAGCCCTCTTGAGAGCAGGAGCATCGTTGACGCCATCTCCTGTCATACCGCAAATATGCTTCCTCTCTTGGAGTCTCTTAACAATCTCATACTTGTGTTCTGCAATCCAAAAGGCTAATTAAGTTAAAGAAGCCAAATGGTTTCATTATCTTATTGCAGTTGAAAGTATTGTGTAATTACCAGGGAAGACCCCAGCAAACCCATCAGCCTTCTCAATGAGTTCATCAACTGGAATGGAAGCAATTGACTCATCCTTGCATTGGCCAAGCAAAGATGATGATGGATACATGTTGGTGCCCATGCCAAGCCTTCTACCAGTTTCTTTTCCTATGGCAAGTTGGTCACCAGTGATCATCTTAACGTTAACACCGAGTTCAAGAGCTCGACGGATTGTCTCCGCACTATCATGCCTTGGTGGATCAAATAGGGGCAAGAGACCAACAAATTCCCATGCATCTCCAGCACTCTCTTTGCTCTTCTCTGAAACAGTCTGTAAATCAAGGGGGAAAAGGTTCAGGATTAAGTCTAATTAGCAAGCTTACATCATTGTAAAATTTTAAGAATCTATGTCATTTATTTATCATGCTTGTTCACCTGTCGACCAACTGCCAAGGAACGAAGACCGCGATTGGCATAATTATCAATAATTTCATGAGCCTTCTTTCTTGTCTCTCCCTTGAGCTCGCAAAGGTCAATAATCTAGTACCAAAGCAATGAATTAGACATATAGAACAAATCTGATTAGTGTAATAAAATTTTGGTTGTTAGAAAATAAGATGACCTGTTCTGGGGCACCCTTGCTACATCTGTGCCAGTTACCATCTTTGTCAGTGTAGGTAATGGCGGTGCGCTTATCCACCGGATTGAAGGGTAGGAAATGTATCTCATTGATTCCAGCCCTTGCCTAAAAAGATAAAGAAAAGAGTTTAAGAAAATTGACCTCAAGAGTTTCCATCCTTACTAAATTAAAAGGATTCAAAACCGTCACGAAAAATCCCATGAATATAAATATGCAGTCACATACCTCTTTAGGATCTCCCAACATTCCAACAATGGAGGCATCAATAGCATCTTGATTTTCAACTCTAGAAGCTCTGGCAGCGAGCAAAACAACGGTATCTTTATCCATGTTAGGTACAAATACCTAAAGTCATAAAAGGCACCATGATTAGCAATGATTAAAGGTAGTAATTACAATACTCTCTTTAGATTAAATCACAAGATTTACCTCAATCAGGGTCTTGTCAACTGTGAGCTTATTGAGGGTAAGAGTTCCAGTTTTGTCACTGCAGAGAACATCCATGCCTGCCATCTCTTCAATTGCTGTCATCCTCTTGGTAATAGCACCTTGCTGAGACAGCCTATGAGACCCAATAGCCATGGTAACTGACAAAACAGTTGGCATGGCAATAGGAATTCCTCCAATGAGAAGCACCAAAAGGTTGTCAATTCCCTCTCTGTATGCCCGGTGTTGGATCGGGTACATTACTACGATCTCAATGACCATTCCCAAAGCAATTGAGCATATACAGAAATTTCCGATGGCCGTCAAAACCTGATCAAAGATAAATTAGTATTACAGCCACAAATCTTGCAAGAAATTTCGTTATGCATTTAGAGAAGACAGCCTACCTTTTGGAAGTGACCAACTTGGTTGGTGCTGTCAACAAGATGAGCTGCCTTTCCGAAGAAAGTATGAACACCGGTGGCAATGACAACAGCCTCAATCTCACCTTGCTTGCAGGTGGAACCAGAGAACACTTCATCACCAGGGTGCTTGGTGACCGGCAAAGATTCACCAGTAAGAGCAGATTGATCAATCTTTAAAGGATCTCCTTCCAAAAGACGGGCATCAGCCGGGATAATATCTCCCAATTTGACACTAATCACATCTCCTGGAACCAGTATTGCTGCATCTTCTTCACACCACTTTCCACTTCTTAAAACCTACCCAATATAAAAAAAAAAGTACATTGAATGCCTAATTGCCAACATTTAGCCCTCATTCGATGACGGTTCTGTTTTTCATTATCTGTTTTTCAAAATTAAGCTGGTTCATCAAAAAATTCATCATCTTATTTTTTTTAATAAACCAGCTCAACTTATAAAACCAAACGAAAACTACAATCGTCATCATAATGAGCTCTTAACTTCCAGCATTGCCAATGGGAAAACTTGTGTTGAGACAGAATATACCTTGGTTTTAGGGGCAAGACCAGCCATCAAGGCAGCAGCAGCATTTCCAGCATTGTTCTCTTCAATGAAACTGATGGTAGAGTTGATGATCAACAGAGTAATGATACCGACGAAATCTTGCCAATCCGGAGGTTTGCCCTGCATTTAATCCAAAGATCATATAAGCCATTGTATAAGAGAATGAAGAGGATATATATATATAATTAGTAATTACCCCTCCATTAGCAAGAGCAATAGCCATAATTGCTGCAGATTCCATAACCCATGATAGAGGATTCCACATAAACCCCAAAAACTTGAGAAATTTGCTCTCTTTCTTCTCCTCAAGTTTATTTGGACCAAATATTTGGAGTCTTTTTTGTCCTTCCTCTACTGTCAATCCTTCTTTTGTACATTTCAATTGTTCAAAAACTTCATCCACAGGCATCCGTTCCTACACACAAAAAATGAACAAGAAAAAAAGAACTTAAACCAAATAACTCCAAGAAAAAAAAATCGTATATTAAGAATTGATATTTTCGAGAATAGCAAAAATTTTAAAATATTTCAAAAATGGTATTTCTCAGAGTGAGATCCACCAATCTCATATTGAGATCGGTGGAAATGTCATTCTTAAAATATTTCAAAACATTTACTATTTTTTAAATTACTCGTAAAAAAAAGTAGAAGAGAAAAATGTGTAATTATCCAAATCCTTACAAGATCAACATTCTCATTCTTGACATCTTCCAATGATATATCACCCATTTTGACCAAAAACAAAGAAGAAAAATATTATATCAGAAAAGAAAAAAAAATCTTTTTTTTTAAAGTTCCCCTTCCCCTATTGTCTCATTATCAAATCCCAGAGACAGAAGGGAGAGGAAAAGGGAAGGGAAAAAAAAGTTTTATTTCATGCAAAAGTGGAGATGGAAACGCTTGAAACAAAGAAACCTGAAATTGTTTTTATATATGGTAAGAATGGAGGAGGGAAAATCAGTTAATGGAGACAACCCGCTAAAAGAGTTTGACCTGTAGATTTAGAGGGAAACAGAGTTAGTTATATACTTTTGTGGCTTACCAAAATCTACGGGGCTGTAAATGTTGGTGATTTGGCTTTCTGCATGGCTATTATGCTTTTGCGTGGGTGTATGAGTTTCATGTTATATTTAGTACTCGTGTTCGTGAGTTGGATTGGGTTGGATTGAGTTGAGTTGTGTCGTGTTAAATTAAATATTTGAGTTATCTTTATTATATTATAATCTTGGGTTTTAATTATATATATATATATATATATAATGTGAAATTTTTTGGTATATAAAATAAAACAATTACTATTGTTTATACAACTACACCGGCCACAATGAGGCGGTTGCCTTATATGCACTATTGTAATTAACTTTCTGGTCGTAGTGTAGCATTGATAAAACTATTCATAAAGATATGGTTTTTTCTTGATATTATCAACAGTCAAATTTTAAAAAAAAAAAGGTAAAAAACATATTTTGAATGAAGAAATAACCATATTAAGAAAACAAATCAATTTCAAACATTGAGACAAATTTATCACCAACACTTGCATATTTTTAGGGGTTCAAAACTGGTATTTTTTAAAAAAATGATATTTTTAAAAATTGTAAAACTTTTGAAGAGAAATGTCATTTTTTTAATATTTTAAAATATTTACTATTTTTTAAATTACTACTAGAAAATCGATTAAATTTTCTCTCTCTTTTTTTTACCTACCACGCATAAAAGTATCTTTTTTTCTTTTATTTTTATAAGTAGTAATAATAATGAGTGGATTTAATTAAAAAAATATAAAACTAAAACTTTTTAACTCTGACGTGGTTTTTTTTTAAATGGTTAATTTTTTATTTTAGAAATCATCAAGAAAAAAACTCCATTTCCTTGAAATTAAAATTATCAAGGGTTAATTTCAGTATTGGACAAATTAATGTTGTTTATTTAAAAAAAACAATTATATATATATATATATATATATATATATATATATCAAAACTACCCAAAACCACCACCAGGAAAATTAAATTGCATTGTGAAAAGACGAAACATACCCCGATAAATTTTCCTTAATTAAATGATATGTAATTAATGAGATATAGTTATTACGAGAGATAAAAGAGTAATAAGGTAAACACTGAAATCGGAATCCACCAGAATCGCCACCATAAATGGTGTTTCATGGGTAAATCTGATATTAATATGAAACAACCATTAAAACTGAAATTAGGTGAATTAAAGTGGTTATTAATGTAATTAATTCAATTATCAACCTGATAATCTCCATCTCAATTTTTTTTTCAAGCTATTTGTGGCTGCCCGTAGGGTAAGGAAAAAACAATATGTTTATGAACAATTTTATTAATACTACATTACAGACAGAAAGTTAATTGTAAAAATACATATACGGCAACTGGCTCATTTTGGCCCGTGTAGGGAAGAATTTCTCCTCTTTTATTTGAATAAAATTTAGGATTAATTACATTGTAAACCAAATCGGAGTAGGTAATTACAACAATATATAGACGTACTTATTAATTACAGATTTAGCTGATTTAGGCCTTACACGGTGGAGAGAGGTTTTTTTCCTTCCTGATTTGCCCCTATATTTAATTTCATTAAATCAATTTAAAATATCATTTCAAATTTCAACTCATATTGCATTTATTATATATTATTAATTTAAAATCAAATCAAGAATCTTTGCAAAAAAAATTTCATATCTCTCTCCCACGTTCTCTCTTAAAACCCACCATAAAAATTCCAAATCTTTCTTCCATCTCTCTCATTAATTCAATCTCTCACTTCACAATCTGATATCACCGCTCTCAAAGCCTTCAAATCCTCAATCAAACTATCTTCTATCCTTCCTTTGGAAATAACAAATCCCAACGATCAAGCTTTGAAGATCAACACTTCCACTGATTATTACGTCATCATCGGATTGAATCTTTACATCGTAACTATAGGAGCGAGGCAGATCGTCGGTGAATCGAGGCTGAGTTTGCTTCAAAGAAATGTTGCTCTGTTTCAGAAGATTATTCCTTCGCTCGTTCGATTCTCACCAGAAACGATTATGCCTGATCGTTTCAACCAGTTGATGTTTTGACGTATGTGGCATGGAAACTTTCTGGATTTCCGTCGAATCGAGTAATTGGATCGATGACGAATCTGGATTCTTTCTAGGTTTAGATTCTTATTTGCGGATCATCTTGATGTTATTGCCCAAGATATTTAGGTTAGATTTTGTTTAGTAATGTTAAACTATAGATTTTGTTTAATAATGTTAAACGATAGATTTTATTAGTTTTTAACAAATATAAACCTGTTAAGCTAACTATAATCTTTGTTTAATAATGTTAAATTATAGATTTGATTGGTTTTTAACAAATATACACATGATAAAATAACCGATTTTTTGTTCATTTTTCTAGATTTTATTGGTTTAACAAATATAAATATGTTAAATTGACTATAATCTTTGTTTAATGATGTTAAACTAGATATTTTATTGGTTTAACAAATTTAAATTTGTTAAACTAACAATGATTTTGTTTAAGACTAAAATCATTGGAAGTTTGGTTTGTTTAATCTAATAACCGTCTTTTTCTTTTCTTTATTTTTTGATTTAAGAAATATAAACCGGATAAACTAACCGCATTTTATTTAATAATGTTAAATTATTTATTTTTATTGGTTTTTAACAAATAAATATGTGTAAACTAACAGTGAATTTTTGTTCATTTTCTGATTTTATTGGTTTAACAAAAATAAACCTTGTAAACTAACCATTGTTTTTCATTTTAAAATTTTTTGTAGCTTGAAGAAGCATCAAGGGTGGTTTTATGGAACTTGGAGGAAGATTGAAGATGGAAGGAGTTTGAAAAAAGATTTATTTTAATTCTTAGATAGAATATAATTAGATTTTTCTTTTATTTAATTATTTAGTTTTTAATTTATCTTAAATCGTGCACAATTTAAAGGATTTAATAATTTCCTTAAATATTGCATGATTTAAGGAAAATTAAATCGATGGTAGTTTTTGTCTTTTCACATTTTCCAGTGGTGGTTTTTGGCCATATCCGTAATAAAAGTGGTACCGCAAATATTTTTGTAATTAGCCACCTCTTTTTGATTATTAATGAAAATAGCCCTAAAATTAATATGTCAAATATTTAAAATAATTTTTATCTTAGATAAAGTATGTATTTTTTGCTAAGTCTGAGTTGAGATATATTATTTGATATAAATTAACTAAGGAAAAAACTTGGGTTGTTGTGCGGGAGAAATTATTCAATACAATAGCTATAACATAGTTCTTAACTTATAATTTTATTAGATACATATTTTAAATATGGTTAATTATTGAAATAACATGTTTAATAATTATTGAATTAAAAAAAAGCTAATAAATTCATTGAAAATAATGTGAAAAATA
The DNA here is from genome assembly GCA_028015215.1 of Gynostemma pentaphyllum. Lineage (NCBI taxonomy): Eukaryota > Viridiplantae > Streptophyta > Magnoliopsida > Cucurbitales > Cucurbitaceae > Gynostemma > Gynostemma pentaphyllum. Next base: position 15,975,565 of record CM051351.1, on the reverse strand, counting down.
ATAAAATATTTCAATAAATTATTGGTTCAATAGTTATTGAAATGTCATTTGGATAATTTTTAAAATGTAATTAGTATGAAAACTATGTCATTTGAGATAATTTTTATTTAAAATAATAGTTATATAAATCTAAATGAATATTAAGTAGAACTTAGAAGTCACACTCGTTAAATTTTATTAGGGTAAAGTAGTTATTTGGCCCCTGAGTTTTGGAGATCGTGTCTATTTGGTTCCCGGGTTTTCAATTTGTGTCTAAGTGATCCCTGAGTCTTAAATGTTGTGTCTATTTGGTCCCTGCGTTTTCAATTTGTGTCTAAGTGGTCCCTGAGTTTTGGAGATTGTGTCTATTTGGTCTCTAGGTTTTCAAGAACTATTATAAATAAGTTTAATTGGTCCTTAATTTAACATATTCGTTAACTTCTTAACATAATGTTGACTTAACACTGACATAACATGTCTAATTGGCCAAAATACGGACATAGGATTAAATATTATTTCAAATTTTTTTATCAATCGAAACCTAAGATGTGACATAATAATTAATTTTATGTTAATATTTTGGTCAATTAAACATTTTATGTCAGCGTTAAGTCGATATTATGTTAATGATGAGTTAACAAATTAATGAACAACTAAACTTATTTCTAATAATCTATGGACCATTTAGACATAAATTGAAAACTCAGAGACTAAATAGACACAATATCCAAAACTCAGGGACCACTTAGACACAAATTGAAAATGCAAGACCAAATAGACACAACATCCAAAAGTGAGGCCACTTTAACACAAATTAAAATGAAAATGCTGGGACCAAATAAACACGACCTCTAAAACTCAGAGATCAAAGGGGTACCTTACCCATTTTATTATGAAAGGGTGATGATGGTTAAGCTTGAGTTCATACCTTGTCAATTTTATGTGATGCGACAATTAAGTTGTATTGAATCAGTGAAAAAAGAATTTCAATGTTACCGAAGTGAAGGCCAAATAAATTATGTATTAATCAATTTGAAGATTAGGAGCAAATATCACATTCGGTGGAATTAAATTCTTTGATAAGTTCATCTGAATCGTTCGAGCAGGAAAACACGTTTTTTACACATATTATTTAATCTTCGACGATGGTAAATAAGGTTCAGAAAATTCACTTGCTAAGACTTTTGATAAAATATTTCTGCTTTTGATAGTTTAAAAAAAACGTCTTGGTTTGGTTTATGTGAGATACAAGACAAGCGTGACAGGTAGATAGTAGGGGCAGTTTTAGGATGATAATATCTGTAAAATTGTTATTTGGTTGAAATTGAAGGAAGAGGGTAAATTGAAGAATGAGATTGTAATTAGATTGTCTCTCAATTTCTGATATGAATGACATATTTCTACCAAAGAAGAATAAAGTTCAAGAGAGAGTAGGAGACTGAACAACAAGATCTTACACACTTGAACGAAATAGTAGAAAATAGATGGTAGAATGATGAAGAGGAAGGATTAAAAAGTCATTTCACATACCACAAATTGTGCTTTTTTTTTTTTTTTTGAACGTGAACAAAGCGGGAAAGAATTACAAAGCAGAAGGAAAATTTCCAAAATGAAAGGGCCCATTCCTACAACCCGACCAATTATTATTGGCAGCCATTTTTGCTAAAAAATGTGCCGTCTGGTTGCAATTTCTTCGAACGTGATTGAAACAAGCAATCCTCTTTGACTCAGCCAACGATCTAATCTCATCAATAATAAAAGAAAGCTCAGTTAGATCCGTAGTTATCCCATTAATCAACTTTACAACCTCCAAACAATCCGACTCCACCACAATAATTGTGTTTTAATTAAACACAGACGCAATTCTTGATATAAGACTATACTAAAATGCAATTCTTGATATAATCAAACTTTTTAATTATGGTAAAAAAAACACATTCCTAATATTAAACACTAACTTTAAGAATATATCAAATAATCAAAGATAAACTTTATTTAAGATAACTCAAAAATAAATATAAAGATAAACAATAAGATAAATGTAACCCATCTTGGTGTCGTTAATTAAAAAATGAAAAGTTAAGGCTAAACCAATTTGTAGCCAGCGTATACTCGTTGTCTTTCCATATTTGATCAACATTGGTTAAAATTTGTGATTTTCTTAAAAACTTTTTCTATTTGAATATTTATGCAAAAAACATTTTTGGTCCTTTCATTTTAGTTTTTATTTAGTCAAAAGTCAGTTAATTATTTAACAGAATCCCGACGTGTCATTATTTAATCAATTTTTAGAATGACGTGGCTTAATTGAATTGCTTATACGGTATATTTTAAATGACGTGGCAAATATTTTTTTATATTAACTTTGACTCTCTCTCCATGGACCAGTTTGTCAGCTTTTGGATCTCGTGAAAGCTGACACTTTACCGAAACTTCATGATGTACTTTCTCAATTAGAGACTGGGTACTTAAAACTGTCTTGTTCTTTTCTTGAAATTAAGGATCAAATATTGATTTACTCTTGTTTGTGTTTGTTTTTAATCATGGGCGGAGGCGGGCTGAATTAGGTGAGGATTTCTTTTTGTATACATTTCAATATAATTTCATCGGTATGCATAATCCAAATCCCACTTTATATTTTTCAATAATATATCATGAAACTGTCTTTTCTTAATTTTATCTTTGTGCTCTTTGCGAGACGAGAGACAACAAACTTTAGACATGGACATAGTTTGTCAGCTTTTGGATCTCGTGAAAGATGACACTTTACCGAAACTTCATGATGTGCTTTCTCAATTAGAGACTGAGGTACTTAAAATCGTCTTGTTCTTTTCTTGAAATTAAGGATCAAATATTGATTTACTCTTGTTTGTGTTTGTTTTTAATCATGGGCGGGCGGGCGGGCTGAATTAGGTGAGGATTTCTTTTCGTATACATTTCAATATAATTTACGAGTATGCATAATCCAAATCCCACTTCATATTTTTCAATAATATATCATGTGACGACCCGTCACTTTTAAATAAATTAAAATCAGAGAAAAACAGCGGAAGTCTTTTATTTTTAAGAAAATTTTGCGTGGTTTTGTTTGAAAGTTGGCATGCCGAAAACCTGTTTACATCCTAATTTTCAAATCTAATAAAATCACATGGAACATTAAGTTCCAATCAGAAATTCAAAGATATATATCATAAAAACATCAACATTAAGCTCTTATGAGCTAAATACAAAGTGCAAATGATTAAAGTTCTTAAAATTCATCAAAATAAAGACAAACTTTACAACAAAAATAGTCCATCTCGAGGCCAGCATCCCTCGATCACGCAGTACCATCTCCCCTTCCACGGCCTCTAGCCAGGGCATTACCTGAAATTTTTGTAATATCATAAGCTAACAAACTAAGCCCAGTGAGAATAATAAGCATAAAAAGTAAAGATAGACCTCAAACTCGCATTTCGATTTGTGTCCAACTTACCTGACACGATCAATCCTAAAGTTCTCCAAACTTTAAGAAATTTCATTTTATACTTTCCAAAGGATGGTAATACTAACTCTTAAGGTCAAAACCTCATCCATTACTTAATACAACATAAATAAAAGAAATAAGTAAACTTTGCATAAACATAAAACATCTCGATTTTCCTTATTTTCTTACTTTCCGTAATGAAATATACAATTCATTCTCAATAATATAATTCCAACGATAATTAAAATGAAGGTAATGCAAACTCCCGTAGGATTCACATTCAACCTTATGCATGAAGAAGGTAACGTGGTCTATCCCGTAGGATCCATCGTTCTCCCTCATTTTCTTTCTCACTTTCTCTTTTCTTTTCTATGAAGGTGATGTGAACTCCTCGTAAGGTTCATCATTCTTCCTTCCTTTCTTTTCTTTTTCACTTTCTTTTCTTTTTCACTTTCTTTTCTTTTTCTTTTTCACTTTCATTTCTTTTTCTCTTTCGTTTCTTTTTCTCTGAAGGTGATGCGGACATTCCCCGTAGGGTCCAACATTCTCCCCTTCCTTTCTTTCTCACTTTCCATTTCCATCAATGATATGCATGAAGGTAATGAAGACTCCCGTCAGATCCACATTCACCTTTTATGCATGAAGGTAATGGGGACTCCCGTCGGATCCACATTCACCTTTTATTTGTTTCTCCTCCCTTTTCCTCCATTTCAATGATGCAAGATGATACGGTGCAAGATGTTATGATGCAAGATGTTATGGTTATGCTTGTATATGCTTGCGAAAGTAAATAAAGTAAAGGTGAAAGTTAAAGAAGTCGAACAAGCATAAAGTAAAAAGGGCATAAACATAAATGGATCAAAGATGTGATTATACATAAAGTAAAAGACATAAAGTAATCAAATAGGAAACTCCGGACGAACGATATGTAAATCGAACTCCGCTATAAATAATAAAAGTAGAATCATAACTCGAACAATAATTCTATTAACCATTCTAAAAACAAGCTTGGATCTTCTAACCTCCAATGATCCAATCTAAGCTTAGAAACGAATCTAACTTAGAACTTTCTAAGGTTCAACACTTTCTTTGAGAACTCCTAAGTTCTCACTTAAAGGATTAACTCTTAATCTTAAGGGCACTAACTCACAACCCTTTAATCTTAGATTCGGATTCTAATCTTAGTTTCAAACTCTACAAACCTTCACACTCATTCAATTTCTATAATTACTTTAAATCCTAACTATTCTCACCTTAATAAAAGTGAAGACTTCGCTCCTAAGCACCGGAAGAGCGATCAAACAAACAGTTCAAAAACACCTACAAAAGGATTAATATCCCGAAAATTAATAAATCACCAACTAACAATTAAACAACGACTAAACAAGCAAAAAGACGGAAAAGCCCACCAAACCATCCCTTGGAGGCTCTCGGCCCTCCCTAAAAACAAGGGTCTCGGGTTTGGTTTTTCGGCTTTTTGGCAATTTAATACGTTTTGAGTTGGTTTTAAGCAAATTTGATAATCCCGATTTCAATGGGTATCGATAATTAGGGTTTTTGAACATTAATCCCTTTCCCGAAATGAATTTAAATAAACATTTATTCACTAATCTATAACCCAAATTCAAACCCCAAAGAGGAATTTTCAAACGGGAAAGGTTTCGACTGAAACTCGGTTTTAGGGTTTAGGGGAAAGTTTCAAATACACGTAAAACGACTCCCGTAAATACATACACCGAGTTTCATAACACGAAATCGAAAGAAAACAAGTAAAACTCCATTAAAACACTATTTGGAGCTTAGGGTTTCAAGCTTTACTTACCGAGAACTCCGTGAAACACGAGCGGCAAGTACGAAGGGTAGATGGAAAAGGATCGTAGGATCGATACCTTTCCAAAGGAACGAGAATCGAATCGATCGGGCAAGAAATAAATGAAAACCGAAAATTCTCCTTTTCTTCTCTAGGACTCACGGCAAAGGGAAGGGAAATTGTGAAGTTTTTGGTCAACTTTTGAAGTCAAAGATAGTTAAAGAAGATGAGTAGAAAAATATCTAGATATTTAGGGTAGTTGGAAATTACGAAAATGCCCTTTTAATGACTTTTAGCTTAAAAACGAATCCCGAACTTCTCAAACTATCTCAATGGTGATTAATAATTATTAATTGGCCCGTTAATAATTATTAATACCATTAAAACGAAAATAAACGAAAAAGATCAATTAAGAGATTAAAACCGAAATAAGCTGCAAATTCTAAATTAACAATTAATAAATAAACTTTAATTACTTAAATTAAATAAAATATATAAAAGTTTTTTTTTATCACAAAATAACGGGACGTTACATATCATGAAACTGTCTGTTCTTAATTTTATCTCTGTGCTCTTTGCGAGACGAGAGGCAGCAAACTTTAGACATGGACACAGTTTGTCATCTTTTGGATCTCGTGATGGATCTCGTGAAAGCTGACACTTTATCGAAACTTCATGATGCGCTTTCTCAATTAGAGACTGAGGTACTTAAAACTATCTTGTTCTTTTCTTGAAATTAAGGATCAAATATTGATTTACTCTTGTTATGTTTGTTTTTAATCATGGGCGGGCGGGCAGGCGGGCTGAATTAGGAGAGGATTTTTTTTCGTATACATTTCAATATAATTTCACCGGTATGCATAATCCAAATCCCACTTTATATTTTTCAATAATATATCATGAAACTGTCTTTTCTTAATTTTATCTTTGTGCTCTTTGCAAGACGAGGGGCAGCAAACTTTGGACATGGACACGGTTTGTCAGCTTTTGGATCTCTTGAAAGCTGACACTTTACCGAAACTTCATGATGCACTTTCTCAATTAGAGACTGGGGGTACTTAAAACTGTTTTGTTCTTTTCTTGAAATTAAGGATCAAATATTGATTTACTCTTGTTTGTGTTTGTTTTTAATCATGGGCGGGCAGGCAGGCTGAATTAGGTGAGGATTTCTTTTCGTATACATTTCAATATAATTTCACCAGTATGCATAATCCAAATCTCACTTTATATTTTTCAATAATATATCATGAAACTGTCTTTTCTTAATTTTATCTCTGTGCTCTTTGCGAGACGAGTGACAACAAACTTTAGACATTGACACAGTTTGTCAGCTTTTGGATCTCGTGAAATATGACACTTTACCGAAACTTCATGATGAGCTTTCTCAATTAGAGACTGAGGTACTTAAAATCGTCTTGTTCTTTCTTGAAATTAAGGATCAAATATTGATTTACTCTTGTTTGTGTTTGTTTTTAATCATGGGCGGGCGGGCAGGCGGGCTGAATTAGGTGAGGATTTCTTTTTGTATACATTTCAATATAATTTCACCGGTATGCATAATCCAAATCCCACTTTATATTTTTCAATAATATATCATGAAACTGTCTTTTCTTAATTTTATCTCTGTGCTCTTTGCAAGACAAGGGCAACAAACTTTAGACATGGACACAGTTTGTCAGCTTTTGGATCTCGTGATGGGCCCCAAATTTCGTCCACACCTCGACTTCTTCATCCTGTTTTTAAACGTAAATTGTCTCTCTTGTTTAGAATATATATAACTTTTATGAGTAGTGTCTAAAAAATCTCACTAATTAAGTATACAACTTGATGATATATGGCTTGTGGAAGGTCCAGACTGAATATAGAGCACTTGGAATGGATCAGTGGATGGATATATATGATTTCTTTCACGAGGTAGGCCCTGATTTCCAATTCTTTATCTAATTCAATGAGTTCTTCATTGCGATTATAATGTGGGGGTGTATTTTTTTAATTGGCAGGTTAGTTTTTCAGACTTCAAAAGTACCAAGGCTATGAAGCCTGGCCTATGATCTTCAATAGTTTTGTTGAATGGTTGAATGCAAAACCATGAATGTTTGATTAAATGAGTTTGAGATATTTGACAATTGTTAGTTTCTTTTCCCTCTCATTTCTGATTTGTTTTTGTTAATTCTGATTAATTAGTTGAGATTTATGCTAACTCTAATTCATTTGATATAAATTAACTAAAGCTTAAGGCTTGTGTTTAATAATATAAAATAATATGTTTGATTATTTTTATACCATCAAACATTTTTTTATCAATGTAGTTATTTCATACACACTCCCAGACAGGCCTTTACATGTGGTCAAAAGAACCAGGATTAAACAGAAAATTCATTTCTAGAGTATGTTGATTTGTCCACAAATTCTAGTGGCATAAATGAGCATTAATACAAAAAAATTGGAGTTTTTATTTTAATATTGTATATTTCGAAAAATATTGTCATTTTTAAATCTCTCTCTAAAATCGAACAAACCAAAAAGCATATATATTTGAAGTAATAATTATATGATAATTCTGAAAATAATGTAATGCAGCCTGCAGGCCTTGAGCTCCAAGTTTATGAACAGCCTACTGACTACGTCAATCCATTAACTAACTTGAGCCAAATTAAAAATAAAAACATTTACTTGACTCATAAACCATGAAAATAAAATAATTGGCTTCTATTCTTTATATAAAAAGATTTCTTCCACCAACTAAACTATATTATAGTTAACGTGAAAAAATGTCTTAAGCAATCTGTTTCTGAGAGGCCGGCCATAAAAAGAGAAACATGTTTGAATGATACAACAAACCAAACAATTACTATTCAATATTAATAATCTTTTGTTTTGTTCTCTAGGGTTTGCAGCTGTTGGACTTTAGAGATTGTCTTGATACAAACTTATAAAATTTTCGATACTAATTTAGCATTCATAATTTGCATGTTTATATATCTTCAAAAAGATTACTATGATACCAATATCATAACTAAGTTTTATACCAATGCCTCAAAAACTAACCCGATCGCGGTTTTGGTACGTAATTCTGCTCGTTTTATCCGTCGAATCGTCGCCAGGAATCAGAGGAGGTTACTGGCTATCATGGGAAGCTCAAAACTTTCCTCCTTCAGCAATCTCAACCTCACATTTTACTCATCTTTTCTACGCCTTCATTGAGCCAAACAACATTACTTTCACACTCACAATTACTCCAAACGATCAAATGTGGATGAAAAACTTCACCGCCACAATCCACGCCGCCGATCCCCAAATCAAAACCATCCTTTCAATCGGCGGCGGAGCTTCCTCTTCACTTACCTTCTCCGCCATGGCCAGCAACAAATCCAGCCGTTCTTCCTTCATCAGCTCCGCGATTTCCATCGCGAGATTGTATAATTTCGACGGACTCGACCTAGATTGGGAGTTTCCTAAAACCCTAGAAGATATGTCGAATTTGTCATTGCTCTTTCAGGAATGGCGTCGAGAAATTGAAATCGAATCGTCTGGAAATCCTCCTCTGATTCTGTCGGCGGCCGTTTCTTACGCTTCCAGTTTCTCATCGGATATTCCAAGGTCATATCCCGGTGAGGCCATAAAAGAATATGTCGATTTCGTTAGCCCTATGTGTTTCGATTATTACGGGAAATGGAGCCCGAATTTTACCGGAGCTCAGGCTTTGCTATTCGATAAGAATAGTAATCTCAGTACTAGCTATGGCCTAACGTCGTGGATTGAGGCCGGCGTTCCGCCGGAGAAATTGGTTATGGGGTTGCCGGTGTACGGAAGGACGTGGCTGTTGAAGGAGGCGTGTGAAAACGGGATCGGAGCTCCGGCGGTCGGGGTGGGGCCGGGGCTTGACGGCGTGATGACGTACTCTGCAATTTTGGAATTTAATTACGTGAACGCTTCGACGGTGGTGTTTGACGCCGTGAGTGTTTCGACTTATTCGTTTGCGGGAACTACTTGGATTGGGTATGATGGGCCGAGTTCGATCCAAGAGAAGGTTAAAGCCCATGGGCTTGGTGGGTACTTTTTATGGGCCCTTAGTTATGAGAAGGATTGGACCATTGCTGAAGCAGGTATGGTTTGGTTTGGTTTATTGAATTTTTAAATATATGGTTTAAATAATTGATTATTTCATTGATTAATTTTGTTCTTCGTCTTCCTCTTGTTGTTTCGTTTTGGCAGCTCAAAATGCATGGACCTGCGAATGATAACATGATTTTGGGAAAATGCAATCGAAATCAATCTTTTTGTAGTTTGAATTAATCTCACCTTTCGGAATTTTAAAATCGACAATCAGACGGATGCAAAATGAATTGTGTATGTTTATTTATTTTAAATGAAGAAGAAAAACATTAATAGATCTAACTCTAAAGTCATGTTATCCTTTTCTTTTAAACTAATTTAACTGAACTATGAAGAGGCATAACGATTAAAAAAACAAAGATCTTTCATCCGAAGGAAAAAGCTCGATAGCAATAGACAATCAAAAGTACAAAAGATAAGGTATAACATGAAGCAAAAAGTAAAAATAGATATATGCGCTAGGCTAGTCATCCATCAGCAATGGAATTATAAATTCTATTAAAGGGTTACACAAAAACGACATAAAAAACTAGTTAGACTAACATTATCGCAAAAGTTAAAAGAAAAATACTTAACTACTTTGACAAGGATTGATGGTTTGGGCACTTAATAGACACTCACTTGGACAACAAATACTTGCCACAATATAACTATGAAATCATAAGACAATCACAATATACACAAAAAGCTTACACAACGTCCCAGATTACAGACTCTGTATAAATGCAATCTCGTAACTTACTACATTAAGGAAATAGAGCAGAGAATAAGGCTGGAAGGAACGTTGCAACGGACAATTCAGGGATAAAACTTAGCAACTCCTAAGGGAGTTAGTACATTCCATGACTGTAATTTATCCACATCTTCATTTGCGATTAATTTTTAATGAAAAGACGTAGCTACTCCCTATTAATTATGTATTTCCACTCCTCTCTCACAAACATAAAAATATTTATTAAAAAAAGATTAAAAAAATAAAAAAAATAATCACAAATAAATATGTGGATAAATTACAATTATAAAATGTAGAGAGAGCTACTCATTTGGAAGTTGCTAAGTTCTATCCGTTTTTTTTTTAATATATTTTTTATGTTTGTGAGGGAATAGTTAAGTCTTTTCCACAAGTCAGGTCACTAGAAAACAGCCAGACAGTTTTACTAACTAGGTTTTTGGCACACTTGACCTTGAATATAATTTACAAGCCTTATTTACATTTATTTTAAACACTCTCTCTTAAGCAAATATTACAATAACAATTAATTAATTTTAAATAATAGACAAAATTATACATGAATCAACTTTGACCTTTCTCCCTACGTTTTCCTTTAAAAATGTCACCTATTCATTTTCCTTTTTTTTTAAGTTATAAAATAATAATTAATTAGTAATTAAATTATAATTTATATTTGTAAACCTCCACCATTACTATCTATTTCTCCCATGGTTTCCTATATAAATGTAATATTCAAGCTTTCAAAATAGTATTGATTTCTAAATAGTGGTTATAAATTATAGTATTCGACTATCAAATTATTTGGAGGGTTACACTACAAAAAACTGTCAATTTGCGACCAGGAAATTGCGACCAAATGGTCGTTTTTTACCTAAAATGCGACCAACTAAGTGGTGGCCAAAAAGCTGGTCGGTTCTGAATTTGTGCGACTGGATGGTCACAAATATACGACCAAAAATTTTTGGTCGCAAAAAAGTCAAACTTTAAAAATGCGACCAGATGGTCGCATTAAAAGGGACCATATGGTCGCATTTTATCTTCAATAGAAGTGACCATTTGGTCACATAAAAAGTGACCAAATGGTCGTAATTTTTGTGACCAAATGGTCACTTATAGGCTCTGTTAAAATACGACCATATGGTCGCCTAAAAAGCGACCATCTGGTCGTAATTTATGTGAAAAATAAGTGACAAAATGGTCACATAAAAAAGTGACCAAATGGTCGTATTTTATGTGACCAAATGGTCACTTTTAGACTAAGTAAAAAAGTGACCAGATGGTCGCTTTTAAAGTGACCATCTGGTCGCATATAAGAATTTTTTTTTAAAATTTAAATTTCAATAATTAGTTAATTAATTATTAATTATTAATTAATTATTAATTATTAATTATTAATTATTTATTATTTATTATTTATTAATTATTAATTATTTATTATTTATTAATTATTTATTTAATTAATATTAAAATTTCATAAAAAAAAATGGAATTAAAATAAAAAATATATATATCAAATATTAAAAAAACTTTTTATACAATCGAAAGAATCCTAGAACTACTCATGGAGGCGGGGGTGGGGAGGAGGCGTCGATGATGAAGGGCCGCCGCCTAGAGATCCAAGTACGCGGCCAAAGCGGATGCGACCTGGGCGTCGACTCGTGCCTGCATGCTGGCCTCAATAGTAGCGACTCGAGTAACGAAGTCCTCACGCATAGCCTCCATGTCCGCGCGTAACTGCTGCTCCGACGGAGAAGAGGTGGAGCTAGTGCTCGCTCGCTTCCGCCGAGGCCGGGGCACATCTGCTGAAGGCGTCGCCCGTCTGAGCCGAGCCCAGAACGACCCATCGTAGCCGAACCCCCAAAGCGGCCTCCAAGAACGCCTCTATACGGTCCTCCTGAGTGGTTCTGAGTCCAGGTGTGGGCAACCCACTGAGTCAAGGACTCAGTGAAACGTTCCTAAACATTTAAAATTCGGAAAATAAAATAGTTAATATATAATGTAGGAAAATTTTTAAAGAAAAAATAATAATTGAAAAAATTATTAAATACCTGAACCGCTTTCGCCTTATCGTCGACTTAACGTCCCGTCCTTCTTCGTGTGAAGAACTCAGGTGCGCGCTCATCCAGGCGACAGGCGCCCGTGCTTCGCTTCCTAAAAAATTAAAGAGTGAAGAATAAAACATAATAAATTAATAAGTAATTGAAAAAAGAAAACGAGAAAAAAGGTCGTAAGTAAGAAAACGACCAAAAAAAAAACATACCAATCGACGATGGTGCTCGTCGTGGGTCCGCGCCCCCGCTGTGTGTTTGGCGGGATTCTTCGCGCGGTTGGCCTTATTCCTGCTTGACACTGCCTTGCCCTCAGGAGTGGTCAAGCTCGCGAGAAGCCGCGCGTGGTCCTCCGGGCTCATCCACACGGGGCGGTTTGCTGCTTGCTTTCTGCGCGCCCGGAACATGAGGTCCTTGAATCGATCCCGGACGTGACTGTCCCATAGGGGGAACAATCTACCGTCGGTGATATCGGGATCGATAACAGGAAACTTGCCCTGAAAAAATTGAAATAAAAAATTGTTAAAGTAATAAATTTATTTCTATAAATTTCAAAATTAATTAATTATGAAAATGAATGATGGTTTTACCTTCCAATCAGCCGTACATCCGACGTTTCTCCGTCGTCGGATTTTCGCCCAGATAGGTCGGCAGGGTAGAGGCATGCTCCTGGAGGACCTCACGAAACCGTTTTGAAAGCGGTCGTATCCTGGTACACTCTGCAAAATCAAAAAAAATTATTGTGCTATATATTAGAAAACTATTAGTTAAAAGGAATAAAAAACACTTTGAAAAATAGTAAACAAAATTACTTACGTATCCCCTTCAATCCAGGAGGGTAGAGTCTGCGCCCGAGACGACGCGTGCATGAAGTTGAGGGCCACCTGATCCGACCGATCACACCGGACGCCGACCCGGACGCATACCCCGATCGCACCCTGATGCTAAGCCCGGAGTCGTGGTAAGGGAGTCCTGCGCGATCGTGGTGTCGCACTTCGGTCTCAAGGACTCCATCATCGAGCGTGGCGGCAAGTTCCGTCTCGTAACTAAAGAGGATGTCCAACTCCTCCGTAGTCGTCCGCATCAGGGCAACGCCAGATGGCGTCTGCGGAGACCCCTCGTCACCCGCATCGTCAGGCTCGCCTGACCGGGAGAGGACGTCGTCTGCCGTCATAATCCTACAACCAAAATAAACTAATTTAATACTAATTACGTAAGTAAAATATTGATTAGTTTATTTAATTAATTAATTAATGAAATAATGTAAATTAAACTAACATAAATTAAGTAAATAATTTAAAATAAACTAATCAAATTAATTTGAATAAAAGTAAATTAAAATTAGATTAATTGAACTATAAGTAATTCAATTAAACTTAAGATTAATTAATTAAAACTAAAATAAACTAATCATTTAATTTGAAATAAAGTAAAGTAAAATTAGATTAATTGAACTAAAATTAATTGAATTTTAGTTTAATTCAATTAATTTTAGTTCAATTAACCTAATTTTAATTTACTTTAATTCAAATTAATTGATTAGTTTATTTTAGTTTTAATTAATTAATCTTAAGTTTAATTGAATTAATTTTAGTTCAATTAACCTAATTTTAATTTACTTTAATTCAAATTAATTGATTTGTTTATTTTAGTTTTAATTAATTAATCTTAAGTTTAATTGAATTAATTTTAGTTCAATTAACCTAATTTTAATTTACTTTAATTCAAATTAATTGATTTGTTTATTTTAGTTTTAATTAATTAATCTTAAGTTTAATTGAATTAATTTTAGTTCAATTAACCTAATTTTAATTTACTTTAATTCAAATTAATTGATTAGTTTATTTTAGTTTTAATTAATTAATCTTAAGTTTAATTGAATTAATTTTAGTTTCAATTAACCTAATTTTAATTTACTTTTATTCAAATTAATTGATTTGCTTATTTTAGTTTTAATTAATTAATCTTAAGTTTAATTGAATTAATTTTAGTTCAATTAACCTAATTTTAATTTACTTTTATTCAAATTAATTGATTTGTTTATTTTAGTTTTAATTAATTAATCTTAATTTTAATTGAATTAATTTTAGTTTCAATTAACCTAATTTTAATTTACTTTTATTCAAATTAATTGATTTGTTTATTTTAGTTTTAATTAATTAATCTTAAGTTTAATTGAATTAATTTTAGTTCAATTAACCTAATTTTAATTTACTTTAATTCAAATTAATTGATTTGTTTATTTTAGTTTTAATTAATTAATCTTAAGTTTAATTGAATTAATTTTAGTTCAATTAACCTAATTTTAATTTACTTTAATTCAAATTAATTGATTTGTTTATTTTAGTTTTAATTAATTAATCTTAAGTTTAATTGAATTAATTTTAGTTCAATTAACCTAATTTTAATTTACTTTAATTCAAATTAATTGATTTGTTTATTTTAGTTTTAATTAATTAATCTTAAGTTTAATTGAATTAATTTTAGGTCAATTAACCTAATTTTAATTTACTTTAATTCAAATTAATTGATTAGTTTATTTTAGTTTTAATTAATTAATCTTAAGTTTAATTGAATTAATTTTAGTTTCAATTAACCTAATTTTAATTTACTTTAAATCAAATTAATTGATTTGTTTATTTTAGTTTTAATTAATTAATCTTAAGTTTAATTGAATTAATTTTAGTTCAATTAACCTAATTTTAATTTACTTTAATTCAAATTAATTGATTAGTTTATTTTAGTTTTAATTAATTAATCTTAAGTTTAATTGAATTAATTTTAGTTTCAATTAACCTAATTTAATTTACTTTTATTCAAATTAATTGATTTGTTTATTTTAGTTTTAATTAATTAATCTTAAGTTTAATTGAATTAATTTTAGTTCAATTAACCTAATTTTAATTTACTTTATTTCAAATTAATTGATTAGAATACTTAAACAAAATTATTCTAATTAATTAATCTAATTGTACTTTACTTTAATCAAATGTAACTAAAATTAAGTAATTAAACAATTTTTATTTAATAATTAAACTAAAATTAATTAATTAAATTAGTGTAACTCATTAATTTAAACTACTTAAGTATAATTGAAGTTAAACTATTTGAATTAATTACCCTACTTTAAATTAATGGATTGAATTAAAGTAATCTAAATTACATTAATTAAACTAAAATTAAAAGTTAAACTAGTGTAATTATAAATTAATTTAGTTTAATTTTATTAAATTAAAGTAAACTATCTTAAATAAACTAAATAAGTAATTAAACTAAATTAGATTAAGTAATTAAATTAATTACTACTTAAATTGAATTAAAGTAAACTAAGTTAGATTAATTAAACTATTAGATTAATTAAACTAAAATTACTTAAAGTAAGAAAATTAAAGTAAACTAATTAATTAGTTAATGTAAACTAAAATGCTATGAATTAAACAAAAGTAAACTAAGTAATTGATTACACAAATTTAGATTAATTAAACTAAAACTAATTAAATTAACAAAACTAAACTAAACTACTTAATTAAAAACTAAAAACTAAAACTAAGTAAACTAAATTCTTAAACTAAACTTCAATTTGATACGAAAACTAACCTCGTAATTGAAACCGGGATTGGGGGTTGAGAGTTTTCGGTTTAGAGTAAGAATGGGAACGGGAATGGGAAGAAATAACGAGGAACGAGAGAGGGGAAAGAGAAAAGAACAAAAAATGAGGAAGAAAAAACGAAAAGCGAGAAAAGAAGAGAAAGGCAGAAAAAAAGAAAAGAAGAAACGGAGAAAAGAAAAAGAAACGGGGAAAGGAAAGGGATGGGAATTTAAATCATAATTTGCGACCAACTGGTCGCAAATATGTAATTATGACAAGAAACGAAAGGTCGCGCGTGCTGGGGCAAATGCGACCATATGGTCGCATTTTCAGAGAGATTTGCGACCAAATGGTAGCATTTATTATAAAAGCGACCATTTGGTCGCCCAGTTACCATTACCAAGAACAGCTGTCATATCACGAGTCCCATCAACAATTGCGACCATCTGGTCGCAATAATGAAATTCACCGCCAAATATTGCGACCAGATGGTCGCATTGTTTAAATTCACCGCCATAAATTTCATGAAAATTTAAACTTACCGCCCATATTTGCGACCATATGGTCGCAATTCCACTTGTATTTTAAAAAAATATTATTATACTTTACCAAAAATGCGACTATTTGGTCGCCTTTCTCTCCAAAACCCTAAACCCTAAACCCTAAAATGCGACCATTTGGTCGCCTTTCCCTTCTAAATTACTACCATGTGGTCACCTTTTTTGTGAAATTGCGACCACTTGGTCGCAAATATTAATATTTATATACTTTTTTTTTATATTGGGTTACTTTCGATATTTACATATGACCAGGAACTCTTGTTTCCATGTTGTTATATTCATTGATATGTTTCTTCATGATTTTCGAGATAAATTTTTGTAATTCTTGATTTGGAACTATTTGATTCTATTTAAGAGTTTTTTTAATAGATATAGATAATTTTATTCTTGTTTTTCAAGATAGAAAGTGCTAGAAGGGAACCAAAGAGACTATTGAAGATGTACATATTTATATATAATTTGCATCCACATATTCCTTCGAAGCAATTCCACTGCAGAATTCGATATAAACATGTCAAAGTTGAAATCAAGAGGAATCTTTCTTATAATAATAAAAAAATAAGTTAATTTCATTTTCATCGTATTTCATCATCTTTTGATTTTAAGTTTGGTCTATTGCTTTATTCATAATTGTAAATGCTTTACTTGAACAAAAAAGAGTCAAAAGGACTTGGATTCAACTAGAGGTTTAAGGAAAATATAATTCTCTCCATATAATATTATTGTTCTCTTTTTGTATGAAATTCGGATATTTTCAAGACGAGGTTAAATATTATTATTTACTCTACACAAATTTTAGAAAAATCTAAAGGCGTTTAGATAGCTTCTTGATCTTGAAGAGTTTTATGTGGCCAGATGTGAATTTCTTTTGTTGAAGAAAAGTCAGAGAGAATATAATTGAGAATTTATTGAAGAAAAGTCAGAGAGAATTCAATGGAAAATTCAAGGGAAAACACATATCCTGAAATTGTCGATGATAGAAATAGCAAAATTCATAAATAATTTATTCTTCAAAATGTTTAATTTTATATTTTAAGTGAAGATATAGAGATACTATCCATAAAAAATCAATATATTGATTTATTCAATGGTGCAAGTATACATAAATACTATTTTCTACGTATCATTAACTGCTTATATTGCAAACATACAGTAAAGCCAATAAAAACAACACAATTCAAAAATATTATTTTGAATAATTCGAATTCCCAATTGGCCAATCTCAATTGCAGTCGACCCAAGCATTTGAGGCTGCAAATAAACAAATTCCAAAATTTAAAAATATTACCAATAAATTAAAAAACAATGTACATAAATATTTTTTTTTTTTTTTAATAAAGGTAAGCAAATCAATATCCATAATTTTCTCAGAAAAAATAAAAAAACAAACCTTGGGTTGAAATTTTCCAATCACGATCATAGCTAAGAGCCCAAAAGAAGTAGCCACGTAAGCCAAGTGCCTGAGCAAACCCAACCTTAGTCAACGTTGACTTTTCATCATCGTACCCAACCCATGACACATTCACATATGAATACGCCGACACCGTTCTTATATCATAAACTACGGTGGCGCCACTCTTTCTATTAAACTCCTCCACTTCTACAAACGTCAAAATCCCGTTATCGCCCGGTCCAACGCCGACCGACGGAGCTCCGATACCATGTACATTCGGATCTTTTAAGGTCCATGATTTTCCATAGAGAGGAATTCCCATTACAATCTTATCACCAGGAACTCCAGCCAATATCCATGAACGAAGCCCATAATGAGAGCTCAAATTCGTATGTGGATCAAATAACGCCGCATGAGCTCCTGTTGTCGAAAATATATAAAAGATTAAATTTAATTATTTTTGGGTATATTAGTGTTTTAACATATCATGTGATTGAGTGTTTATATAAATATCTGAACTCGCACAAGAAAATGTTAAAGAATAATATATAAAATAAACATCGATACCTGTTTTTGATGTATCCCATGACCCATGATAGTCAAAACACATAACGTTGACCCAGTCCAAGCTTTTTGAGATGGCGGCGGCCGGGTACGATCGACGGTCGCCGTAAACGAGAAACTCCGAGGCGTAATATACCGCAGCCGTGAGTAGAAGCGGCGGACGTGACGTGGCTTTTGCTTCTTTATCTATTGATTTACGCCATTGAATGAGCAAGTCGGCGAGATATTTCATCTCCGTTGTGTTTTTAGGGAATTCCCAATCCAGATCCACCCCGTCAAATCCGAATTTCCTGGCAATCTCAATGCTTGAATCTATGAAAATCTGACGAGACGAGGCGACGGAGGCGATACGGGCAAATAGGTCGCTGTCACTGCCGCCACCGCCGATAGAAAAGAGTGCCTTCACCGGCGGGTTTTTACCGTGGAGAGAGGAAGTGAAGACGGAGAGAGCGGCGGCGGTGGAATCTGGAAATTCAAATCTAAAGGAAACTTTGTTAGGATTGAGAAAAGCGTAATAGATGTGAGTAAAGAAAGCTGTATTAATGGAGGAAGGAGGGAAAGTATCTAAAACCCATGAAGGGTAATACGCTGATTTCACGACGGCCGGCGCCACCGCCATCGTATGGAAAGTGAAGGAGAAAAAGAAAACGAAGAACGTAAAAAAGTTGAGGTTTGCCATGATTTTTAGAGGTATTTAGGAAATGAAGAGGTTGAGGATTCGCCACTTTAAATAATATATCAATTTCTAACAACTTATTTATTTCAGAGATAATATTTGTAGCTGACTTTCCTACCTATTTTATTTCTATTTACTAAATAATATTACTTTATAATAAATTCAGGGATCTAATTATATATTTTATCCTATAAAAGTGAAACCCATTGAAAAGTTATGAAGAGGTTTTTCTTTAATCGTCAAAAAGATAATTATTATTTTTTAATTAGGAGAATACTTACATATTTATCGCATGTGTCATATTTTTAATGAATCAAACATATTAACATGATTTATATATTTATTAATCAACTCATATTTATTATATACTTTTATATTCTAATCTTATAAAAATACAACGTATCTATAATTATTAAAATTTAATGGGTTTGAAAAAATCAATTGGAAAAAGGATTTGTGGATGTGTCCCACTAACAACGATAGTAATGCTAATGGAATGAAGATTAAAAAAACTATGGGCACCTAAGTACTGTTTTCTGGTTGACCAATAAGTTAATCACTATTGAGTTAGGAATCTTATCAAGGCATGATAGATTTTTTTTTCTTCCTTTTTTTTTCTTTTTTATTCAGGGCAAAATACAAAACACACCTGTGTAGTTTTAGTCAAATTCAAACACACCCCTGTGATTTTGGTCAAATACAAACACACCCCTTTACACCTATGTAGTTTTGGTTAAATACAAAACACACCCTTGGTTTTGGTCAAGTGCAAAACACACCCCTATGGTTTTGGTCAAATGCAAACACATCATCTGTAGTTTTAAAATGAATATTTATACCTCTATAGTTTCAAAACTATGCAAATTGGCCTCTTCCCGTCACGCCATTAATTTTCTTTTTGCCATAAGTTTTTCGTTTGAATTCTAATTTGAATGATTCAAAATATTATGGAAATTTAGTTTCGAGCTCTACGTTATAGTCATCAAAAACTTTTAAATCATCACTATATAAAAAAGTATTTGTGACTTCAACCCGATCTAATATTTTGATGATGATAATTATTTTATATACTGATGATTTCTAAGTTTTTAAGTGATCCTATAATGTAGAGCTCAAAACAAAGATTCCAGAACTTCTTAAATCATTTAAATCAAAGTTGAAACAAAAAGTTATGGTCAAAAGAAAATTAACAGTGAGTAGGGAGAGGTTAGTTTGTACCATTTTAAAATTATAAGGATATAAATATTTATTTTTAAATTACAGGAGCGTGTTTACATTTGACCAAAATTACATAGTATTTTTTGCATTTTACCCTTTTATTTATTAAGATGCCCAAAGCACCAACGCTACATAAATATAAAAATGACATTCATATTTAGTGATTTATAGTAGTGAAGATGTTATTAATACATGTAATTGAATCAGTGATTTTGATTGGATTGTGACATACTCTACTCATTTTAATAATCCATTTAATATTTATAAAACTCCATTGTGTATAAATCACTTGTTAATTTATATTATATTTTATGATGCCGCATCATATTCATGTGATCTTTCTCAACAAATGGAGTTTTTAACGAGTACAAAAATTTCATAATACTATTTTTTTCAAATTCATGTTCAAACGTATTGATTTTAATAAAATAAAATTGAGCTACTTACCAATATGGTTTCTACTTTTCTATGGACTAATATTAAATCACATGGGCATCTTGTTTTTTTAATTCTATTTTCCTTATAGATATTTGAATTAATTACACTAATAACCATTTTAATTCACCTAATTTCAGTTTTAATGGTTGTTTCATATTAATATCAGATTTACCCATAAAACACCATTTATGGTGGCGGTTTTGGCGGATTCCGATTTCAGTGTTTACCTTATTATCCTTTTATCTCTCCAAATAACTATATCTCATTAATTACATATCATTTAATTAAGGAAAATTTATCGGGGTATGCTTCGTCTTTTCACAATGTAATTTAATTTTTCTGGTGGTGGTTTTGGGTAGTTTTGATATATATATAACAAATTGTGTTTTTTCGAAATAAACAACATTAATTTATCCAATACTGAAATTAGTTATTGGGGTGTTTTATTTTCATTATAATAAACAAAATTACACTAAAAGTAATTATGTTACATTCACCATCGAATACTCTATCGTATTATTATATTAGTCAACATTTAAAAAAGTGGGAATCGAAGTCTCCCACTCACATTCTCAAACCATATTAAAAAAATTCAGAGTTTGGGCAAATGGAAGATAGCTAGCTGAGTAAGAATTTTTTAATTTTAATTTTAATTTTTTTTGAAGAATTGAAAATTCTAATTGATTACTTTTTTTAAGTTTCTTTAAACAACGTAACCCAATAAAATAATGACAGATTTTTAACTTTTCTTTGAATATTAAATGGGTGAAGAAAATATGCCGTAGACAGGTATGGAATGGAACAACTATTTGACTAATAATTTGATTGAAAACAAAAAGCCAATAAGGGACCATTAATTTGGATCGCCGCCTTAAGTTAGAGAAAAGTAATTATAGGGTAGTTTTACGAAGGGTGTGTATTATGACTATGAGAGAGAGTTTTACTTATAAATATTTAAGCAAGGTATCGTTTTTTTATTATTGATGGATTATATTTTATTAATTATAATATTTTGAAATATTATCAAGAATATCCACATTAATTCATAAATACCGGTTGTGTTTTTTTAATATCAATTTTACCCAAAAAACACCATAAATGGCGGCGATCCCATGTTTTCCGTTTTGAACAATTACCATCATGCCCTTCCTTAAATGTTGTAGACCATAATAAATAGAGGGCAGAAAACGTCTTTTCATTGTTCCCTTAAACGGCGCGTGGAGTTAAAGTGGGTAATTTGCTAATTTATAAAACATATAAGTATTAATGCTATTATATCTATTTATTATGGTCTAATATGAAATTAACCCTAATATTTTTATAAATTTAATCACTTTTATAATTTTATGATTTAATTTAGGGGTAATTTCAAATATGTTAAATTATTTTATAATATTTACAAATTTGTTAGTAAAAAAATATTTACAAAAATATTAGAATTTCAAAAATTCTGAGTATATCAGTCAATCTCTATTAGTGTATCAATGAAATATTAGTATATCAATGATAGTTTATTATTCGACTATCACTGATATACTAATATTTATTGACTGATATAATCAGAATATTTGAAATTCTAACACTTTTGTAAATATTTTTTTTCTTAATAAATTTATAAATATTTCATCAAATTATCTAAAAGATTCATTCCTACATTTCAAAAAATAAAAACTAAAACACTTATACATACTTCTTACTTTTATTTTTCCTTAATAACATTTTAGTTTGTACACATAAACTAATGCACCAAACAACTTATACGAATTCAAATTTTACTATCTAAACCTCATAAATTTATATTTCTCAAACATATATATCAAGCACTTTTATTATATTAGTTTTAGACTTATAAATTATTATTTTTTAAGTTTTAAAAGCTTGATCTATCAAAAGGTTTATGTGGTACCATTTTTTAATATATAATTTTTAATAAATGGAACAGATTTGTTGTTGGGATTATAGGATGTGTGTTATATTTAAATTGAATGTGAGAACAGTAGAAAAGTTGCACATGTTCAATTAAAAGAAGAAAGTGAGTCAACATGAGCATAGCTCACAAGTGATTAGACACCTATTCTGTTCTCATGAGGTCGAATGTTCGAGTCTTCCCTCCCTCAATTTGATGTAATATCTAGAAAAAAAAAAGAAAGAAGAAGAAAGAGAGAAATGATGAAATATAATTTCCGAAAGTTGAAAGTAATGAAGCTGGTGGATTTTATTATCATGTCATTGTTCACACCGAAATTTCGATATGGAGAAATAAATGCGGAATAAATTATTTGTATTTATGATTTTAAGTAGTTACAATCTCTAATAAATATTCCTCTGATGCTTTCTCAAAGAGAAACTTTGACTCGAGGGCCAATTGGCGTATTTCTCGGATCGATGGGATGAATCTCCGGCTTTTGAGCTTGTGAAGAATTGATTGATTTGTTGCGGTCTTAAAGGTTGAACACTTAAGTCTTCAAAACTTGTGATTTAGTCTTCAACAATTTATCTTCAAGATGGTCTTTGGAGAGTCTTTAAAGTCTTCAATCCTCAAAGTCGTCAACGTTTAGAGTCTTCAATTTTTGAGATCTTCAGTTTTCAGGAAGTCTTCAAAAGTCTTTGTCTTTCAAGAATATTTGTTCTTCAAGAAGTTTTCGATCTTCAAAGCTTTCAATCTCGATTTCGAGGTCTTCGATCTTCAAAGAGTATTTGGTCTTTGAAAAGTATTCGATCTTCGAGGTCTTCGATCTTTAGAGTCTTGGATCTTCGAATTCTTTAGATTGTCTTGGATCTTTGTGTTCTTCGAATTGTCTTGGATCTTCGTATTCTTCGAATCCTCTTGGATGTTCAGAGTCTTCGGGATTATCTTGGATCGTCAGAGCCTTCGAGATTATCTTCGTTCTTTTTCCTCTCCAAAAGTTCTCCTTGAATTATGAATGACCTACTCTATTTATAAAGTTTTCAATGGGCCTTTTGGTGGGCTGGGCTTAAATTTAATAATGGGCCGGAGTGCCACATGACACAATTTGGTTGAACAAGTTTATATTATCAAATGACCATTGAAATAGACACGTGGCATCATCTTATTTGCCGATTTTGTGTCTTTTATTTTAAAATAGAGACACATGTCAAATTACAATTGGTCTCTATTTAATGACGTATAAAATTATCATAATTTAGATAATTACGTGGCGAATTGTAGTTGGTTGAATTCTCTCCTTCTACAGTCATATATACACAAGCAAATGAGAAAAATATAGAAAGGGAGATAATAATTTGAAGGGATTGAAATAGCAATTCACCATCGGCTCGGCCAAAATATTAGAAGGCTCAGGCTTTAGGGGTGAACATGAGGCGGGGTCAAGGTACCTCGATTACACCCCAGCCCCGTTTAAGCCAAAAACTGGCACCTCGACCCCGCCCCAATTAATTTTACCCCGACCCCACCCCATTTAATTATCGGGGTCGGGGTACCCTGATTACACCCCGTTTAAAAAAATTAAGTAAAAGAAAAGGAAAATGAAAGAAAAATAAATAAATAAAAAATAAAAAATAAATAAAATGGACTACTGTCCAGTGGGGGTGGAGTTTTGGGGGTGGGCTGAGCCTTGGGTGGGGGGATTTAAAAAATAAATAAATAATAATCAGGGTCGGGGACCCGACGGGGTTCAATCCCCATACCTCGACTCCGCCTCGTTTAGTTAACGGGGCTATATATGTAATCCCGCCCCCGCCCCCGCCCCCGCCCCGATTAAGCATTTAAATGGGGTGGGGTGGGGCGGGTTTGCGGGGTATCGAGGTCGGTGTTCACTTCTATCAGGCTTGTCTTGGGCTTGAGCTCAACGAGCCTATACTTTTGGTAGAGGCAAGGCGGCCCGGTCATATCTAAAATTTTAAGGTTAGCAGCTCAACTGATGGGCTAGGCTCATCGAGCCGAGCTTAGGCCTAGCTTGTTGGAGAGAGCCAAGCTCGGCTTATCATATGAGTTCATTTTTGTATTATATTATCTCAAAAATCAATGGTGCATAACTTTTGAATTACTTTTAAAAAAAAAAATCAAGTGTTAACAAAATTAACATATTAAACTTATTATCTTAAATAGCAAAAAAGAGTGAAAAAATTGATATATTAAAATTATTATTTTAAACAGCAAGAAAGCAAAAATATTCAATTTTATCCATTAAATAATTTAACTATTTTATTTTATCCTATTTAGTAATTACACAAGATATTTTTATTAATTATTTCGTACATGAATATTTGAGAATAAAGTGCATAACTACAATGTAAGTACGTCCTAACTAGGTTGGCACTCATTCATTTATCAATCATATGCATTTTTCTCAACTTATAATGTAGTGATGCTTTTTTCGGGCATATAATATAAAAAGAAAGAAGGTATATTATTATTTTTTATCTTTAATTTTTAAATTGGTAATAATATAAAATTTTATTTAAATAATAAATAAATATTGCGAGCTTTATTTGGGTCGAGCTTGCGTCGGCTCGTTGGATCGGTCCTATGGAGGCTCAAACGAGCCGGCTCGTTATGCTCATATCCAATCCAAGTATTTAACGAGTTGAGCTGAGCCGGCCCATCAAACGTTGACTTTCGGACCGGGCTCGAGCCGAGCTTGGGCCAGTCTTAAGACCGTAAGCCGAATGATGATAGTTAATAGTATTACAACAATAATTGGGGGAAAAGTTATTTCATTAATGATTGAAATCATATTTATATACAACCAAATAGCTTAACTAACTTCCAACTAAATAGGAAGTACAAATGGTAGTACAACTAACAATAATATAGTACAACTAATAGTACAAATCTAACTCATATTGTGTAATAGACCCCCTCAAGATGGACTGCAAATGTTGATGACAGCCATCTTGGACATTAAACCAGCAAGCTGAGTAGCAGAGAGAGCTTTTGTAAAAGCATCTGCAAGCTGATTCATGGAACGAATAGGCAACAAGCGAATAGTATTGTCTTGAATTCTATCTCGAACAAAATGGAGGTCTATCTCAATATGCTTTGTCCTCTCATGAAAAGAAGGATTGTTTGCAATATGGATAGCTGCCTGATTGTCACAATACAAAACAATTGGAAAAGACAAAACATTAAAATCAGTCAAGAGTTGTTTAAGCCATAAAACCTCACTAACAGTAGCAGCAATGGCCCTATATTCAGCCTCAGCAGAAGATCTAGAAACGGTTTGTTGCTTTTTAGATTTCCAGGACACCAAAGAATCACCAACAAACAAGCAAAAACCAGTGACAGACTTTCTAGAATCTAGACATTGTCCCCATTCAGCATCAGAAAAACCACGAATCTGGAGAGAGGATGTAGCAGAAAAGAACAAACCTTGAGCAGGAGTACCTTTCAAATACCGCAATAAAGTGTGAGCTGCATCTAAGTGAAGCTGCCGAGGTTGAGCAACAAATTGACTAAGATGATGAACGAAAAAAGTAATATCAGGACGAGTAACAGTCAAATATAAAAGCCGACCAATAAGCCTTTGATAATGAGAAGCATCCTCCAAAATAGAACCAACATCCTTGGACAATTTGACTGAAGAATCCATAGGAAATAAAACAGGTTTGGCATCTAAAAAACCAGAATCCTCGAGCAATTGTAAAGCATAATGCCTTTGAGAAATTGAGATACCTTTGGAGGACCGAGAAACTTCAAGCCCCAAAAAATATTTCAAAATACCAAGATCTTTTAACTTGAACTTAGTATTAAGAAACTGTTTCAAATTTGTAATGGCAACATGACTGGAGCTAGCAATAATGATGTCATCCACATAAACTAAGAGAGCAATAAAATCATCACCAACACCCTTAGTAAACAAAGAATAATCAGCCTTAGACTGATGAAAACCATGTAATATCAAAGCATTTGAAAATTTTGAAAACCATTGTCTAGAGGCTTGTTTAAGCCTATAGATGGACTTATGTAATCTACAAACAAGCTTTTCACCTGGATGAGGAGAAGAAGAAACAAAATAACCCTGAGGTAAATCCATATAAACCTCCTCGAATAAATCACCATTGAGAAATGCATTGTTAACATTCAATTGAATCAAATGCCAATTCTTAACAGCTGCAATAGAAAGCAAAGTCTTAACTGTAACAAGCTTTGCCACGAGAGAAAAAGTGTCAAAAAAGTCCAACCCTTCTTGTTGAGTATACCATTTTTCAACAAGACGAGCCTTATATCTCTCAATACTACCATCCGAATTAAACTTCACTTTATAGACCCATTTGGAGCCAATAGAATGCTTGTCTTTAGGAAGAGAAACAATGGACCAAGTTTTGGTTGCTTCCATAGCATCAAGTTCAGCCTTCATAGCATGTTTCCAATGCTCAATCTTATTTGCCTGATGGAAGGTTTGTGGCTCAAAAACAGAGGAAACATTCATAAGAAAAAGTGCATGAGAAAGAGACAAAGCATGATAAGAAAGGAATTGACTCAAGGGATACTTGGAAGAAGAACTGGAATGAGAGAGAAAATTGCAATGGTAGTCTTGCAGATAGGCAGGGGCGTTTACTTGTCTAGTGCTTTTTTGAATAGGAAGAGAAGGAGGCAAAGAAATAGAAACAGGAGGAGAAGAAGCAACTGTAGAAAAGTTAGAAACAAGAGGCTGAGAGATAGGAGAAATAACAGGATCAAAAGGAAGAGGAAGAGCAAGATCAGGAAAAGGATCTAGGGAGTCATTAGTGGGAGAAATAGAGTGGAATGGAAAAATAGACTCATGAAAAACAACATCCCTAGAAACAAAAAAAGATTTATTGACAATATCATAAAGTTTATAACCTTTCATGCCGGGAGGATAACCAACAAAGACACAAGATCTTGCCCTAGGATCAAATTTAGTTCTATAAGAGTGTAAAGTAGAAGCAAAACAAAGGCAACCAAAAACTTTGAAATAGGTGTAGTCCACAGGTTTATTATATAAAAGAGAAAAGGGAGAAGAATAATGAAGTAATTTTGATGGTAGCCTATTGATGAGAAAGGTAGTCGTAAGCACACAATCACCCCAAAAGAAAATAGGAACTTGAGATTGGAAAAACAATGCTCGGGCCACATTAAGGAGATGTTGATGCTTCCTTTCAACAACGGAATTCTGTTGTGGTGTTTCGACACATGAAAACTGATGAAGGACCCCCTTACTTCCAAAAAACTCAGTAAAAGCCAATTCAGGGGCATTATCAGAACGAAACACTTTAATAGTTTTACCAAATTGAGTGGCAACCATGTTAAAAAACTTTGGAACTATAGTAGTTGCCTCAGACTTTCTTTTCAAAAGAAATAGCCAAGTATATCTAGTGTGATCATCAACAAGACACAAAAAATATCTAAAACCATGGATAGATGGCACATGATAAGGTCCCCAAATGTCACAATGGAGAAGATCAAAAGCATTAGAAGTCATATTATTATTAGATACAAATGACAATCTTCTTTACTTTGCTAAAGGGCAAACAGTACAAGGACTTTTATTGAAATCAAAATCAGCAAAAGACAATTGATTCTTCAAGTAATGTAAAACATCAGGAGACAAATGTCCTAAATGAGAATGCCAAATAGAAGCACTCACTTTATTAACCATAGAATTGCAAGTAAAATGTGGATGAGATTGCAAACCAGCAGGGAGAACATATAAGCCAGAAACATTCTTACCCCTGCCAATCTTCTCCAAACTGGACAGATCTTGAATTATGCAATGATCATGAAAAAACTGAGCTGTCAAATGTGAATCATGGAGAAGTGAACTCACAGAAAGAAGGTTAAGCTTGAAATAAGGCACATATAAAACATTCTGTAATGTGATAGCTGAATTAAGTCAAATAAGTCCCATATGAGTGACTGTTATCTTCTCAAGGTTAGGCAAAGTGACATGACAGTGAGTAATAGGCATAAGATGCTGAAAAAGAGCTTTATCACAACAAATATGGCTTGAAGCCCCAGAATCAATAATCCAATCCGTGTTAAAGTATGGAGCAGAAGCAGTAGCAGCAAAAAAGTAAGATAGGGCATGTTTATATGCTATTCCACAAGAGTGAGAGATACCTGATGCCTATGGCACAGAAACACCCGAGGAAGAAGGTGTAGAAGGCTTAGCCATTTCCAGGTGAGACTGAAGCATGCCAATAATTTGCTGACACTGAGCAGAATTCAAACCGGGAAAGGAGCTTTCAGCAGCTGAAGACTGATCTGAAACATAAGATTGTTGATGATTGACAGAATTGACAGCATAAGGTTTGTCTGGAAGTGGAGATTGACACTGATTAGCAGAGTAAGTAGATCCTCCAGACTTAGATGACTGTGAATTACGTTGGCCAGGTTTATAACCAGGAGGATAACTGTGAATTTTGTAGCAACGCTCAATTGTATGACCAGGATAGTGACAATGAGTACAAAAGGGGCGGTTACCACGAGGTCGAGACTGAGAACGATTGTTGCTCTGAGCTGCAAAAGCCATTGAGTCAGTGCCATGCGATACAGAAGCAGATGCCAATTGTGTGATGGCCTGTTGTTGTTCCTCTTGTAGAATAAGAGAAAAAACTTTATTCACCGGAGGCAGAGGATCAGTTAAAAGAATTTGCGCACGAATTTGAGCAAACGAATCATTCAGTCCCATAAAAAAAGCCATGATATATTCAAGTTGATAATACTCTGTCAAAGCCTTGATTCCATCACAATCACAAGTTCCACAACTACAACCAGGACAAAAATCAGCAAGCTCTTCCCAAATAGTTTTCATTTTGGTATAATAGGAACTGACAGATAATTGTCCCTGCGAAAGACTGACCAAATCACGGCGCAACTGAAAAATTCGGGGAGCGTTTTGTTGTGAATAACGTTCCTTTAAATCAAGCCAAACAGATTGAGCGGACTGAGAATAGATCACACTACCAGCAATTTCTTTGATACAAGAATTTGTAATCCAGGAGAAAACAATATCGTTATTACGAATCCATGCATCAAAATTTGGATCAGAAGACAGAGGTCGAGAAAGAAAGCCATTGATGAAGCCGAGTTTGTTCTTTGCTGATAGGGCTTTTAGCATAGATCGACTCCAGGATGCATAATTGTCGCCATTAAGCAATTGAGTAACAAGAATGAGAGAAGGAGATTCACCGTGATGAAGATGATAGGGATTTGATGAATTCTCCACATCCTTTTGAGTAGGAGCAATTACAGAGGCTTGATTATCAGTTGCCATGGAAAATCAACAAGAAATCAGAGAAACAAACAAAATTTTGGCCAACAAAAATGGAAGAAATCGCCTGAGAAAAGATCGCCTGACGAAAAAAAAAAGAAAGAGAAAATGAAAAAAATGGCGAAAAAGAGGAGGTGAAATCAGAGAGAAAGAGGCGGGAAAAAAGAGAGAAAAACGTGAAGAATTTCACTGATACCATATTACAACAATAATTGTGGGAAAAGTTATTTCATTAATGATTGAATTCATATTTATATACAACCAAATAGCTTAACTAACTTCCAACTAAATAGGAAGTATAAATGGTAGTACAACTAACAATAATATAGTACAACTAATAGTACAAATCTAACTCATATTGTGTAATAAATAGCAATATTGTGGTCAAAGTGGTTAGGTGTATTATTGTTCTCTTTTCATGAGTCTAAGTTCTGAGTCCCCAATTTAATATAGAAAGATAATAGATTGTGCAAAGTTTGAGAATTAACATTTTCAAACCATATCAAAACGTGCATGAGTTTGATTAATTACTAACTTTTTTTAATGGCATAAACAAACTGGAATTATTGGAATGATAATAATTATACTATCGAATTTTTAATTTGAATAATTGACTTCATAAATTTGATAAAGTATTAAAATTGGATCCATGATATTTTTAAAATGAAAAATTATTCATTTAAATTATTAAATATTATAATTATTATTATAAAATCTTTTTGGTGTCATATTCTTAAAGTTGACGTCCCACCAGTAAATTCTTCTGCTTGCGTAAAATGCGCCATGGCCAATTAATTAATTTTTAAAGAATAAAGCTTTGTTAAATGTCGGATAGAAATCAATTGATCTTTGAGACAGAATGCCATATGGCTGTGGTGGAATTTTATTTCTTTTTATTCATATATTGATTGAGTTTGAACTTTGTGATTAAGTGGATATTCATTATATAGAAAATTCAAGAACACTTACTACATTTTATTTATTTATTATATTTTATTATATATATATGTGTGTATGTGTGTATATATATGCCTTTTATTATAAGATGATATTTCTAATAAGTTGTTGCAATATTCCCCGTCCGTACTTAACAGCACACCGAACCGGAACCTCTCTATGCCCATGCATTTGAAGCTGCATTTTGAAAAAGAGAACCAACATATTAAATCCAAACAATAACTCTGAATTAATTATTTACTGATTATTCAAATGCTATTTAAATAATTTTTATATTATTCTGACATTAGTATCTAGAAATATATTATTTGAGATAATATTTTATTATTTCTTTTAAAAATTATTTCAATTAAAAAAGTAGTAATATAAATAAAAAAAAAACAATACCTATCGATTATTTGAGTCAACTTCTGTAAATATAAACTCTTCTATTTATTATAAAAAGGAAAAAAAGGATATTGTACAAACCACCTCTAAACTATAGGGGTTATAACACTTACACCCTTAAACTTTCAATTTCATCAATGACTCCTTAAATTTTTTAAAATGTTAAAATTGGACCTATTCCTAGAAAACTTTAGTTAAACAGATTACTCTTTTTAAGTGATTAATTTACTAATTATTTTTATGAAATCTCTATGGAAAATGCCCCTATCCTACACTCAAACTCCATCATTGACCCTCATCCCAAAATGTCTCTGATGGTCGAGACGATGATTTCTTCACCGATCTAGTCTCTTTCTACCCTGTTTAATTTAGGGGATGTATCACTCATCTCTACGATGATTTGAAAGGTCTAATTTAAGTATTTTTTTGGTGATAATGTAATTTATTTAGCTAAAGAAAAGAGTGAATAATTAAGAAATATTCGAAATTGAAATATAGTTTTACCAGTTCGTGAAAGAGTCCAATTATCATCAGCAGCAACTTGCCAAGCAAAATAACCAAGCAATCCTTTTGCTTTAGCATAAGCAACCTTCCTCGCAATACTCTGCGTATCATCGTACCCAATCCATGTCGTCCCAGAATACACATAATTCGAAACCACCGTATCGCTATAAACCGGTCTTGCTCCAGTTCTATTTATAAACTTTTTTATATCACTGTATATTATTGCTCCGTCGTAAATTCCTGTTCCGGTAGCCGCTCCGTTCGCCGGCGCATTAAACCCATTATTGCTCGGATTCACCAGCTTCCATGCCCATCCATAAAATGGACATCCCAATACTATTTTCTTCGCCTGAAAACCCGCCTGAATCCACGAACTTATCCCCGCGTCTCCGTTGACTTGGTTCGTTGAGCTAAATAAACCCGCCGGCGGTGAGGTGTTATTCGGCGACCATCCCGGACCGTAGAAATCGTAAGACATTACGCTGACGAAGTCTAAGCCTTTGGATACAGCCTGAACGGGATATAGAATTCCGTAATAGTTATTGGAACGGAAAACGGCGGCGGTGAGAAGGAGTAGGGTTTTGCCGGAATTTTGAGATTCTGTTATGACGGCGGATCTCCATTCGGTGAGGAGGGTTCCGA
This sequence comes from Gynostemma pentaphyllum, assembly GCA_028015215.1. NCBI lineage: Eukaryota > Viridiplantae > Streptophyta > Magnoliopsida > Cucurbitales > Cucurbitaceae > Gynostemma > Gynostemma pentaphyllum. The sequence goes on along the minus strand of CM051351.1, from coordinate 15,943,267 downwards.
AATTGGACATTTCGTTTGCTGTTGAAGGGTATTCCCAATCGAGATCGAGGCCGTGGAAATTGTTGGAACGGGCTAATTTAATGGAGGAATCGATGAATGATTTACGGGAATTCGGGTTGCTGGCCATGGAAGCGTAATCGTTTCTATTGGAGGAGCCGCCGCCGATGGATAGAAGGGTTTTAACGGAAGGGTTTTTAAGTTGAACGGTTTGAGTGAAGGTTGAGAATATGGCTGAGTTTGCTGGGGAAATGGTGACTTGGTTTGTGGTCGGGTTAAGGTCGGCGAAGGCGCAGAAAATATGAGAGAAAAGAGACGAGTTTATGTCTTTGACGGGGAATTCTGAGCCGGAAAAATAGTAAATGCCTTTGACGAATGAAGTTTGTGCCATGGAGGAATGGACTTGGAGAAGAAGAAGAAAGAAGGAAGACAATGTAATTAATGGTTTATTAATGGAAGCCATTGTTTTATGAGGAAGAAAATATATTTGGAAAGGTTTTAGAATTTGAGAGGTTTAAATAGAAAAAAAAGTTAAGATAAGCTTATTCGTTTAATGTTTGATCACTGCTGTGTTAATCACTAAAACGCATATGTGTTAAGCATTAAAGTTTCATTAAAAAATTGGAGGTATTTTTTTAAAATAGTTTTCGTACAAGCAAAATTTGTTGACTTTTTAGAAAATCACATAACTCTCTAGTCTAGTAATCCCCAATGATTTCAATGGTTCTTATTCATATGATTTGAATAGAAAAATCAAACCTGTTTTTTTTTTTTTTTTATTAATAATACAATACAAAATTGTGGGAGGAGTTCTTATCTAAAAACCCCAATACAAATGAAACACTTCTTATATTTCAACTAATTAAATCAATAATCAAATATCATCTATCTATACCTTCTCTAAAATGACAGAATTTTTTTATTTCCTCTTTTACATCTTTGAATTATAAATTATAATTCAATTTCACATACTTTAAATCACATTTATATTTACTAGATTTTTCACACGTGTCATGCACGTGGGGCACGTGGTTTGTCTTTCAAATTTTATAATAAAAATGTCAATATTATTATGATGTTATTTTCTTAACTAATATTTTGAAAATTCAAATTTTATAATAAAATGGAAGAAATTAGCGTAACCCTTATTAAAAAATATTTTTAAGATGAAAAAAAACTTAAATTTCATGATTTTATATCATCTTGTTACTCATGGATGATGGATACATGTAGATGACTAAAGATTAATAATGATTTTATATCATCTTGTTACTCATACCTAATATTCATTTCCTTTTCCATAACTCTATCCTTAAACATCTAGTTTTTTGTTTTTTAAATTGGTGTGTTAGTTCATCTCTATTTACATGTATATATAGTAAATTAAAAGTGAAAATTTTAATAAATTTTTAATTCAATTAGTGAGTTACAAAAAATTTCTACTACTCATTTATTTGGGGTGTTACAAGATGGCATGTTGTGTCCTTTGGTTTTGATCTTTTAAAAAATAGGGCCATTTGCAAATCTAGCAAAATTTTTTAGTAATATTTGTCAAAATAAAACCTCAAAAAAATATTTGTAAATATAGCAAATTTTGATCGAGTTTATCAATGATAAACATTAAATTACATATTTTTACACTAAGTTTATCACTGATAAACATGATAAAATTACTATATTTGCAAATATTTTTTTTGAGTTGATATTTTTACAAATATTGCATAAAAATTTGTCACCCAATGAAATTTCCCTAAAAAATAATCACACTAACATAATTATATATTTAAATTAGATAAAGAATTGTTTTAGTGTGTGTTTTCCCCTGCTTGACTTAGTCTTAATATAATTAAAAAAAAAGAATTAGGAAGGGAACGGTTTGTTAGAGAAAATAACAGACGAAAAGTTATTAAAAATTAATATTATTATTGGGTTTGATTTTAAATTTAATAAGTCTATGAAATTATTTATTTTATAAAAATGACCAATAAATTATTACTAAATTAATTTTTGAAATAAGCTCATGATAAAATATATTTGAAATATTTATTGAACGAAGACAATTTTAGTTTATTGTATTTAATTAATTTAATAATAAGAATGTATATTTAGAAAAAATTTAGATAGTATAAAATTTGTTTATTGTATTTAATTAATTGGTAATAAAATGATTATTAATTTTGAATGATGACAATTATAGAAATTTAAATGAATTATAAGGGTAAAAATGGAAATCAAAAGTTTTTCCTCTAAACCACTTTTTAGATAACTAGGTTTTTCACACGTGCCATGCACGTGGGGAACGTGGTTTGTCTTTTAAATTTTATAATAAAAATGTCAATATTATTATGAAGTTATTTTCTTAACTAATATTTTGAAATTTCAAATTTTATAATGAAATGGAAGAAATTAGCGTATCCCATATTAAAAAAATATCTTTAAGATGAAAAAAACTTAAATTTCATGATTTTATATCTTCTTGTTACTCATGGATGATGGATACATGTAGATGACTAAAGATTAATAATGATTTTATATCATTTTGTTACTCATACCTAATATTCATTTCCTTTGCATAACTCTATCCTCAAACATCTAGTATTTTTGTTTTTTAAATTGGTTTGTTAGTTCATCTCTATTTACATGTATATATATAGAAAGTGAAAATTTCAATAAATTTTTAATTCAATTAGTGAGTTACAAAACTTTTCTACTACTCACACTAACATAATTATACATTTATTAAAAATTAATTTGATTGTTGGGTTTGATTTTAAATTTAATAAGTTTATGAAATTATTTATTTTATAAATATGACCAATAAATTATTACTAAATTAATTTTTGAAATAAGCTCATGATAAAATATATTTGAAATATTTATTGAACGAAGATAATTTTAGTTTATTGTATTTAATTAATTTAATAATAAGAAAGTATATTTAGAAAAATTTAGATAGTATAAAATTTGTTTATTGTATTTGATTAGTTGGTAATAATTGGTAATAATATTCAATTATTAATAATAAGAAAGTATTTTTAGAAAATTTTAGATAGTATAAAATTTGTTTATTGTATTTAATTAATTTAATAATAAGAAAGTATATTTAAAAAAATTTGGATAGTATAAAATTTGTTTATTGTATTTAATTAATTGGTAATAAAATGATTATTAATTTTAAATGATGGCATTATAGAAATTTAAATGAATTATAAGGGTAAAAATGGAAATCAAAAGTTTTTTCTCTAAGCCACTTTTTAGATAGTATAGATATAGATATAGATATAGATTAAATTATCCATTTAAAAGATCCTTTGAATGATTAACTTTCTTTAAGTATTAAAATTTGACGTGTTTCGTCTAGATGCAACAACCCAAATTCATGGTACGAGGACCGATGATTTTGCCAAAGTTTTGTAGGAAAAACTATTGATCCAATCTAAGGTTTGTTTTGGTCTTCGTGCAAGTTTATTATAGGAATTTCAAGAGTCGATCGTTTTCTACATCACCAAACTTTATTTAAACTCCATCAACATTTCCATTCATAAAATTTCCCATGACCATGAGAAGCTTATAAAAATTTCAATCTATACAAATGCATTTTTAAGGATGCTACTCCAATTCATCAACTAAATAGTTTTCGAAAGAGTGATTAGGGGTGTAAATGGGACGGGGCGGGGTCCCCCGTTTATCCCCGCCCCATTTAAGGGAGAAATCCCCACCCCTGCCCCTATTAACATTTCCCCCACCCCTGTCCCAATCTCGTTTATGGGACGGGGCGGGGCTGGGCAGGGGAAAACGGGGTGGGGCGGGGCGGGGTGGGGCTGGGCAGGGGTAATATTTTTTTAAAAAAAAAAATTGCAAGACTTTATTCTAAAGTTTAATATTTTCAAATATAAATCTTATAATATACATATTTTTTTTTCATTCCATTCCATATACAATGTATTTAACAATAAACTAAAAGTCTTAAACATAATATATATTTCCATTGTAAAGTCTTAAGTAACAATTAAAACACAATTTTCGTAAACATACCTAATCAATTTTCATTCTATTATAATATTATCAAATCAATCCAAATTCAAATTTGGTATTTCAAAGTCACAATAAACATAATTAATCCAAATTCAAACACAATGCATGTAATAAATAAATAAATAAAAACTAATTGCTAAACGGGGCGAGGCCCTGCCCCGTTTAGTAAATGGGGGAATTTTTTCCACCTGCCCCTACCCCATTTAAGAAGCGGATTTGGCGGGGTCGGGATGGGCAAGCGGGGGTTTTACTTTCACCCCTAAAGGTGACTACCTCACCATGTAGACTTTGAGAATGAAAGAAGGCATAAATTACAACGATGCAAACATGCTTGGTGGGGAGATGGTTGAAGGAACTCGGAGTAACTATACATAGATTGATCAAAATTTCAAACGGGTTTTGAAAAATATCTTTAAATTAACGGTTTCATAAGAGGATCTAGAGTCGAGGAAGAGAATTGATGAAACGAATCAAATACGAAAAACTAGCTAAGAATTTATTCTTTCATTTTCGCTTTTGTTTTTATCTATCTATTGGGTCATTTTCTTTTTACCCCTTGAATGATTTTATTTATTGTTTTTGGTTGTTTAATAGATGAATTTATCACCTTACAACCATTGATATTTTTTTTTTTTTTGTTACATATAGGTCAATTAGAGAGTATCGAACATACTTTGAGAGAAATAAACTCTTTTTTGGACTTATCATTCCTATTAAGAAGAATAACTTTTTTTATGATGAAGGTGAACATTCCTATAAAAATAAAGTACGAAAAATACAAATGTCACGTGCAACGCACGTAATTTTGAACTACTTAATTAAAAAATCAAATAATAGTCAAAAGCTAACTAAATATAAATAATAATCATACTTAATACTAATATCCCCAATTAATGATCTTAATTATTTTAATAAATTATTTTATTGGTTGGGAAAGAAAAGTTTTGGTTGCTATTAATCCAGCATTGTATGTGTATATTACATGTCAAAACAAATACAAATATGTGGACATATTTCATGGCAATTTAGGTTTCCATATAAACCAATTGCATCTAAACTTTATTTATTTATTTTGTAGAAATAAAGGATGTTATTTTGTCGTTGGCATATATAGAGTAGTTTTTGCCCTAATGAATTTGATTTTTGACCCAATATTTCTTAGGGTTAATATATAGCCTTACATTTTTTACCTATTGAAAAAAAAAATTATGACCTAGGTGAAATTTCAGGGAGGAGAGAGTAGTTGTTTGACCAAAATCATCCCCACCCCAACCATGTTAATTACCCACAATTTAGGCGCAAAATCAATTGAGATTAAAAAAAAAAAAAAAAAAAAAAAGGAAATAACAAAATCAATCGAAGATGGGCAATTAAATTAAAAAATTTGGACCTCAAAAAAAAATTGTGGGTAGGCCGACCACAAAACAGGCCATAATACTATTTAATCGTATTTCTTATTTAATTTATATAATATATATTTTTCATATGTAACCTTATAATACCTTTATTTTCTTATAATTTTATATGTTTATACTTAATTATTTGCATTAACTTTAATTGTTGTTGCTGTTCAAAGTCAATAACTTCAAAACAGTTCCATTAATAATGCACTTGAAAAAAGGACTTTTTTTGCAAGACCATCCATTTATACGTCTATTTTTTCAACTATAAAGGCCATACACATGACCTATATGACATATTGTAAACATATATTAAAAAATTAAAAATTTCATCAAAGCAACACATAAAAACGTAAAAATTCTAAAATAAAATTTCAATTTTTTTTGACCTATATGACATATTTTAAACATATATTAAAAAATTAAAAATTTCATCAAAGCAACACATAAAAACGTAAAAATTCTAAAATAAAATTTCAATTTTTTTTAACCTTCTATTAATATAGACGGGATATATGATTTTCAACAGAACGATAATCATATTTCATATAGACTTTGTTTTAGTAGGTAGGTAAGGACAATTTATAAAGGGTTAGGCAGTGTCTAATAATATTAGATTTCTTTAAAACAAGATCTATGAAATTAATTGAGTGCTCTTTTGTCTATCTCTTGATCTAAAACTTTGAAAATTTTATTTGAATGTTACCTATTAGATTTATTAATTTATAAGCGGAGAGTTTTTTTTTTAAGAGAAATGTTAAATATGACATTTTTTATGAGTAATTTTAAAAATAACAAATGTTTTGAAATATTTAAAAAAAATATTTACTTTTTAGAAAATCACATAGCTCTCTAGTCTAGTAATTGCCATTGATTTCAATGCTACTTATTGATATGATTTGAGTAAAAATAGTATTAATGGTTTCTTTTGTTTAGTGTTGGGATGAACTTGAGTTATTCTACCATATTTGATATCTAGGGAATAATATTTCATATAAAAAAATATACCCACTCACATCACAAAAATACCATATCTCAATCTATTAGATATGAGTTTTTTCATAATGAGAAAATAATAATAATAAATACAAGGGAAATTTGATTGGGTAGCCGATTTTGATGTAATATTTATAAAAATAACAACTCTAAAAATTATTTGTAAATATAGTAATTTTTATTATGATTAATAGTGTATTAATGATAAACTTAGTGTAAAAAATATGTAATTCAATGTTTATCACTGATTCACCAGATCAAAGTTTACTATATTTATAAATATTTTTTAGAATAGCTATTTTTACAAATATTACTAAAAAAATTACAAGATTTACAACTACCCAAAAAACAATATAAAATTATGGGAGGAGTTCTTGTCCGAAAACCCCGATAAAAATGAAACATTTCTTATTTTTAAACTAATTAAATCAATAATCAATATCATCTATTAATTAAAAAATCAACTAGTAGTTTTTTTTGGGGATGAAATCAACTAATAGTTAAAAATTAACTAAATATAAATAATAATCATACTTAATACTAATATTTTAGATATGGTGATGATATTTTTAAGGGTAAAGTACCCCTTTACTCCATGAATTTTGAAGGTCGTGTCTATTTGGTCTCTGCGTTTTCAATTTATATCTAAGTGATCCCTGAGTTTTGGATGTTGTGTCTATTTGGTCAATGCGTTTTCAATTTGTGTCTAAGTGGTCCATGAGTTTTGGATATTGTGTCTATTGTTGGAACGAACAATGGAATTGAACAGTAATGAAAATGTATTGATTGGAACTGATTACAACAACAAAGAAGGATCAGTAACAACAAGCAAAATAATAACAGAAACGATGGACAACCGTTACTGGAAAATACTCCAAAGCATGGACAGGTCGTTGTCCTGAAGTAGATATTGGCCCGCTCAGGTTGTTTGTGGTTCGACGGCAATTCGGCTCGGCAGGATTTGATGAAGTGTTTCTTGAATACAGCAACCAGTGATTCAAGAATCCGGCAGAACTCCTTGAAGAACAGCTCTCAAAGTGTTTGACAGAAAGGAAGAAGAAAGAACAACAGAGAGAAAAAGATGAACTCAAAAATTTGTAGTTTCTCAAATGGAGAGAATTCGTTTCCTATTTATAGTGAAACGAATCCGTAACTCCAAAAATCGAAATCAATTCTGGATTAAATTCCAGAATTAATTCTGCCATGTAACAGTTCACCGGAAACGGTAACCTTTCCTGAAACGTACGTCGGCGATCGAGAACTACTCATTGTTGCCGGTAACGGCAAAGGCCATTAAGATCTGCTCTTACACTTTCTGAAATTCAAAAAGAAATTAAATAAATATTCTTTAAATAAAAAGAATATTTAACCAAGATGATTGGACCAGTCCAGGTCGTGATGGGCGAGTGGGCGGCGTGCGCTTGTGGACTGAAGCCCATTGGGTGCGCGCTCGATCCTCGTAAAATCTGTCAAAATATGAAGATAGGATTAAATATTATTTCAAAACTTTCATCAATCTAGGGCTAAAATTTGACATAATAATTAATCTCATGTCAGTATTTTGGTCAATTAAACATTTTATGTCACCGTTAAGTCGATATTATGTTAATTATTTCTAATAATCCAGGGACCATTTAGACACACAAATTGAAAATTCGGGGAGCAAATAGACATATATTTAAAATTCAGGGACCACTTAGACACAAATTGAAAATGTGAGAACCAAATAGACACGACTTCCAAAACTCAATGAACAAACGAGTACTTTACCCTATTTTTAAACACCAATTAATGATCTTAATTATATTAATAAATTATTTTATTGGTTGGGAAAGAAAAGCTTTGGTTGCTACTAATCTTACATTGTATGTATTACGTGTCAAAACAAATACAAAGATGTGAACATTTTTACGAACTTTATATCTCTTACACTATTTGAAAACAAAATCACATAACATTTTGACGACTGATAATTAACCTTAAAAATAAAATCTAATTCACGGATAAAAAGTTTTGTAAAACAAAAACTTTACGGCCGACTACAATACCAACAATATAAAAAAAATTATACATGAAGGAGTATCAATTCAATCCTAACCTCAAGTTCATATTTTTTATAAAATTATTTTTTAATCAAATGAAATTTTTTGTATTTTGTAAATATGTATTTTGTTTATTATAATTTTTGTTAGGATTTAAATCTAATGTTAATCATTGAAATATATACCATCTCAAGTGTCTTTCATTTTATCTTTTTGAAAATTTAATTCTGAAATTAAAACTAAAAAATAGACTTTAATTTTGTTAATTGAAATTGAAACAACTTAATTCTCGTGTAATTAATAATGAAATTCATTTTTCACTTTTTACTTGCATAAATCAGAATTAATATGTTCCATTATAAGTTCGTTGAAAGAAGCACAGTTGCAACAATGCGATCGTGACAGTTGCAACTATTGACAGAATGTACAATGAACAATAAATGGAAATTTAAATATCAAGCAGGGAAATCAACTCAAGAAATGATTAACGTTGGAAACCAATCGGTGAAAATCCACGAGGCCACGCATAGAGAAAAAATCCACTAAAAAGATTAATGTACATCCAACAAAAATTTAAAGCAAAACACAAAAGCACAAACAAAAAACTCTCTTTTCTTTTGTCTTCGATCGCTCCTTGTTGATGACGATCTTCAAGTCGGATTATCCACAAGTCCCCTTACGGATCTCGAGCCAAGAAATCCCTCCTTGTCACGAACTTATCACAATCCGAAATCCCTTCAGCATGTGTTAGTCTTCTCCCAAGACTAACTTGAATTTGTGTAATGAAAAAAATGTTAAACAACAATTCTCTCAACAAAATAAACCTCACTTGAGATTATAAATAAAAAGAGAGCAAAATATAGAACACTCTATGAATATGCTTGAAAGCTTGAGTACATAAGAGGTATGTGGTCTTGACAAGCTTGGCTCCCATTTATAGAAGAATGGTTGAGATTCAAATTTTCATTCTAAAGAAATTAAGTCATGATTGATTGATTGATTTGCATCTATAAGGATATTATCAATTATCTAACCAATAAAAAAAGATCATAGAATCAAAATGAGGTGTGATTGCTTCAATTTTACACTGATGAAAACATAAGGAGCAAATTAAGCTTAAAAAGATGTCAAATGTATTAGGGAACACACTTAGAAAAAATCACTACAAAAAAAAAGTCAAAATGCGACCAACCATTTGCGACCAAAAAAAGGGGGTAGTTTTTTTATGACCGTTTGGTCACTTTTTTTTAAGGTTGACTCAAAGTGACCATCTGGTCACTTTTTTTGCGACCAGATTGCGACCAAAATCAGAAGGAGTCATAAAAAACGGTGCGAAAGAAGCGACCAGTTGGTCACCTTAAAAAACGACTTGGTAGCAAAAAATGGCGCGAAAGAAGCGACCATTTGGTCACCTTAAAAAAAAACCATCTGGTCGCATTTTGGGAGACTAGAAATATACTTTGGTAGCAAAAAAAAGGAGCGTAAATTTGGCTGGAAGAAAGCTACCAGTTGGTTGCCTTTGGAAGTGACCATCTGGTCGCATTTTTGTGACTTAAAATATAGTTTGGTAGCAAAAAAAGGTGCATAAATTTAGCGTATTTTGGTGGGAAGAAAGCTACCAGTTGGTCGCCTATGGAAGTGACCATCTGGTCGCATTTTGGAGACTAGAAATATACGTTGGTAGCAAAAAAAGGCGCGTTAATTTGGCGGGAAGAAAGCTACCAAGTAGTCGCATTTGGAAGTGACCATCTGGTCGCATTTGGAAGTGACCACTTGGTAGTAAAAAAAGGTGAAAAATTTTGGCGGGAGAAATACGACCAGATGGTAGTAATTTTGCGACCATAAGATCACAATTAAGCAGAGGAATGCATTATAAAATCTCCTCCTCCCATTGTTTGTAAAGATAAGAAAAAAGAAAAATGAGAGAGTGGATGTATATTCGTTTGATAGACGGGTATTTGAGCGATGAGTTCGTGGCCGAGGTTGAACAGTTTGTTGAGTTTTGCAAGACAACTGTTCATTACGCGAATTATGGTGAAAAGCTACGATGTCCGTGCAGAAAATGTGAAAATAGGAGAATCATACCGGTTCCAGATTTGAAGGTTCATCTTTATAGTCGGGGATTTGTGGAGAATTATTATCACTGTATCATGGGGAGATGAGTGAAATGTTCGACGCCGCAGTACAGGAAGCGAGACAGTACGAGGGTAGCAGCTCGAATGCAGACGCTATCGTCGAAGAACCCAATGAAATACAACAGTATAGTCAGATGCAGCAGATGATACTTGATGGTGTGGGATATGAGGGCGGAAATGAAAGTTATCGCGAAAGTTTGAACGTAGACGACGAAAGAGAAGGTGTTGTTGAAGAAGAAATGAATCCGGAAGCACGTAAGATGCACGATCTGCTGAAGACAGCGAGCCGACCGTTGTACGAAGGTTGTCAGGTTAGTCAACTTGCTGCTGCTACAGAACTTTTAAATATAAAAGCGCAGTATAACTTACCTGCTAGAGGATTTGATTCGGTCGCATCGTGGTTTCGTCGATGCGCTCCACAAGAAAACCTGATGCCGTAAAGTTTGTACGAGACGAAAAATCTAGTGGAGGGACTCGGGTTACCCGTAGAGAAGATAGATTCGTGTCGAAACGGATGCATGATCTACTGGGATGTGGATGCAGATCTGCATCACTGCAAATTCTGTTTCCTTCCAAGATATAAACAGGGGAAATGTGGGATGATTCCGTACGCCCGCATGTTCTATTTACCGCTGACCCCACGTCTGCAACGGTTGTGTGCATCGAATGTCACAGCTTCACACATGAGATGGCATCACGAGCACTCACAGGATGAAGGTGTTATGCGACATCCCTCAGATGTTGCGGCTTGGAAGCATTTAAATAATTGTCATCCTGATTTTGCACAAGATCCGAGAAACGTGAGATTGGGCTTATGCACAGATGGCTTTAACCCGTTCGGGGCATCCGGGGTGTAATATTCAGTTTGGCCGGTGATGGTAACCCCGTATAACTTGCCACCCTCGATGTGTATGAGAGACCCGGTAATTTTTCTCACAGTGATCGTTCCTGGCCCAAAAAGTTCAAAACAGAAGCTGGATGTGTATTTGCAACCACTTATCGCAGAGTTGAAGAGGTTGTGGGCCAGGACGGTGTCATGACGCACGTACATCTCGAAGAAACAAAATTTCTTGTTGCGCCGCAGTTAATCCGACGATCGGTGACTTCCCTGCGTATTCAATGTTGTCGGGTATGTTGCGTTCACGTTCATTATTTCTTAAGTATGAGTTTTGTTATTGTTTTGCTAAGCGTTCATTAGTTTAGTAATTGTAAATATTGATCCCCATCCTCTATTCAAGGATGGAGTATGGCCTAGAATACGCATGTCCACATTGCATGCTAGACACGATGCGTTTTACCTCGAAGCCCTGGTCGGAAAACTTGTTGGTTTGATTGCCACCGTCGATTTTTGCCGTTGAATCACACGTTCGTTCAAACGCATCGACCGGAAGAAGGGTCGGCAAGTAAGAAGAAAGGAAAGGGTCGGTAAGAAAGAAAAAACCCCCCTGATAATGTACGGTGGAAGGCGATTCTCGCATGGTATAGATGCTATAGGGATGCGGAAGATTACAGTGGAAGGTGCAGAGCTTGCAAACAATGTGGCTGGAAAAAACACGGGTTGGAAGAAACGGAGTATTTTTTGGGATCTACCGTATTGGGAAAATCTACTTATCAGACACAACCTGGATGTAATGTATATCGAGAAGAACTTCTTTGACAACATTTTCAATACGGTTTTGAACGTTCCTGGCAAAACAAAGGACAATTTGAAGGCACATTACGATGTACGGGAGATATGTAACCGTCCTGAGTTAGAGCCTGACGACAATGATAATTACGCAAAAGCAAAGTACATGTTGACGACAGATGAAAAGAAAACACTATTTGAGTGGATCAAATCCATCAAATTCGCTGACGGATGCGTTTCGAATCTGAGTCGGTGTATAAATAGTCAAAAACATGTCATGTTCGGTATGAAAAGCCACGACTGTCATGTATTCATGCAACGATTGATGCCCGTCGCGTTCAGACCGTTCCTAGAGAACAGACATTGGGAGCCACTTGCCCAGTTGAGTGTTTTTTTCAGGGACTTGACGTGTCTGAGTCGATCAAGCAATCGCCGCTTCAATGAGTTCGAGATCGCTGTTATTATATGTAAGTTGGAGCGAATGTTCCCACCTGGCTTTTTGACTCAATGGAGCATCTTGCCGTGCATCTTCCATACGAGGCATTCTTAGGGGTCCTGTCCATTATCGCTGGATGTACCCATTTGAAAGGTTAGCAAACTTACTTTGTATATAATTCAAGTTTTTTAATGTTAAACATATCGAGGTTTACTTAATTCTTTGTAACCCACAGTACTTACGTCGGTTGAAAAAGACGATTCGGAAATGAAGCAAGAGTCGAAGGATCTATCCGTAGTGCGTACCTAACGCAAAGAGACTACCACGTTTTGTTCATACTACTTTGATCAACACATTCTTGGCGATTTCAAATAGCGACCGCGAAAACGTTGTCGACAATTTACTTGAAGGTGTTGGCGTAAACGACCTACCCATATTTACCGAAACTGGCATGACAGTTGGAAGATCGATCGTGAGGTCGTTGACCGATTTTGAGTATCACGTAATGCAGCCTCGTGTTATGCAAGCGCGCCGTAAGTCGATCCTTACATCGAGTGAGTTCTTGTAACGTTACATTATTCTATTGACTTAACAATCACAACTGTTTAAAATATTTTCTTACTATTTTCGTAACATACAGACTATTTCTGAACGTATACGTTCGAATGACACGAGTCGGTCTTACAGCAGCTGAGGAGGGGTCAATAATTGATAACTCTATAAAATAGAGTTATTTGGTCCTATTTTAATGCCTATTTGATAATTATTTGATTGAACTTTGCTCATATTTTGCATACTTTGAATTCATTTTGCATAATTCTTTATTAAAGCTTACTTTGAGAAAATTCGGGTTTTTAGCACTTTAAAGTGTATTTAGGATTGTTCTTGGCTCTTGGTATTTAATTTTGTCAATTTGAATGAAAGAAAGTCCTAAAAGAATTGCAAATTTCATGCAGAAATTGGAAAAAAGTCAGAATTTTGAAAAGTCTTTGTGGCGGTCTTGCAGACAACGCAAAGACACCGGCGTAAATTGGGCGGCGACTTAGTCACGATTTTCAGCCCAAAAATATCAGTTTTTTTGGCCCGCTTCAGCAGATTCTTCTCAAATAAAATAAGCCCATCATAGGGGTCCAACTTAGAAGCAAATTTGGAAGAGATTTAAGAAAAGCCCAAGCCCAAAACAAAGAAAAAGAGAAAATTAACCTAGAAAAGAAAGAAAAGGCAGCAGCTTTTGGAGAAAAAAAACGTAAAAAAAGAAGAGGAGCGTACGTGAGCAACAGAGGCAGATCGTGAGAGGAGGAGACTTCTTCTTCTTCATTGAAGCTTTGTTTTGATTTCTTCTCTTCTATTTATTACTCTTGCTTCCCATTATTCTTTCTTCTCCATTCTTCTTCCTCTCCATTGTTGAACTCAAGTTATGTTAGGTTTAGTTTTGATTTTGTTTAACTCTTTTGTTAATTTGAATTTCGTTATGAACTAAATTTTATTTGGTTGGAATTGATAGATGAATCCTAAAAGGGATTAGTTTTCACAAGCTTTAATAAATTCAGTTTTTATGTTCAATCAATAGTTTGAAATTTCTATCTATTTGCTTATGCTTGATCAACTTAGGTGAATTGTTTAGTTTAATTTTAATTCTGAAAAGGTTGAAATTAAATGGAAAAGTATTGATTGATAAGGGTTAACAATTCTCGAATTTGTTTTTGGTAATGCATAGACATATGTGTTTACACCTTAAGGCTTAAACCGGATCATTGAAAACATATTTCTTAATCTAATTTTACCTAGACATAGGATTTAAATTGAATTAGGAATTAAAATCATGTTGGGCTTGACAAAGTCACTTGAATAATTGGGTTTGCTTGCATAAAAAGTGTCTTTATTAATGCGGTTCTTGCAGGCACGTACCACAAAGATCAGCTGCGAAGATTTGTGAATTCTAAGACTTTTTAGGGGGGATTCTTGATTTTCCAACCATTCATCTCTTCATAGTTTGATCATTTGAATATTCTTGCATATTTTAGGAGTAATTTAAGCCACTTTAGACCATCACATTCACTTTCCATAATTAATTTAGAATTCATTTATTTAGTTTTGCATAATTTCGCAATTTTTATTAGTTTAGTTTCATAAATCAAATCACCCCAATTTTTCATTGTTTTTTTATTTTCTTTTAAACTATTTGTTAAACACCACTTTAAGTCACTAATCCTCGTGGGAACGATATCTTCTTATCACTTTATTACTTGTTAGACTGCGTGCACTTGCGTATCACGATTTCACACAACAATAATCGAGAAGGAGTTTCGTTCCTGGTTCAGTGCATACGTGAGTTATTTGAAATTGTCAAAAATATCATGTCAAGTCATTTGTTGAAAAATACTATATCCTTCTAATTATACTCTATGTGTGCTGAATGACAGGTGGACTCCCCTACGTTACCGGTAGATGATCCTCGCATGATTTCTTTGGCAAAGGGACCTGCACGGATTGCAAGGTCATATACTGGATACGTCGGTAACGGATTCAGATTTCAAACGAAGGCGCATTCTGTTAACAGGGCAACAAACAACAGTGGTGTTTGCATAAAAGTGAAGGAACTATTTACTAAATTAGCGGAATTTCTTTAGTAAATTAATCAACGATTAATTACGGATTCGTTAATAACATGCAATCGTGATCAAATCGAAAACTGAAATTATAAGGTTTTCGAAAAAAAAACTTACATTGTAGATTTATGGAGAATTGGTTGGGGTTTTCTTTACAGCATCAATCCACTTCACCAAGCCTTCTATGCTATATCCCGATCACAACCCAACCCGACTTGTGGGAATCGAACCGGAAGAACAAACAAAGAAGAAGAAAAATTCTTCTTATTTTGAGATGCCAAAATCGGCTATAGGGGAGACTAAAAGTGAGAACTTTTGATAAATTTCAAAGTGTAAAATATGAGCACCCAATGGTCATATTTATAAGAAAAATAAGAGTTTTGTTTCATAATCAAATTAGAACTCTTATTTCATTTAATTTAAATAATCAAATTAATCAAATTAAATAAAAAAATCAAAAAAATAAAAAAATAAGTAAAAATAAAGCAAGATGGCGTCAGACTCATGGAAAATTAAAAACATATTTTTTCTTCATCCATTTGACAAGTGGCGCTAATGCTTTTCATTTTATCTTATAAAATTTTGATTTTTATCTATTATGTAATTAAAATTAGAAAAATAATATTTTCTAATTAAATAAATATTTCCAAAAATCCTTCAATTAATTAATATTTAATCAAATTCATTTAATTAATTATTTTTGGCCAAAATACTAATTTGTTTCATAAACAAATATATTTAATTCTCTCCTTTTATTATTAAATTAAATAAACTAATTATTTAATTAATAATATTAATTATTAATTTCCATTTAAATCAACTCATTATTTAAATAATTAATAATATTAATATTAATTTCCATTTAAATAAACCTTTTATTTAAACAATTAATATTTTCTTTTATTTAAGTAATTTAATTACTTAAATATAATTCTTTCTTCCTAGTTAAATTAATAACTTAGTTAGTTACAATGATATATGGGCTAGTGTTGTGTGAAATCGTGATACGCAAGTGCACGCAGTCAAACAAGTAATAAAGTGATAAGAAAGATCGTTCCCACGAGGATTAGTAGATTAAGTAGGTGTTTAACAATTAATTTAAAGAAAATAGAAAATAATAGTGGTTTTGAAAGTGATGTGATTAATGAAACTAAAGTAAAGAAAATATGCAAATCCTAATGACTAAATTCTAAATTAAATATGGAAAATAAATAAGATGGTCTAAAGTGGCTTAAATTACTCCTAAAATATGCAAGAATAATAAAATGATTAAACTATGTAGAGATGAGTGGTTGGAAAATCAAGAATCCCCCTAAAAAGTCTTAGAATTCACAATTCTGCAACAGTGCTGTGGCTGTGCTGCAGCAAACTGCATTAATAGAGACACTTTTTATGCAAGCGAACCCTATTGTTCAAGTGACTTCGTCAAGCCTAAATGATTCTAATTCCTAATCCAATTTTAATCCTATGTCTAGGTAAAATTAGATTAAGAAATATGTTTTCAATGTTCCGGTTTAAGCCTTAAGGTGTAAATACATATGTCTATGCATTACCAAAAACAATTTCTAGAATCGTTAACCCCTATCAATCAATATTCTTCCATTCAATTTTAACCTTTTCAGAATTAAAACTAAACTAAGCAATTTACTTAGGTTGATCAAGCATAAGCAAATAGATAGAAATTTCAAACTATTGATTGAACATAAAAACTCGAATTTATTAAAGCTTGTGAAAACTAATCCCTTTTAGGGTTCATCAATCAATTCCAACCAAATAAAATTTAGTTCATAACAAAACCTAAATTAACAAAAGAGTTTAACAAAATAAAAAGTAAGCCTAACATAACTTGAGTTCAACAATGGAGTTTGGAAACTAAGAAGAAGAAAAAAAGAAAATATGAAATAAAACATAAAGAGAAAAGGAAAAGAATCAAATCCGAGTTTCCAAGAATCGAAGCTTTTCTCCTCTCCCATGGCTGCTACATCTTCCTCCCTCTTTCAGATTTTTGCCTCCAATGAAGAACTAGGGTTTCTTTCTTTTCTTTTCTCTTTTTATGTTGACTTCCCTTCAAGATTCGGGTTGGGCTTCATTAAAACTATCCAAAATATGCTCTTTGATGGATCCCAAGGCTTGCCCTAATTTTTCCTCACGTTTTTGGGCTGAAACGGGCCCAAAAAGATGACTTTTTGGGCAAAAAATCATGACTGTGTACTGCTGTCTTTTAAAATTCTGTTGCAATGTCTTTGCAACGATCGCAACGAAAGATCGCGCCACAAAGACTTTTCAAAATTCTGCACTTTTTTTTCTATTTCCTGCATGAAATTTGCAATTCTTTTAGGACTTTCTTTCATTCAAATTGACAAAATTAAATACCAAGAGCCAAGAACAATCCTAAATATACTTTAAAGTGTTAAAAACCCGAATTTTTCCAAAATACGCTTTAATAAAGAATTATTCTAAATGAGTTCAAAGTGCACAAAATATAAGCAAAGTTCAATCAAATAATTATCACTTAGGCATTAAAATAGGACCAAATAACTCTATTTTATAGAGTTATCAGCTAGCATAGGGACCTGATGGACCTATAGATCATGGGCTCCAATAATTATTGATTTATTAATTAAACTCATTAATTAATTAATCATAATTATTAGCTTAGGGTAATTCCACTATAAACCCTAAGTTGAACTCCCCTCACTATAGATGGGTTATGTCCATTTGTTATTAAGTTTGTTTTGACATATCCTTCACGTGGTAATCTCATAATTACAACTGGGTCAAAATTACCGTTTTACCCTTGTAATTATCTCTTTTATCCTTGTGTACCCGATGATTCTCTAATGAACATTTTTCTAAAGTTTTCAAGTATAGAACGATCCTTCTCGGGCCAATGAGAAGGTGAGGCCTCATGTTCAAGCACTGAATCATTACAACAAGGGAGATACCTAAAGTTCCTAAGTTAGAATAGTGTCGCACTAACACTTTCATTTGTTTTAGGAAAGTCATGAATGTCATCTTGTATAGAAATGTTCTCAAGCACCAATTTAGTCATTTCCCCAAAACGGGAGTTTATCGAGTGTATCAACAGATCACCCTCAACTATGTGAATCAAAGGAAAAGGCTTCATTGATGTGAGTTCACAACATACTCAGGATTGAGACGTATCAATCTTAATAACGTAAATTTGATATTATAAATCATTTCCTATCAACGGTGTTATTTAGGAATCGATTTATTATCCTGGCCCAGTCTTATATAAACTCATTATATATGATGTTTCCACTTGCATCTACATCATGCTAATGATTTGGATCAAATCAGTGAACAACATCAACAGTGTTACCAGAATAAGGTTTCTTAATCGTATTCGTTTCATCGGAAACTATTTGAGTTACTATCTTGGACTAGATCCACTTTATATCTCATAGTAGTCAAGATTACAGAATTAGTAACTCTGGAATTTTCTATTAATGTTTGAATATTTAACGAATATCAACATATAATAAATTGCACAAAATTCACTAAAATAATACTTTTATTTATTCATAAAATATTCTATTACAAATTACAAATTCTAGGGCATAAATCCCAACAAAAAGGTCAAGTGTTTGGAGTAATCGATGAGATTCTTGAGATTCAATACGCAAGTCCGAAGCTAAAACGCATTATTCTGTTCAACTGCACTTGGTTCGAGACAACCAGATGAGGCGGAGTCTGTAAGATTGATCATTTACAAATCGTTGAGGTAAACAAGTACAAGCATGTGCGCACCGCTGATAGGTTTGTCCTCGCTTCACAGGCGATTCAAGTTTATTACCTGAACTATCCGAGTAATAGACGAGATCTGACAGATTGGTTAGTTGTTTGTAAAGTTAAACCACGACAGGTAGAAGAAAACCTATCCGAGAAAGACGACCATACAGACGAAGTCGGTGCTTTTCAAGAAGATCAGGTAATATGTCGTGCAATAGACGATGGCCAGAATGCAGGTACCGCACGTCCTTTGAACGATGGAACGATAACATTGCATGATGACGATATAAATGCTTCCACTTCTCGCAAACGTGACATTGATGCTGAATTTATTCGAGATGATGAAGAAGAAGAAGAAAAAGAAAAAGAAGAAGAAGAAGCAATGACTGAAGAAACTGAGGATGAAGAATAATACACTTTGTAAATTTATATGATTCACTTTATGTTTTATAATATCGTCATTGTTGTGTTTCATTAAACAATATATATAAATATGTTATAAAAAAAATATAGAGGTATAATTACGACCATATGGTAGTAACTATGTAAATGCAGACTTAAGTTTTTTAAAAATTTGTATTAATTTATGACCATTTGGTCGTATTTTAGTGACTATCTGGTCGCTTTCTTCAGCGGTAAATTTAAATTTTCATTAAATTTTTGGCTGTGAATTTGATAATTACGACCATTTGGTCGCAAAATATGGCTGTTAATTTGACAATTACGACCATTTGGTCGCAATTGTTGATGGGAAGCGTGATGTGACAGCTGGTTGTCATAATGACATGATTACGACCAGTTGGTCGCATTCTTCTTAAAATACGACCAGCTGGTCGTATTTTTGAACCAGAATGCGACCAACTGGTCGTAATCGAGTGACTTTCCGTTTCTCGTCATAATTACAAAATTGCTACCAGATGGTCGCAATTCTTAATTTAAACTCCCCACCCGATTCTTTCCCTCCCCCACCAGATTCTCGTTTCCTTTCTTTTCTTTCCTTTTCTCTCTTTCCCCGTTCCCGTTCCCCCGTTGCTTTTTGTCTGTTCCCCTAAACCCCGTTCTTTCTTACCTTTCCCGTTCCCCGTTTTTCACCCATTCCGTTTCAAAAACCTCCAAAACCCGGTAGCGTATTCGAGGTTAGTTTTCGTTTTTGTTTTAATTAAGTTATTATAAATTGTTTTCGTTTCGTTAAATGTAGTTACATTTAATTTAATAGTTTAGTTTAACTTTAAATTAGTGTAATTAATTATGTTTAGTTAGTTACTTTAATTTGTTTACTTAAACTTAGTTAATTAATTTAATTTAGTTTAATTACTTAATAAAAATAGTTACATTTAATTGAATTGTTTAGTTTAACTTTAAATTAGCTTAATTAATTATGTTTAGTTAGTTACTTTAATTTGTTTAGTTAAACTTAGTTAAGTAATTAGTTAATTAATTTAATTTAGTTTAATTACTTAATTAAATTTAGTTTAATAAATTATTAATTTAATTTATTCACATTATGAGTTTAGATTACTTTTTTTAAATTAATTCAATTTAATTAGGTTGATTAATTAGTGTAGTTTACTTACTTTAATTAATTTAATTTACTTTAATTTCATTAATTAATTAATTAATTTAATTTAGTTAATTATATATATTAGATTACTTTAATTACTTACTTAACTATTTTTCTTAAATTTAATTAATTAATTTAGTTAAATAATTAGTGTAGTTTACTTACTTTAATTTAATTAATTAAATTTAATGTACTTTAGTTTAGTTTATTTAATTAATTATTTTAATTTATTTTATTTTAATATACTTAATTAATAAATTTAAATAGTTTGATTAGGAAAATGGCACGCCAACGTCGTCCTCCGATGTCCGGCGATGATGCGCAGGACCGCACTGATCTGCCGCCAGAGGATGACGCACCGGAGTTGGACAGTTCTCCAGATGCGGGGGACTAGACGCATGATGACCTGGACGAAATATTACGGTTGAATGACAATCCTGACCCGACATATCCCTCCGCAGTACCTGAGTCGTAGATTGCGACACCGAGTTTGGGGGAGGACTCACAGGCTCCAGCCACTACTGTCGCGGGACCCTCCACTTTTGGCACCGCGCCCGATCCAGCGGGAGCTGGAGCTTCTGGCACTGGCCGTTCTCGGGCCACCGCCAACCCGACCCTTCGGATAGAAGGGGATACGTAAGTAGACAAGTAATTTTTTTAATTAAATATTCATGTTATTTATAACCTAAAAATATTTTTTACTTTTTTTTTGCAGAATACAGCCGCATCAAACAGCTTCAAAGCGGTTTCGACATGTCCTCCAGAGCATGCCTATACCCAGCGAGCTTCGCTGGACGAAGATTCCGACGACGCAGAAGCGTCGGATGTACGACAACTAGAAGGTAAATAACTTCACTTATTTTTATAATTAATTAATTTATAAATTTGTAACAATCAATTTATTACTTTAACGTTTTCTTATTTCAAATTTTTTCAGGGCAAGTTTCCTATGATCGATCCCGATGTCACGGACGGTCAGATGTTCCCTCTATGGGACAGGCACGTGCAGGATCGATTCAAGGACCTCATGTACCGGGCGCGACAAAAGTAAGCTGAACACCGGTCTGTGTGGATGAGCAAGGAGGAGCATGCCCGACTCCTCGCGAGCTTGCAGTCTCAAGAGGGCAAAAAAGTGTCTACAAAGAATAAGGCCAACCGGGCAGAGAACCCGAGGAAGCATACCGGTGGCGCGAAGCCTCACGACGAGGACCATCATATATTGGTAAGTAATTGTCATTTTTCTTTCACGTCATTTTTTTGTTTTTTGTTTCAATTATTTATTAATTTAATTTCTGTCTCTTTTTATAATATGTTTAGGAAGAAAAGTACGGTCGTCCTGTTCCGTCTAATGAGCTGCACCTGGTCCTTCACACGAAGAAGGACGGGACGATCGTTGATGACAATGCGCAACAAACTCAGGTATTTAATATGTTTTTTCAATTATTACTTAGAATTTGTTCATCATTTTCTAACTTTTACATACTTTCTGAATTTTAAATATTTAGGATCGTTTCAAGGAGTCTGAGTCAGAGGTTGTCCACACCCGACTCGCAATCGACTCAGGAAGACCGTCGACAGGCGTTCTTGGAGGCTGCTGGAGGCGTTCGTCCAGATGGATATGTTCCTTGTCTCGGCACATACGGGAGGCGTCTTTACGCGGATGTGCCTCGGCCCCAGCGGAGCAGAGCGAGCACTAGCTCCGGCCCTTCTCCGGTTGAGCAGCAGCTGCGCGAGGAGGTTCAGCAGCTTCACACCGACATGGACGCTATGCGCGACGACTTCGTTTCTCGAGTCGCTGCGATTGAGGCGGATATGCAGGCACGAGTAGAGGCCCAGGTCGCAGCATCTTTGGCCGCGTACTTCAAATCCCGAGACGGCGGGCCTTCATCATCGACACCGCCTCCGCCACCCCCCGCCCCTCCGCAGTAGATAAATGATTTCTTTTTGTATACAACATTTTTTGAATATTTGATTTATATATATTTTATTTTAATTCCAATTTTTTATTATTAAATTTTAATATTCATTACATAAATAAATAATAATTAATTAATATTAATTAAATAAATAAATAATACTTTTAATAATAATTAAATAAATAAATAATAATTAAATAAAAAAATTTATTAAATACGACCAGATGGTCGCATTTACCCTAGAAGATAAACGACCATCTGGTCGCATTTTGCCTAGAAGATAAACGACCAAATGGTCATTTTTTATCCCTAAAAAATGACTATCTGGTCGCATTTTGCCTGAGTCCAAAAGTGACCATTTGGTCGCTTATAAAAACGACCACGTGGTCACTCTTTCATGTGACCAACTGGTCACTTGTCTTCAACATAAATTACGACCAGATGGTCACTTTTTAAGCGACCATCTGGTCGTTTTTTCAAAATGTTGACTTTTTTGGGACCAAACTTTCTTGGTCGTATTTTTGTGACTATCCAGTCACACAAAATTCTAGAACGACCAGCTTTTTTACCACCACTGTCTTGGTCGCGGTTTTGGTCGCATTCTACAATAAAAATGACCTGTTGGTCGCAAATGTCTGGTCGCCAATAGACTTTTTTTTAGTGAATATTTGCCACCATATAATCTATTCAAATAAAATTAATCACAATTGATTTATTTTTCCACATAGACGTTGGAGGAAAATTAGCCAAGTAAGGATTTAACAATTTTCAAAATAACTTTAATTAGCTCTAATTGAAGCAATCCCATATTTACCAAATAACGATTTAATAATTTGAGATAAAAACCATTTAAATAATAAATGACTTAATCAATTCAAAATTTAAATTAAATAAATTGATCACATTAAAAATTACAAAAAATTTATTTTATCAAAATAAAATGCCAATCCAAAATTATATTCTAACAGAAATCACTGTAAATTTTACTTTGTATTGTCATTTAGTTAATTGAAATTGCCACTTTATTTTATATAATATAAGTTCGTACAAAAACACAAATCGGAAAAAAAAAAACAATAAATTGAAGACCGGTCTGTGAAGTTATAGAGATTTAATAAATTAGACACGTATCATACAAAGGAATGCTATCTATATTATCACCGGCAGACGGATAATTTCTCCAACTTATAAGGTTTTCATACAAACCAATTGCATCTAAACTTTATTTATTTTTCTGGAAGAAATAAAGGATCTTATTCTGTCGTTGGCATATATAGAGTAGTTTTCGCTCTTATGAATTTGATATGTGAAAGAATGTTTCTTAGAGTTAAGTATATAGCCTCAAATTGATCAAAATAATATATCTTTTGGTTTATTGAAAAACAGTTTTATGACCTAGGTGAAATTTCAAGGAGGATAAGTATGAGAAATTATTCAACAAGACTGTCATAATGTGACTCGATTATTGAATATATGGTTTTAATAAGAAAGAGAAATGTGTAAGAAGTATTAAAATAACCTGAAATCAAGGAATAAAAAAACAATAAAAATCCAATAATAATAGATTGAGCAAATAGGGTAAAACGTGTACACAGAATGGTAATTTTCGTGAGTAGGCCATACCTTAAAATAAGTGGTATACTATATTAACCCTATTTCTTATGTAATTTATATAATTTTTTTTCTTTCATATATAACCTTATAAAACCTTTATTTTCTTATAATTTTATATGTTTATACTTTAATTATACTTTAATTATTTGCATTAACTTTAATTGTTGTTGACTGTTCAAAGTCAATAACTTTAAAACAGTTCCATTAATAATGCAGTTGAAAAATAAGACCATCCATTTATAAGTCTATTTTTCCAACTATATACGTCATCACATGACCTATGTGACATATTTTAAACATATATTTTAAAAAATAAAAAATAAAATCTTCAAAGCAACAGATATAAAATTGCGAAAATACCTATATAAAATTTCAAATTAATTTTTTAACCTTTTTGTTCACACAGAATTTTAAAGTAAAGAAATTAAATTCGGAATAAATATAAGTTGTATTGATTAATAATTTGATGTTACAATCTCTAATGAAAATAATCCTCTACTTTCTCAAAAATATAAACTTCGATGTGAGGGTCAGTTGACGTATTTCTCAGATTGATGGGATGAATCTTTGGCTTTTGAGCTTGTGAAGAATCAACCAATTTATTGTGATCTTGAAGCTTGAACACTAAAGTCTTCGAAACTTGGGGATTTTAGTCTTCAACAATTTATCTTCAAGACGGTCTTCAGAGAAGCTTTAAAGTCTTCAAAGTCGTCAACGTTTAAGGTCTTCGATCTTTGAGATCTCCGGTTTTCAAGAAGTCTTCAAAGAGTCTTTGATCTTCAAAGAGTGTTTGGCCTTCGAAAAGTCTAAGTCTTTGAAAAGTCTTTCAATCTTCAAGGTTTCGATCTTCAAAGTCTTCAATCTCGATTTCGAGGTCTTCGATCTTCAAAGAGTATATTTGGTATTTGAGAATTCTTCGATCTTCAAGACTCCGTTCTTTAAAGTCTTCAATCTCGATTTCGAGGTCTTCGATCTTCAAAGAATATTTGGTTTTTGGGAAGTCTTCGATCTTCGAGTTTTTGATCGTCAAACTCTTTAATCTAGATCTTCTTCGTTGTTCTTCGAGGTCTTTGATCTTCAAAGTCTTCAGTCTTTCCTCTGAATTTTCTTCGTTGTTGACCTTTTTTAAATGATGAATGGCCTACTCTATTTATAGAGTTTTCTATGAGCCTTTGGTGGATATGGACTTTATTTGATTTGAGCCCAATTGCTATGTGGCATATTTTCATTGGACTAATTTTTGTCATCCAATGGCCAAGAATAAGACATGTGGCATCATTAGATTTGCCAATTTAATGTCTTTTAATTTAATTTAAAGACACGTGTCAATTTATGATTGATCTTTATTTAATGACGTAAAATATTGTCATTGGTTTGAATAATTATGTGGTAATTTAAAATTTGACAAATTTTCTCCTTCTACACTTTTATTAATATAGACGAATGTATGATTTTTCATATTCATATAGGCTTTGTTTTGGCAGGCAGTTAAGGGACAATTTACAAAAATTGGGTTAGGCAGTGTCTAATAATATTAGATTTCTTTAAAACAAGATCTATGAAATTAATTGAGTGCGCTTTTGTCTATCTCTTACTCTAAAACTGGAAAATTTTATTTGAATGTTACCTATTAGCTTT
Source organism: Gynostemma pentaphyllum (assembly GCA_028015215.1). Classification (NCBI taxonomy): domain Eukaryota; kingdom Viridiplantae; phylum Streptophyta; class Magnoliopsida; order Cucurbitales; family Cucurbitaceae; genus Gynostemma; species Gynostemma pentaphyllum. The sequence goes on along the minus strand of CM051351.1, from coordinate 15,917,508 downwards.
ATTAATTTATAAGCGCAGAGTTTTTTTTAAGGAGAAAATTCAAATGTGACTTTTTTACGAGTAATTTTTAAAATAACAAATGTTTTGAAATATTTTAAAAATAACATGTCTTAGTTTGAGATTGGTGAATCTAGAAACGTCATTTTTGTAAATTTTCAAAACTTTTGTTTTTTAAACATCAATTCTTAATGCCATTTTTGAATAACTCCATTTTAATTCAATTTTAATAATTAATAATTATTATTTTAATTCGATGTTAAAACAAGATATATGAAATTATATGAGTTCTCTTTCATGTCTATATCACTTAATCTAAAGCTGTAAATTTTTAGTTGAAATATTACATATTAAAAACTAGTTTTTTTTCGTTCTTATTTTATAAATATTTTTTATTTATGTTTTAAAAAAATCAAAATCAAAATAAAAATGGATATCAAATATGTTTTACTTTCTATTTTTCTTAATAGAAACAGTTATCAAACAATTAAAGTTTTTTGTTTTTAAACCTTTTGAGTATTATAATAATATTTACTTAACTTGGGTTAAATTTATCTCTCCTCCCTCTCTCATTCTTCTTCTCTTTTTCTCTCATCTCTTCCATTAAAGCCCATTCATAACTCGAAGAAGCTTCAAGCCCACGAAACAGTAGCTTTAATTCGGTTCCAAATGGATCGTTTCCACCTATCTTCCTTGAATGGTTTTTTTTTAAACCTTCACCTTTCTTGTCTATGCTGATCAAGTTTTTTTTTTATATGAAAATGAATTAATTTTTTATTGAGGAAGAAAAACAACAACTGTTCTAGTTTTGCCGGCGTCCCATATAAACGATTTCACGCAGATGGGAATTTTCCTAAATTTCCTAAATTAAAAGATTATTATATTTTGTCTCCTTTTTCTAATTTGAATTTCATCTAAATTCGATCAATTTTATTAGAGTAACAAAGAAGAGTCTAATTGAGAATTATGGTTCTGGGTTATCTTCTTCAAACTTTAATTCCCTCTTGACATTAAAACGGTTCACTTGGAATAAATTATGGAGTTAAATCCAATTGTTTCTATCGGAATTAGAGCTTGGAAAAGTTAAAGATGAAGTTCTGCAATGGTTTTCATGGAAAAAAAAAGAGGAAGGGAGAGAGATTCAACCCAGGTTAAATAAATATTATTGGGTAAAGTACTCATTTGGTCCCTGAGTTTTAGAGGTCGTGTCTATTTGGTCCCTACGTTTTCAATTTGTGTCTAAGTGGTCCCTAAGTTTTGGATATTGTGTCTATTTGGTCTCTACGTTTCAATTTGTGTCTATTTGGTCCCTGAGTTTTAAATATTAAGTCTATTTGGTCTCTGAGTTTTCAAATTTTGTCTTAATGGTCCCTGGATTATTAGAAACAAGTTCAATTCTTCCTTAATTTGTTAACTCATTAACATAATATCGACTTAACGGTGACTTAAAATGTTTAATTAATCAAAATACTGACATGAGATTAATAATTATGTCAAATTTTAGGCCTAGATTGATGAAAGATTTAATCATATCTTCGTATTTTGACCAATTAAACATGTTATGTCAGCGTTAAGTTAATAATCTGATAAGAAGTTAACGAATACGTTAAATTAAAGACCAATTAAACTTATTTATAATAGTTTTTGAAAATCTAGAGACCAAATAGACACAGTATCCAAAACTCATGGACCACTTAGACACAAATTGAAAACGCAGGGACCGAATAGATACAACATCCAAAACTCAAGGATCACTTAGACACAAACTGAAAACGTAGGGACCAAATAGACAAGACCTCCAAAACTCAGGGACCAAAGGGGTACTTTACCCAATATTATTATAATATTCAAAAGATTTAAGAAATTATTAAAAAAATTCTCTATCCTTAATTTTGGATGAATTTTTCATCGAAAGTTGGCTTTTGAAAGTGTAGGGGTGATTTTTTTCAAATTAAAAATGTAAGGTGTAAATTAAAAAACCTTGAAGTTGCAGGGGTCATCCATGCATTTAACCCTTTTTTTTTCTTTTTTTTTAAGAAATAGATTTATATGGTAACTTTTCTTGTTTCTCTTTTTTTTAGAAACTCTTCTCGAAATTATGTAGAAAATTTAGAAACATCAAATTCTAGTTTCTTATTTCTCATTCTTGTTTCTAAAATTTTCAACACACACTACAAGAAAAATCCGTATTAGCGACGGAATATTAGCGACGAAGTGAGGCAGTAGTTCGTCGTTATAAGGAATTAACGACGTAATTAACGACGTAATTAACGACGGAATGGCTTGACGTTATTTTTGTCATCGTTAGACAAAACTAACGACGAACTTCCTCGTTATATAACGAGGCAAAAGTATTACATCGTTGTGATTCGTTGACTAGAATAGAGCGATGGTTTCCGTCGTTATAGTTCGTTGACTAGATTGTTGACAATCACGACGAACTATGTCGTTGGCTAGGGCAAAGTCTTGTTTGACTATAACGACTCATTTAGTCGTTCCTGGAATCAAAGTCATGTTTCACTATAACGATAGAACACGCCGTTAATAGTCAACAGTGTCTTTGACTATTAACGACGTAACACGTCGTTATGTTTATTTTTATTTTTTTAAAATTTAATTAGGGTTTAGGTTTAGGGTTTTAATTACAAATTATTGTGATTTGAAAATTAAATTCAATTACAAAAAAGAAATGAAAGTAAATTTAAGAAAAAATAATATTAGATAAATAATATTAAAAATCCCAAAATAATACAAAATAATGTTTTTTTCCTAAAGCCTAATCCCTAATCGACACGAGGATCGGATGGAGGATCGGGAGGAGGAAACCAAAACCTGAAGTCGAAGAACCCTGCCAGCGCATCTGCGCCATGAAGATGTCTATCGTTGCCTTCATCGACCTCTCGAACTCTAGCCTGGACCGCTCGGACTCATCGAGACGAGCCGTAATCCCCGCCACCTCGCTGGAGCCGTTCGTTGCTCTCTCGAAGCTCCGTAGTCTCGGCCAATCAAAGTAGTGTTGCTCGCGCGAGCTCGGCGGCCTCGGTCGAACGAGCCTGGGAAGACCGAGGCTGATCGGCATAAATGACAGGGCCGAGGTTACCGAGTCCAGGACAACGATCGCCTCGGGCGTCTCCCTCCTGCTGCCTCGAGAAAAGCCGACTCGATATCCTCCTGTGCCTGTGTAGGGTGTGGAGCTCCATAGCGATCGACGAGAATCGCCTAATAACGAGCCTGAAAAAAAACAAATCATTTTATTAACTAATATACTAATAATGAATAAATTTAAAAAAGAATAAACAATAATTAACACTTACCGCTTTCTCTCTCGCCTATCGTCTACAAAAGTCCGGTATCTCCACCTTTGGTGTGGAGACGGACAAACGACTCGGCGCCGATGAACCGGACGACCCAATTTTTGCTCCTGTGAATGTTAAAAATATTTAACGAATAATGAATAACTTACGAAAATAAAGTAAAAGTTAATTAATACGAGAAAATAACTTACGAGTTGTTTCTTGTGCTCGTATGTGGAGCGTGACCCTCCAGGTGCTTCGACGGGTTGGCATTACGGTTGGCGCTATTGATCGCCGAAATGCGCTGGGCATCCGCCTCGAGTACGGGCCAAGATATCTCGCCAAGTCCTCCACGAAATGTGGGCCGCTGTTTATCGGCGGGCGCGGCGAATATTGTAGCCGTGTCCCTGTATCGAATGCCGCCCGATGATGCCAGGGAGCGTATATGACCTCGTCGGTCGGCTCCCTCCTGGAATATCAAAATATTCTTTGAAAAAAAATTAACAGCGGTTTTGAAATATTATATATATGTGTATATATATATATATATATATATATATATATTTAAATATAATATTTTGAATATGTGTTTACCTTCCATGCCTCAAACATCCGCACCTTGTGCGCAGAGACGCTCCGCCAACGAGGGTGTCCCCGAGCAGAAGCATCTTCAATACCTCCGTAAATCTCCTCGAAACCTCACGGGATGGATGTAACCTATTGAAATGAAAAAGAAACATTGAAAAGTTAGAATTTGTAAACAATAAATGAAATAAGAATACAATAAACTAAACAAAACTTCTCGCCGCCTCCAACGACAAGCGAACCCTCCCCCGGAAATAGACATCCGGGCCGGCTCTCGCGTCGGGTCGATAAGCTTCGTCATGAACGATCGTGTCAGGGGTATCCCTAAGACGGACATCATCCTCCTCACCTGGGGCGACTCACTGAACCACCTGGCACCAGGTGTGCCAGGAAGGTCTTGGAGGCCTACGGGAAGGCATGACCTACAATACAATAATGAAGTAATTAAAATTCTAACCTATAAAATATATTAATTTCAAAACCAAATTAACATATAATTAAATGGAAACATACATACGCATTTCAAACTAAATTAACTAATTAACACATATACTTAAGTAAAAATAACTAAATACATATAATTAAATGAAAACGTACATAATAATTTCAAACTAAATTAACTAATTTAACATATAATTAAAAGGAAACATACTAATTTCAAACTAAAATAACTAATTAACATATAATTAAATGAAAACATACATACTTATTTCAAACTAAAGTAACTAATTAACATATAATTAATTAAAACAAAAATTAATTAGGGAAAACTAAATACATATTATAGACATTATCTAAATTACACAAAATTAAATTAAAGTTAACTAATTTTAAACTAAATTAACAAATAACATGCTAATTACAAATTTAAACTAATTATATGAAAACAAATATTAAAGTTGAAGAAACTTACTCGGATTCGTTCCAAGGATTGAGGTTTTTAAGAAAGGGAAAGGATTTTTAGAGAAATGGGAAGCAATTGGCTGAGGGAATCGAAGGAGGAAGAAATTTGGTTGAGAGGAAAAGAAGAAAAACGAGAGGAAGATGGTGAAAATGGAAGAAACGGTTCTTTTTTATAAAGGATTTAACGACGTCTTCCGGTCGTTAATCACTTAAAAACTCGTCGTGCGTGTTTTCATAACTACGAATACCTCGTTCTAGCTATGCGATTCGTCGTCTATGTTCTATGACGATGAACAACACGACGAAATGCATCGCGATAGCTATGCGATTCATCGTCTACGTTATAGTACACGACGCACTACGTCGTTGAATCAAATTTTCAAACAAAGTCAATGTGACTTTTCGTATTCATGGGCGACGAAATGCATCGCCCATTCGCGCCACAATTTTCGTGAAATTTTTGATCTTCGCTCCGTATTTATTACATTTAACGACGCATTCGGTCGGCGTGGAATTTGAACAGTTTCCCAAAAAAACTATCCGTTTGAGTTTTTACCGATGCCTTCCGTCGTTATATTCAATGTATATCTTAATATAACGACACAGGGCATCGTTATATTCAATGTATATCTATATATAACGATGCCTTTCGTCGTTAGTAGCATCCCCACACTTAGAAAAAAACATCCCACCATTGTGTTCGGAAGATTAACGACACATGGCATCGTTATATTCAATGTATATCTATATATAACGATGCCTTTGATCGTTAGTAGCATCCCCACACTTAGAAAAAAACATCCCACCATTGTGTTCTCAGGAAGATTAACGACCCATGGCATCGTTATATTCAATGTATATCTATATATAACGATGCCTTTCGTCGTTAGTAGCATGTTTTTTTTTTTTTTTGAATTATTTCCCCTTACACATAAATACTTCAATCATCGTAATCGAATCATTCATGTTTTTTGAATCAATGTTGTCTTCTTGATGTCTTCTTCGTTTGTTTCATCCTGGAGAAGAATCTTTGTCATTTTCAGGTGGAACATAGACATTCCCTTCATCAAAAAGTGTCTCCGATGCGTCATTCAACTGGACGCCAGCAGTTGTCGGAATTAATACCTTCATCGATTTCACGATTTTGCACTTCATCCTCCTGGAATGCAACGTAGTTCTCACTATTTTTATCAGGGAGGCCGTCATCTATTATCATCCTGTCTTACTTTACGGACAATTAACCAATCGGATAAATCTCGACGAGCGGGATAGTTTAAGTAGTAAACCTGAATTGCTTGTTGTGCCAAAACAAAACGATCTTGGGTGTGCATGTGTTTTCTCCTGGTTCACTTCAACAATTTTAAGATTGATATTATTGCGAACTCCACCTCGTTCATGCTGTTTCAAACCATGTGCGCTTAAAAACGATTGTACGTTTAAGACTCGGACCGCAAATTGAAGCTCAATAATCTCATCAATGATACCATAGAAATCTTCGCATTGTTCCCGAACACTTGACCCTTTATACATACGCCATTGTTGTTTGTTGCCTGGTTCACCTGAATGAGCTTTTGTTTGAAATCGGTAACCTTGCACCAGGATAAACGTGTAAGCTCTTGCAATTCTGGATGGACCTTTTGCGATCCATATTATACGTTGATCGCGATCGGAATTGTGGGATTGTCAACGTAATTGTAAAACCAGGAACGAAAATGTTTATCGATGATGTTCCCTTCTTCCGATTCATGTCTACCGGGATGCGATGGTCGTACACGTGAATTCACAAATAATCTACATAAAATTTATTAATTAATGACAATTTAAACAAAATTATTCATGTTAAATAAAACAAAACTCCATGAATTATAAAAACTTACTCAATATATGGCTCTACTTCCGCACATTTGCATAATAAGTACGTCTGGACGACATGGTACTCCTCATCACTTAAGTTTCTCCGCATAGATTTGCCTAAACCTTTTCCTGGTACGATAAACATATCCAAGTCGTTCAAGTCTACACCTTCTGAAACAGTGTCAACCACGTTACGGTTCACTGGACGAAAGTGGTCGGAGATATCTTTGGTCGAATGTCTGACGAACGTAGTTGTCTCGTGTACCAGTGCACGCATTACAAATCGATCCTTCCACTCGTGCTTTATTTCCAACAGTTTTTCTTCAATCTATGCAAATATCTAGAATTCGTGCGAGAAAAATAAATCTAAAATTTAGCATCATGTGTATTTAAATATACTAAAAAAGGCAATTAACATAATAATATTTTACCTTTCAAACGGGTACATCCATCCGTATTGAACAGGGCCCCCAAGTAGTGCCTCATACAGGTAGATGAACCTGAAGATGCTCCATAGAATCGAAAAATCCGGGTGGAAACATTCGCTCCGGTTTGCATATTATAACCTGGAATCTCTTGGTTTAATGATTCGATTGTCTCTCTTGTTAAATCTGCGCATGTCAAATCTCTGAAGAACACACTTAATCGCGCCAACGGTTCCCCAATGTTTCGCTCGAGGAACGGTCCGAAAGCAACAGGCATCAATCGTTGCATAAAAACGTGACAATCGTGACTTTTCATTCCGAAAACAGTATGACTCTGCACGTCAATGCATCTCGAGAGATTAGAAACATAACCATCGGGGAACTTAATCGATCGCATCCATTCAAACAATAATTTCTTCTCTTCTGTACTTAACATGTATTTGGCCTTGGCGTAGTGCCCATCTTCATCCTGGCCTAACTAACTGGGCGACGGCATATTTCTTGGATGTCATACCGTGCCTTCAGGTTGTCTTTCGTCTTATTTGGCACATTTAAAACTGTATTGAAGACATTGTCGAACACGTTCTTTTCGATGTGCATTACGTCCAAGTTGTGCCTGATTAGTAAATCTCCCCAATACGGTAAATCCCAAAATATACTTCGTTTCTTCCATCCACTTGTTCTTACCAGTGGCCTTGTTTGCAACCTCAACACCTATTTCAAGAATTTTTTTCATGCCAATAGAATCTAACCTGTGTAATATTTCGATTCCGCTATAAACTCGGGCGGCCCTTGGTTGCGTGCATTACGACCCTTATACCAATCTGTCTTGTTTGATCGAAACAAATGGTCGCTCGGTAAAAATCTTCTATGACAATCAAACCAACACGTTTTCCGTCCATGTTTCAAAGAGAAAGCTCCAGTGTCAATCATGCAATGAGGACAAGCAAACTTTCCTGGATGTGCTCCAACCTACGATAAGTTTAAATTAATTATACATAGTATTATGCAATGAAAATAATTTATAATTAATAAGCTATCGTGCTTACCGGATAACATTGAATATGCCAGGAAGTCACTTATCGTCCAAATTACCGGCTTTCATACGAAAATTTTGTTTTCTCGATACATCGTAAGTCAACGCTCCATTATTCCACAAATTAGCCACTTCAACAATAAGAGGTTGGAGGTAGATATCTAACCTTTGTTTTGGACTCTTTGGACCCTGGACGATAACCGTTAAGAATATCACAGGATCTTTCATACACATCGATGGAGGGAGATTATAAGGTGTCAACATAACAGGCCATACAGAGTATTGTGCACCGAAGCGCCCTGCGGGTTAAAACCGTCGATCACATAACCCCAATCTCACATTTCTAATCTCACTTGCAAATTCTGGATGACAACGATCCAAATGCTTCCACGCGTCGAGATCGGATGGATGTTTCATATGACCATCCTCTTGCGAATGCTCGTAATGCCATCTCATATGAGATGCCGTGACTTCCGATGCATACGATCGTTGAAGTCGAGGAGTGATCGGTAAATAAAACATACGAGTATGTGGAATGAGAGTGTGTTTACCTTGTTTATATCTCGGATGGAAACAGAATTTACAATTATGGAGACTCGAATCTCCATCACCCCAGAATATCATGCATCCGTTCGGGCAACAATCAATCTTCTCAACAGGCAACCCGAGACCCTCCACTAATTTTTTCGTGTCGTATAAACTTTCTGGCGTGTTGTTCGCAGGAGCGCAACGATGAAACCATTGTGCAATCGAATTAAAACCTCTCTCTGGAATATGATATGCCGATTTTATATTTAGAAGCTCGTCGTCGCAGACCCGGGTTACCGACATCACAACCCGGGTATAACGGCATACTTGCCGATTCGAGCATATGGTACATTCGTTGTGCTTCCTGGATTCATTTCCTCCTCCTCCTCTAGAATAGTTTGATTATCGTCTTGAGTATGATTAAACGTACCTTCGTATATCATATCTTGCATTTGTCCATACTCTTGTTGTCTTTCATCACGATCTTCTTCCAAATTCGGTATAGCATTTGAGCCGCTTCCTTGGTACAACACGGCTCGCTCCAACGCCGCATTATATTGATCGTCGATTCCCCTTGATAAACCCACTTGAAATAATTCTCCACAAACCCACGACTATACAGGTGTTTCTTCACATCAAATGAAGAATATAACTTCTTATTTTTACATTTTCTGCACGGACATCGTATCATTTTTCCATTACGATCAAAATCCTCTGTACTTTCACAAAACTCAACGAATTCTTCTACCCCTGCTACGAACTCATCGTTCAAATAGCCTTCTAAGAGACGAAAATACATCCATTCACGCATATTTTTTTGCAGTAGAAAAAAAAAACGAAAAGAAAAAAAAATGTTTCTGATGATGAGTTCTTTCCATTCCTGATGCACATATATATATTGTGATATACCGACGCTATTCGTCACTAATATCTAAATAACGATCGATTCCGTCGTTAATATGGCGGGAAACATTCCCTCCATAACGTTGGGCGACGCAATCGGTCGTCCATTAGCAGCGGAATGTTTCGCGCCATCGTATCTGACGACCGCATCGTTGTTTTTTAACGCGGTAAATTTTGGCGCCATTATTACCGACGCTAATCATCGTTAATACCAAATTATTTCTTCCATTAAATATATTTGATTAATGAGGCGACGGAATGGATCGCTAAAGTCAAACTTTTCCCTTGGGCGATGACTTCCGTCGTTACATTGGGACGTATTTACTTTTCGTCGCTATCGGTTCGTCGCTATTACGGCAGTTTCTTGTAGTGACATTGATAAACTATTTCATATTCTCGTTTTGACTTATAAAATATATTATAAATATCCATAAATTATATCGATATAATATTTTTAAATATTTCATTAAAATTGTAATATTTTCAATATATTTATATTTTTTTAGATGAGAAACACAAACAAGAAATAGTTAACAAACATTTTTTTCTTCTTCTAGAAATAAGAAATAAGAAACAATCACCAAATATGTTTCAGTTTCTTTTTTAAAAAAAAATAGAAATAAGAACAAAAAATAGAAATAGAGAAGGTTACCAAACGGACTCGAATTAGTTCCGTTACCGTCTCTAAGTGTATATTGTCTTTATTTCTCATGATGGATAAGTATTCTCTTCCCTTCAATCTCACGGTTGATGTTTGTAAAGGATTAAAATCGCCCATGCAAAATGTGACAAAGACTCATATCCGGTCCAAGAGTCCATGGAATGTTGGGAATGATTAAGGCCCAACAAGCAGGCCATGCGACACCGATGAATCAAGCACGGTCGGAAGATATAATCTGAAATACCTAACCACTCGCCAATGCCAATGATTGATGGAAATTGCAATTCGGGTTTAAAGGTTAGAATCGCTTTATCCTTTTATTTTTCTGTTTATTCTCTGATTTGTACTATACCAGAAGCCATGGAATTTAAATGTCATTGGCAAATGCATATATATTATATTATAGTCAACTAAATACCTATTTTTTAAATTATTATTGTGTTTATGAATCTATCTTTTTTAAATAACGTTTCTCAATATGTAATTTTTTTTTTTTTTTTTTTTCTTTTCTCTCATAGTCATGATTGGGAGACGAACGAGATATCATGTATGAACTTACCTTCTTATCCCTCGAGTTCTTGAGCACGTGACGTGCATGCACGAATAGTTTTTATTCTTTTTAATCCCAAAAATAGTGAAGTATTTGATTAGACAAAAAGAGTAAATGGTCATTAAAACAATGAAAATCTAATCACTTTTTTTACTCATGATTCTTTGAAACAATGTAAATCAAAATACCCAGAATTAAAAACGACTCTTAAACATCATTTTTATATCTTTTACATATATTTGTTCATAGGATTTGAAAAAAATAGATGAAACAAAAGTTTACATACAAGAAATTGCTTATAATCGGTAAGCGAGAGAAGCTTCACCCCAATAGATATTATATATTAAAAAAAATAAGAAAAAATGACAAATTATATAGTCAGTAAGCAGCCTAGCTTCCATGCTTATTGAGTAAACAACATAAAACTAAAGGATAATACTTAGAGAACAATACTTGGCTGCACCAAACCTATTAGATGCAGCGAAATGGGAAAAGAAATGTAAATAATATGTTTTAAAATAAAATAAAAAACACTTGACTGCACCCAATCAGCTTGGTGCAATATAATCTTGGTTGCACAAATTCCGTACTTAAATTCTTACTATTGAGTATGAGTTTGTATTCACCGTACTTATTACTTTTTAATAGGAAAAATATATATGTAAGTTTCTTTTAATAAATAGAGTCTCACTAATATTTTAATCAATAAGAAACTGATACGTAAAACGGTGAGTAAAAATTATACTCACTAACCCAAATACTCTATTAAGCTATAATTGATAGGTCAAAGATTGGCAATCCTTTTATAGTGTCTAAAGAATTAAGATTGAATTTTCTCTCACCTTTTGTGATATGATACTCGACCATTGTACCTAGCTCTTTTATAAAGCAATTTCCTCTCTCTTAAATAAAGCTATTTCCAGCTTTGGAAAAAGGGGTATTAGGTCATGAAAATGGTGCCGAGTTTTCCTAGATTTCCTCAACTTAAATTAAATTTAAAACTATAAAATTGATGAATTTTTTTTGGGAAATTTTATTGGGTGGCAGATTTTTATGTAATATTTGTAAAAATATCAACACAAAAAAATATTTGTAAATATAGCAATTTTTATCATGTTTATCAATGATAAACACTGATTTATGTGTTTATCAGTGATAAACATAGTGTAAAAATATATAATTCAATGTTTATCATTGATAAACCTAATAAAAATTTGCTATATTTACAAATATTTTTTTGAGCTTTTATTTTTACAAATATTACTATAAAAATTGCTAAATTTGCAAATGCCCCTTTTTTTAAAAAAAAATATGGTGATGGTGTAGCTTGTTTGGCATGTGTTTATTCTCATGGAGTTTTTCATGAATTCCAATGTCTTTTAGCTTTAGGTTTCTTAAACAAATTCTGTATCTTTTTAATTTTCTGTTTTATTCTTTTTTGGTTGGTGCAGCAACTTTCAGGCAGTCTGATAGGGCCTTTTTTTGACTCAAATAGTTTTTAATTTTAAAAGTATTTTAAGAAAACAATATATATTTTAAACCTGTTTAAAGTTTCAAAGTTTACAAAAGATTTTAAAATTCTTTATAAAAAAAAAAACAAAAGACAGTTAGGACTAGAATTATCTTTTTAAAAAATAAACGAAAATAAAAGGTCCATTTATTAATAAATGATTTACCGTATTTATGATCAACATGAGTATAATTCAATTGAATAGGTATTAGCTCTCTTCCTATAAAGTCAAATGAATCTCCCCTTTTAAATTGATGTAATATCTATAAAAAAAAATCTATTTTATGCAAAAATTAATAATAAATGTACTTAATTTCAATAGCAGTATTTTTATTATTAATTTGAAATTTCTTTCTTTGAAACTCAATATTTTGGTTGGAAATTTGAAGTGGTAAAACTAATTTACAAATCCCTAATCTTTATTTAATACAAGTATTTATACTCCCAAATCAATTTTTTCACAAGTTGTTTAGTATATGAGAATGAAAATGAGAGGTTTAGGAATATGCATCCTTTATTTAACGTGCATGAATGAGATTGTAAGTCGTAAGATATTGTTTAGTTTTTTTATTAATTAAATTATTATCTTTTATAAATTAATTAACAACATAAAATTATTTATGGAATTGGTTAAGTTGAACTTATATTAATTAAATTATTATTATTATATATATTAACTAACGTCATACAAATTGTTTTAAAGTTTATTATGAAGTGGTTTTTTTAAGTAAAACATTATTGGCCGCTTAAAAAAAAAGTAAAATATTATTGAAATTGAATTTATTTTCATACCATTATTTAATTTATAAAAATATAATAAATTAATTAAATAAAAAAAACTAAATCATATTGTTCAATATCAATCCTAAATATTAAACACATGTTTTTATTCTCAGATATCTCATTCTCAAATCTATGAACACCCTTTTAATTATTACTAGTCTTTTACAACATGTGTCGCACATGATATTCTTTCTAATATAGAAACATTTAAAAGTTGAACATGTTTTTTTTCTATACTTGATTTTTGTTTTATTAATTTTTAATTATTAAAAGTATTATTATGTTCTATATAAAATTTAAATTTTCGTATACTTTACTAATTCAATGAATTATATGTAATTTATTTTCTTTTTATTTAAGACAATTTTTGTAGTTTCTTTATTTTTAAAATTTATACTACCAAATAAACAATAAAATGTTTATTCTAAATCTACATATTTTTATTTTATTTTTTTAGCTAATTTATTTATTTATAGATTATTCATTTTATTATTTTCATTATAGTTCAAGAAATTATATTAGTTTTTTCTGTTTTATTTAAAAAAAAATTAAAAAAATATATTATTATAAAATACTTTAAAAATTTTAAAGTGTACTTAAATATTATAAAATATCATATCCTTACTAATTCAATAAATTATATTTTGCTATAGTTGTTTCTTTTTTATCTTAACTGTTTTTTTAAAGCAATTTAAGTTTTTTTAGTTATTTTAAAATTAAATTATCATCACTTTTATTAAATCATTTAATATTTAAACACTTAATTATGCTTTCTTTTTCCATAAACGAGTGATAAATCTAAACAATGAATAGTTATTCATTTTCATATGTTGTACTTAATTTTTCAACTATTTTGTAATTTGATGTTGTGAAAGCAATAAAAAACAAAAATACATATCAAATATGTAAAAAATGTCATTTACAATGTAATTTTTTTTAACTCCAAATTTTTTTTAAGGGTATATGAAATGTGACATGTAATTTGAAAATAAAAAATGAATATAGCAGTTAAAAATGTATATGATCATCTAATAGAAAAGTGGAGTATAAATACAATGACATGTTTAGTAATTTGAAGATATTAAAAGAGTATATATAAGGGTATATAGTAATTTCAAGATTTCTAAAAGAATATAATCGTCTAAAAATATTTCTCAAATATCTCAAATTTTATATATTAGGAGGCGTTTGAAGTGCGGGCATTGGCATTCAATTCCCATGGGTATTGACATTCAATTCCCATGGGTATTGGCATTCAATTCCCATTCCATTGTTTGATTCAACCTCTTTTACCATTGGCATTGGCATTCAATTCCCATCCAAATTTCCCCTTTATTTAACATTGGCATTAGCTTTGGCATTGGCATTTGTCATTGGCATTTAATTAAACTCTCTCCAATTTTATACTATTTGGTATTTCTAATAGGAAAAAAAAATATTATGAGTATTTTAGTAGGTTATAGTGAACAAGATAAAATTAAAAAATAATTTTTAATTAAAAAAATATACATATTTTTTAAATCAAAAATATTTTTTTAAAGAAACTCAATATATTATATATAATTAAATTAAAAAAATATGTTCAATTCTAATTAAAAAAAATATACATATTTTTTAAATCAAAAATATTTTTTTTAAAGAAACTAAATATATTATACATAATTAAATTTAAAAAGAATGTTCAAAATAATACACTAACTAATTTAGATAAATTTTACTTTATAGTACTTTTTTCAAGCTTAATTCCAAATACAACATTTTTTAAGGGTAAAATGCAAATGAGACCCATGTAGTTTTTCCAAATGCATGAACACTTGTGGTTTGAAAATGGTAAATCACACCTGTGGTTCCAAATTTTTTCAATCAAACCCCTCTCTTTAATGTCAAAAATTTTATTTTAGCCATAACCGCTTTCGTTTCAACTCCGATTTGGGTGATTCAAGATATTTTGGAATCTTAATTTCAGGATCTATATAATAGTCACTTCAAAACTTCGAAATGATTAATAAATAAAAGAGTTGATTGACATCAAAATACTAGGTATGATTGACACCGTTAACTCTTTTGGTTTTTGGTGATTTGAAAGTTTTGAAGTGACCATAGCGTAGAGACCAAAATGAGGATTCCAAAACATCTTGAATAATCTAAATCGGAGTTCAAACGAAGAAGTTATGATTAAAATAAAATTAATGACATTGAAGGAGAAGGGTCTGATTGAAAAAATTTGGAACCACAATGGTGTGATTTGCCATTTTTAAACCAAGGGGGGGGGATGGGGGTGTTCATGCATTTGAAAAAAACCACAGAGGTTTTATTTACATTTTACCCTTTTTTTAAATAACACGTTTTCACTTTTTTTAAATTAATAAATTTGTTTTATTATTAAACCCTAAATATTGAATGAAAACAATCATTTATTTTTTACCGTCAATTAATACCAACTAATTTATATAATAAGAAATTGATTCCTATATGTTTCATCAATTTTATTTAATGAAATAATATTTAAAAGGAAATTAAAAAAATCAAACTTATAAATAAATATAGTTGATAATTTTAATTTAATTAAATTTAATATTATTAATTATTTTTTTTCAATTTTTAAATTAAAGTTTATATAATAATTAAATAAAATAATAAATCATATTCCTTCCTACAAAAACAATAATCATATTCCCATAAACCAAATTCCAACACACTCCAAACACAGGCATCATATTCTCAGGCATTTGAATCATATTCCAGCACACTCCAAACACAGGCATTAAACTCCCGGGCATTTTATTCCATACTACTTATTCCCAGGCATCTAATTCCCAGGCATTCAATTCCGATTCCCGCACTTCAAACGCCCCCTTAATGATAAGGATATATATGGTGGATTCATAATTCCAATCCAAATAATAACTATAGATTTAGGATACCCATGAATATATTTCCAAACCCACACACTCGGTTAAATTAAAAAACTATATAAAAAAAAAGTTGAAAAGGGTAAGAAAGTAAATTACAAGAAAACAAAGAAGGGACAGTGGTGAATTCACTGAATTGACGGAATCCCCAAAGCGAGGAAATCAAACAAACTGTCTTATCTTTTGATAAAAACATTGGCTAAGCAAAAGCAAAAGCAAATATCAAGAATGAATGAATGTCTGATTCTGACATTTTGACTCTTCCAATTCTCTCTCTTTCTCTCACCTCAACTTTCATTCACTGCAGCCTTTGACCATATCTCAGCCGTCCATTTTTTCTTATTTTTATTTGTCCAATTTCCCAGCTGGCTTATGGCTGGGCACTGGGATTAAGAAAGAGCTTAGCCCTCTGTTTTGGATAATGGTGGATCCCATTTCTCCTCAATTATTCCAATGAAAAGTCAAAAAGGCCCCTTAACAACCTATGACTAGGAATGTTAGGTTTTCATTTACTTACCACGATAATTTTCTCTCATTTTTTAAATAAAATTCATTCATATATATATGAAACGATAATTCTTCTTTGTCTATAGAAAATAAGTTGTGATACATTAAAAATCCACTGTTAAAATAAAACTTGGCAATATAGTTTTCCATTTGAAGTTAATATTCTTTAAAAAGTAAGGTTCTAAGTATATGGACAAAAAAATAGTATTATTATTCTGACAAAGATATAACGGTATAAATAGTGATATAAATAAATCAAACTTAGATTATGAATTATTAAGTGATTGAATTGTATCAATTGAATCGTAGTTTTCTTAATAGTTAAGGAGAATGGTGAGAATGATATTTAAAAAAAAAATCAATGAGACTGTCACAATATAATTATTTTTTCATAACACTAATAATTAAATATGTAAAAGAGAGACGTGACATTGTGACATCCTCATTGAATGAATATAATCAGACCATCTTCAATGGATTATCAAATATTAGTATAGCTCTAGTGATAGGCTTCAATACTATTTTCTAATATGAGTCTCAGATTATTCAAAGTATATATTTTGTAATTTACTATATACTTGACAAGTATGGGAAAGAAAACCAAAGGATAAAAGCGACTCTTTACACCCTCTTAAACCAAGGGGTTTAGTTTGGTTTTGCATTTTAATCGCTAATTAATTAAAAAAATTAATAACAAAGGGGTTAAAAAAAGATGGTAATGTAGTACATTCACATTAATTAATTAATTAATATATTTCCTCAACTTCTTAAAAAGCTGTCTCTCTCTCTCAACCTTTATCTTTTTTAATGTTTCTGTCTCATCTCCAGCTCACCCGTTTAGATCGGATCCATCATCCCCAGTTACTTAAAAGAAATCACAATTTGAGGAGAAAAGCAAAGGCTGATTAATTAAAATTAAGAAATCCAAACTACAAATTATTACACAATTTAATTTCATTCATTTTCCTTCCCTCTCCTTTCTTTTTCCCCCATATTTTTCTCGCTTATTTTCCTTTCCCTCGAAAACCCAACAGAAAACCCGGGAAAATCTCCGACCCATCAATCCCACATTGAGCTTGTTCATGCCTAAACCATTCTCCATTTCATTTTTCAATTCCTTTTCTCAACTGGGTCTTCCTTAATGGGCAATGTTACCGGTAGTGTAGCTGCAAAATTTGCTTTTTTCCCGCCTGACCCACCTACTTACGACGTTTGTAGACTGGAAGACGGTAAGATCGTCTTCTCCGGCGTCACCGCCGATCGAAACGTCGACGTTCATTTGCTTGATACAAAGGGTGGGAATAAGATTGTTGCTACGTTTTGGAAACACCCTTTTGCTAGATTTACGCTTCTTTATTCTCATGGTAATGCTGCTGATTTGGGTCAAATGCATGAGCTTTTCATTGAGCTTAGAGCTCATCTTCGCGTCAATATCATGAGGTACTCTTTTACTGAGAAGGTTATTAGATTTTCATGTGGGTTTTTTGTTTTTTTATCAAATGGGTTCTGTTTTTTTACTTTTGATTATCCTACATCTTGTTGGATCATTTCTGGTTGTTTACTATTTCTTTATCTGCTAAATCCCATCGTTATGGTGTTTGTTTTATTTATTTTCCATCTTTTCTATTTCTGCAGCTGGGTTTGTTTTATTGTTTTGTGATTGTTGTTTATCATAGTTATAATGGAGGGAAAAAAGAAAAAAAAAACCTTGACTACGCTATCATTTTGTGTCTCTTTGTTACTATGAGTTAGATTCCTGAAAGAAAAAAAAAGTGAAAAGAAAAGGGCCGAAGAGTATCATTATGGCAGAGAAAATTCTGTAATCTTGAATGGAGATAGTCTACTCGTTCTGGTTTGGAATGATGTTATAGAATCATTTATATTCTTCTATTTTAGTCTTAGCTTGCCATTTTCTTTCTTGTTTCATTTGTCAGATTTATATTTTACTACTACATCTGCAGCCATTATATTCATTGTTGCATATATACATACTGATGTCTTTTCCAAAAGGGTTGCCATTAAAAAAAAATTCTTTCTTTGTACTTTTGTGGTGAATTTCAGTTATGACTATTCAGGATATGGAGCATCGACCGGTAAGGTAAGCAATTTTTCTTTAAGCGTCTTTTCGCGTTAAATTATGAGATTAAATGTTTTACTAATGCCCGTGAAATGATTCTGCACCCTTTGTTATTCTGAGCTTGTGGTTGCAACTTGCATAATAATGAAGTTTAATGGTTATGCTCCAGCTATCTGGATGGAGATGTTAATAGGGAAAGTTGTTTAGGTTATGGGGAACAGAGAATTTATTTTGATGCATCTACCTATCCATTTCATTTATGTTCAACTGCCCTTTCTATTACTGATTAATGGGGTCTATCTTTGGTTTTGTTAGCCATCTGAGTTCAATACTTATTACGATATCGAAGCGGTTTACAACTGTTTGAAAAGTGAATATCAAATCAAGCAAGAAGACTTGATTTTGTATGGACAATCTGTGGGGAGTGGACCAACTCTGCACTTAGCCTCTCGCCTACAGAGATTACGAGGTGTTGTTCTCCACAGTGCCATCCTTTCAGGCATCCGAGTCTTGTATCCAGTGAAAATGACGTTTTGGTTTGACATATTTAAGGTGAGCTGCATTTGGGTTGTTTGCTGTATCCCTCCTTCCTTCTATCGTGTTTTATAAAGAACTCAGTCACCTCTTGATGTCTAATATTTTCAGAATATAGACAAAATAAGGCTAGTCAGCTCTCCTGTTCTGGTTATACATGTAAGAACACTTTTTCGTCGGGTTCTTGTCTTTGGATGTGTTAGGTGATGCATATATACCTATAAAATTGGATCAATGTGCAGGGAACAAATGATGATATAGTTGATTGGACCCATGGAAAACGGCTGTGGGAGCTTTCGAAGGAAAAATTTGATCCGTTATGGGTGAAGGGTGGGGGGCACTGCAACCTTGAAACTTATCCAGAGTACATCAAGCACCTGCGCAAGTTCGTTAATGCAATGGAGAAACTCTCATTCACCAGACAGCCAAAGAGGCAACTCACTTCTAACCCAAGTATTACAGAAGCCAAACATAACAAATGCTTGAGATTTGGAAAAAAATAGTCAACCTTCTTTATCATGATTGTAAGTAGGGATTCAAAACCAAGATAGTTTCGTTGCATTTGCCACCCATTCTGCACTTGCTTCGTGAAGCGTCGATTTTCGACAATCAAGCTGTTCGGCTTGCTGTATTTCTTAAGATCATGAGCTGAATATGAATTATAGATTAATTTCCTTCTCAATCCGGATCATATCTGATCACAATATTTTTCCACAAAAAAAAGTTCTCTTCATCTTTATGATGGAAAGCTGTTGAACCAACAAAATCCAAGGGAACACCGTTTTTGATCTGGACTTCACATGTAAGTTAGCAGAGGATTGGGGTGTTGCTTAATGAGTATCATCTGTTTCAGAGAGAAATGTAATGATGTGCTTTCTTTTGCCTTTGATCCTATGATCATGTTTCACACTTGTTGAATACCATATATTTCACTGTAGAATTGTAACTTGTTTTCTTTGTTTTCCTTTTCTAATTCTAGTTGTCTTTGTTGTGTCGGGACTCGGGACTTTGGGTAATGGTTTATATTATATAATATGTGAAGGGGATTCGAACCTCTAACTTTGTAAAGTAAATACAAGTATCTCAACTATTGGGTTAATTCCCGATTGACGAGTAATCAAAATTCAGTTGATAAAAATTTAGTTTTTCTTTTTTTCAAAACAAATGGTTTCTTAGACTCGAGTCTAGCCAAACATACATATAATATATTCCACATTGTTAATTTTTGTTGGTTAGAAATCAACAACGTAAGTGCCCGTGTCGTAAACAAGTAATAATGTGAAGAAAAGAGTACCGTTCGTTCCACGAGGATTAGTTGTACTAATTACCAAAATCAATCTAACTTTGATAATATCTGAAAGACTAACAAATAATGAATAATAAAAATGGGTAATGTTTAAAAGATAAGAAAAAGAAATTGAATGAGAACGAATTAATAAGATAAAATATCATCAAGCAAAGAAAATCATTGATGATACAGAATTATCAAGAATATATCTACTCCTAATTAAATTAACAATGAAATAATTCATGTTTCTCAACTTGAATTATCACTATGAATAATTTTTGACAAGCATTAAGAACAAAAAAAAATTTATGATTAAAATGAAAATAAAGAATGAAAGAATCTAGAAAAATGTCCCAATCAATTCCCTTGGCTACATCAATACCTTAGTATAGAGAGTTTAGTTCATGTTTAAACTAAAAAGAACCAATGTATATAATGATAAAAGATATTAAACAACAAACGGTTATGGAGGATGGTAAATCTTCACTAACTTCTCAGCTTTCGAATTATGGTCTTTTCTTCCAAATGCCTCTTGTTTTTGCCTCCTCTGTCACCTTCTTCTTCTAATTCAAAACCCCTCTATTTTATAAAAATAAGGGTTTCTTCCCATAAAACGATGTAGCGCCTAGGAATTTAGAACGTCTCCTCCGCATGCATGGGCATGTTCTTCAGCACAAAATATGGAGAAAAAGAATCATTTGAAAAAATTAGGAGCCTAGCGCTAGCGCCTAAGGCTCCTAATTTTTCCAAATGATTATTTTTCTCTATATTTTGTTGAAAAGTCTCTTGTCATTCAATAACTGTAAAATTACATTAAAATCAATTAAAATTGCATAAAACTAACATACATCCATAATATTTGATAATAAAAAATGATGTTATAAAAATGACCAAACAATTTTACTAAATTTCGAATCAGTTGCGTAATGATGCATACTTGAGTAGTCCAAAAAAACATTATAAACCAAAATGATGAAACCCAACTTTTATATATAATGAAGCTATTGATTAATTAAGAAAGTTTTACTCCTTAAGAAATTCAGCCCTTTTAGCCCAAATGCGCTTCTTCAAACCCTTTTAAAAACAAAGTCCAAATAAAAGCCTAAATTATTATACATGAAATTGTACATGTGGTCCAGAGGCAGCTCATGGTCAAAGGAACTTACGCCTTAGCATATTCTTCGACTGAAAGTTTTGTCTTATTGGATAAAGCCAATATAAGGATCCAAAGTACAATATTTGAGTATATCTAGTTGGAGGAATATCTCCCAAAGTTAAAAAAAATAAAATATTAACTCCTCATACTCTTTTTTTTTCTTTCAATTGTTTAGTGTTTTATTCTTTTTATTATTTATTTAACTTTTATAAACTAAAAAATAAATTGGTTCTCAAATAATTTTACTTTTTAAAAGTTATTCTTACAAGTATATCAATTATTATGTGATCGGTAGTCGTCGTGGCGTGGTGCGTGGAACCCAGGGGTGCGACAGGACAGGCTCCCGAATTTTGGGGGCCCCAAATCTTGAATTAAAAATTTAGTATTAATAATATATAAATGAGAATTTATTCTAAGTCGTGTTGGCTGACATTCTCTCTATAATATCTCTATGTTCTCCGCCGTTATGAGTTGAGTTCGATCCCAATATAGGTTCAAAGTTCAATTTTTATATTTTTTTTACACTACTTTGATAATTTTATGTTATTCTTTTATTATATTATTTTATTGATATTATGTTTTAATAAAAATAATTTTTTTTTATATATATTTTTGTGATTTTTTATATTAGGGATTATATAATCGATGGTCCAAATTTATATATCGCACTAGACCCTTATTTTTTTAGGAACGACCCTGTATTTGATGATAACGGTCAGAATTATCATTCTCTTAATATGCAATCTAAAAATGACTATTGATTACAAATGCCATATGCGTTTTGTTTGATTTTTCTATATTCTATATTCTAGGATCTATAAATCGTTTTTTTTTCTCTCTAGTTTTTCATAATACATTATCCATCATCCTTTGCCTACATTCCATCATCCTTTGCCTACATTCCCTATTATTTAGTGCTCATTTATGATAATTTTTAGAAAATGTTTAAAAGGGTTTTTAAATAACAATTAAAAAGTTTTTTTAAACGCTTTTAAAAAAACTATCCCTGTTGAGAATCTCATATAAAAAAAGAAACTAATAATGTTTATAAGATACATGAGCTACTCCTCTCATTGTCAATTGATTTTGAGATGGAACTCATAATATCAAGAATCCCAAACGAACACTTAGAAAATTGAATACACCATACATACATACATATATATATATATATATATATATATATATATATATATATATATATACATACATATATATATATATATATATATATATATATATATATATAGTTTTTCAATTCTAATCAAATTTTATTGAATGAATTAGCTTGAATGCTTGTATGGAATAACTACAGTAGAAAATCTACTAAAAACAAGCTTCTTAAAAAAAAACATTCATACAATGGACATTTACAAATTTAGCAAATATTTTAGTAATATTTGTAAAATTATCAGCTCTAAAAATATTTGAAAATATAACAAATTTTGATTTGATGTATCAATGATAAATATTGAATTATATATTTTTACACTAAGTTTATCAATAATACACACATTAATCACTGATTAACATAGTAAAAATTATGACATTTATAAATACTTTATAAAATTAATATTTATAAAATTAATATTTTTACAAATATTACATCAAAATTTGACACCCAATGAAATTTCCCTTCATACCACCCCTTTCCATTTTTTCTTTCTTGAAAATAAGAAAAGATGACAAATAATGAAAATTTATGTGTAGTACGACGTAACGAAGAAGCAATAACTAAATGGATCAGTAAATTACATTTTAGGCATATTGAGATTGTTTTACGATCCTTATTTGATTAAATTCATTATCTATTAAAAAATTATATAGAAATTGATTCTCCAGTGTAAATTAATAGAGTGTTTTTCCTTGTAATTTCACCTTAACACCAATATATGTAACAAAAAAGGAAAATTATTGACATTGCAAGGATTCAATTAATTAAAATTAATATGATGCGTAAATAGTTGGAGAAATTAAAAAAAAAGTATCTGACAGCTAATAATGATTTGATCAATTTCTAAGAAAAAAAAGAAGCGAGGAAGAGGAGAGGGTTCATTTTGTTTGGTCCAAAAGTTTAGGAAATGAAAGGGAATCAAAATATGACTAATTATTCAAAAGGTCAAACCAATTCCTTGTGGTACTTAGCTGGCCTCTGTCAAACCCATTCCCCCTTTCCTCCAACACACACCATTTATTTCATCATTAAATCTTCCAAGTTTAGCACATGGTTTTTTTTTTATCTCAAAATAAAAATAAAAAGATAAAGAATATTCTTGTAGATAATGCCCGATTCGATGATGGGAACGAAGACGGGTAATCCCTGCCCCGCCTCATTGTAATTCCCCATCCTCTTCTTTCTTTTGGGAAAAAATATTTTCTTACCCGTGAACTTTAAGGGTATGATCAATTTTATTTTTTAACTTTAAATGTTATCAATTTTAACACTAAATTATATAAATAGTTGTAAATTTAATCTTATATTAATTAGTTGTTAAAGATTTCATATGTAAATTAAAAATAAAGTTTATATATATATATAAAGAGTAGGCTACCAATTTAAATGATTTGAAAAACATATAAAAAAATTAAAGTATGTAGATTTTACAAGAAAGAGTTGCAATTAATAAGATAATATTATGTGATTTGATAACTCATCGAGTTTCTTTTCTTGTTTTAGTTTATGGTCTAATATTTTTTAAATTTTAGAAAAATAATGAAAGTTAGTGCAAATAGTAAAAGAGGTGTTAACAGAAGGTTAAACTCGCAACTACTTATATAGTTTAAGGTTAAAATTGATGACATTTGAAGTTTAAGATTAAAGTTGATCTTAATTCCCCTAAAGTTCAAGGGTAAAAGTTGATTTTTTTTTCTTTTTTTACTTTACATTTTATAAGATAAAAAATAATAAATGCACTTAAAAAAAACTATAAATTATTTTTGAATTATCAAGAAAAAAGTTGTATATATTTGGTTTTTTTTTTTTGTGGACATAATATATTTAGTTTATTTGATAAAGTGTAATGGATTGTGTATACTTTTTTTCCTCCATGAATGCAAACGGTCCAATTTTCAAAACTTTTAATTTATATATATAATAAATCCATTTTCAATGTTTTTGAAATATTTATTTAATCTAAAATAATATATACCCTAGTACATATGGATGCATGTGAATTTAAAGTATAATTCCTTCCTTACTCTTAATTTGTTAAAAATTGCTTTTCATGGCATAGCTTATGGGTTTGAAGAATAATTTTCAAAGGCTTCTCATCCAATAAGATTGCTCACTAAGATGATCCATACAAAGTCAACAAAGGAATCTCTCTTGTCCATTGTTCAAAACTGGATTGTTTAAGTTCAATTTGATTCTTGTAAAAGTATTCTTTTTCCATATATAATTAGTACGAAAAATAAATTAATTAATTAACAAGTGAAAAAGTGTTGAGAAATTTTATAAACTATGGGCAAATTATTGGACTCTTTGCCTTCAATGGGGAACGAATAAGGTCACTTTATTAGAAGTCAAAATGATAGTTCTCTGGCTTTGTTGATAAACTTTAAAAAGAGATGTAATAATTTATAATTGTGAGAATTGTAAATCTAGTTTACTTGATTTGTAAATTAAATTCTTACAATTTAAAGTCATTTTTAAATATCATCATGATTTATAAAATTATAATTCATATTATTTTACCAAGTAATTTTAACTAATTTGGGATATATATTTATTTTACATCTATCATTTATTTCAATTCTTTAAAAAAAAATCGAAACAATTTGATAGATGTGTATGAATCTTAGAAAAATTGATCCTTGGGTTGGATGAAGTCTTTAGGAGACAGACATAGTTTTCTAAGGATATGAGTTTTTTCCAATCCAATGTGATGTTTAGTAGTTGATGTAATAATCAAGAATATTCAGTTTTATTTATGCCGACATTGCTATGTTGGTTGGTATAAATAAAGTGTAAAGTGCCAAAATTCAGTTGCATCATGAGTATAATATTAATCCACATTTTATTTTGAATTTTAGTTTTGGTTGAGTTTGAGATAAATTTTGAGGCAAATGGTTTTAATAAAACACTTTTTATAAAAAAAAAAAATTATGCTGTCTTAGGGCGGAGCTAAATTTATTTTTCTAAGGAACAAAATTTATATAACTATCTTTAGAAATTATACGAGTTAAAATAGATAAAAAATATTAAAAATTGATTTTTTTTAGCTTTTTACATATAAAACATTTTTTTTAAATGTGCCCCTGCCCCTGATGTTGTCAAACGTCCTAAAGAAAGTTGAAAAGTAAGGTTAGTAAATGAAAAACACTTCAAAATTTACCCTTAATCTGCCTAACACGTTTCTCTTCCTTCTTTCACTTTCTTGTGTCGTTAGATCTACTTTTACCCTCATCGACAAATGCAGGGAATGAAGTTCATTATTAAAAAAAAAAAAAATTAACACCTTCTTGCTCTTTAGGATGAAACCAAGATCAAAATATGATAGATTGAAATAAATGGACATAAGTAAAATTACACTTAATGTTTTTTGTTTGTTTTAGTATTGGTGATATTATTCAAGTACTTGATACATCTGTTTTAAAAATTAGCTAGTTTGATGTATTTTAGGAAACAAAATATATAATATTTATAATTACACTTTAAATTTTATTTTGAATGTGATTTATAACTCATAATCTATATTGTATTCAAAATTATCATCTCATGAATTGATTTAAGAATGACTACAAATATAATATAATTAAAATAAAATATTATGAAAATATAAATCAATCAATAATTATTACGAGTATTATCAATATGTAAATTACCTCTTCTCATAAAAAATATAAAATAAAAACTGATTAAGAGTTATTTGAACTTTTTAAATCAATTAAATGAGAATAAACTTTTAAAGACTAATTTTAAAAAGTCATAAGATTATTTAGTATTTTAACCCTTATTCATAAATTTATGATTAAGAAAAGTACAAAAAAAAAAAAAAAAAAAAACTTTGAACATAATTTAGCTAAATTATCGTGTCAAAAGTTTGAAAACAATTAACCCATATCTTTACCATTACTCCTTTTCCTTTCCTTTTCTTTTTTTTTTGAAAATACTATATTTACATTTGCTTTTGTGATAAAAAAAAATGCATAAATTCATGAGAAAAAGTCTCATTTTCTAGGTGGAACCAGCGTTTGGATTTTAAAAAAACGAAAAAAAATTGAGGCCTCGTTATCACCAAAAGGCTGCATTTGTTTCTGGGAATAGAAATGGGACCCACGTGGGACTAATATAAGCCAATAAAATGATGCAACGTGGCAGTAGTTGGCATGTTGCGTACAGACCTCGAGGTTCTGTCTCATTTTGTACGTTTGTTGCTTTTTAGTTATAAACCAACTGATTTACTGCACATAGCTAGAGAAGACCCCCTTCTTTCTT
This sequence comes from Gynostemma pentaphyllum, assembly GCA_028015215.1. NCBI lineage: Eukaryota > Viridiplantae > Streptophyta > Magnoliopsida > Cucurbitales > Cucurbitaceae > Gynostemma > Gynostemma pentaphyllum. Next base: position 15,890,569 of record CM051351.1, on the reverse strand, counting down.
CCTCCTTTTGTCCTTTTGGAATTAAAATTTCATTCATAAGTTTAATTTAATGCGGTTAATTTCTATAATCCAAAACTGTTTTAGTTGTCAATCTGAATATAATTCATTCGATTGCTGTAATCTTTAGGTAATTATAAGTTTGAGTCTACTCATTTTAAAAAAAGTGTTGTTTTTATTGAATATTAATTCTCTTCTACTAATTGCAATCGAATTTCAATTTATAAGGTCATCCTTAAAATTAAAACTAATAATAATATGATGTTTATGGGAGTAACTTTTTTATTTGTGTTATAAGATGATATAAATGATTGGGGAAAAATATTGTAATAAATATACCTGAAGAATATCTACCTCAGAATTTAAATGATTGATAAATGTCTCTATTCATAGACTTGGAAAGTTGATTATTAGTAAGCAAATAGAATTTTTTTTATTATCATAAAAGATTGCTTTGAATTTGAATTTTGGATATAGTTGTAGATGGACCACATACTATGAAATAGTCATTGGAGTGCTAAGTAGAGACATGTTTTTTTGAAAGTTTTTTTTTCTTCTTAAATAACATTTTATGAATAGGTATTATCAAAAATAGTAAATTTTTATTTTTACTCCCTTAACTTAAAACTAGCGTGAAATTCAACCCACACAAGCTTTTAAACAAAAATGTCATACTTGAAAATTTAAAAAATGTTTACTATTTTTAAAAATAACTATTAAAAAAGCATCAAAATCTATTATAATAATCTTTTGATTGCATATCAATGACACATTTAAAAGAAAATAAAACGTAATTTTAAAAGGGAAAAGAGGTATTTTCCTTATATTTTAGATGGAAACATAAAACTTTCCATTTATTAGTCTAAATTTTTTTTTTTTGAAGTCAATTTATCAGTCTAAATTATTGGACAAACATTCATTAGTTAGAATAATATATTTTCATATAAAACTAAAACCATACAAAAACTCAGCTAAAATTAATAATTTAAACAAAGGTTTTTGACTTTTATAAGGAAATTGCTCGGCCCAATTGTCAGTTTTTGACAAGAATCAATCAAAGGAATTAACTTCCTTTCAGGAATGTAATAATAATAATAATTTTTCAAAAAAAAATAAAATAATAAATGAAGTTCCCTTTTAAAACATCCATCAATAATAACAAGATTCTAAACATGATGTTTTTAACTAAATTGGTCTTAAATAAAATAAATAAATGAGACAAAAGCTGTTTCTGTTTCATACACAGAATGAAAAAAAAATCATGACTTTGAAACAGTATGAAAGAAAGATTGGATTTTGATTATCAAAGCAGGGGATTTAATGCTTTGGTCACTAAGTAAAGTTATGGAGTTTGTGAAATCATCAACTGAAGAAGATGTAGACTTTTGATTTGACTGACTTTTTTTTTTTTTTTTTTGTAATGAAAAAAATTCATTAACTTTGACTGTAAGAAGAGAAAGAACCAATGGGGTAAGAGATTAATGGCTCTATTTTAACTCTGCATGTAAATATAGAAACATAGAGAGATTTATTTTATGATCTGATTGTGGACAATAGACTCCCACTCTCAAAGAAAAACCAAAGGTCTGAAAAAATGGAGAGATAAAATGAGAGAGAGACAGAGAGACAGAGTTTACTTTAATGAGAGAGAGAGAGAGAGAGAGAGACACACAGAGTTTGCTATTTGCCCATATTTTAGTGAAGGGGGTTTTTGTGTTCTTCTTTTAGACAGAGAAAAAAAGCCCAATTTCACAGGGGAGAGAGAGAGAGAGATATCCCATTAAAATATTTAAAAAGATTTCTGTTTTATTGGATTGAATTTCTTCAACCTGTTCTGGAATCTGGCCATCACCATCATTGGCCATTTTATACGGCTTTACTTTCTGTCTTCTCTCTCTTCTCTCGGCTTGGCTCGGGCACTTCCTTTTTTTCTTGTTCTTTTTTGATCCCCAATCAATTTTTTCCTCTAAATCTTTCTTTGCCATCTGGGTTTTGTGAAAAGGGCTCAGAAAACTTTGTACCAATATCAAAAGTTGATCTCTTTTTTAACTGGGGTCTCTCTTTTTGTGCTCATCTTACTACTTTTCATTCTCTTGTTCACCATGACTGTGGAGAGTCAAAGCTTTGGTTTTGTTGGTGAAGATGGTTCCACTGATCGTTTCCCAGTTGGCATGAGGGTTCTTGCTGTTGATGATGACCCTATTTGCCTCAAAGTATTGGAGAATCTCCTTCGTAAATGCCAATATCATGGTTTGTTTTGCCTCTCACCTTTTTTCAATTAAAAAAAAGTTCTCTCTTTCATATTTTGTTTTTCATTTTCCTTGCTAATCTTACTCCTGAATTGTTCAATGGAATTTTTCACTAATGTGATTTCTCCTCAAAATTGGGGGCTTTGTTGACTAATATTACAACATGGTTAACCACAGAATCCCATTTTATTCGGATGTATTTTTGGGATTTGAGATTCAAAATCTTTCAAATAGTTCATAAGACACACTGTAATATGTGATTTTATGCAGTTACAACGACTAAGCAGTCTGTTCAGGCTCTGAAAATGTTGAGAGAAAATAGGAACAAATTTGACTTGGTTATCAGTGATGTGAACATGCCAGATATGGATGGTTTCAAGCTTCTTGAGTTGGTGGGGCTTGAGATGGACCTACCTGTCATCAGTAAGCTTCTCTTCATTATCACAATATCATATGCCTTGAGAATTCCCATATGTTTTTTATGATCATTTTTTTTTTTTATGGTTATGTTGTTCAATAGATGTAATAAATGTGTTCTCTTTATTACAGGGAGTTTTGATCTGCATTAATTGTCTTATTCAGAGTAGGGGATGAGTTGGTTATTAACTTTTTGCATTTTTATGATTGTGTGTTTCCTAGTGTTATCAGCTCATAGTGATACTGAGCTTGTTATGAAGGGGATTTCACATGGTGCTTGTGACTACCTGTTGAAACCCGTCCGAATCGAGGAGCTGAAAAACATTTGGCAGCATGTAATTCGAAGAAAGAAGAAAACCAAGTCTCCTAATCAAGATAAGGCTCGAAATGGAACCAGTGAAGTTGAACACGGTATCTCATCAACAAGTAATGCAGACAATGCAAAATTCAACAGGAAACGGAAGGATCAAGATGAAGAAGAGGAAGAAGAAGGAAAAGACGACGAGCTTGATAATGACGACCCTTCAAACCCGAAGAAGCCTAGGGTCGTATGGTCAGTTGAGTTGCACAGGAAGTTTGTTTCAGCTGTTAATCAGTTGGGTCTTGAAAGTAAGTTGGTGCATAAGACTATATTAGTCGTTCTCCCAATATGATACTTAAAATACTCTCTTCTCTCTTAACTCTTAATGCAGAGGCTGTGCCAAAGAAAATCCTGGATCTGATGAATGTTGAAGGACTCACCAGAGAAAATGTGGCGAGCCATTTGCAGGCATGGATCCTCCTTCATAATTGGAAGCTAGGCTTTTTTTTAATCACGCTAAAAAAAATTCTATTAATTTTGAGTTGAGTGTTAAATTGGACTGATAAATCTTCTGTAGGAAAGATTTAGTAATTGGGAATTATATAATCAGATTTGAACTTTTGTACTTTTACTAGACAGCATAAAAGATTTCAACCAACATACAAATTGAGGATCAGACCATTCAATGACAAAGGGTGGGGGTAGCTTTCTTGAAATTTAGAAATCATGTCTGACAGCCACCCTTATACTTTTTGCATGTCATATTGCAGAAATATAGGCTCTATCTGAAAAGGATCAGTAATGTGGCATCCCAACAAGCTAACATGGTTGCTACATTTGGGAGTAAAGATGGCACTTACATGCGCATGGGCTCACTTGATGGATTTGGAGATTTTCATAGCTTGGCAGGATCAGGACGGCTTCCAAACTCTTCATTATCATCATATTCACCTGGTGGAATAATCGGACGGTTGAACTCCCCGGCTGGAATGAACCTGCGTGGGATTGCTTCTTCTGGACTGATCCAGCAAGGCTCACAAAATTTGAACTGCCCTATAAATACCTTGGGAAAACTCCAGCAAACCATGCTGCCTACCAACCAAACTACGAGTCTACTGCAAGGAATTCCAACGTCGCTAGAGATCAGCCAGTTGCAACAGACAAAGTCCACTGCTCCAATTGGTGACTTCAATGCCATTACTGAGACATCAGTGTTTGCAGTTCCTAACAACTTCTCTAATACTAGAGTGAATGTTGGTATTTCAAGCAATGCTGTTTCCTGTGCCCCTTTGATGTTACACGGAGGCATGCAAGGATATGGAAATCAAACTTCCCTTAGGGTGGATCCTTTGAACTCAGAAGCTTTTGACATAGACATCAGTGGTTCTAATTTTTTGGATCCTGATCCTTCTAATGATAATTGGCAGGGTGCAGTACAATTATCTAAATTCTCAACATCTTTGACACCAAATGAAGCTTATCCCAATAATCATTTGCATGCAATTAACTCAAATGTAACTTCTACTCGCTCTACAATTGGAAACATACCGGTTGATTTTTCCTCTAGAAGTGCTGTTTCAGCTACCTTACACAGTTCAAGAGATATGCAATGCCAGGAAGGCGTGGTTGGCGATGTTATTCAAGCTAGGAATACCATGCCAGGGCAAAGTTGGGAAGAGTATAAGCACGATTATAATCGAAATCTACAGCATAATTTTGGGGCAATGAATTCTATGGTTTCTACCAATGGTATTGTTAGCCCCTTGAGCCAGAGTTTCAACCAGAATAGTGCAGTATGTGATAGGAAGATTGATTCATCTTTAATTACCCCATCAAATGCTATGGCTCTATCACTTGGACAACATAAATTTGGTGCTGACGCAAAGATGAATGCTGATGGAAACTACCTCTTGAGTCAAGAAAAGTCGCATGGAGGATTGATTCAAAGCAGCTTTGAGTCCTTGGATGATATAATGAATGTGATGATCAAACGGGTATAGTCAAATATTCTTGCTAAATAATTTTTCTATTGAATTCTGAAAAAAATTGCTTTGCTATGCAAAGTTTATATAACTGGATATTCTTAAATAAACATTCAAAGCAGCTTTAACTGTTCTATGCTAATGCAATTCTCCCCTTTGTTATGGTCAGTCGACTTGTTACTTTCTGTTATTACTATACCATTATGATTTGTCAAGCTGTGATCGAGTGTACCGAAGTTTCTCTCAATTCCCGCTGTGATTGTAATGATACCAAGTAGGGGCACTGATTAGTTTGCAATGATCGTCTATGGAACTTTTATCACACCAAGATAAGTTATCATCAGAAAAATAACATCTAAACAGTTTAGCCTATTTATTAAGCAAGCATTTGGTTTTGTGCAACATGGACAGGTCAGGGTTTAGTTTAGTTTCCTCCTTGCGTGCTTCTAATTCTATAGAAGAAGTTTACCTATAAAGTAATATTTGGATAAAAAGAAATTGATGGTTGAATACCCTTTGAAAACATGGGTGCATATTTGTTTATCTAAAGATTTATCCTGGATAATTTTTTAATGCTGCTATGGATTTAAGACCATGTTATGCACCATTCCTGATCATTTAATGAAGTTTTATCCTTGAAAGCTTTTCTACGTCGTTATATATATATATATCGATCTAAGACCATGTTGTGTATATAGCTCCTGATCACCTAATGACAGGATTCTGCATAATGATGCAGGAACAAAATGAAGTACCAGTAATGGGTGGACAATTTGGATTCTATAATGACTCATTCGGATCATGCAATTGAGACACCGTATTCGCTGACTGGATTTGCTAGTCTTTCTTTTTACATGGTTCATGTTCATCTTTCCATCCATCTTCTGAAACAAGATTAAAGTTTCAAGGTTGCAATTACAAACAGCAGCAGATTGTGTCCTCTGTTTCCTTGTTCAAAGAATAATGACAGGACAAATTCACAACTTTCCCTTGCTTTCCATACCCTTTTTGCCTCCTTGTTTTGTTATGTATATTTGAATTTCACTCCTTAATTGCTTGATAAAGAAAGTTGCTAAAAATGTGATATGGGAAGCCTAATACTTAAGACACTGCATGTGAATTGTATGCAAATTTTCAGTGTTGCTTTTTGTTCGGGGAAACAATGACTAAGAAAGTTGCTTGAAATGTAATATGTAGGCTGTTTTCACAGTTCAAAATTTGAAAATTTAGGATAAAAACATATTTTTATCTAATTAAAATTATCATTCATTTTATTATACATCAGAAATCATAGTGAATCAATATAGCTTGTGTATGACTAAAGATTCTTCTCTAAATTTCCATTGGTGTGAATAAACTTACCTACGTCATTGGGAATATCAACACTTTTTATTTGTGGCCAAAAGATAGAGTGAATTCGAGCACAAAAAACAAAAAACAAAAAAAAAAAACAATCAGAGAAAATGTTCCAGATTCTCATATAGAAACAATACCAACCAAAAGGGACCACAGAATTTGCCTCATTTATCTACTTAGACCATATGTTGTGTCTAGAAACCACCATATCAATCAAGAAGTTTTCATTTTGATTGGGCCTCAGGAAACAATATGAAAAAGACCTTATCTTTATCAATAAGCATCATCACATAATAATAAATTATTCTCTCCATACAAATATCTTGTGCAAAAACCACATCTCTCTGTGATCTGAACATGGCAAAGAAAGAGATGGAAGTGGTGAAAGGAGTAGACCTTGGTAAGTACATGGGAAGGTGGTATGAAATAGCTTCATTTCCATCAAGATTTCAACCAAAGAATGGTGTGAACACAAGAGCAACTTATACACTTAAAGAAGATGGTACTGTGAATGTGCTGAATGAAACATGGACTGAAGGCAAAAGAGGGTTTATACAAGGCACTGCTTATAAGGCTAACCCTTCCAGTGATGAAGCTAAGTTCAAAGTCAAATTCTATGTCCCTCCCTTTTTTCCAATCATTCCAGTTGTTGGAAATTACTGGATTTTGTATCTTGATGATGATTATCAGTATGCTCTTATTGGTGAGCCTACAAGGAAGAACCTCTGGGTATGATTTTGATTTATAATTTATCTTTTAAGCTTCTTACTTTGTCATGGTGGTGCTCTTGTTCTTGACATCTGTTTCTTAAAAACTGTTTTGAAAACAAAAGGAGAAACAGCTCTATAATTGTTTCTTAACCATTGGTCTTGTGTTTTTTTATTAGATTTTGTGCAGACAGACTCATCTTGACGATGAGATATATGACAAGCTGATTCAAAAAGCCATGGACGAGGGTTATGATGTCAGCAAACTGCACAAGACGCCACAGAGTGATCCTCCACCAGATGATGATGAAGGTCCCAAGGATACCAAAGGCATATGGTGGATCAAATCCATTCTGGGAAAATAAAGTAATACAACAGGATTTGGTGTCTTCTGCTCAGAATCTGTACCTTGATTGCAATCCTATCTCACTGCCTTTGTAATAATTAAATATGTGAATGCAATGAGTGTTAAAAACGTTTGTTCATCTCTTCAACAACTCTGTATAAGTTTATATTTTATTGATTAAAGAAATTTCCACGGAAAACTTGATGGTAGGATCCAACTTCAATCTGATCTAATAATGAATCTCAAAGAAAAGGCACATTTGTTAATAATTATAAAAAGAGGGCATGGACCATATCTTAAGATCCAGAGAGACAAAGCAGAATTGCAAATTGGGAATAAACTAAATATCCATTGATGTATCAAAACAGGCATATGTAAAACACCAATGAAGGAAATGAGACATTTCAATACTATACTAGTAGGATCTACGCCCTACATTTTGTTCCCTGTTTCTTAAACAATAAACGAGGATAAAATCCACGAGATTCAGCCAAGCAAACAAATTGTAAAGGGTATAAGCATATTACAATCGTCATTTTTCCGGTTCAACTTCCATGAGAGAGAACATGCGATGCCATCGAAAGTTCACAATATAGTACAACACTGGTTGGTCTTTTTAGCTTGTTTGTAGAACATCTGTTTCAATCACAACATACGAAAAAAGATTCAGAAAATGGAAGAACGTCATATGCTTTGTAATGCGTAATTTCAAGAGGAAGTAACACTAACACATGACCAAGGACATTAATTAAGATACTGGTTACTTATAGCAATTTACAAGCATGCTACTCAGCATACTGATAGTGAGCATACCTGTGATGCTGCACTGAGATCAGAACTCTTCTCAACTAAACTGTCCAGCTTTTCACCTCGTGCAAGGACGCTGTCAATGGTCTTATGCTGTATTGGAAGAGAGAAAAATCAATATAAAAAGACAATTAGAAATTTAACAAACAACTCAGGAAATTATCTTATGTGTAACCAACACCAAATACATCAATGAAATTGCCTTAAATAAATCACACGCCATCATTTATTTCCTGCAAGATCACAACCGGGAGAGCGGAACTAGCATTCAAAAGTCAAATCCAACATCTCGGCAAGACGAATTACTCTAATGTAACAAAGAACCTTTTTTTTTCTTTTTAATTGAATGAACTTAAGATCACTAACATTCAGAGGACTGAGACAGACAATGCCATTTTCCAGTATGAGATGCGTACAAAATTATTTACCATAAGCACCTATAAGAAGAACTTACAAGAATGATTTTGGTTTCATCCAACTCTCTCTGTATTCTCAACAATTTATCAGCCTCTGCAGGGTCCTGGGCATTGAATAAAATAAAGAAAACTTTAAGATTATCAAAACATTCATCTTCAGGGGAAGGGGGGGACAAATTGATTCAGTTTCAAATTCTGTATGTACATATTATTTCAATAATTAAATTGCAGAAAAAAGAGCTATAAACCTGAAATTTGGTTAAAGCTTCAGTCAAGTATGGCCATGGTTGAGTGCTATCTTCTTGTACAGATCTCCACGCTTCACCAAAATTTTTTAAGTACTCATCAATTACCTGTCAGAAACTGATGTGTATCAGAAATAATTATAATCAATTAAAGACATAAGACATTAACTGCTCATACTATACAGAGAAGGAATGTGCTTTATACATGTTGCCAAGGCTTGCTACTTACAAAGATCGATACCTTTCCATTCATCCACAGATTATAATAATTCAACAACTCAGTCACAACAAGTATATAATCAAAGAATAATAAACTGATCTTCACAATGTCATAAGCTGTTAACACTGACACATGTCGAAACATCAAAGTCTTATATATAACAAGGTAAAAAATTCTAGTACTCCCGTTGTTGATACTCCCTTAACTATTAACTAGGAAGCACAGATACTTCAACTTGGGTGACGTATCCATATCGGATACTCCGATACTTCTTGGATACGTCTCGGAGAAAATTAATAAGAGTTGTGATTGAAAAACATCGAAATCTTTATTCAGTTTGATCATTTCTTTCTTATTATCTTTCTAATATAAATATCATAAACTAAAACAAACAAATTTAATGTCAAAATCATTGTAACGTATAAAAATAATCTAATTAACCTAAAGATTTTATATTGTAATCAATGTTTCCTTGCCGTATCCGTATCCGTATCCTAGTTTTTTTTAGAATATGACATATCGCCATATCCGTATTGTATCCATATCCTGTATCGGTGCTTCTTAGACTATTAATAATGAGAAATTAATGTTCAGCCTAATAGTTTGCCTTTTCATCCGAACGGATCAACTCACATGTCCAAATCATACACAGTAAAAATTATACCACAACATTAAGTTGACATACGGAAAGAAAAAGCTACAGGAAAATCAATACAGCAAGATATTCAATAAGTGAGGCTGAGAATGCTGCTAACCTGGTTAAGCAGAGAAAATGCACTTCGAACCGGGTAGTGGTCATCCATAAATCCCAAAGCACAAAGACCATTTCTGTTGTAAGAATGCACCTTGTATTCTACATAAAATTAACATACATAAATAATGTGATATGATATAGCACATAATTAATAACTGTGTAGTTTGTTAAATGGGAAACTATAATTGTATAACTTTTTTAACATAGACTTTAAGCTAGAGAGGCCAAAACAGGAAATAGGTGACGTTACATCAAACAAAACAAAAAATGTGACATAAATAGCGGAGCGGGGGACCTTTAAGACGATCAAAACCTTTATACGTAATCCTTATACTACAATTTCAAAATTGAGCCTGTACAAATTCAATACTTTGAAATGGCCAGCCCCAGACAAATCCCCAATACAAATTCACATCGTGTCGACCATATGCAATCTACGGCATAAAGTCACAAACAGGGAAAAATATAATGATCGAACATTCAAACGACAGTTGGTAAGCGCTTAAACCAGCAAACAAAAAGAGATCCCCATGTTCCTTCCTTGGTAAATATGCTACCTTAACATGCATCAAAAAGAAAATACATGCCTCTGGACCAGTTCCTCATGTGCCTTAATTTGATTGAATTATATCATAATTAATAAATAAAACACGTATAAAAGTAAGAAGAGCTCTAGATCAATCAGAAGCAAAAAATTTCCTACACAAATATTCAAACTCTATAGTGATTAATTTCGTCTCTCGTGCTCAAATTATGTTATGTGGCATAAATTCATGTTCTTCCTACCCCCAATAGCTAATTTCTCCTTCTAACAATGATAGAATTCAACTTCTCTTTCTTCAATCCAATCCAATCGAATCACATATAAAATCAACAAATCATCAATTAAAGATTGTTAAAAAAGGGGGGGGGTGCATTTTCAGATTGAAGAAATGAAACCCTAATGGAAAAGGAAGAACCTTCATGCTGAACGGATTGACGTTGATCAGGAGGAGTACGTTTAGCGACGGTACGACCGACAAAGGCAATGAATTCCTTAACACTCGACCTTTGAAAGTAACCGAAATGACTCACATCTGAAGACTGTGCCAATAATATCGGATCTGATCCTTCTGGGTAACATTTCAATACCAGCAGGGCCGTGATCTTCATCTTCTTCTTCTTCCTCTCTCTCTCTCTGAAAAATGAAAAATGAAAAAAGAAAAGGTCTTTGGTTCTTTCTACAAAGGGGGAGATCGATTATAAAAACAAAAAAAACAAAACAGACTGTTAAATTGTTTATTATGTTAAATGGGAAATGGGATCTTCAATTTTGAAGAACGATCCTTCTTTTTCTTTTCTTTTATTGTGTGTAGGAATAACGCAACGCCAAGTATGCGACTCGGTTTTGGAGGTAAAACGGCCCATGGAATCTGATGCGGTGGGGTTCATTTCAATATCCTACAACCAAAGTTTATATTTCTACGGGCAAGTTTGGCATTGCTGTAGCTTTTGAAATAATTGCTGTAAAGAAAATTAGCTGTATCATAAATCAGATTAGTGTTTGGTAAAATCAGCTTATGCAAAAATTAAAATTCGAAAAATTCAACTTATAAAAGTATTATGAGTTAAATGAATTTAAATAATGTTTAGTTAATTGATTTAAAAGGTGCTTACCTATTTTAAAATGACATAATTTTTACGACGAGCTTTAAATTTTTTAAATTTTAATTTAAAATCTAATACATATTTAATAAAATAAACATCTAATATTTTTTATATGTATAGAACAACGTTAATAAATATGATTTATATTAATTTAATCACAATATTTTTTTAAAAAAAAATTATTATAATATTAAAACATAAAAATAATATCCAAATAGAAAAAATATATAAAAAGAACTCTAATAAAGAAACTAAATAAATATTATCAATCCATTATTTTAAGAATAAAATATTTATATTCTTAAAATGATTTAATTATTACAATTAGTAATTATTTTCTAAATTTTATCTAAAACTAATATATTTCTTTTGCATACTAAAAAAACTACAAAATTTTCTTACAGATCAATTTTAATTTATAATAATTTGAATCTCAATTTTTCATAAATAATACAAATTTTTTTGTCAGGTTTTAATATACATTTTCGATTTATAAAAGATTTAGAGTAGGAGTTAGTGGGAGAGATTTAAGGAAAGTACTTTTGAAAAGCAAAAGCAGGAGCCTATCTGCTTTTAGAATCTGGCAGTTACATAAACAGATTTTTTCAAAATTTTGTAAATTTTTGTTTACCAAACAATAAAACAATTAAAATTTTCTATCTATTTAAAAGCAATGCCAAACTTAGCCTATATATATAATAGGGGAAAAGCTTTCACCTCGTGAAATACGAGCATGTAATTTACTTGAGTTATGTTCAGGTTAGCATCAAATTATATTATTAGGTGCAACCGTTTTTTCCCATTTGATTTAAGGGATGGGATAGATCAAATCTCTACCCTTTTTTTTTTATATACTTTACATATTATATTAATGAGAAGAGGTTTCTTATAGTGAAATTGAAATACACTCTTTCTAATTTATAAGGGACATCAATTATAGATTGATCTAGTTATCGTAGGATTTTGTTTAAACGGTGAGGTTATGGGTTCAAATTATATATTTAAAATATAATTCTACTAGTTTACTAATAATAAATATTGTAAAATCGTGTCGTTATCTTATGAAATTAGTACAAATTTGAGTAAGCTAACCAAAAAAAAATTGAATATAAAATAAAATGAAATAAAAAGAAGAAAAGTTTTATTGGGTAGCGGAATTTTCTACAATATTCATAAATATAGTATTTTTAAAAAGTTTTTATAAATATAGCAGTTTTTTAAAAACTCTCATTTATGTGAATAAAAGAAATCAGTGATAACTTATAAGGTAATCAGTGATTATTTGTACGGAAATTAGTGATTAGTTACGCGAAACTAGTGACAATTTTATAATATTTTAAACACGAATTTGAGTTTTTTACCATTTTTATAAATAAATTTTTGAATTGCTATTTTTATAAAAATTAGATCTAATTCTACTTTTTTTGTAATAGTGGCTAAAAAAGAATAACAAGTGATTTTTATGAAGGGGTTTCAATTCAACCACCACATTCTCCACGATTTAAATGCGCCGACATAATATGCCATATTGTTTGTTAGTGTTTTTGTTCTCGCTGCAATGTAAGTTAAGATAAGAACTAAGAATGTGGGTGGGACAACAATATAAATTATAGGGTAAAATACAAATGAGACCTCTGTAGTTTATTTCAAATGTATGAACACCTCTCTGTGGTTTAAAAATGACAAATTACACCCCGTGGTTTCAAATTTTTTCAATCATACCCCTCCCTTTCAAGGCTATTAATTTTCATTTAATCATAACTTCTTCGTTTGAACTCCGATTTGGATGATTCAAGATGTTTTGGAATCCTCATTTCAGTCTCTTCGCTACGGTTACTTAAAACTTCTAAATCATCAATAAGAAAAAGAGTTAACGGTGTCAATCATATCTAGTACTTTGATGTTAATAAACTTTTTTATTTATTAATCATTTCAAAGTTTTAAAGTGGCTATTATGTAGAGCCTTAAATGGGGATTCTAAAACATCTTGAATCATCCAAATCGAAGTTCAAACGAAGAAGTTATGTCTAAAAGAAAATTATTGACATTGAAGGGGAGAGATCTGATTGAAAAAAATTGGAACCACAGGGGTGTGATTTGTCATTTTCAAACCACAGGGGGGGTGTTGATACATTTGAAACAAACTACAGGGGTTTCATTTGCATTTTACCCTAAATTATATTCTTTATAAAGTAGCTCCGCATAATTTACCTTTAATTTTCATCCATAAATGTATTTACCTTTTTTTTAACGAAAACATAATTAATCATTTACATACCAAAAATGTTTCTGATTAAAATTGTCCATGGGGTTATGGATGTAGAAAGTGTTTTACTTATAATTGGTAAGTAACGTGTTTGATAATAATTTTATATTAAAAAAATGTTCTTGGCATGCATAATTTTTTTTATTATATCTAGATGGTAAGATAGTTTCATCATTGATCGTCTGAAAGCAAGTTCTTGGTGTAAAGAAAGAGAAACGTCATAGCTCCCATCGTCCTCCCCGGCATTTATTATGGTTCAAGCAATGTAAAATTCCCGGACCACTACTTACTTCTATGTATGCATTACGAGATTATTTCTAGATAAGAATTTAATTGAAATGAGATGATATACATGATAACATCGAAACTTTTAAAACAAGAAGCACTAGCTAATATATTTAGTCTTTTTCTTTTCAATCAATTACAGAATGCCATTAGTTTTAGATGCCATATTACTCATTTCACAATGTTTGTTCATATGCTGAAGATCCAGAGGACACATGCAATGAAAGAAACCCTTAAAAGTTTATAGTTTTCCCCATTTCCAAGTCTTTTAATGCAATAAAATACATTGAGAGAGAGTACAATGTAGATAAACGCTAAAGTTTCTTCTGTCAAATATTTTTTCATTCAAATTTAAATCAAATTCAATGAAGCTCATGGTTATACTTCAACTAATTGAAGATTAATCTCCATTTACAGTGCTATCATTGCTCCACAAGAATCACAACCGAAGCGAAAGAGATGAAAGAACGGTATCAGCTCTTCATTTCATCATTCAAATTGAAAATCTGTTTACTCAGAGTGACTGACATGTGGAAAAAATAAACAAAGGATACATTTTACTCGATGTATCAGCTCTTCATTCTAATGTTAGTAGCAAATTTAGTATAGCACAAGTTGAAGGTGTCCTAAACAAACATGTGCATGTGCCTCAGGTGCAACAGCCATGGCTCCCGGACGAATCCGATATCGAGCCGAATAAAACAATCATACAGTGTGTCTACATGCATTCTAAGCCGCTGTCAGTAACCAATTCAATGTTACATCTCTTGCTAGTATATACAAATACTAAAAAGAAAAAAAAGTGGCTACTACTGCAGATAATATTGTTACAAAATAGTATGTATCTAAAACAGGGGTATGAGATGGTGCCTTCACCAGGTACCCTACAAATGCCAGTGCCACTCCAATTAAAGGGCATTCAATGGATCTGAGCAGGGCGCTGATTGAATGAACTAGGGCCTATCATAGCTTCCCTTCAAAGAAAGAAACTTGGGTTACAGCAAAGACAGTTTCCTGATTATCACCATTAACTACTACTAATCCATCTCCTCTTCCGAGCTGGTCGCTCTGGTTTAATCTCTAAATCTGCAGGAGCCTCACTTTTGGAAGAAGGCAGTGCTTCACTCTCCATCTTTTTTATCACCAAAGCCTCTTTCTCACTTGGCATTGGAAGCTTGAAGCGCTCACTTCTCTTCTTCAACTTTTCAACAGTGTCCATATGTCTATCGTCCAATACTTTATTATCAGAACCACCACCTTTTGACTCCAGATCACCAGTATCTTTCTTTTCAGCCAACACATGACTATCGACAGGCTCAACTTCCTTCGAAGGGTCATCTGGATGTTTGACGGCTTCTAAAGACCCACCATTATTATTCTCGATTTCTTTAGACCTTAATGAAGATGATGTCTTGTTATTGATAATGAAATCTCTCTCTTTGTGACTTGTCCAACGTTCTAATTTGGAGCGCCCTCTCCTAGAATCTTGCTGCTCATCGTCTGAAGAAGCATCATCAATATGTTTTCGAGGTCCATGATGGTGAGCTGAATGGCCCGGCTCGCCATGATCATCAGAACCTTTCAGGACCTAGAGTGAAGCCAAAAAAAGATCAGATATTTAAAGAGATAGATGATAATGAAAAAAGACAATAATGGGGAACCTCTCATCTCTACTTAAATCAACGAGAGATTAACAAGAAAAGCTAGAAACATATAATGAAACTAATCCACATGATGAAACTTCCCAATTGCAGAGTACTTTTTTGGGATGGGAAACTGACTTTTCATTGATGAGATAAAAAGTACCCAAAAAATAGTCAAATTTGGACTTGCAAGAAAAGCCTACAAAATACTGCCCCAGGACAAATTAATTACATTTGGAGGGTATGAACAGAAGGTTTTAAATAATGAAGACCATTAAGAAGCAATGAATTTCACCACCAACCATAACTCAACCCTGTCCCTCTTAAAATTCCATCGTTCCATTCCAACCAAATTTCCTCTAATGCATAGACATCATTTCTCCACAAAACCTTCATCCTTTACTTGATGCTGTACCAAACTGGTGAGCAGAGTATTCAAAAACATATCTGTAATTTAGTGTAATCATTAGAGAACATAACATATCTTTTATGAAAGGACCATGGAAACGAGTCCAAGAAGTGAATGTCAACAAACTGGGTAGAGATTTGAAACTGAAATATTCTATTCTCCACCACAGTTTTCATGCATTGATCAAATAATGAAGACCATTAAGAAGCAGTGAATGTCAACAAACTGGGTAGAGATTTGGAGGGTATGAACAGAAGGTTTTAAATAATGAATTTCACCACCAACCATAACTCAACCCTGTCCCTCTTAAAATTCCATCGTTCCATTCCAACCAAATTTCCTCTAATGCATAGACATCATTTCTCCACAAAACCTTCATCCTTTACTTGATGCTGTACCAAACTGGTGAGCAGAGTATTCAAAAACATATCTGTAATTTAGTGTAATCATTAGAGAACATAACATATCTTTTATGAAAGGACCATGGAAACGAGTCCAAGAAGTGAATGTCAACAAACTGGGTAGAGATTTGAAACTGAAATATTCTATTCTCCACCACAGTTTTCATGCATTGATCAAATATATAAATATAACAAAAAAAGTTGTACTGTTATATTTATAGAACTAGAGAAGGAAAAAGGATTAAGGTAAAAATCCAAGAACAAGCAACAAGGAGAATCACCTTACTAAGGCCACACCCCTAGCCCCCCCCAACAAAAAGAAGAAGAAGAAGAAATGAATGAATGAGAGAGGAACCGAGCACGAAACAGATTATCATAATTGTGGTTCCCTCAGTAGGTCCAATTTCATAACTATTCTTTCACTCAGAAGTCAATTTAAAATCAAGCTTACAAACAAAATATGTCATTCTTTGAGAGAGGAAAAGACAAGAAAAGGTCAAGATTAGTTAAAATTCGACATCAAGGTCACTGTGCTATATCAGTTCAAACTTAAAACATGCAATTGATGTTACCAGAAACCTTGCTATTTCAATTTTGAAGTAAGAGGTAATGTTGCAGTTCCATAAAAAAAGCAATAAAAGAAAACATACCATCTGATTCCTATAACTGTTATGGTTCTCAAGATTTTTTCTGGAAGGACCTGTGGCATTGTGGTCACTGGCATCAACTTCTCTGCTCTTCATCATGCTCTCTTTGTGCCTTTTATCATGTATTCTCTGGTTATCAAGAGCATTAGCAGCATGTCTTTCACCAGTAGACTTTTCCGGTCTAGATCTTTTCTCCTCAATAAGTGGATTCCGCCGCGAATAAGGATCCTCACGTCCTCGACGAGAACTTTCCTCCTCCGTTCTATCCCTCCTCTTAGTTTGTTCATTGTGACGAACCAAATCTTTTGCTTGGTACTCTTTCTCAGAAACTTTATTTTCATCCTTCACTCTAACATGGCCAACCCATGCTTTGTCTTCTACTCCATGCCCACCCCTGACAGAACCCCTTCCTTCATCTCTATCTCGCTTGGATAGATTTTCCTCACGGGATTGTTTCAATCTATGCCATTCCTCCTTATCTCGCTGCCTGTCGACCCTTTCTCTTTGCAACCACTCCTCTTTGTGTCCTACAGAATGGTGATCGCCAACATTATCTCTAACTCTTAGCATCTCATCTCTCCTAGGCTGTTCAAAGACTTCATCTCTTTCCCGTTTTCGGCGGCTCTTACTCTCTCTTTTACCATGCAATGTTTCTTCCTTGTCCACATGATCTCGCCTCAGATGTTCTTCATCCTTCCTT
The DNA here is from genome assembly GCA_028015215.1 of Gynostemma pentaphyllum. NCBI lineage: Eukaryota > Viridiplantae > Streptophyta > Magnoliopsida > Cucurbitales > Cucurbitaceae > Gynostemma > Gynostemma pentaphyllum. Next base: position 15,872,774 of record CM051351.1, on the reverse strand, counting down.
TTCTTGTTATAATAGCTATCCACATTTTCATATCTACTTTTCAAACTGTCATCTCTTTCCCTATGTCTTGAGGCAGTACTTTTATCATAATGGACCCTATAGCTTCCATTATCTAACTTTTTTGTAAGATGACGTTCATCTTTGTCACTTCTTTCAATTTCTCGAATTTTACCCCTGTGCCGGGATCCCAATTCATCATCATGCTCCCTCTTTCTTGTTTCTTCAGCTCTTGTTTTTCTGTAATAAGGATCATCATCTCTTCTTTGCCAGTCAGCATTACTCCTCTCCTTTTGCCTATCAAAACCATCAGTTTTCAAATGATGTTGATGAGCTAAGCTAGGATCCCAGTCTCTATAAGCATAAGATTCCTTCCTCCCCTTAATTTCCACACGGTTCCTTTCATCTTGTCTGTCTCCATTACCTTTTCTTCGAAAATTTTGTTCGCCTTCATCAATGTACTTCTTGACGCTTCCCATGCTTGATGAACGTTGATCTTGGAAAACTTCATCCTCCATCCCATCCTGCCACTTCTGATAATCCCTGCTGCTCCCCGATCTTGTTTTTCTATTTTCACTACTAGCAGCCTGTGAGTCATCATCATCAGCTTCAACAACTTCTTTAGGCAAAGTTGGTTCAAGTATAGACCCCAATTTCTCATTATTCTCCATTACTTCATCATCTCTATCATTTTTAATAGCGTTGATGGTTGAAACGAAATTAACATCCTCCATGTCTATTTCAGTGTTTCTATCAGCCTCAATGAGCTCATCATGCTCAGTATCTTTATCCTCAGCACCAGACTCTTGGGCAGCCACAAGTATTATAGGAGATGATACTGGTGGACTATGTTTGCCATCCATACTATCAATGGATTCTTCCTCCTGACTATCGGGAAATTTCCGATCTCGCAAGTGTTGTCTAGGAGAATGAGGGGACTTATTATGTGTTTTACCCTTTGGCCGCCTGTACTCAAAAAAGGATCAAATAAGTAATTTCTTCAGGCATGTTGATATTGAGCTAAGAATATATCCAGAGGGGGGAAGAATCAAGATTTCCCAAATAAACAAGCCATCAACAACTTATGAGAAATAATAAGGTACATTATTGGTTAAAGCTTTTATTTTGATATGGAGGATATTTTTAATGGGAATAATTATATCAAATATAACTCTTTAGCAATCAGTAGCATGAAAAGGCATACCTGCTACCTGAGAAAATACTCAAAAAACTAGAAACTCATATAATAGATCTAGTAAAATGACAAAAACATCAATTATGCATAAATCAAAGCATGCATCTCAAACTGTCAACTATGATATATTAGTTTTTAGATATATCGCCCATTTATAACAACTTCCTTATACAAAGCGACGCTCATTAAATCGTTGCTGGTGGGCAGACCCAGAAATAATTTTAAAAATTTATCTCAAATAGCATAAATCTGCATAGTAATTACTAAAAATGTCTGAACTTTTTAAAAATTACTCAAATAGCATAATTATAGTTCAATAAATTATTGAACTATAATTCAATTAATTATTGAACTATTTTTCATAGGTATTTTTAACGAATTTGTTTGATTTTTGGTTTTTTAAGTTCAAGGTCAATATTTTATTGAACTATTTGATCATTTTTTATTATTATTTTCAATGAATTAGTTAAATTTTTTATTTTTTTTAGTTCAATAATTTATTGAACTAAAATTATGTTATTTGAGTAATTTTTGAAAAGTTCTAACATTTCAATAATTAGTATGCAAAAATATGCTATTTCAGTAATTGCCCCAATAATTTTTAGGGGGCGCAAAAATAATATATAGGTATAGCTACTTTTAGAAATTAAGGGGGGACAAACAGATAAAATATACCAAAAATTGATTAATTCACATACATTTTATAAAAATTTATATATAAAAAATATATTTTTTTTAAATGAGCCCCCCCTCCCATACATGTAGATCCGCCCCCGGTTGGGTCAGTGTAGTTAAATTAAAAATTGTTGAGCTCAAATGCTGCTATTCCAAACTAAAGAAATTGACTTGCTAACATGGTGAATGTTTGGTGTTCATTAAATGATTCTTACCTTTCTTCAGTAATACCCAAATTTGGAGCAGAATAAGTAGGCGTATGGCTTCTAGACCGAGGATAGTGAACAGGATCTTCCAAAGGGATAGGCAAACTCGCATCTTCACGCATGTTATCACAATCAGAATTCATCGATGCGTTTCTTCTTCCAGCCTGTTCTCGCAATTCAGTATTCTGAGTCTCAGAAAAATTGTCAGGATATTCAGCATCAATTTGTGCAATGTCTTCCTCAGCTTCATGGACCACTTTGAAATCTTTTCTTGACAAATCATCATTATTTTGGTTTGGGGTACAATTTCCTGTGGAGGAATCATCATCCAAAGAGTCCTGCAAGACTATCTATACAACCAAATGGTGACTGGGGTTAATTTTTATTACCATGAAAGGCTCAATTTTGGTGTTGTACGTGAGAGACATATGTCACTTGGTTAAAAGCATGATGAAATACCTCAATGATAGCATCAGAGTCACGAATTCTAGGAGGTCTAGTATCAATTGAGGGAAGACGCTCACCATAACCACCTTCAACCTGTATAGCTCTGCCAGTAGGCTGGCAAGGAAAACTTTCATCACAGAGTGTGTTCAAACAATGATAGAGTATAAACTAACAGACCATAACATAAACTTTATAGAAAGCAACAAATGCCCACGCAAGAGAAAGATACAAGGAAGGTGTAGCAAGGAACATTATTGTTTTTTCGGATAAGAGAAAAATACAAATGACAATCAAATATTTTAATAATGAAAACAGTAAATACCAAAGGTGGTCGCACACGCGCTGATCCCTTCCCAACATCATTTTGTAAAGCATCTGACTTTCCATTATTGTGATCTCCCGGAATATCATGAGCACCTGCAGCAGCTGCTAGCTCAGGAGGCAAATCTGGGTCATAGCCCTGAAAAGCAAACAAAGTTTATTGAGGTTTGAGGAATGCTTTTACTCCATCAGCAAGCCAAGCTACAGAAGCAAAACATAACATAAAAAGAAAATATGATTGATGAAACTTTCTCCTTCCCAGAAAGAAGCACCATTACATACCTGTTCTGTTCGTCCACTCTCATAAACACGAATTTTGCTTTGCATAGTAGCCTCCAGGCGTAGTTGTTCCTGTGTATTAAATTAAAGTAGGCCTTAAATCTCAGTTAAGATTACTTCACTTCTTCATTTTTTTTTTATTTTTATAGTCAAATAGCACAAAAGTAGCACAGAATAATTGAACAAGCTACCACTGTTAGTAGAGAGGAAGGGGGTGCGATAAGCCAAGAAGCAACGGCATATATATTCAAATATAAACAAAGGCAAACGCTAACCAGCTGTTTGCAATATTCTTTCCAGCTATCCTCATTCAGACCAAAGTTGAAAAAGTCTGATACATCCACTCCAGATAATTTCCATGGTTTCTCCTCAAAACTATCAATGTCAACTTCAAATATAGTCCTGAATATAACAGATGGGAACAAAATGTAATACAATGAGCAAAGTAAAAATGGAATTCATAATTAATTGATTAAAACAAAACAACCAAATTATGGTAATGAAGGCGCCCGCTCAAATGACAACATATGAATTTCATTCCAGCGTAAGTAACACAATCTAACTACACTCCAGCATACTGTAAATGTTATCCCTTTGAATATAGTGTTAGATCAGGAATTTAAAATTTCAACTTTGATGCTAGAGCTCCTAAAAACATCTAATGGCAGTAACTTCAAGGAAACCCTCTCCAGAATTAGCTTCCATCTGGTAGAATGTTAAACCTGCATAGTTATACACTCCTGAACTATGATAATCACCTGGGAGATAAATGTTATCTTATAAGTTCTATGCACAAGATGGAAGAACAGTCTCAACTAATACTTTTCACTCAAGACGCTGCATCCTAATTATACTCCATATGTAATTAATTCAAACTAGAGTTTTTTATTATTTTTTTTTGCAATGGAATTGGGATTTTTTTAAACCTGTAAGGATTAGAGATAGGTTTTTGGATGTCACTTTCATTAAGTCAATGAACTGTGTTTCTTGTTCAAAAAATTTAGTTCACTCAAAATAAAAAATAACAAGCAATGTTCAATTGACTCACATGGTCATACCAAGAGAAGTTAAAATTGAAAATTGTAAAAATTCCGAAATTAGTGTTGATAGACCAAAATATTTTCCTTCATATATACACATAACTGGGAACCCACAAATCAGGTTCCCACCTATTAATATTCCTCATCCAAAAAGTCAGGTCAATCTTAAGTTTGGATCTCATTTACTTCTGAATGAGTGAAAATTTAATGCAGAGTCACAAACCACAGAAACAAGAGACTCTTCATATATTTAAACAACGATAAAGGTCCATTTAATTGATAGCAAACTAATGCTAGCAAATCATGTTTCAACATTGGACCACTATAGTAGATTACTTGTGAGAAGGCAGAGTGAACTCGAGGCCACCAAAACCGCGCCCTCCCATATTATTGCCCCATCCAGGCATTCCAAAACCTGGATGAAAACCTTTCTGTACTGAAGCTGAATCTTTTGCTCCTGATGGTCGCCAATCACCTCTACCACGACCACCAATGGTGCCAATGTTGACAAGTGGACGAGCTTGGTTTGGAGCTCCTCCAGGGCCAGAAGCAGAGGTACCAGGAAAAGGTGCTGCACCAGGTCTGACATACTACATACCACCAAGAAGATGAGTTTTATTATTAAAAAAAACAGTTGGCAGAAAGAATGGAAGAAAATCATCATAACCATCCACAATTAAACCCTAAAATTATGATTCTACTATTTATTAATATAAACAAGAATCCAAGAATGAGTATAAACTATAAACTATCATGCGTTTATTGGTGCAGTCAGTATTTTTGAAGAACTTTGATTAAGAGAACACTATCTCTTAACACATAGACTGAAATCCAAGACATAAAAACTAAAAAACAATAAACCAAGTGCATGTCCAAAAAAATAGATTCATAAAACTGACGTTCATATAAATGTTCACTTGACTTAGCACACAAAACCAGGCAACCTGTACATGATATTGAAATAGATATCATTTTCAATCAAATAATTACTGTCCTTTAATATATCACTTTTAAAAGAAGGTGATTCTCAAGGTTGATCAGACAAGCAGATAGAACCAAAAACATTTTTATTGCTTCCTTTTATTGCCAAAAAAATTATATAAATTTTAAGAAGAGAGAAAAAGTGAGTGGAAAAGAAGCAAACGTAATAAAATTCTGGCAAGCAGATCTTTGTATGCTATTGAAGCATCAGCTGAAGAACAATGTTAAAAGATCAAAATAAATTAAAATTCAACTTGCATCAGGTAAAAAAAAGGGACCTTACAGATCTTTAAGCAGCAGACCAGTTAACTTGGGTAAAAATTATTTGATGATTTAAGCAGCAGACCAGTTAACTTGTGCAAATGGCTTGACACAGCAACTTGTCTTTTCATTAGAAATTAATAATAAAATCCATAATTATTCCATTTATCTTCTTAAAACCGAGGTTGTCATTGTTCAGGGATCACTCAATGATCCAAATATCTAGAAAACTCAAATAACATGTGTGGTGCCAGGAGCGAAATCGCTGCTTTGATCTTCAGAATAATGAAGCTTTAAATCTGCACTTGTGGAGGAAGTGAGATATGTGGAATCAAGAACCCAACAAAAATATATCCTTAACAATTACTCCACCACGGAAAGTTTCCAACACTACAGTATACAGGAAACGGCATGTGAGATAGCAAGCATATAGGAAATATGTCCCCAGTCATTAGACCACATCAAAGTAGATATGGGTAAGATAAGCTGAATGAAGATTATCACCAACTTCCCCCAGGGAAAAATATGATCCCTATCTTCATTATGATGATTAGGCAGCACACAAGGGTTCCCCTTCTGAATGATCTCATAAGTATTAACTTTCCAGGTTACTCTGGTTATTATTCATTACTTTGGATTGATATCGAATTTAGTAATTTTATACTTTCAAATCCAATTTTTCTGGATGTCAATAACAAATACCAAAGATACAACGAGCAACAATCCGAAATAAAGAATCAATATCAAAAACCACGTTCATAACAAAAATGAGTATTATTCACACCATATAACAATTACAAATAAAACTTACATTTCCAATTGTCATTGACGAAGGGGAAACTACAAAACCCCATATACATTTATCGCACTTTAAAACAGATAATACACTGACCTTATATTGAGAATGAAATGGACGAAATCCATAACTGCTATATCCAAGTTTTGGTGCCAAAACCATTCCACCACCAGATTTTGCAGCCTCACCCAACTCCTTTCTCTCACCATCAACTGCCTGAACTGCATCATCACCCCATTCTTGCTCTTCCATAACCTGATTCTGATCAGTATCCCCCAAAATAACCAAAGGGTGATCATCTTCATCTTCCTCATCATCACCTTCCATTCCCCCTCTATCCATTGCCATAAGCCCTCGATCATTATCATTCAATACAATTTGCAAATCATCCTCACTATCACTATCCCAATCGTCGCCACCATCGCCCCGGTCTGGTGCAGCGTCATCCATTCTAAAATCTTCCTCTTTCACCAAATTTCCAGCTGACGCATGAATCGACATGCCGCCGTCAGGAGCCAACCCAGGAATGATCGGCTCCAAACCCACGTCTTCAATCTCAGCATTACCATCCTCGATATCGAATTTCACATCCTTATCCATCAAATTCACATCTTTCTCAATAATTTCAGATTTGACGACAAAATCCCGATCGTCCAAAGCCCTTTTCGGCAATTCAACATCAACGCAAGCTAAATCCTCTTCTACCTTGACTCGGAAACCCTCGTTGTCGTTTCTGGCCGTTAAATTGAGAACGAACCCAGAAGAAGAAGCGGGTGTCGGGTCACGAATCGGCGGGAGAGACGGGGTTTCAATGGGTAGCTGAAGAACAGGATTAACAGAGTTGTGGGAAAACGAATCTTCGTGAGGAGTTTCATCGTCACTATGTCGATTGAGATCGATCGAACGTTGAAGAATCGGAGCAGGAGTAATTTGCGGAGCAGAAGAGGAAGAAGAAGAGAAAGGCCGAAGAACATCTGTGTAAAGATCTCCGAACTCATCATCATCTTCCATGGCGAAAGGGAATTGAAAGGAAAGGAAAGACAGAAGAATTCAAAGGAGAAAGCTTTGAGGGTGAAGAAAGATTTTGGAGTTTGAAGTTTGGAGTTTGGAGGCTGGAGAGCGTTAAGGAGTGTTGGCAATGTAGGCTTTTCTTTTGCTAATTATGTATGTTACAGTTTCCTTGTACTCTTATTTCCTTCTCTCTTTTGATTGATTAGGTTTATAACTTTATTTCTAGTTTATATTTTATTTTTTATTTTTTATTTTTTTTATTACAATTATTTTATTTTTCATGACTTCTATTTCATTTTTGTTGATTTCATAAGTTTCAACCTCCTCTATCAAGCCAACGAGAGCATAGCTCAATCGGTTAGACACCTACTCCCTTCCCTTGAGGTCGAAGGTTCGAGTCCCCCTCCCCCAATTTGATGTAATATCTCAAAAAAAAAAAAAAAACCTCCTCTATCAAATTTATTAGTCACAAATTTCATATTATAATTTATGGGAAATATTAATGAGTACAATATTTATAAATATATTATCACTTAATACTATTTCTAAATATAGTAATTTATAATAATATTGATTAATGTGTGAATCAATGATCTACTTACTTTAAAAAAAACATGTAATTCAATGTTAATTGATCAGTTCAAAATTTATTATATTTAAAAATATTTTTAAACTATAATACTCTTTAAAAAGTTAAAAAAATACTAGATGTATCTTCCCATTAAATATATATATACACACACACGGAGGAAGGGGAGTTTGATCCTCTAACGACCATCTTGAAGATAAATTGTTTAAAACTAAAAATCTCACCAGTTTAGAAGATTTCTGTGTTCAAGTTTCAAAACTGTAGTAAATTGATTGATTCTTTCACAAGTTTAGAAGATTTTAGTGTTCAAGTTTCAAGACCGCAATAAATTGATTGATTCTTTCACAAGTTCAAAAGCCAAACATTCAATCACGTCAATCTGAAAAATACGCCGACTAACCCTCGCATTGAAGTTTATATTTTAGACAAACATTGAGAGGATCATTTTATTAGACCTTATAATACTTAAAACCATTCATATAAATATATTTTATTCCGCATTTATTTCACTCTCTTTAAAAATTATGTGTGAACTGGTAGTTCTCGCTTTTCCCACACTCATGTAGCCTAAAAACCCACACAAAAAGGCTTAAATAAGAGTCCAGATCTCTCTATCTTATAGACAACTAATACAACACATTGGATATGGGAAACCAAGAAGCTAAAATCAAAATCCTCTACCTCTATCAAAAAACTTTTAAAATGGAGATATCATACCTTATAAAAGAAAGTACAAGAGAAGCTATACGAACGTGATGTTAAGTTATAAAGATGATGGAAGAGATCTTAAAGAAATAATTCTTTATTTTACTTCGGATTCTTTTTACTATGGGAATTTCAATCTTACAGTATTAATCATTAATTAATTCCTTCAAATTTCAAAGAGTACATAATATCTACCTTATATTAGAATCAATTAAATTGAGCGTTACATTTAATCATATTTTTTCAATGAACCCTATAAACTGTAATGTAATATAAATCTAATGTAGATTAGATTCATCACCTTTATTATTTCAGCATCTTTCATAGGCTTGGATCATCGACTAACTAGATTGAGAGAGATCATGAATATAGCTCAATTGATATTCACTCCCATAAAATTAAAGGTTTGATTCTGAACATCCTTTTTCACGATTTGATATAATATCTCAAAAAAAAAAAAAACTCAGTAAAGATATCATCATTTTAAGATAATACAAGGGGGAATGATAGAAATATTTAAAAAAAAAACATAACTAGTCAAGTTATGTTCAGGTTGACGGAAATATTGAAATTTACCGCACTTCATTTTCATGAGATTGTTATTCGAATCATTAGAAGGCATTATGAAAACAAGCAATACAAGTTAAAAGGCTTTCTAGATATAAGATGTTGCATACAGGCTTCCGTTTTAGAGGCAATATTGCAGGATTCGGTAAGAATTTCATTCAGTTTTTTCAAGGAATGTCTATTTTATAGAAGTATTTATTCTAGTTAGAGCATATACTTACACCTCAAAATGAAGTTCAAGCAAAAAGAAAGACAACATGACCTCGTTTAGTTGATTCCATTGAATCAGATAACTTAAACTTGATCCATCTTTCTAAAATAGTAAATATCTTAAGTTTTTGCCATTTGCACTACTGAGATCATAACTCTGTCAAAGTTGTGTATTTGACATGACCACATCAAATTGTTATGATTTGATCATAATATGGGAACGAAGATAAGTCCGAGGCACGAAATGGTGAAGTTTTAAAACAATACCTGTGAACAAGCATGGCGTCCTCCTGAATGAAGCTAGGCTGGACTTGAACCAACCATCAGACTAAAGATCGACACCATAAATATAGTAGGCTTTCATGAAAACATATTTGACACAGTAAAGCATCTCTTGAAGTTCTCATATTGAATACGCAATTTTGCATTCCATTTTATTTATCAAACTACAGGGATTTGTGCAAAAAACCTTACCAGCCAGTGGCTATTTTTGCATTCCATCAGTTTTAACTAACTACAGGGATTAATGCAAATGCATACTAGTTTAGTGGCTAGCCATTGCGTCCCCTCTCCTAGGTTGTAGGTTTGAATCCCTCTCTTATAATATGTTGTATAAAAAACTAACAACAGAGATTTTATTTTAAGTAACTCGAGATGGATATGAGAGAATCATTGATTGATCAAAGCAAGACTTCAATAAAATCGATTGATCCAAAATTTGTAAAACAGTATCATATTGTAACAGACATTTATGGAGGTAAGTAAAATAACATCTTACATTCAATAGAAACAACACAATAGGAACTGATAAGTCAACATATCGTCAATGAGAAAGAAGCAATGACTACAATATAACAATTAACAAGTACCACCATAAACCGACCTAGGCAATTCTTGATATTAATCAGTTTCGACCAAGCGGAAGAGATCTGCAAGAATATGTTTCCTTGAATTCTGATTTCCTAGATGAGGTGAATATCGAAGCATAGACTTCTTTGGTAGCATTGGGAGGGGCAACATCTGTTGCTTTAAATCGCTTCACAGCACCATTAGTTGCAACCTTAACCGGAACCCCACCATTTGGGCGCTCTTCTCCTTGAATCTTAGTGGGAATCTTCTCCAAAGCCTTAACATCAATACTATGCTTTGAACCGGATAAACGCGCTGACACCAATCCCAAAGTCTCATGTCCATTCATTCCCACCTTCTTAGCCTTCTTCTCCTTTATTTTCAATTTCTCTTCCTCCATCCTCTCCCTCAATACTGCTACCTCCTCCTCACTACCATTGATCACAAACTTATCTCTATTTGAAAAATCAGCATGACAAACAAGGCAAGACGACGATTTTACCTCCTTCAAGGCCTTGGCACTCAGCACATGTCCACAAGTTCTCAAAGCAAAAAACTTGTACTTCCCATTGAACTCAAGCCCAGAAATTGGACATTGGTACCGTGGCCCCGAAACCGAGCTCCTACTCGAATCAACACCGGGAATCGCCGAAAGACTAATGCTGATCATATCCTTCAAACCCTTTATATGCCCAAATCCCTTTGGCAGCTTCTTTTCAAGCAATGCCTGCACAAGAGATTCTTTATTAAAGACATTACCAAGCCGATCAATCACACAAGGCTCCCTCAAAGGCTCATTAGAAAGAGCACAATTCAACCACTTGGACAGCCTCTGCTCATTAGGATCAACCTTATCAGGTTTCTTCACAGCGTACATATTAAGGTAACAATCACGGGATTCAGCCCCGGTTGCGCCGCCATCGCCTCCGCCACCGAGGACCCTGGTTCTTAAAATCAAGGTGGAAAGAGGGGAAATTGAGGGACTGAGAATTGGGGTGGAATCAGAAAGGGGTTTTCCATTTAGGGAAAAGTAAAGGGAAGACGCAAAACGTGAAGAAAACTTCTTAGGGAGAAGAGAAAGCTTAAGATCATGGAGGGTTTGAGAGGGAATTGGTGTTAGGTTTAATGCTTGTGATTGAATTTGAAGGTCGGGAGAATGAACGAATATCTGGAGACGGTTTTGATTTTTCGGATGCATTGTTTAGGGTTTCGAGAATCGAAGATGGTGGTGAAGTTTGGAGACGAACAAGGTGTTTGAGATCGATCAATTAAAAGATTAGGGTTTAGTTGGCGATCACGATCAGAACGACGGTGATTCTCTGACGGGCGATGAATAAGCTCTCGCAGTCGAAGGCAACTTTAGATAAGACTCCGAAAATCCGAATTTCGTTCGGTCGGTCGGCGACGACTGAAAAAGCTATGCAACAATAAATATATTAAACCGAAATTATCTCAAATAATATATTTTTATATTAATTAATTTAATGAAATGTAAAACTTTTTAAAATTTATTAGATATTTTTTCTTTCAATAATTTCCATTTATGGAAATTTGGGTAAAATGACCTCCAAAATTCTATATTAATGTTTTTTGACCTCCATTTTCATTTTAATCTTTTTTTACCTTATGATGATGTCATATTTGTGTGAAAACCCTCATTTACCCTCTCCACTCTCATCTCCCCCATCTTTCCAAAAAGAAGAAGAAATCCAAGAAATCCATCTCTCTCAACTCTCCTCTCCATGGATTTCCTAAAACTCGAATCTACGGATTTCCATGGATTTCGAAGGAAATCCATGCGATTTCCATGAAATTTGAAAGATTTCCATGGATTTCCAAAACCGGACTTCGAACAACACAAGAAGAAGAAGAAGAACTCATGAGATGAAAAAGAAGAAGAACCCATGAGAAGAAGAATCCATGAGAAGAAGAAGAAGAAGAACCCATGAGAAGAAGAAGAAGAACCCATGAGAAGAAGAAGAAGAATAATAGGGATCGAGAAGAGAAATCGGAAAAAAAAAATTTAAAACCGGAATCCAGATTCCGGAGGTACCTCCTCCGGAATCCGGATTCCGGAGGTGGATTCCGGAGGTACCACCTCCGGAATTTTGCAATTTTGATTTTTTTTTTTTTTTTTTTTATCAAATGTTACCTCCGGATTCCAGAAAAATTAAAAAAAAGTTGTGGATCTCCTGAATCTAAAAAAAATTAAAAAAAGTTGTGGAGAACTCCTGAATACGAAGATAACCTCCTGAATCCTAAAAAGGAAAAAGGAAAAAAAAAATTGGGGGCTGAGCCCCCACCCCTGTTTAAAATTCCGAGGGATCGAATTGAATTCGGTCCTCCGGAATTTTGGACAGCAAGCATTAATAAAAAAAAAAAAAAAAAAAAAGTGGGGGCCACCCCCTCCTGGTTAATAATCCAGGAAGGGGGCTGGCCCCCATTTTTTTTTTTTTTAAATTTTTTTTTAGTGCTTGCTGTCCAAAATTCCGGAGGACCGGAATTGAATTCCGGTCCTCCGGAATTTTAAACTGAGGGGGGGGGGGGCTGGCCCCCATTTTTTTTTTTTTTTTTTTTTTTTTTTTTTTTGGATTCCGGAGGTACCACCTCCGAATTCCGGAGTTCCCCCACCTCCGGAATCCGAAGGTACCCTCCTCCGGAATTTTGCAATTTTGATTTTTTTTTTGCAATTCTTCTTCTTCTCCTTCTTCTTCTTCTTCTCATGGGTTCTTCTTCTTCTTTTTGGGTTGTTCGAGATCCGGTTTTGGAAATCTATGGAAATCCTTCGAAATCCATGGAAATCGAAAGAAATCCATGGAAATCGCATGGATTTCCTTCGATTTTCATGGATTTCGAAGGATTTTCATGGATTTCCTTCGAAATCCATGGAAATCCGTAGATCCAAGTTTTGAGATTTCGAATTGTTGTGTACTTTTTCTTGTTAGTTATGAAGAATCAATCAATGGAAGTTTAGGTTCAAGAAGATGAAGTTGAGGTTGAACTTGAAGAAGATGAAGTTTCAGTTTTCTTCTTCTTGGAGGAGAGGAGAGTTGAAGGGTAAAAGGGGGTTTTCACACAATGATGACATCATCAGAAGGTCAAAAAAGGTTAATTTAAGAATGGAGGTCAAAAAACATTAATATAGAATTTTGGAGGTCATTTTACCCAAATTTCCATAATTTATTGAATTGGGATTTATGTAATTTTAAAAAAAAATTAAACATCATGCAAAATATGATATTTCACTAATTGCTCCAATATTAAAATCTTAGTTTATTTAATAATTTAGTAGCTCAGGTTCAGGGGCGGATCTACATAGGGGCCAGAGGGGGCACGTGCCCCCCTCGATTTTTAGATTTATTAAAACTATATATATGACTTTGAATGAGAATTAATTTGGGCCCCTTCATTTATAAATATATATAAAAAAAAGTTGATAGATGTATGAAACTCCCAAGTAGCATATTGGCAAGAGGGACGCAACAGCGCCTCAAGTTATATCCTTACGTCTGGGTTCGAATCCCTTGAAATCCGTATCAAACTTTTTTGCCCATATTTAAAGTTAAATCCAAATAATATTATAGTATATTTATATCTATCTATTTACTTTATAAATTAAATTAAAAAAATCCTTTTATTTTTAATATTTTAATTTCATATAAATAAAATAGTTCAATATATTTGAAATTATAATATAATTGAATAATTTTTTTATATTATAAATATTTTTTTCATTATTTATCATCCAAAAACAAAATAGAAAAATATTAATTACTTAATTTTCAAGAAATTAAATATCACAAATGAATAACAAGATTTTATTTTCATAGTTATTAATATTATAATCAATAATCAATAATTATATAATTGTATGTATTGCATGTTATGGATATTTTTAGTTTCGCCGGTGTTGTTTTGATTAAAATCGACATTAAAGTGACTAAAAATGAAAAAAAAACTACAAACAAAAAATGAACGGTTTAGGTAGTAAAATAGCAATTTAAGTTATTTAATTTCAATAGGTTTTAGTCGGTTTCAATTCAATCTCTATCGACTTGAGAATTTTAACTTGCAGCTTGACTCTATGCCCCCCCTCGACTTAAATCCTGGCTCCGCCACTGCTCAGGTTGAGGTTTCTTTCAATATAATTCTTATAGTTTTGAAAGTTTCAATTTGGTACATATGGTTTAATATTATGTCAATTTCATCCGTATAATTCTAAAAATTTCAATTTAGTCACTATAGTTTGATAAAAGCTCATAAAATATCTCGTTTGTTAGAGTTACTATATTTACATATTAAAAAGCTCTACATCTACACATTAGTTAACACTAAACTTGCATATGTCAAAATCATGTGGTTGTCAATGATTTACATGTTAGAGAATTTTTCAAAGTTTCAATTTGGTTCTTATAGTTTTATGAAAATACATGAAATGTCCCTAAAAAAAACTAACTATTTTGTTATATTAATGTGTGAATCAATGATTCGCTTATTCTAAAAATATATAATTCAATGCTAATCACTAATTGATCAGTTCAAAATTTACTATTTATAAATATTTTCACATTATAACATTATAAAATATTACAACAAAATTTGCTAGATTTGCAGTCACCCACTAAAATTTCACTATTCCTTGGTATGTTTTAGTAATGGTTTTGGAAGTTGCAGTTTACTAAATTCTCAACTCATTTTTTTTTTTTTTGCCTATTCAATAGAAATTCTAACGTATAACTCCTTTTCAATTTTCAGGGGAATTTTTTCTTCTCATCTCATTAAGTGATTCGAAAAGATGTCTGGGTGGGTATGCAACTTTGTTATTTTCTGTTTTCAATTATGGAATCTGCAACCTGTAATTACCTTAGGAGTCTTATTCATGGGACTGTAGATTTTAATTCTAGTTAATTAAACCATCATGTATAATATTATAGCCTCCTTATGATTTTATGTTGTTTAATTATATTTCTGATATAGGCTTAGTTTTGTAATTTCTTTTGTTTTAGTTATTAGTTACCATATGGGTAATAGTTAAACTCTATGAATAGGGAGTTTATACTGATTTTGTAATTGATAGTTTTTTTTTAGTGAAATAAAGAAATTCTTTTGAGTACTTTTTGAGAGTGTGGATGCAAGATTTCACCAATTTCAGTATTGGTTCGTCGGTTAATGGAACGAATTGTAACCGACTAAACGGCTAAAAATAGATCAAAATCAAATCGACGGGCTCGATTTGTTCGGTTTTGTTGGTTTTGATTTTCACCCTTAACAGTGATGAATCATGAAATCAGTCAATTGGATGTCTTTACTATGTAAGCCTCTCAATTTTTTTTTGCAAGTGATGGTGATTTTAGATGCAAAATAATATGCCTAAATTTTATGTACGATTAAAAGTGGTGTTTTCCTTGCATAATTTGCAAGCTAGTGACGTTGAATTATAACCTAGTCTTTACATTTGCTTTCCATTCTTCATATGTATTTCATGTTGGGTAGTGGACCCAAATCAAATCAATAAAGCAAAAAAGCCCAAATCAACTCATTGATTTGCCCATTGATACATGAAGACAAATTACTTGGTAACCCTTAGTTGTGGGATGGAAATTGATAAAGTAATGGGCCATATAAATGGCATTAAGCCCACAATTATACAAATGTGGTGGTGGTGTTGTTTGGAAGATACAAAGTGTGAGGCGGTGGTGGTGATTTTGCTATAAATTACCACTTGTGGAAGAGAAGAAGTGTGTGGTGGCCTTGCCTCCACCGGAAGGGTATTACGAAGGCTTTTTATATTGAGAAAAAGTAGAGAGAGGGTAACTGTTTGAATGATTCTCGATATTATATATAATTGTGAGTAATTGCATGTAAGAAATTATTGTGACCCGAATGATGATTATTGACGGTTTAATAATTAATTAATGATTAAATTCATTTAGTTATTGGTGGAAGGACACATCTCTTTGAAGTGTCCATTGATTCCAAATGAAAGGTTATGAATCATTAAATGGATATAAGGTGTCTATTGACTCGACACCTTTTGGCTCTATAAATATGAGTCTTGGTCCTCTCTCAACCCAACCCAAGATTAACATTCTTTATGTGTACGTTGCTCCATCGATATTGTGCAATTAAAGTGGGTAATGAGAAAGAAACTCGGACTCATCTACACCAAATTTATCTACTGCGTTTATCGAGTTTTCCTGAAAAACGGTATGTTCTATTTATGTTATGTTATTGTTATAGTGAAAATCATGACTTCCAAACATCATGGGATTTATCGTTTCATGTTATTAAAATTAAAGTTTTACATTACACGCTCTTTATTTTTATCTCATTGATTTAATCTTCAAGTTCATAATGGAATCTACAGAGTCTACATAAGACATGACGTACCAATTGAGAACCAGTATAAATTTTTCATATCATTTTCTCTCTTATTTTTATTTATTCTTTGTATTGTATATTTATCGTTCTTAAATTTAGGGAGTTTAAAGATTTACAAAACCTTCAAATACCTAACATTTCAACTGCATATCATTACAGTAATGCTTGTATTGGAGAAATCGATTGCGGAAAGAACTTTTAACACTTAACATATTGTTTTTATTGGTGAGTTATTGACTTTTTTTTTAACTACAGTTATTGACTTTTGTTTTGGCACACTTATATTCTGAAGAAAAAGCGAGGATAGAGGTCGGTTGCTCGTGTTCTTATCCTCTTACTTTTGGGCTGGGCTGTTTTTGTTTTTTCATTTTAGTTTGTGGGCCGGGGAAGCGATTTTCAAGCCCATATGATCTTTTGTAATGGTCAATGAAAACCTAGAAAACATTGAGGAATCAGAAGGTCTAAATGTCCTTCAAGAGTATGTGATGAAGTCCCATTAAAGCTAGAAAACATTCCCTAATTTAAAAACCATCTCGTTTCAAAGACAAATTACATCTTTGTTTTGCCTTTTTATTTGTTAGAGTCCATCATTTTTTTAAATAAAAACATATATTGTATTAATTAAGAAGAAGTTAAAGTCGATAGATTGGGGAACACGTCTAAGTCTTCTATTCAAGAGGGAAGGAAGAGGAGCTATCCAGTAAACTGAATCAACATTTTTTTTATACATTCCAACATTTAAAATATATACCATATCGATTGAAATTCGTCATTCGAAATTTTGAGAACTATTAACTTACATAACACAATACTTGCAATCTCATATTAAGTTGACATTAGATCTTGAATACCACAGGGTGAATGCATTGATTGTAATGGACTTGGTTTCTCAGCTTATGGTTTTATTCTCTCTAAAAAAAAATACAAATGAATTTGGGGACATTTGAATCTTTGCCAATTCAAATGTCCACTTGCTAAATAGACACCAAGGCTGGCTCAATATGTAGATATAAGAGAGGCAAAAAAGTCTCATTTTTTTTAGGAAGCTCCATTTTTACCTTCATTCAATATTGCTTTTAAGCCTATTTATTGATGATTTCATTATTTTAAAAACAGAAAAGTAATTTTCAAAAATCGGTTCTAGATTTTGAAATTTAGTTAAGATTTTAAAAGAATGAGAAAACAAAGATGAAGAAATTATGGGATCAAATTTAGCTTTTTTTTTTTTATATAAAAACAACTAAAATTAAAACTAAAACTAGGAATTGTTATTAAACGAGGCCTTAACTGTTTTAATTTACATGACACATAATAAAAATATTGCTACTATTCAAAACCTAATATGATATTAGAATCTTAAGGGCTTCATCTGAATAATTATAGCAACTAGATCTATAAATTAAAGAGCTAGTTACAAATTACAATTAAGAAAATGACAATTATTAAACTAAATAAATAGTCAAATTTGATCAGTAATAAAAAAACGATTATTTATTAAAAACTTATAAAAACTATTTTTTTTAATATACAATTATAAAAATACTAAACATCACAAAAAAAAAAAAAAAAAAAAAAAATCTAGAGGAAAAGTATCGAAATCAAAATTTGGATTAAAGAAAATCCTAATAATTAAGAGTGTGGACTCGATCAGATCTCACAGATTCAAATCATATGGAAACTTACCACCAGAATACCAACATGTGAAAAAATCTCATAATTAATGCCACCCATTTGGCCAACTAAATGGATTGGATTGGTTTTTTTTTTCTTTTAACAAAGTGTTGAAGGTGGGGATTGAGTGCGGAAATACATACTTTAACTAATAAATTGATAGATTCTCTCTTTTATTTTTTTTCAAAGTGTCCGGAGTGGGGATTGAATGTGGAAATACATACTTTAACCAATGGGTTATGTCTGGTTGGCCTCTCCTATTAATTTATCTTCTATTGGATTAAAACCCATATTGTATTTTTTATATTCTTTTATTATGCAATTGGAATTCCCCATTTCTCATTCTCTTTATTAGGAAGGTTCCTGGAACAAACTTAAACTCAATTTATAATGCACTTAATTATGCTGATTAAACTCTCTTAACCAACCAGATTCTCTTTTAGCTCTTATCTCTTTGCATGTAATTATTTATTATTATAATTATTATCATAAGAATTCCCTCCTATCATATGTGCTACTCTTAAAAGAAGCATCAGAATATAACTGCGCAATTAATTATTATTCATATGTTTAATCACAAAATATGAGTATTTATACTATACCGATAAAAAGTGAGCTAGAGTTGACTATATAAAATTAAGATAGATGTATGTTAGAATATTCAACGATTCTTTCTTTCTGGCCTTTGCTGTTTATTTTTCTACTAAGTTTTTAAAATTTTGATAAAATTACTTGGAGTGACCAAATTAGTTGTTCAATTGGAGGAGGTTGATTTTTTTTTTAATTATTACATTAAATTGAAGAAAGAAGGGTTCGAATCTTCAAGTTTATGAAAAGTAATTAGGTGCTTAAATATGTATTTGAATTACGTTTTTGTTAATAATGGAAGTTAATTATGTACTATAGTTTTACATAGAATTGGAGAAAAGATTTCAATCACAAATTACATAAATAGTATAATATAAGATATAATCTTATGGAATATTTTTTAATATATATAAAATTCTACTTATGGATTTGGTTTTGTAGTTGGATAAGATGAGATATTGCTTGTTAGTGTCATCATCCTTTTTCATATTAATATAAAAGTGCTTCTCATCATGCTCAATTTGGATACCTCAAGTTTTATTTTATTTGGTTAAAAGATAAACGAAATTCTTTAATTTTTAATGACATATAGTTCACGAGTCTTATAATTTTTAAGGAAAATTTTATTTTTGTCTATAAATTTTTTCATTCTAATCCTGAGTTTTAAAAGGTTACAATTTAAATAGTTTAAAATGGTCTATATCTTAAAGCTTATGTTCATTATAGTGTTCGAAAATTTGACTAAACATGTTAAATAATGACATAACATTACTTTTGTGGCATATTTTAATAGGTTCTTACACTATATTCACGTTTTAATGAGTAACGTTAACAAAAAGGGTATACAAATAGTATAGAAGTTAATTGAAAATATTTGATTTGAAGTTTAGAGTGAAGTAGTAAATGATCTTAAATTAGAAGAATGAGTTGTAATTTATTATTAATTTTTTTTTCCTTTCTAATTACGCTTTGATTTGTTTAAAGATAGTTTCGATTTTTTTTAACAAATTTTAATATCCAATTTAATCATTAAAAAGAAACAACCTAATGAGAGAGAAAGCAATGTGGAATAATTGAATATGAACTTCTTAAATATAGAAAAAGTAAAATATTTGGGTCATGACAAAAATTTACTTCAAAATAGATAATGTTGTGAATGACTTTAAAATAAATTAAAAAAGATAATTATTGTTTGATGAATGTGTCACAATATTAATATTATCATGATAAATTTGTATAATTTTTATTTATATACTACATCTAATTATGAGAAGGGAGATTCAAAACTATAAATTTAAGGAACAGAGTACGGTTATGTTTATATTCTCGTAAAGAGGAATATTTTAAATGTATGCAAATAGGTGGGTTAATGAGTTGTAAAGACAATACAAAAATCGAATCAATGAATGAAAAGTGGAAATGTGATTTTTGATTTTGTACAAGACCGGGACTTATACCTACAAATATCTCTCTTTTAGATTTGTTAAAAGTCAATTTTAAGTCCCAAAAAACCTCCCCCTCTTATTTTCTTTACTTGATTTTGGTATATTTTTAATAAAAAAAATCCCATTTTATTAGAATATTATATATGCAAGCCATATGAGTTACAGCCCAACACGTTACTTCAAATCATGTCTCTCTCTTTCTCTTTTATAACAAATTTGGGTGTTTGAGAATTTATGCGAATTGACATGAATTTTTAACAGCTAAGCTTTGCTCTATTTCAGACCACATGACAACGACAACTTTAATTCCCACAATTTATTTCTTTTACAATTTTAGTAATTATCCAGTTCCAAATAAAAAAAAATTCCCTTTAATTATCTTTTAATACTATATATAAGGGGTTTTAAAAAAAATGGCATTTTAAGAATTAATATTTTTAAAATAGCAAAAATTTAAAAAAAATTCAAAAGTCAAACATTTCTCATACAGATCCACCCTTCTAGATTGAGATTGATAGAATCTCATTAGAAATTATATTTTAAAAGATTTATTATTTTTTAAATTACTCATAAAAGTGACATCGATTGAAATTTGTTCATATAAAAACATACACATGTTTATATATAAACTTGAATATAAATAAATATTTTCGACCGAAATATAGCTCAAATAGTTAGATATTAACACTCACCCTCATATGTCTCATAGCTACAAGTTTCTCCATAATATATTAATTTAAAAATATAATATTAAAATAAAAAAGAGGTAACATGAATTTAAAATAAAATTATTGTATTTGCATTGAGACAAAAACAGTGAATGTTGATGAATCTTGTTTCTGATTTGTTTTATTTATTTTTTTCATTCCATTTCCCTCTATTTTATAACACATACTGAGATACGGAAGAAAATGAAGAGATTTTGTGTATGCTTTTCGAATATTGATAATAATAATATTATTTTTGTTATGTGTTATTTATATTAAATAAGGGGTACCCAATTTACAAAATTATTCTTTTTGGGGAATGCAAGTTTTTAAAATTGGACACAAGGCTCTACCTAAGCTTAGAATATCTTGCTTTGGTGACTTCAATGGCATATTTTGATAGATGCTGCCTATCGATCCCAAATCCTCTAGTCTCAAATGGATACCAACCCACTGTTTTTTTTTTTTTTAATATTAATCATTCTTTTGATAATTTTAAATTTTAATTAAAAAAAATTATTTGTATTAAAAAAATTATAAAAATATTTATGAAAATAATTAAAAAAATGAATTACTACTTCCACCTCTCTCCATTATTGCTTATATTTTTTGCTAAAAAACATTCCCTATATTTTAAACGAAACTTCGAGTTTCCAATTTAAAATAGTCTATTTGAAAAAGAAAAAAAATTATTTGAAGGATTTGAATAATGAAAAAAATAACTACTTTTTAATTACCGTGATGGAAGTTTGAACCTCAATTTCAGTGATTTATTTATTATTTTGGTTAAGAATGTACATTTT
This sequence comes from Gynostemma pentaphyllum, assembly GCA_028015215.1. NCBI lineage: Eukaryota > Viridiplantae > Streptophyta > Magnoliopsida > Cucurbitales > Cucurbitaceae > Gynostemma > Gynostemma pentaphyllum. The sequence continues at coordinate 15,851,050 of CM051351.1, read as the reverse complement.
TTTTCAAAAAGAAAATTAGTGGCGAAAATTAACAGATGAACAAATAAAAATTTTTTAGAGACAAACTACTTTATATTCTAACTTAAATTCAACCACTTCCTTCTAATTTAAAACTTATTGCTTTTTTCTAATTTAAAACTTATTACTTTTTTATTTATAATATGGTTAGATACAGAATAAAGAACTCAATTTGCAAGATAAAAGTTAAATATAAACAAAATTCCAATGCACTATGTTTGAAAATCGAAATTCATAGTATACATTAGTTTAAAAAATACCTTAAAATTGAATCTTGAATAATACTAACTGAAAAAAATTGTTTTTATTGAATTTAATTTTCTTACGATAAATTAAAATGAATTGAATATCTAGAACTAATCGAATTTATAGAAAAATAAACGGTTGTTATGGTGGTGGTGGTTAAATTACAAGATAATGGACTTACACAATTCTAATTTCTACTCTCTTACTTTAATTAGTGGTAGGGTGAAATATATATCTATTTATAATTTAACTAATTAGATGTTAGTTTAGTATCCTCTTGGATTCCATATAATCATATAAAAGTAATATCATAACGTAATTATTAAATTTAAATATCAATATTTTAAAAATAATATAAATTGGATGCTTAATCTTTAAAAAAATTCTGCCCCATTAAAAAAAAAAACTCTTCCCTTCCCAGTTTGTTTTTTCGTTTAATATTGATAGTAGGGAATGAGATAAATAAATAAAGAGGAAAAACCAATCATTGTTTTGGTACAGTTGTAATTATGATTAATTTTTCCAATAATATTGTTAATGATGAGCAATAAAGAGCATCCACGTGTCAATTATCGATAATTACGATGACGTGGACTCAGATTTCTCTAATTAGACTGTCGAGTGCGGAATATTGTGGAACGGTAGACCGCGTGTCGTCCACGTGAAAAACGGGTGCGTGATGTTATGTTTAGAAAAACCCTTTACTTTCTTTTCTTTCGTGTTTTCTTTTATCATAATTTTTTCATAATCAAAGGAGATTTTAGGAGGGTTGGACTTTTTTAATTTGAACTCATAATTTTTAAAAGTTTTACTTTAATTACTTAGAGGTTTTAAATTTAGTCTATATACTCTAAAAACCAAAGATAAATAGTAATGAAAAATTATATTGTTTATTTTGTTATAGGTATGAATAGAGATCGAGGATTCTCCGTAGGAAATTTATGGGAATAAAATTTCTCTATAGATTTTTCAATGTTAATATCAAACAAGCTGCTTATAATTATGTTTACTTAGATTGTAATTAAGTTTTAAGTGATGTGTTATATTTTTTTTTACTATACAATCATATATTCATAAATTTTTAATATTGTAAGTATAAAAGGAATATCAGTAAAAAATATTTATTATTTAATTATATATTCTTTAGGATTCAAGATGGAGACGAGATGAAAAATATATTCTCCATCTTCGTTCCTAAAATTAACCCGGGAAAAAAATGACTATGACTATTCCAGTCCCCATATGAGGGTTTTAATTAAAGTTTAAAGTAGAATATAAAAAAAAGTTCTTTCAATAAAAATAAAACAAACTTTTAAAAACTCACAAGCCTCCGTGAGGGATAAACTTTAACTAGTGATTTTTTTTTACCACTAAACCATCTTATTAGTGAACTAGAAGGATATGAAAGTTGGGAGTTATTTTAAGTTTGATAAAATCAAATTAATTTAAAGAAAAATAAAAACAAATATATTATTTATATTATTTTATAAGGATAAAATACTTTTCATGATCTATTTTTAGGTGAGTTCCCTTTTTTATATTTAAAGTTTTAAAATGAATATGTTAGTACCAAATAATTTATTAAATACTTACTTTTAATGGTTTAGGTATTATTTGTCACATTCTCTTTACAGCATAACTAAATTAATTATCAGGTGAAATAATTGATGAATCAATTGAAGAATTTCATGTAAAATGCAATGGTTAAAAAGTCATTCTTAAACTATGAGAATAAAGATTTGAGTATCACCTTTCTACCCTTTTCTATATTGGAAAAAAAAATGTTTTACCTGTTTGTTAACCTTTTCCATTCTTATTTCGTATTCTTATTCTTTAAATGGTAAAATGCGAGAATGACCCCTGTACATTCATCTAATTTTATACTTTATTTTTTTCAAAACATACCCTTTACACTTAACAAGAAGCCATTCATCTATTAAAAAGTCATCCATTTTAACACTGTGATATTATTCCCTTTTTTTAAATATTTTAATAGAATATTAATATTTCTTTAACCTTTGCAAAAAAAAACCAAGACCCACATTCTTTACATTAGGATTCACTCAGCCTTTGCATAAGGAAAATTACCAACTCCTTAAAAAATTAACAATCTCCTCATCTAGATTTTTACAATAACATCTAACCTATGCATTTCCCTCTGCTACAAATTGAATTAGGTAGGTATCCAACCACGAATCAGGCACAAACTCCGTTACGAACCTTGGAAGTTTGTGGGTTCCGATTTTTTTTATGATGGTTTCTTAATAAGTGTAGGGGTGTGTTTTTGAATAAAAATAAAATGCACAAATCATACTTAAAATTGAGTGAAACTCTAGGGGTCATTCCTGCATTTTACCCTTTTTTAAAAGGAAAAACAAAAACATATTTGATCATTGTTTTTTTAAAAGAAAATTAACATAAACGTGTTTGACAACTGTGTATTGTTTTTGTTTTTCATATAAAAAATATCTAGTAATTATTTCTTATTTCTTATTTCTTATTTCTAAATAAATAGAAATTGTGACGATGGAGCTCTAACTGAAGTATTTCATATACTATTGATAGAAATTAAATGAGAAATTATCCAACACTATTGGATAAAAATGTATTTGATGATATTTTTTTTTTTGGTCTCATTATATTAATGAAAGTAAACAAAAGGAGAAAAGTGAAAAATAGAAAGAAATTATAAAACGAAACGTGGTGTTGGGAATTGCAAAGAGAGCTCCATGTTTTGCTCTATTTAATAACCAAAACTCATTAATAAACACATTGAAAAAAAAGACCCCAATCGTAACCCCCTAGAGAAAAAAGAATCACTACTAGACCTACACCAACAAGAGAGAGAAGAGTTCTGCCAAAAACCAAAAAGAAAAGAAAAAAAAGACATTTTGAAAGGAATCCCAGATAGAAATTGTCTGTGATTTTAGCTCCAAAATCAAAATCCTTGTGATGCAGCCGTGTAGTAGAGAAATGCAAGGATTAAACTCATTGTTGAGCCAGAACTCTCAGATTTCCCTTCAAGACCTTCACAATAACAATAACGATCATTTAAACCAACAGCATCATCATCAGCAAATGCTTCATCATCATTTCGACCACCCCACTTCTTCACACGACGATTTTCTCGACCAAATGCTTAATACTATTCCTAATTCATGGCCTGACCTTAACCCTGCCAACACCAAATCCCCTTCCCCTTGGGACCTTAATCCTTCCGACAATGAAACTCTTCCTTTGGATGATTCCTCCACCCTCGCTTCCAAGCTCCGAAACCATCAAATCAACTCCCACAATAATCATAACCCGGCCGCAAAGCTTCTTCAACACCAACTTTTGATGTCAAGATCAGGAATTGGAATTGAGCATGGGCATGGGCATGGACTACCCCCTATGCCTTTGTCGCTTGGGAATAATAATAATAATAATAATGGTGAAATGGATCCTTCTTCTCATAACGATGTCGTTGACGGATCTTGTTTCCGTCCCCCGAACTCGGTTTGTTTGTTTGTTTGTTTTCTGTAACCAAAATAATGAAACTGGATCTATTATTCAACAAAGTGTGTGTAATTTCAGGGAGGTTCCATGCAAGCACATACTTTTGGAGCTATGAATCAAACCCCGGCTAGTGTTTCTGCTGGAGTTTCTCCTTCTCAGCCCAAACAGAAGGTCAGGGCTCGTAGAGGTCAAGCCACTGATCCTCACAGTATCGCTGAAAGGGTATTATTCATTTATGAAAAGTCTTTATCTTTTTCATCACCCAATTTCTTGTTTTACTTTTTACTCTGACTTTTGACCTCACCATTACCTCAATTTTCACAAAGATCGATTTTTTATTTTCTATTTGCATTCCTTCTTCCCAGGATTTCTGGGCATCCAAACAGAACAATTTACGTGTTTTTTTTTTTTTTTTTTTGGCAGCTTCGGAGAGAGAGAATTGCAGAGAGAATGAAAGCCCTTCAAGAACTCGTTCCCAATGCCAACAAGGTTCGTTTCTTCTTCTTCTTCTTCACCTTCAAACATAATTTTAATTTTTTTTAATTAATTAATTATCATAAATAAAAAATTAAATTAAATATCCGAGTTTCGAATTCAGCTGCTGATATTTCTGCAAGACTGTTTTAAAACCGCCAGTTAGATGTTGATCCTACCCCGTAACCGTAACCGTCTTTTTTTATTCACGATCACATTTTGTATGTAATTCAACCTGCTAATCAGGGTTATTATGGTCATTAAACTCGACAACCGCGTTGACGGTGACAAAACTAATCCCGTAATACCCGGGACAGGTGTCACTATAAAAATGTTTCATTTTTCTAATCGGATCACCGGCATGTACAAATAGCAAAACCACTTTTCTTATCTTTTTTTAAAAAAATTTAATTTAATTCATTTTCCGTGAAATAACTGACAGTCCATCAGTCCTGAGCGTATAGAATATTTAGCTGTACTTTTTTTTTCCCCTCCCTGAAAAAGGGATAACGATGGAATTTAATTTAATAATAAAATTTAAAAGATGGGTTTAATTAAAAATCTAATGAGTCTGATAAAGGAGTAATTTTTTTTTTTTGGGTGGAAATTCAGACAGACAAGGCTTCAATGCTGGATGAGATCATTGACTACGTTAAGTTCCTCCAGCTTCAAGTCAAGGTATGGACCCTCTGTCCCTTTTTCTTATTTAAGAAAATTAAAAAAAGATTCCCTGGTCGGAATTATTAATTATTTTAAATAAAATAGAAAGGGAGATTATATTATATTAATCTCTCTTGTTACTGGGCGTAGGTTCTGAGCATGAGCAGGTTGGGTGGAGCGGCAGCTGTTGCTCCGCTCGTTGCTGACGTGTCCTCTGAGGTAAATCTGTTTTTAATTTCTTTTTTATTGTTTTAAATTAAATGATAGAAAATCAATCAACGAAGTTTGAAAGGAAAAAAGAAAATTTGGAATGAAGTAAGTAAGGTTGAGGCGGCGAAGGCACCAAATTCCTTTAACATAAGACGACAAAAGGAAAAGGTGAAAAGAAAAGAAAGGGGGGAACACGCGTGCGAAACTTTTCTCAGCTTTTGGGTTGCCTGTCCTTTTCCTCCGAATTTTATTTATTTTAATTAAAATGTCTAAGAATTTCTTTTTTTTAGTTTATTTATTAAAAAAAAAAACATACTAATGTAATATGTAATGTCTTTGTCTTGTCGTTTTAGGGGGGCGGTGACGGTAGTATGCAAGGAAACGGAAACGGAAACGGTGGGGTCAACGGTCGCAATTCCCAAACCACGTCGTCAAATAACGATAGTATGACGGTGACGGAGCACCAGGTGGCGAAACTCATGGAGAAGGATATGGGCTCCGCCATGCAATATTTGCAAGGGAAAGGACTCTGCCTCATGCCCATCTCTCTCGCTACTGCTATCTCTACTTCCACCTGTCACTCTAGGAACCACTTGATCAATAATCACCACCCGGTAATCACATCCAACGGCGAAGGCCCTTCCTCCCCCAGTATTTCTGTTTTGACCGTCCAGTCTACCACCATGGGTAACGCCTCCGTTAAAGACAATGCTTCCGTTTCCAAACCGTGAAGTGACGGAGCTCATTGACTTTTTTATATCTTAATGGAATTTGGAGTGGGTCAACGAATTGGGGAAGTCTACGAAAATAAGGCATCTTTCAGAAACGGCGCCGTATTATCGTGGACTTTGCTTTGCCTTATATAACTCTCCTAACCTAAAGCCTGAGCTTTTAAAAAAGCAACTCTATCTGACATCATTATAAGTTCCTCTTTCTATTTATCTTTCTGTACCACATCCCAATAAATCCTTTTTTTTTTTAATTAAAGCAGTTTTTTTGTTACTTGCTTTCTTCTTTTTATAACTTTTTTTTTTCTTCATTTATTTATCTTCTAATCTGGATATTTGTCGTGTCCTGTCCTGACTGGTTTGTGTTAAATGACTTTCTTCATCGAATTAGTAGGGTTCAACTATCGATATTTGGTAACTTTTCTATTTTAGTTCAAAAAACTATTTTCATTTTAACCTTTATATTATCTAGAAGGTTGTGTTTGACTTGCGGGTTTGGATAGTTAAATATCAGGTCGTTCAGACTGTGTTTACATAGTATAAAAACGTGAGTTTATTAAGTTTAAGTTAGAGTAAAATATATTGAGATAGTGAAAATGAATAAGTTAAATATCGGTTTGGCTTGTATAACCTCTAATTCTTATTCGACCCATAAGCCAAACACCTCTAAATAGATAAGAGAATTATAATCTTTTTGCTTTCTCCCCTATGTTATATTATATAGGAGTAAATAATATCAAATGAGTGTTTCAGGTAAAAATAATAATTAAAGAGATAATAAGGTGGATTGAAATAAAGTATACGAAGAGAACTTTTGAAAATTTGTGGATCAAAATGTACGTTATTTATCCACAGTAGGTTTTAAACATATATATTAATTAAAGTTTTTAAAAACACATATAAAACTTATTGGTCCTTTCTATTTCGGTCAACCTGGATGAGTCAACCTTGTAGTAGAGGTAAATTAAGTAGATCGAATAATTGATTCTTTCAATCAAAACCCGCAAAATTTTAAGGATTAAAACAGATTTAAAAAAAAAAAAAAACTTTATTATAAACTTTTTGGCTTAAGTTCACCGAAAGATAGCAATACATTTTTTTATTTCATAGACAAGTCAACGCGAAAGCCAAGATGGTTTGTTTAATTATGATATAAAAAAAATTATAATTTAAGAAACAAATGAGATAGGTATTAGTTTTGGATTAACTATAGGTAAAATGGTTTCTTAATTCTTATCTTGATTAGTGTTACATGTGGCATAACAAAAAAGCAAATTACGTCCAAGTACAAAGATTCCCATTTGATACCAAAAGAGATTCCCTTTTTCTTCTTTTAGAAAAAAAAAATGTAGGTCTATTTTGCTTTAGCATCTCATTTTAAGAACATCACGATTCTTTTCCATATAGCTTTATTTTTCCTTATTTTCAACTTTCCCCTATATTGTTTAAATGGCTATTTGGCCAATAGATTTTGCTTGTAGAAGGAGAAAATTTGTTAAATTATAAATTATTCAAGCCAATGACAAAATTACATGTTATTAAATAAAGACCAATCATAAATTCACACATGTCTTTAAATTAAATTAAAAGACATTAAATTGGCAAATCAAATGATGCCACATGTCTTTTTCTTGGCTATTGGATGACATAAATTAGTCCAATGAAAATATGCCACATGGCGATTGGGCCCAAATCAAATAGCCCCATATCTACCAAAGGCCCATAGAAAACTCTATAAATAGAGTAGGTCATTCATCATTTGAGGAGGTCGACAATAGAAAAGATTCAGAGAAAATACTGAAAACTTTGAAGATCATAGACCTCGAAAAACAACGAAGAAGATTGAGATTAAAGAGTTCGACGATCGAAGACTTCCCGAAGGCCAAATTCTCTTTGAAGATCGAAGACCCCGAGATCGAGATTGAAGACTTTAAAGAACGAAGCCTTGAAGATCAAAGACTTCTCAAAAACTAAAGATTTTTCGAAAACTAAATACTCTTCGAAGACCAAAGACTCTTTGAAGACCGGAGATCTTGAAGATCGAAGATCCTAAACGTTGACGACTTCGAAGACTTTAAAAACTCTGTGACGACCATCTTGAAGACAAATTGTTGAAGACTAAATTCTCACAAGTTCCAAAAACTTTAGTGTTCAAACTTCAAGACCGCAACAAATCGTTTGACTCTTCACAAGCCTAAAAGCCGAAGATTCAATCCAACGATCGGAGAAATATGCCAACTGGCCTTCGCATCGAAGTTTATATTTTTGAGAAAGCATCAGAGGATAAATTCATTAGAGATTGTAACATTCAATTCATCAAATACAAACTTATATTTATTCCGCATTTAATTTCTTTACTTAGAAATTTCTCTGTGTGAACATTGCTAATTAAAGAGTTAATCCCTAATTTTTCATTGAAAACAATTGATTTTGTATATGACAGATAAATTTGGTATCTAATATCATACTATAAAATTAATCTAAGGATAAAAATTTAGATAACTCAACATCTAAAAAAAAAAACATCATATTTGTATGTTTATTATAGATGGTAATACAATATTAATATTTGGCTAAAATTTTCAGAATAATACACATAAATAAGTATAAGAAAATATATTTATACAATTACTAATTTAATATCATATTTAAAAAAAATATGATTGAAATAAGAGTAATGACATACATAGTAATTTTTTATCAATATCAATATTTTATTTATGTTTAGCATTTAATCCATATCAAATACTACAATATGATTGTATTTTCAAAATATATATGTAACTATGAATTTCATTAAGATAGTAGACCTAACACATCAAAGAAAACAGATAAAAAAAATATATAAAAGATGGAAGATTACAACATACATAAAATCATTCTACAACTATAGGCAAAAATATTTGAAAAGCTAATAACCCTGTATTAGATATATAAAATTAAGTGAGTTCCTACTCCCTACTTTAAATAATATAATCAAAAGGCACTTGAAATTCAGAATGGTGGAGTAGTTAAATCCAAACACCTATTAACATCAAAACAAACGAGCAAATAGATATTATTGGGGTGCTTTAAAACGTTGATTAATTATCATACTTAATTAAATTAATCCAACTGGATTCAAATGACATGATATCAATTTTGAGGGTGTGAACAAAGTTGGAAGGGGAGTGGATAGTCAGCTGGAATTGACGAGAGGGAGAGACAAATTTCATGATTATGATGATACACAATTTGACCTACTTTATATAATTATTTGTTTAGGTTGCAGTACAATTCAATTAAATTGGTTTATGTTTAGGAAAATCATATATAGTCCAATGGTGCTCATTTAAACTTGTGGGGTTCTTATATCATCGTAATAATCATGGTGTTCTACAAGCAAATTGATAACGAGGGGAGTAATCTCATGATATTATAAAACCTTATTATGTGTTACTTATTTTTTTTGATGTTTGATTCTTAATATAAATTCTAAAATCAAATCAATTTTTCGAACTCCCCCATTGCATTAATATTGATTGATAATCCATAACTTCAAAATCTTTCACGTATAAAAATTATTATATGTACCAAACAGTAAAACTTATTTGACAAATGAATTTCAAACCCACCTCCTAATTAGATTTTTATTTTAAAGTGAGAGACGAAAAAATGCATGTGTTATTTAAAGGAAAATGACAATCTTTTCCACTTGCTTCTTGACTTTTTTTTTTGGTGGTTATAAAAATGGGGATTAAATTTCAAATATGAAGTCTTTTTTCATTAAAGAGTGAGCCAACTACTTTATTAGTCATAATGTGAAAACTAAAATTGAAATCACCCATCATGATTAGACGTGATATTTGGCTTAAAACCTAAATGAAACAACTTTCCAAAGGTTGAAATTTCACAATGATTAAGCAAACACCATCTTTAATCGAGTTCAAATGTAACATAATGTGATGTGATCTCCTTCAATTTCAAGATAAACCAATGGTATTATATTTGTGTGTAAAAAAATGAATCTTAAAGCTAATTGAAGGCTATTAAAGAAAATATATCGCCTCAATCATTCAATTATTTTGAAAAAAATCAATACTATTATTGTATCTTGAAATTAATTTTTGAATGCTGCTCATACATAAGCACACAGAAAATTAAGGCTCTGTTTCCTAATAATCTTTCATTTTCTAAATTTGGAAAATAGATATCAATTACATTATTTGTAATCTTAATCAAATTTTAAAAACCGAAAAAAGAAGAAAGTGATTTTTGTAATTCAGTTAACATATTGAAAACTACTTATAAAAATAAGAAGGAAAAAAATGGCGGATTGTGAGAAAGTATTTTTAAAATTTTATATTAAGAAAACGGAAGTTACAACCATCGAATTGTAACAATAGTCAAAATTATGAAAGGAAAAATATACATTATGTTTAAGAATTGATATCGATAAATTTATCAAAAAAAAATGATATCGATAAATAGCCAATTAATTATTTATTATTTTTTAATATATAATATTAGAGTGCGGAATTGAACCACTCTCATAAAGGTTCAACTATATATCTTATACCCTAGTATTTTTTTACTTAAATACTTAAAAAAAATTAATATACACCTCATAATAAGTTACTTATTATTACTTCTCTAAAATAAAATAAAAAAGGCAAAATATATTATAACTATAACATTGTGCACAATACAAGAAAAGGAAATGAAATAGTTTGAATGCAGAAATGACCCTTTTAAGCTTAAGAGAATGTCAAGTAAAACAACTTAATTGTAAAATAGCTAAATTATCAAAAAGACTTCTAATTAACCAATTTTACAAAATAGTCATTCACTTAAATATTTATAAATTACTGTCTTTCTTTATATACAATTTTTTTTTAAAAAAAATGTCCACCTATTACAAAATTTTAAAATGAAATGATGATAAAAAGACCCTAAATAACACACAATTAAAGAATGTTAAAACTAATTTAAAATTAAAAGAAAATAACTCATGTCAATGTAGATGCCAAATTAACTTTAAGCTAAAGAAGCAAAAGGTCAAATATCACAAAATTGCAAATGGAGTTGTTTGCTGTCGGACTCTTCTAGGTGATAGAATGAATGAGAGCGACCACCCATGATGTTTATCTCTCCCGTTTTTTTTTGTTTAATGTTTTTTTAAGAATAAGAGAAACAATTATTTAATGGAGAATTCAAAGTATGAAGTCAAGAAAAAAATCATAGCTTGAAGTAAGATCATCAAATTTGATTTGGAATTTGTCTCTTTTATAATGTCTGGTCAAAAGTACTTATTAAAAGAGTCGGCATCGACCAATGGAGAATTGAAAATAGAAATTGAGGGCACACGATCATAGACATGAATTCCACTACTTCAAACAAAATTTATTGGGATGGTTTGGTTTCACGCCATTTTTCATTATTATTTACAAATGATTAATGGATTTGCATATACATTACACAACAAAAACAAAAACAAAAAATTGAAAAGCTACCCTATTGTCACAAGAGGTTTTAACTAATTGAGTTGGTTTATGTTATAAGACTTTCTTTTTATAGATATTACATCAAATTGGGAGAGGAGAGACTCGAACCTTTGATGACATGAGAAGGGAGCGGGTGCCTAACCAATTGAGTTATGCTTGTGTTCAATTCAATGAAATAGTTTGCGTTATAAATTTGTACCATCCAACCAAATAAAATTTTACCATTGAGTTGGATTAGTTCAAATTAATTGATTTAAAAATTGTATAATAAATAGTTAAAAATAGTAACTTAAGGATCTAGTTACCTGTTTTTATATGTTAAAAAAAATCTTACATTTTATTTAATGAAAAATGATAGTTCAATAACTTAAACTAATTATTTGATTAAAAAAATATTTGAAAAGATAAGAAAATTTTAAAAGAATAAAGTTATATAGAATTAATAAAGACAAAAAAAAATTACATTGATCATAAATAAATAAAAAATGATTTTATAATCCAAGTATTCTGATTGGTTTGGTTCAACCCAATTAATTATAGGAGATCCATAAACCAACTTATAAAATTTTAAATTATTTAAACCAATCCAACTCAAACAAATTAGTTGAGTTCGGTTGGTCAGATTTTGTCGATGCTTGGGAGGTTTTTGAAAACCCCTCATTGTCACAACCTCTGGCAGGAGAAATCAAAAGAACAAAACCTTTGCTTCCAAATCCAGATGTCTTCCTCCACAAATTCAACATGCCATGAAAAAGCCCATTGATCAAATAGCACAAATCCTATTGTAATGATATTCAGTGCAAACACATGTAGATCAAAGTAACAAATATTTCCAGCAGCATATAATCTTCCCCGGTAATGTCAAGGAGATGGTGAGGGCAAGGGTCGATATCAGGACATATTATTCAACACATTTTGAGACGACAAATGCCAAAACTAATGTTCGGCATGCATCTGAAATTGTTGATTAGAATTATCCTATGTCATTCTTCAACCTCTATTTTGAGAATGTCAAAACAATTTAATGGATCCGTTCATTAGTCAGTTATTATATGACCTCGAGACAAAAAGCTAGTATCCAATCACCGCAAGAAACTGTCGCTCAGCTGATACTCGGAGCGGCTTGAGTAGGATAATTAAGGAATTTCTGCAAGCAGTGAGTAGCCTATCAAGATCCCAATCAGATTAGGCAAGAGCTTTTTAAAGGACAAAATCAGAATCCTAAATGGTGACCATTTCGTTAAAAGCCATCCCAATTTCCCCACAAGAAAAAGGGAACGAGGCTCCCTAATTAAGGAATGCCCTTTAACAAGGACTCTTACCCCATCTTGAAAGCCTTTCGACCAGCAGTTCTACTACTAGGATGATATATCTAATCAATATAAGAGAACCTCCTTGAGTAATGTGCTCGTACACTTCCGAGAAGCAATTTCTTACCCAACCAGTTGCAAGAATTTTGTGTAAGACAACCTAATTTCTATATACTTAGCGCAAGTTCCATATAATGAGCCGAATGAGCACATCGATCAACAACTAAACTTCCTACGTATAAGAGCGGTTAAAAACCAGAGGGAGTTGAATGCAGACTTAAAAAATCATCAGATATCGCCATTACCACTAGCTTATCTTATCTGGAAACAAGGAAACAGAGAATTCGCTGAACGATGACACACCTAAGCCATATTCACACTCATTACTACTCTTTAATGTCTTATATTAACACCTATTACATTCACTCATAAAGGCAGTATAAGCTATTTCAGTCAAGATTCATTATGGAAGATCAATGGAGTTTATTTCAACAAAATATCCAACAATCCAAATAGTAAACTAGCAAAGATCATGACAAACATAGAAGGGCTTGAACATTTTCACATTGACCATAGATCTAACATCCCTTAAAACAATCATAAGTTTTAATGCAAAGGAAAATTGACATTATTTAGAAATCTATTGCATGATCATCTCTGTACACTACAAAGTACAAAAAGGAACAAAAATATCACAATATGAAGGAAAAAAAAGATGCCAAAAGTTGTTCAATTTCAACTGGTGGGCTTGAAAGTATAAGGCTGAGGAAGTGATAAAGGACCTCTTCTTGAATCTTTATCATCTAAAAGTCTTTGAACCCTAGAACTCTGACAATACTTCCTATCAAAATGCTTCACCTAACAAAATCATAAAAACCAAAAAAAAAAACCCCATTAAAATTTATGAACTTGAAATTAGAAAATTCAAATGATTCATAATCAAAACTTACCCAAGAAGCCCTACAAAATTTCTCAAACTCAACCCTCAAAGCTTTACATTCAGCTGGATAAATAAGCCCCACAGATGCAATTTCAGTGGGTTTTTTGTCTGATTCTTTCTCCAAACAAGCATAGAAAGCATCACGAGCCTAATTTTCAGATGCAACAAATTTTCCATAATAAAAATTCGAGCTTTATTATTGATTCAAAAAATAAAATTGAAAATAAGTTAAAGTTATATTGAGAGAGAGAGAGATAGAACCTTATAACAAGCTTGTCTGGCTTCTACAAGAACATCGCCATGAATTTCATCTAAGCTCCCGGACACGTCAGCTTGAACGGCCATAGCCATTAACGAGACGAAGCTTTTCAAACGTTTGTTTGGGCAATGTCGGGGGGCTCCGGAGAAGTTGGGTGGTTTTCTGCGTTATCACAATTTCTCTAAGAAAGTTTAGATTTGGGCCTACTGGGCTCCGTTGAATCTGGAATATTTTAGTCCAACAGGCTGATATGCAAAAGTTGGTTTCCAAAATGGGCTTACAAATTTAGGCCCAATACAGAGAATCTGGTACCCTATCATAAATACTAGATAATAGTTTCATTGGGTTCAAATTTTTTTGGTCTCAACTCTTACCTTCTTAGTTATAAATAAGTGACTTTGTATTTTTTTTTTCCCACTAAAACATCGTAGGATTCAATTTGTAAATCAAACTCTCAAGATTTATGGTTATTTATAAATTTAACACCTTAAAAAAATATTTATAAATATAACAGATTTTTTCTCATATGAATTAGAGATTAATAGCAATCAATAATTATTGTTTAAACTGATTGATCTTGATTCACACAGAAAAATTCTATTATATTTATAAAAAAAAAATTAAATAGGTAATCCATTAAACTTTCCTCTATATTTATGATTAGCATAGAAGAGAAATTGAGACTTTAGTATTTTATAATTAGAGAGCACGAACACAAATTTTTAGGGCCTTGGACAATTTGACATGTTTGACCATGTACCTGTTTTTTATTTTTTTTATTTTCATTCTGTTATTTTGTTTATTTAAAACTATGCATAAAGATAAATATAAATCAATTTTTATTTCCGATTCTCAAGTAAAATAAGAAGTAGGAATATATTTGATAACCATTCATTATTTTCTCTATTTTTTAGAAAAGAAATAAATGTCTAATTATTTGAGGTATACTCGTATTTACATAATTGATATTACAAATGGTACACCAAATAATCCATCATCAAATTAAAAAATAAAAAATAAAAAAAAATAAAGAAAAATATATGGTTATTTTGGGCTGAATTTGGCAGAGCCGGGCGGTACTCGTGATTCTTTATTGGTTACCAGTACCCACAAAGATAAGATGAAGTCCCCTCTGCACGGCACTTGTACGGCTTTCTTTATCTATATTTATATATTGTTTAAAAAAAATTGACATAATTTAAGAGGGCTCATAAAATAGGAAAACATATATGAATTTATGAATAAGTAATAATACGAATTTAGATCTTCACTTTTTTTTCTTTTTTTTTTACTTTCAAAGATATCATGTTGTTGTTACGGGGATGAGAAGAAACGTGAAGATTACACATGAATGTGAACTATAACCACCTTTCATATACTGAAATAAATTGATGGTCATTTATACATTTTAATTATTTCTAATTTAACCTTCATTAGATTAGAAATTTTAAATGATAGGTTATATATGTTTATATAATTCCATAGAATTATGTAAATACTCCATATTAAGTTAATATTTAAAACTTTAATATATCATTTTATTTGGTAATCTAAAAATAATATACATATTTAATATTTATATTTGTTGTAAATATTGATTTTTTTCAAAATATAGGTTGATACACAGCAATACTGACTTCAATAAGAAAATACTTTTCGGTAAAATCAAAATAAGAAATTTACTTGACTACAGCAAATCAATGTGGTGTAGCCAAAAAAAACAAATAAACAAACCGGCCTCTTGTGTTTTTTATTTTAACACACAACATTGGTTTGGTATTTTACTCCATCAATAATATTACTTAGGGTTAATTTCAGTAATTAACAAATTAATGTTGTTTATTTCAGAAAAACACGATCTTACATATATATATATATCAAAACTACCAAAAAAATTAAATTACATTGTGAAAAGACGAAAATACCTTGATTTAATTTTTCTTAATTTATGCAAAATTTATAAAAATAAAAAATAAATTATTCAGAAGTTTTAAGATTTGTTTAGTTATAGTTTTAATTATTTTTAGATTTGTTTAGGAAGAGATATGTATTAGAATGGCCACTAAGAGAGGTCAAATAAGAGTAGCTAGTCATAGTCTCTCAATTTAATGTAAATAGCCACAATTTTAAAATCTGGAGAGAGATAATTTAAGGAAATTATTAAAAAAAAAAACTTATTCCTTGTTTGTAGTCTTTAATAGCTAGATTTTAGGCATAATTTTCAAAATGTATGCATTTAATTCTCCCACTCTCTCTTTTAAATTTCCTAGAGAATCTCTTCCATCTCCCCCATTTTACTGTATTGCATTTCTTCCCTCCTCTCTCTCTTTGATTCATATCCTCTCTCAAACTTCATTTTCTCTTTACATATGAACGGATTTTGGAAGATTTTTCTAGCAAAAATACAAAGATCTTGAAGATTTGAAGCATAAAAAACCTATAAATCGAAGAAAGGTATCTATTTTTCAAATATCTTGCTAAAAAATTTGGCTTTTTTTTAAATTTTTTATAGAGTTTTGGGTTTGATATTTTCTGAATTTTTTTTTACTCTCATAAGTTTTTTTGGTTTTTTTTTCCCTGAAATTTATTGTATTTTAATGTATCCAAATCAAGTTTATTTTGTACATTATGTATATAATACAAATATCCATGTTATAAAAAGTTTTAAATTTTTATGTGATATATTATATGTATTGTACAAATTATACATCATATTTTTTTCAATTGTTTTTTCTAACATTTATTGTAATGTGTAGTAAGCAGATTAAGTATATTTCGTACATTATCTACGCAAGACAAATAGCCAACTTATAAAAAAAATCGATTTTTATGGGTTATGATATACGTTGTGTACACAATATATATTGATTTTAAGGCATGTTAACTTTTTCTTTCAAATGCAGAATACAAGATATATTTATGCTAGAAAAATTATGTGTGGTAGTCAACTTTTGAGTCTTGTTTTCATATATGCCACACTTTTATATTTATATCAGATTTACCCATTTCTAGATATTCTATTAATTTAATGATATATCAGTAATGTAAATTTATAATAATAATTTATCAGTAATGTAAATTTACAACAATAATATATCCATCATGATCAATTTTTTATAAAAAAATCGTGGGTAAATTATATGATGCGTAATTTTGATATTTTTCAATCTTTATGGTTTTTTTTTTAAATTGAGTCTCAATATTGGGTATATGTGATAATAGCTCTTTATACTACCATACATCATGTATATCATGTACCATATTTTCTCGAATGCAATAACAAAGGAAGGGTAGATGACTTATGTAGAAAACAAATGTACAAATGTAACTATTGAATAGAAAATGCAATATAAATTAAATTGGAGAATTAAGGATAATGAGGAGTTGATTTTAGGCTAAAGGAAGAAGAAGTAGGTTTTAAGGTTTCATCCCGATTGCCATTATTTACGAAAATACCACTATGCAAAAACGGTCATAACTCATTTATCAAGATTCAGAATGACGAGCCGTGAGTTGCGTTGTAATCGTAATAACGAGACGATCAACATCATCTAAAAATATTAAATTAAAGTTGTGGTTTTAATTTTGAGTTTTTTAGAAATTACCAAAACGTCTTTACGAGATAACGAGATATTTGTCATTCAATTTATGATCTAATCTCATTAATATCATTTAAGAAAGTAAAATAAATTTTCAATGTATTTTATTTATAGTCTTACTTGGTAACGGGTCGTTACGGATGTATTAGAAACGGAGAAGAAAATAACATTTTTGTGTTCTTAAAAAAATAAAGAGGAAAAAAATGTTCAGTACATTACAATATAAACTATAAAAATGTACATAATATACCATATAAACTATAAAATCTGAAAATGTTGTACTAAAAATGAAAGTGACGACATTAGGGATGGCAACGGGGCAGGGCAAGGTCGGGGATGTCATTCTCATCCCCTAACCAGCGAGGATTTTAAATCCTCATACCCTACCCTATCCCCTAATCAAATAATTAAGACGGGTTCGGGGATTCCCCGTTTAGGGATCGGGTTTCCCGTGGGGAAAATTCTCTTTTTTATATTTTAATTCTTATTTAAAAAGAAATATAAAAAAGGAATATATATTTAAAATATGCATTTTTAAGATAAAAAGAAAACATAATATTAAACATTTTATAAGTTAATATAACCATATTTTATATATTTTTTCCTAATAAACAAAGATAAAAGTAAACAAAATACATAAGATGTTATTAAAATATCGGGTTCGGGATCAGAGGCGGGTGGGGAATGTGTTCCCATCCTCTAACCCTAAAACAAATTTGGGAAAATTTCCCCCCTAACCATAACCCTAACCCTACAAAGCAGGGATTCCCCGCCTCTATAGGGGCGGGGCCCTAACCCGCGGGGAATTTTGCCATCCCTAGACAACATTGTGTTCTTAAAAAACGAAAAAATGAAAAAGAAAAAAAAAGGAAACTTAAATTCAAAGAAGAATTAAATAGAAAAAAAAATAATTAATGAAAATAATATGAGAAGTCTATCTTGATATTAGCACAAATCTGGGAAGATACAAAAATAACCATAAATGACAGCTAACACAATTAATGAGGAAAAAGGCAGATATGGTATTATGAAAATATAAAATTCTAGAGGTGACTATACACTAATAAATTGAGACCTGTGACTATCTATTGAAGGAAGGTTAATGAAATTTGGCTATTTACTTAATTAACTCTATTAATAAAGATAAAATGGTAAGTTGGTAAATTATTAAAGCGAAAACCACATCACTACCATAATTGATATTAATAATACACAACCATTAATTCTGAAATATGGTGTTTTAAAGAGGTTATTGGTATAATTATTTCTATTACTTATTACTCGATTAACTCTATTTGGAAAGTTTTTTTGTTGTGTCAACTAAGACATAACTCATTGATCAAGATATATAATTTCAATTTCACTCTCAAGAGAATAGTTCAATACTCATCCCAACATTATATATATATATATAAACTTAACTGTTTATATATATATAAACTTAACTATTTGAAAGTTTTATTTTGTGGGAAATAAAATCTGCCAAGAATTGATGAAGTTTGGAAAGTTGAGAAAAGCTATTTATGAATTCTAGGATTGTCGAAGTAAAAAAACTATCCAAAATTATTTATTTCTAAAAATTAATTTTATATATTAATAATTTTTTTTTTTGGAGGTTTTCTTTTCTTCTTCAAAAAGAAATAAATCTAGTATCTCTTTTTTATTATGCAAATATAATTAATATACTCTCTAGATGTATGCAAATTGCAAATTATGATATTACACTTCATTTTCAGTCAGATATCACATAATCTAAAATTATTCGATATCTATAATATATGGTATATGAAATGTAGGGAATATAATATTACAGTGTTCATTTTACAGTAATTAAAAATGAGAAGCTCATGGGTATGAAATATTACGGTGTTTGTTAGGCTGTATTTAACGGTGAGAATGTATTGAATTAACAATTTTTCCAATAATACCCTTGTTTTATGTTTCTTATTAATAAATTTTACATATTTATTAAATCAATATTTATTTTTGATAGATTAATATACTCAGACTATTTTTATAATTCAATTAGTTTATAACTTATTTATTTAATTAAAATTAAAATTTTATTTTATATACTTATCTGATACGAATGAATTTATCAAAGTATCAATAATTAGTGTAACGAAAAAATTATTTATATTTCTAAATTTAGTTATTGATGAGAAAATAACTTATCTTATGTATTATTTCTATGTAAAAGTAAAAATAACTTTTTTATAATATTGAAAGATAAAAAAAAATGTGATGGTAATATAATCTAAAAAATCCATCGGTAGAGGACATATTTTAAGATGGTCAGATGTACTATATTTTTTTTTATTGTATGTAATTTTTATATTATTATACTCCGTGATATTAGATAACGTTGAAATGAACAACTCATAAGGTAAATTAAAAAAGAATCATATATTTTGGAAGAAAAATAGAAAAACAATTTAGAATTAGAAATGGGGACGCATCGTTGTTTTGTTGGTGGCATTTGAGCAGTTGAAATGATAACTATGTTTTTTTTCTTTCAAACAGAGAGTGTCAGTTAGTGGCAGCTGAAATATAGGGACAGAAACAGCCCCACCCCCACGTGATTAAAAAAGACCGTCCCAATGACCGAAAACTTCCTCCAATCATTTTTTTTAAAACATTATATTTAAAAATTGAATTATATGAAATCGTACTTTCAATAGTTCTTCAATTATTTGTCCTTTATAATACTCTTTTATTTAATAGTAAGTTCGAGTCATTGAAATATATATTAAACTACTATGTAATTTATGATATATAAAAGTAAGTAATTAAAGCTTTTGATTAATATCTATAACTATTTATTGTACAAGTCTTTTAATTTAGGTTGAGTTCATTACTTAATAAGAATTAATTGGAGCGTATAAATTTGCAACTCGGATAATTGAGTTGGGTTAAAAAAAATCTTAACCCAACTCATCCAACCTTTTCTAATTTTGTCCACAGTGTTTGAAAAGTCCTAATTAATCTCTCGTGTTTTGATAAATTCAATATTAATCCTTACTAGTAAAATTTTAGCCAAAAAAATTGACTTGCATGTTTCCTTGTGGACTCATAATGAACATTAAAAACTTGAATGTTGATTAAAAAAAAGCATTACATGTGTCGTTTATTAGAAAAAAAGAGTAGTAAGGCCCATTTAGTAGCCTTATCCGTTTCAATGTCTTATTTCTATTCAACAAGCGTTGCACGTGATCATGTATTGTTCATAAAATAAGAGATTTTATTCTAAGTACTTTTATTCCTTTAGTGGTATATTATGAATGTAGTATAATCTAAAAGTTATAAATAAATAAAAACATTAATCAAACTCAGATAATAATTTAAGCCAAATCTAAAGAAGATTGATCACAATAAACTAAGAAATAAAAAATCTGAATGGATGATTTACTAAACTAGCGGAGATTTATTTAGTAAACTTACTAACATTTAATAACGGATCTATTAACATCATGCAAATTGTGATATAAACACGAAGAACATGTAGATTCATGCTTTATTTTCGAAAATTAAAACCGGTTTACTTACATTGAGTAATTAATGGAGAATCGGTTGGAGGTTTCTTTACAGCATCAAATCCTCAGCAACACTGGATCTTCTATGCTATATCCCGATCGATCAAACGAAATCCGATTGTGGGATTGAACTTAAGAAGAAATTGGGAAGAAGAAAAAAATATTTTCTTCCCAATAATACCAAGGGAAAATCGGCCAAGGGGGGAGAAGGGAGGAAGAGAGAATTCTGAATTTCTAAGGAATTTGAATTGTATGATTTATGAATGACTCAATCCTCCTATTTATAAGAAAATAGGAATCCTAATCCCATTAGGATTAATCTATAGAGATAAATACAAAAAGAAAAAAGATTATCTCTTTCCTTTATCTTGCAATTTCGAAAATGCCATAGATAAATAGAAGATTATTTTATTTTCTTTATTTTTATTTATCTTGGGTAAATAAATCTATGTAATTATTTTAGGATATAATTCAAACAATTATCTCTTCCTAAAATACATGTCATGGCCGAAAATTGGCTTAGTAATTAATAAATAATTCTAATTTATTTAATTAATTATTTTGGGCCAATTTCAATTGGGTTCATTAATCCAATTGGGCTTGAAATTCTCTCTTAAATTAATAAGTCCAACTTAATTAATTTATTTATTAATTACCATTTAAATAAAATATTTTATTTAAACAATTAATACTATTAATATTTTCTCCCTGCTAAATATTATCAAATTATATTTAATTATTAATTTCCATTTAAATAATTTTCATTATTTAAATAATTAATAATAAATATTTTAATTATTAATTTCCATTAAATAAACTCATTATTTAATTAATATTTTTATTGATAACATTTTATTATTAATTAATTAATTTTTAATTATTAATTCCGTTCAAATAAAATTTATTATTTAAACAATTAATAATTGTTAATTAATTTCAAATTATTAATTACCATTTAAATATACTCAATATTTAAATAATTAATAATATCTAATTAATAATATCTCATTATTAATTTCCTGTTTAAATAAACTCATTATTTAAACAGTTAATAATGTTTATATTAATTACCGTTTAAATATACTCAATATTTAAACAATTAATATTGCCTATTTTAAGTAATTCACTTTACTTAAAATTTCCATTTCTTCTACTTGATTTCGCGACTACGATATTTGGGCTAGCATAGGGACCCGATGGACCTATAGATCATGGGCTTAATAATTAGTCAATTAAGTGATTAACACATAATCAGTTAATTACTTATTATCTAACTATGAATAATTCCACTATAGATTCATAGCCTGAACTCCCCTCACTATAGATGAGTTATGTCCATTTAGTTTATCATTATTTATATCCGTGATATATCCTTCACGTGGAACCCTCATAATTACAAGCAGGATAAATTTACCGTTTTGCCCCTGTAATTACCGCTTTATCCTTGTGTTCTCGCCGATTCTCCAATGAACTTTATCTTTAGTCGAACTAGAGATAAGATACTTCGTGATCAATAGAAGTCGTGACGTCACTTGTTTATGTCTCGAATCGATCATCGAGGAGTTTCCTAAAGTTCATAAAATGTTTAGGTATCGCACCGATACCGTTAATTTATAGGAAAGTTATGAATTCCATCTCGTGAAAATGAGTTCCCAGTACTTATCTAGTCATGTTCCCAAAACAGGAATGTATTGAGCGTTCTTACGGATCGCTTCTCAACTATGTGAATCAAAGAACATAACTCCACAAATAGAGTCCGCATTTCACTCAGGATTGAGATCTATCACTGGTTGATAAACTTAGTTTGATATTCGATTATATTTCTCGTAAACTGGTACTAATGAGAAATTTGATCGAACATCGTGGTCCTGTCTTATACAATCAACATTGCATATGATACTTCCATTTCATGTCTCCCACATGAATGATCAGGATTCGATCATTTGTCTATAAACAAAATGCGAAGCTATCAACAAGGTTACCAGGATAAGGTTCTCAAACGTTATCCGTTTCTTCGTAGACACGTTTAAGTTACTCATCTCGACTTTAATCCTCTCGTATGATTCACATACTAAGTCGTGATTTCATAAGAGTGACTTAGGGTTTTACTATTTGAATGTTTGATATTTATATATTTCCATATATTCCTAATATCATTAATTGAATCAATCTAGATAATATAAAGAACTTATGTTTATTTATTTAATTTATTCTTAATAAATTATTATTATTAAATAATTACAAGTTCTAGGACACCATTCCTAACAAAATCAAGATCACATTTAAAAAAAATAGTAGTTAATTTGTTCTAATCCAAAGCAAAAAAAAAAAAAAACTTTCAGGATAATACAAGATAATATTGTAAAAATCATGTACAATAGAAACAACAAGATATACATAGATCTCTTAAATCTTGAATCAAGAGGCATGGAGCCGTGATTTTTGTTTGAGCTGAAACCAGTTCGGTTTATAATGGAAACCAGTCCGGTTTTGAATGGTTCGATTTTTCTAGTAAATGACTTTTGCATTTAATTTAAAGATAAAATCCTCCTATATTGAAAAATAAAACAAAACAAAATCAAATATAAACAAAAAATTAGTTGAAAAAATTAGATTAATAAATTTATAAAATAAAAATAAAGCCTATATGTGATAAAACCTTGGATTTGAGATTCTATTGATTTTTTTAAGTACAGATTCCTTCTATTTATAGAAGTTGCAAAATGTGAATTATTGAAACGGACTATTTTGTCTCCATTGGAGAATGCATAGATACAAAAAAAAAGTTGTACTAGATATGAAAATGAGTTCACTCACATTTACTAGTAAAACACATTAAGAGCTTGTTACTTATCCGTAATCGCAATGAAAGAATGAGAATTATTCTTTTTCATTCATATTCTTATATAAATGAATCATTCCTTGTTCGTGGTACCACTCTAAAGTTAGGAACGATTCCTAAATATTTAAGAAATCACATTTCCCCTCAATAGATGAGTAATGTTAATATATTTATCTCGATTAGGTCCTGTTAATATATTTATATTTATTTAAGAACAATTCTTGGCTGCACAATTGTGCAGCCAAGTGGGAAAAAATGTAAAAAAAAAAAAACTGTTTTTTTCCTTTCTTTTTTTTAAAATATTGTGGAACGAAGTATTTTCCCTTTTTTTAAGTATGAAAAACCAATGAAGAAGAAAAAGAAGGGGAAAGTACTTTTGTTTAGGAATAAGTAATGATGGTGACTTATTTGGCAAAGTTAAGCAAGTTGATTCCGAAACATCATAAATCCGATTAGACATAGTCACAATTTAGTGGCCATTGCCCGTTTACTCAATTTGTCACATAACTCCATAAATGCGTACTACCATATTATTTATGTTTATTTTATAGATAATAGATTTTGATGTGATATTTATAAATATATCATCGTTTAAAATTATTTATAAATAACAGTTTTTACGGTGTTAATTAATAATTAACATTGATCAATGATTATCTAACTCAAAATTTGTTATATTTACAAATATTTTTAAACCATAATATTTTTATAAATATTATAAAAAAGTTATCCCTTTCAAATACACATTTCAACAACAAAAACTTGAGAGTTTGCTTGACATGATGGAATGAGTTACTAATATTTGATTATAACTATTTTATTATTGCTAACCACGTAAGTTTTCCATATATATATATATATATCATTGGTAATGGAATGTCATTTTTCACACACTTATACTATTTTCACTATCATACATCTCACATTTTCATCTATCTTATTCTCAATTTACTGATTCTAAATCATCACAATTCAAAACTATATATTCTCATTCATGCATACTAACAAAGTAACAACCCTGAAAATGATTAATATAACTAAAAATGGATCTCAATAAGCCATGATAATTTACGCATTATTTTATAACATAGAGGCTTTTGGGTGAATTTTTTTAAATTGTGTTTGAAAATTGTTACACAAGGACTAATTCTTTAAAATTGTATCCTTTCGATTTTTAAAGAATATTGAATTATACCAAGAGATTCATGTGTACTTCTTGTTGCTAGAGGGCAAGAACAAGAAAGAGAGGAACTAATTCAAGCTAATTCAAGTTTGTATAGGGCATTTGTGGACGGGACGAGTACGACATATTCAAGAGACCGATCCATCTCATTAAAGGATTTTGTGGACAGAGCACAGACCTCAGACCAATCGATTAAACAAATTATTGTAGAGTTTCCCTGGGACGTATTGAATTCAAGTCATTCATGTGTGCCGATTTCCTTATGGTTAACTTCAAAATGGGGATACAGGTTTCACCGTAATTATAATCCATCTTTCATTATATGCTAATTTCAGTCTATTAGTTCATAGCGAAGGTACCTCTAGGAATTTGATTAATAGGAATTTTAGATTACTGTATTTGTTTTCACTTGATAATAATAAGAGGATGCCCTCATAATTCATTTACATAATATGTTACGGAATCTATCTACAATCTACAAATAGAGATAAATTCAATCATGAAGGAAATGCAAAAAATAAATAAATAAATTATAATAATAAATCTTGCAGTATCAACTATAATAAGGTTCAACTCAAAAGAAATTGGGAGTCTAAAAATGTATGGAGAAAAAAAATTAAAATATCATAAAATTAAAACTCATAGGAAAAAATATTTATCAAATGTAGCAAAATGATCAAAAAATCTAATGTGTTGAGAGATGATCTTGATCAAACCTATTGTATAAAAAGAGATAACTTAATTAATAATACAAATAGGAAACTAGAGAAACTATAGAATTATGAAAAAAAGAAAAAGTGAAAACATGAGTATAGATTTTTAAATTCAAAAGGTAATCAAATGAAAAATAGATTTCAAGAAATTTAGATTAATGAGATATTTTTAAAACTCAAACAAACAATAGAATTAAATACATGTTATAAAAAAAATCTTAAATTACCCTGAATCAAACGGGACTCAATGTAATTTTGGTTCACAGAAAGATGTATTTACGGATTTCTTTACTGTGTCCTTCATTGTTTTTCCCAAATAATTGAGTGGAAATGTAGTATATCCTTAAATCCTTTGTTCTGCCCAACACTGGTATTCATATGGTTTCAGTGATATGAAGAACTGTATTGGGGAGGCTGCCAACAGGATATGACAACTGTCAAGAGAGTTTTAGCACAACTCTTTCAAGTATTATCTTTTATTATATTTTAAATAATCATTAAATAAAATTAATAATTTAAAATATAAATGGTCATTTAATAGCAAGTTAATTAATTTGGTAACAAATATATTGTAACGATATATTTAGTATTTTGGATATGTGAAATGGGATATATAATCATATTTTATGAATTTATGATTTTAAAAAATGATGAATAATATAATAGTTTAAACACATTGCACATATTAACTCCTTAATATAGTAGAGTTAGAGATAGAGATCACTTCCTGAGCAATTTTCTTTAAATTCTACAGCAAAATTTTCAAATCCCGACTCCTAACATTTCTCTTCAACTTCATTTTCGGTGTTTGAATAATAATGTCTCGAACTTTTGTAATTTATTTACTCTCCTTTTGGATTAAAGTTATTTTCTAACTAG
The DNA here is from genome assembly GCA_028015215.1 of Gynostemma pentaphyllum. Lineage (NCBI taxonomy): Eukaryota > Viridiplantae > Streptophyta > Magnoliopsida > Cucurbitales > Cucurbitaceae > Gynostemma > Gynostemma pentaphyllum. The sequence continues at coordinate 15,824,475 of CM051351.1, read as the reverse complement.
GGTTGTAAATTAAAATAGTCAAATCAATTGAAACCGAATTAAAGTAATTAGTTAGGTCGGTTTCATTTCACTATAAGTTTGTCAGATATTTATATAATAAAAACCAACCAATCGAAACTTAATTGAACCAAATCTATTATTAATAAATAGTAATTAAAAGAAACCAAATTAAAACGGATCAAAACCTATATAAATCACTAAACTAAACCAAACATTACCTAATTTCAATTCCGGTTTCTCAATTATAATAGGTCGTTTCAATTTTTTTATTTTAACTAAATAATAATAGGTTTCGATTTCGGTGTTTGACCAAATCCGAACCCCTCCTGCCAACCCGGAATATCTTCGCCGCTGATATCACATCATTAGATTTATAGTCTCTTATAATTGGGTATCTATTAAGTTAATACCCATATTTTAATTCTATGGTATGGTAATACATAATTATTTTAAATTTAGCCTTAAAATATTGGGATGGGACCACATTATCCTGTCTTCTTGTTTTGATGCAGTATACGACTGGACGTCTCCGACCCCACCACCATAAATCCGACGGTTCAAAATCATCGTTGCCGGTTAAAATAATGAACGCCAGAAACAAAATTCTTTAAGCAGATAAGTCAATCGGCGGCCAGTAAGTGGTCCACGTAGTCCACAATATACTCGAATGTCCTTTCTCCCTCCTTGTTCCTAAATTTTGCTCTCTGTAATATAATATCTCTAATACTGTACATTACGTTATCATAATAACGTTACGCATTCAATGGCCCTCCATTTTTTTTCTTCTTTTACACATCACCGACGCTACTGATATTTCCTGTCTTTATATATTTTCCCCATTTTAGTATTTTCCATGTCAAGGTCAAGAATAGAGAGAATTACAGAGCTTTTCCTCCCCTTATCATGGAAAATGCTAAAGATTGAAGTTTAAAATGAATTTCAAAACATGGGTTTTTGTGGGTAAATGAATTCCAAAAATGGGTATGTTTTAGATTTGCAGATCTGCAGAAAAAGAGCCATCTTTAAATTGATTCAGTGAATTATCAAATTCATAGAAGAAGAAGAAGAAGAAGAAGAGAGCAAAAGGGTAAAGAGAGTGACAGAAGAGAGTGAGCACACGCTTCAGTAAAATGTATGAATCAATACCTTTGTGGGTGCGTGCTCACTTCTCTTTCTGTCAGCTTCCCCTATTTTTTTATTCTCTTTTTTCAAACACTAAAACCCTAACCCTAACCCTAGCTCTCCTAGCTGTAGCTCTTCCTCTCTGTCAGGAGGATTCAGGGCCAGATGTCTCTCTCTCCGTTTCTCACTTTTGCAGGCTGCCATCCTTTCTTCATCAAAAATGAAATGAATAGACAAATGGAACTATGACACCTGAAACGCCTAATCCTTACTTCAAACTTCGAAGCTTTGTCAGTTGTTCTCATCTTCTTCAACAGTTAATTTATCATTATTATATTCTTTTTCTTATCAAATTTCCATGGAAACTTGTAAGCGTGACTTTTGATGGTCCTCTTCTGCTCTCTCATAAAAGATTGAATTTTTATGGTACAAACTCATTACTATTCATATTTAACAGAAATCCCTTCTTTTATTAGACTAGTGATTTAAAAAAAAACCTGATTACTGTTCTTCATATTTTTAATCATTAATACTTTCCTGAGATTTTGGTTCTTCTCTTATTTGATTTAATATATATATATATATATATATATATATATATTTTTTTTTTTTTTTTTTTGGGTAAATATATTTGGTCAAGAGTTGAAGATTGGATTTGGAATTTTCTTTCCAAAAAAGAAATTTCTTACCGTTGTTGGAGAAGACAAAGAAGGGGAAAGGAGCCGACATAGGAGCGAGCTGAATATGGAAACAATATCTTATTTTGTATTCCTGAAAGAATTTCTGTTTTTGAGTCCCAGATATGAAGCTCCCAAACTGGGAAATTTCAAGATTCAGGTACCTAATTAATTCCGTATAAAATAAAATATTCCCAGATTTTTATTTTCCTGTCCCCCCTTTTGGGAAAATCTTCTTCTATTGTTTTTTGTGTTATTTATTTAAGTAGTATATAAATTAGGGCTTTGCTTGAATGTTGATTTTCTCAGCATTTGTTTGAGGTTGGGAGGCAACAGGTTTTCTTGTTATTCTATTTGCTTCGGATTAGTTATCATCATTCACCACCACCAATATCATCATCCTAAGTAAGAGGTAAAATTAACTTATTCTTTTTTTACTTCTTATGTTCTTCTTTCTGATTTCATGAAGTTTTTTTTTTTAATTCTTTTTTCTTATTAGTAAAGTTTTTTCTTATGTTGAAAAATGAAGTTATGATATGTTTTAGTTTTAGTAAATGAGTGGTTTTATATAATATGAGTTATTTTGTTGTTTGATGTTCATTGAAATTGATTACATTAACCAATTTCTTTTGTCAATCTATCATTGTACTTCTAATCGTTATTAAGGTTTTTTTTTTTTTAATACTTCCATGCGTGAGAATTTTTTTGTTTTGGGTGTTTCTTTGTGAGATGTAATGTTGAAGTTATCAAATGAATTGGTCTCCGAGTTGTTTAGAGTCCATCTGATCATGGTTTTGGTTTTAAAAATTAAACTTGTTTAGTTTAATTTATTGTTATTGTAATCCACTTCTCAAACTTTTTTGAAATCCTAGCAAAATTTTAAAACTAAATAAATAGTTTTCAAATTTAAGTTTGTTTGTTTGTGTGTTTTTTTTTAATATAATTTGGCTATGATTTCAAGAGTGTTTTCAACAAGGAAGACAAGATGAAAAATTGTTTGTAAACAAACTATAATTTTAAAATAAAAAAATAAAAGACAAAAATCATTATTGAACAATTCCTTATTAAAGTATTTGCTTAGATGAGTTTGGCACTTATGTTTGACTTTATATTAAACCCAAGATTGTTTTTTTTTTTTAAAAAAAATTTGACAATGTACTTTTTTTATTAGATTAAAGGTATCCATGAGTCATGGGTTTCTTTTTCATCCTAGATTTTTTTTTAAATTTTGGGCATGCAATTGCAAGGTTTTGATCAATGTTTTAAAAGGCTTTTGAGGCTTACACATAGAGGCTCCGCTTAGAGTGAGGCTAAAAATTTTAGCCTCAAAGCTTATGCCTTTCTTGTACCTTATAAAGCTTAGGTCTCTTATAGAAAAGGCTTATGCCTTCATGAGATCACATTGAGGCTACGAGTCATGAATTGAGTAGAGAAAATAACCCATTTTTAGCCTCAAAGCTTATACTTTCTTGTATGTTATGCTAATACAGCATGAATTGTTATAATTTAGCCGATTACTATTACCTTTAAGGTTTAAAAATACATTGAAGGCAAAAATTGGTCAATCCCTTCCCCACCTTGATGATAATGATAATGTTGTAAATGACGTTTAAAATCTTTATCTAAGAAGGTAACAATTGAAATATTTGAGGATTTTTTTTATACGAAATATTTGAGGATTTTTTTAATACTTTTATATAATGTTTATTATGTCTATCAATACTTGATCTTATATTTTTTTTATAATTTAAATCGAGGCTTACACCTCATACCGCCTCAAGGCCACCTTTTAGGCTGTTGTCAATATCCTATAAAAACTTATGATTAAATTAAAAAAAAAATTCAATTTTCCTAGGATTGATGCTTGAAAATAAAATCATTCCTTGAGCACAGAACAAATGATTTAGCATTGTAGTATTTTATAGGATTGATGCTCGAAGCGAGTCTGACCAATACATCTCTTCACCTATGCTTCATGTTCTATAAGATTAGTGGATGTGGTGTTGAAATGTTAACTGGTAATTTAATACTGATGTGGTTTTTTCTTTAATTCTTCTTATAAACTCAAAGAAAAAAGTTGACTTGTAGTCTGCTGTCTTGAAGAAGATATACTATTTGTCCATTGTATCTCCATGTCCTTTATTACAACTCTATATCAGTTCTTATTTACCTTGATTTTTAATCCTTGTCAACTGAGCATGTTTTATTACTAATTCCTCATATGTGATGACTGGTGATTTACTAGTTGGGTGTGACAACAATTTTAGGTATTAGTATCAGATTCAAATGTATACTTGTGGCTAAATGATTGCATCCGTCTTTTTTCTAAACAAAAAAAGAAGAAATTAATTTCCTGCAAGTTTATATCATGGACTCTGATTTTAATTGAAGTGAACGGAAAATCAACGCTATGTACGTGCGATCTCTATATTTCATCTATGAGTGTGACATCTATTTTCATGTATGCTAAGTGTAAATGTATTGTCCTATGTTCCTTTTTTTTTTCATTTGTGTAACTCTTATTGTTATTGTGGACTTTCAAAATTTTGCTTTTAAGCAACTAGTTCCTAAATTTTGGAGGAAATAGAATTTTGCATTCACAGGATATGAACTAAGTTTGTATTCTGGGTGATGTTAAGGGACTTAATTAGGTGAAAAAAAGATGAGAAATGTGTGGTCATGATTTTTGCAAATGTTTAATACGTTTAACTCGTTAAGAAGGATTTCAATGTTAATCTTTCAAACATAAATTTCAATGCACTTAATTATTGGCCAAAGAACTTTATGTAATCATGGAGGTAAAGAAATTTGTAATGATTCCTTAATATTGCTTGCATTTATACTTTCAGCCCATGAAAAGAACACAATATAACTATGTTGGCCACCTACTTAGGATATTGTTCTGAGAGTTTAGTGACGCCAAGTGTGGTAAGGTCGTGTGGTAATTCTGTGAGATTAGTCGAGGTGTGCATAAGCTGGCACGGACACTCATGGTATTAAAAAAAAAAGAAAAAAAACACAACATATGTTAAAAAAAAAAAGCTTTGTATTAGTTTTGTAGGTCTTCCCTCCTTTGACTTGGTGGTGATTCTTCTCTCTTTTATCTTTTTGTCTTATTAGCTTTTCTTTTTATACTAGATGGATTATGAAGAATTTACATTGACAGAAAATGAATAATTTTCTTCATTCATTACTTTGTATTTTGATTGTGCAATGCTAGAGGTTTTATTTTCATTAATGTCCCTCTCTCTGGAATTAGAATGTGTGTGAAATGATTTCAAATAACATGATTTTGAAAACTAGAAATGATTTGGAATCATATAATTTTGTTTAGGACGAGATAAATTTAGAACGATTGTGTTTACAAAATTCTTGCTTGCATGACACTTGGAAATGAAAAGGTGGTTTTTAACTATTATGGTTTATTTTTTTTTTGTAAATTTATTTCTTTTAAATATATGTAATTCCTATAGAATCTGATCATTTTAGGTTAAGTTTTTCTTAACATATAAACAGGATTTGAAATCCGTTTATTTTATTTATTTGGTAACAAAGGAATTTATTTTAAATCTATTATGATTTGAAGTCTTTTAGAATTCGGGAAACAAACACAACATAAAAGTGATCAAATATTTTGTTTCCCTTTTTGTTCATGTGCATATGTTGGTAGATTACTCATAAATCTCATGAAAACTAATTTACATGTTGTTTAGTTCTCTATGAAATTTGTTTTGTTTGTTCTTTTTCAAGCTTCATCTCTTTTGTGTGCAAGTCTTCATGAGCTTTACCACTTCTCATATTACATTTTTCAGAAATATAGTGTGTAATATACCATGCCTAACATTATGTACCTTTCCTAAAGATTTTACTGTGTCTAAAAATAACAGAGAAACTTTGAATAAACATCGTCACGGCTGTTCGTTTTCTTTTTTCCCTACTTGATTGCTAGCTTCTAAGTAATACACATTTAAACTTGATGATAAAGAGCAATGAAATTCTGTTACTTAAAAGCCCTACTAAGTAGATTATGGTACTGCTGGTTTTAGTTAATATAAACTGTGAAAAGCATTCGGTAAGTATTACTGAGTTTCTTAGCTACAATCTCTATTTCTTCGTGTGGTCATTGTCTTGAATTGATTCAAGATCTTCTCACGCTCAAAAACATCAGAACAAATATGAAAATTTTGACTCAATTCTTATGGTTATAAAATTTTTATCCTGAATTTTGATCATTGGTGGATTTTATGATGTGATGTGTTAGTTTTTCCTGTTGGCTATTTGATGGTGTTTGTATACAGAAATTCTGATGCCTTAACTGGAATTTAGGGTTCTTGTATTTAACTGTTCAATGTAGTAGCACCTTATGTTTCTTTAAATCCTTAATCAGTTGGTGGATTTTTTTCTTCTTCCAAATTTTGATGAACTTTTGCAAAGTATGAACATTTGGTTGTTTTGTTTAATTGGAGAAGTGCCTGCAAAATCTAATCGTTCCATCGTGTTGGTTTATTTGCAGAATCACCATGAAACGGGACTTGCCAAATACAATTTCAAATCCCAGGGGGAATGCAATTACAGAAGGTTCAGATTCAAGCTGCATCACTTGCCCATTTCCTGCAAATGGATGTGGCAGACAAGGAAAGAGTTTAACCTCAAATTTCAAAGGTGTTGTGCCACAGCTAAATGGCCATTGGGGTGCTCAGATATATGCCAAACACCAGCGTATTTGGCTCGGGACATTTAAGTCGGAAAAGGAAGCTGCTACAGCTTACGATAGTGCAGCTATCAGAATTAGGAGTGGAGACTGTTATAGAAACTTTCCTTGGACCAAGATCACAGTTGAAGAGCCAAACTTTCAGAAACTTCACGGTACAGAAGCCTTGCTTGCTATGTTAAAGGACGGTTCTTACGAGACCAAATTTTCCGAGTATTTGAGGTATCTTTCTGAAAGTGCACAAGTGAATGCAGCTGGTTCCTCTCCAGCAAAGATTGATAGCAATGGAGGGACTTCTAAGCAACTTTTTCAGAAGGAGCTGACACCAAGTGATGTTGGTAAGCTAAACAGGCTTGTCATTCCAAAGAAATATGCTGTTAAATACTTCCCTCACATGTCAGCTAGTACCGAAGAAAACAAGGATGGTGTTGGCGATGATTTTGATATGCAGCTTATATTTTATGACAGAGCGATGAGACAGTGGAAGTTTCGATACTGTTATTGGAAAAGCAGCCAGAGCTATGTATTTACACGAGGTTGGAACCGATTTGTGAAGGATAAGAATCTGAAAGCGAACGACACGATAGCTTTCTACTTGTGCGAAGTAGAGAAGGCAGGTGATGGTAAAACTACATTCTATGTGGTGGACGTTAAGAATTGTGGTAACGATGGAGGCTCGGTTGAGAATGATAACCAAAGTAATGAAATGCGGATAGAATTAATGCATGAAATCAGCCAAAGAAACATTGTTCATATCGACGCTGAGCCGAATGACGATTGTGAAGTTAAAGGCTTCAAACTATTTGGGGTTCATATTAAGTGAAAGATAGGAATGATTCTTTTCAATTTCTAGTAGTTTAGTGAGTTAGAATGATTAAAACAAATATCTTAAAAAGTTGTTTTGAGGTATGGTTAGGAAAATGTTTACAAATTAATTGAGTCTTTTATCATGGCAGTATGTACCTTATCCTGTATGAGCCATTGTTTTTTTTGGTTTCTTTCCCTTCCCCCCCCCCCTTTTTTTTTTTTTTCTTTTAGAAGAGACAAAAACTTGATTGGTTATGTTTGAACCTAATATGAGTTTGACAAAATGTGGACAAATTTCACACATGCCCCTATATTAAGAATGGTTTTAAAAAATATCCCAATGAAAAAATTAGTTTCTTTTTTACCCTTAATTGATTATCGATAATTCCCACCTAAAATTATAGGGGACTCTTCCCTCTTAATTTATTAGCTTTAGGGTTGTTTTGAAATTTATAGTAATATGATATGAGAATATTTTTGTTTAACTTGAATTTTTAAAAGGGTACTTATGCAAAGTACCTCGGTCTGCCGGTGGGTTCATGTTGGCTGAAAAATTTACTGTTGGGCCTGAAATGTCCAAAAGACCAAAGATAAAATTTATCAGAAATACCCCTATAAATAAATGAAATTTTGATTTGATGTTTACTCATACGTTCTAGAGTTTTATTCTATGTAGGTGAGATGAATTAAAATTGTGGGGTAATTATATTTTTTTAGAACTAAAGAATATCAATTTCACTAAATTATTCTTAAAATTCCAATAATAGAATAAATTATAGAAGGTAGAAGAGATAATGACCTTTTGATTTAGAACAATTATGAAAATTTCTCAATGTTTTAATAGAATATTCATTTGTTGTAATAGCCGATTTGTCCTATTTTGTTATGAAAGGTTAACAATTTTATATTTTTCTCATTTTAGAAATAATAAGTGCAACCGATTACTTAAAGAGAAATTTCAACATTTTTGTTATGAGTAATTTTAGAAATAGAAAATGTTTTATAATATATTAACAAGGGCATTTTAAAAATTGGTGGATCTTAATATGAGAAATATCATTTTTGAAATTTTTTAAAATTCTTGCTATTTTTTGAAAATATCAATCCTTAAAACGCCATTTTTGAAAAAATCCCTTATTTAAAACCTATTTTGATCCAAATACTTTTACATTTTTTTCTCATTCATTCTACTTTATTCTCAGTATAAAGTTAGGGACTAAAATGAAATTTAAAAAAATATATAATTTATAAAATAAGAAAAAAAAAATCAAAATTTAGGAACTTTGAAAAGATTTATGTTTCATTCACACCCTTTAAATTCTTCTTATTTAATTATTTAGGTTCATTTCCCCCATTGGAAGGTTTTATTTAGGGGTGGATGTCTTACTTTTAATTGCCATATATACCCTTATACGTGCAAAAGTCAACCGATCCCTTATTTTTTGCATTCAATTTGTTTTACCTTTTCCAAACATAAATTCATATCTCCTTAATTTTTGATTAATCATATCTTGTTTTACTGTAATATTTCCTTTGTTTAAACGTGATTGGTTATTCTTTTTGGAAAATAATAATATTAATAATAATAATAAATCTCAGCTAGTAGATCACTTCTTTATTTTTCAAAAATTTAACTCAATATAACAACAATTTCTTTCTTTTTTTTTCCCTCTCCCCTGAATTATCCTTTCTTACATTACACCAAAGTTTTCACATTTTTTTAATCATTCCCACACCAATATCAACCAAGAAGACAATGAAGCTTCTCTCAAACTCACAATACGGCAATTCATCTGCCCCCAACTCTACCGTAACCACCCTATATTACTGCAGCACCACAACATGCAAATTTGTCCACGAATTATATACACTTTAACTTGTGTGTTAACGTTATATTTGTTATTTCTTTTTCAACATTTTTAGTGGTTGAGAGATTTTTGGAGAAGAAATGTTTTGTATGACATGTAACAAATACACTTATATAATATAAACTTGATAAATTAATCCGGTTTAAAGAATATAAACATATTGTTAAACTAATGGTGATCTTTGATGTCTGATTTTATTTTATCTTCTATTATCTATAAATTTTATTGGTTTATATAATATAATATAATTTATTTATTATTTTAGTTTTATAAAATATAAACCGACCATGATCTCTGTTTAAACGTCTGATTTACGGAAGAAAGATATTTGTGTTTATTTAGATTTATTTAGTTTTAATTTTTCCTTAAATTTTATGCGATTTATGGGATTTCATAACTTTCCTTAAATATTGCAAGGTTTAAGGAAAATTAATTCGAAGGTAATTTTCATCTTTTCAAAATTTATTAAATTCGTCGGCAGAGTGGTTTTGGCCATCCATATAATTTATGTGGTTGTCTAAACATAATTGTAATATACACAAAAAAAATGGCCATTCTTGTTAATAGCCTAAAAAAATATAATATTTTTACCTTCATAGTTCAACGTTGTCAACTTCTTTTAGTCATAAATTTTTCGTTTAAACTTGGATTTGGATGATTTAAGATGTTGTGGAATTCTCGCTTCGAGATTTACGTAATGGTCAATTTTAATCTTCTAAATCATGATTGAATAAAAAGTTTTATGATTGCAACCGTGTCTAATGTTTTGATGATTTCGAAATTTTGAAGTGATCATAATATATAGATCAAAATCAGGATTATAAAATGTTTTAAATCATCTAAATTGAAATTTAAAATGAAAAAATTATGACTAAAAAAAGTTAATTGTGTTAATGAGTAGGGGTTTAAAATGGAATAATTTTATAACTATGGTATTATTTTTTTAACTATAGGGAGATGTGTTTGCATTCAACAAAAACCACAAAAATGTTACTTGCAGTTTCTCCAATAGTTAATCCCCCCAACATATTTTCGTTAACTTTTCACTTGTTTTCTTGATTAGAGAAAAAGTGGATTAAAGTTTTCTAAGTTATAAATTTCCCAGAACAATAATAATGCATTTTTCTTCAAATTAGAAAAAGACGAAAAAGAATTAGTACGTCAAATTCAATCTAGTCACAAATTACCAATCATCGTAATTAACTCCACTTCCTATATAAAGTAAAGCCATCATTTTCGATTAGGCTTCTTAACCACCAAACAGTGGCATCCACCATATTTCATTAATCAAACTCAAACTTTAATTGAAGCTTAATGCTCCCCTTGGTTTTCTATGTCTGCATTTCTATGATTTTTTTTCTCTCTCAAAAATTAAAGAGAACAAAAATGAACAGCATAACTCAATCGATTAAGTATTTAATGCTCATTTTTCTAAAATTCAAAATTTAAAACCGCCCCTCCTTTAATTTAATGTAATATCTTAGAGAAAACGAAAATCATCACTGAATGAATTCCAAATGCAAAATGGTTTACAGGTAATTGGTAGTTGGGCAATATTAATATCATACATTAACAAAATAGACTAATTAAGTGTTTAAAGGAATTTTCTCCACTATCTTACGCTAATTAAAGTTTATCTAATGAATTGAAATCGCACTTCCCTTATTCAAAGCACCTGCCCTACAATATAATTGCTCTACAAGCAATTGCTTTTAACAATTTTATTCTCTTAAATTTCATTTGTATCATTTTCCAACATTATTGGTATCTTGTACTTGTCCGTGTTGGATTTAACTTTATTTTTTTTAAATTTAAAGTTTATAAGGTGTAAATGATATACTAAATTAGATGTAATCAAAATTTGAAGCATTTAAATGTTTGTTTCTTCTTACAATTTTTTTTTTTATAAAATCAAATTTAGGTTCAAATTCTACTTTGAGGATTATTATTTTTAAAATAATTGTAGCTTTTGAAACATTTTAGGAAATCGTGGTAGTGTGCTAATGTGGTGCACACGTGGCTTTCACCTGGTCCATTTCTTCGCCACAGTGAAGCCAATCCATTAAACGATTCGTTTCATTAAATGAAAAGAGGTTCAGCAAGATTTAAATAATTGTTGAAGCATCCAACGTGATTTCCTCAACCTCTAAACAGCAAGATTTGATCTTCCCTTAATATGCTGTATTCAGTTATTTGTTTTCCCTTTAAATACAACTCAGTGTGCTTATGTTAATATATGAAAAACATTGATAGTTTTGTTCTAATCTTTGTATAAACTTAGTCTTCAATAAATCTCACTTGGTATCAAAGCTTCATGGCTAACGCCTCACAACAAACTGATCCTCGCACTACTGATGGAAGTAGTTCTGGCCAAACACTAAACCAAGCTCCAGGTTTCATCCAAGCAAATAATGTCCACACCCCTTCTCTCAACCAACTCCTCAATCAAATTACTTCTGTCAAGCTGGACAGAAATAATTTTTTTATTGTGGCAAAATCTTACCCTTCCAATCCTTCGAAGCTATAGACTTGAAGGCTTTCTCACCGGCACTCGACCTTGCCCTCCAATGAATCAACAACAAAATATTTCTACCACTACAACTAATGCTACTTCACCAGCAAATCCTAACTATGAAATATGGGTATCCAATGATCAATTGCTATTAGGGTGGCTTTATAACTCTATGGCTAGTGATATCTCTAGTCAAGTAATGGGATATAAATCCTCCAAAGAACTTTGGGATCCTGTGCAAGATTTTTTTGGAATTCAATCTCGTGCACAAAAAGATTATTACAAATGTTGAATCAAACCCGGAAAGGCTCTCTCAAGATAACTGAATATCTCAGCCTAATGAAATCCTATACTGATAGCTTGGCATTAGCAGGTAGTCCCGTTGCTCCTCGAACTCTTAATTCCCATATCATTTCAGGATTGGATGAAGAATACAATCCAATTATCGTTGTGATTCAAAACAAACTTGTTATCACCTGGGCTGAATTACAATCTGAGTTATTGACGTTTGAGAGGCGTCTTGAACAACAATTGAGTGTCAGGACTGGTCTTGTTGCCAGTTAAGTTTCTGTGAATTTTCTTAACACTAGAAACCAAAACTATGGAGGACGAGCTCAAAACAATGGAGGAAGGGGTCAAAACCAATTTTTCAATCGAGGAGGAGGTGGGAGATCTAGAGGCAGAGGTCGCTTCAATAACAATGGAAAACCTACTTGTCAGGTTTGTGCCAAATATGGACATTCAGCTGCTGTGTGTTTTTTTTAGGTACACAAATAACAATGGTGCAACAAATAATGGGAATAATATTGCTGAGAACAACAATATTGAGAACACCAACACTGCTAATATAGCCACAGTTGCCTCACCTGAAACTATCTTGGATCCCTCTTGGTATGTTGACAGTGGTGCTACTAGTCACGTCACAGCTGATCCGGGAATCTGACACAGAGGATGGCATATGGTGGTAAGAGTACTGTCACTGTTGGAGATGGTACAAATTTACCTATTACCTATACTGGTTGCTCAATTTTTCCTTCTATTTCTAAACCATTGAAATTAAACAATGTTCTTTGTGTTCCTGCAATTACCAAAAGTCTTTTAAGTGTTTCTCAATTTACAAAAGATAATGATTTATTTATTGAATTTCATCCTGATTTTTGCTATGTCAAGGACAAGGTGACGGGTCGAGTGGTGTTGCACGGAATGCTTAAAGATGGGTTGTATCAATTGAATGCTACCACCAACCAAACACTCCATTTGTCTACATCATCACCGCTAGTTGCTTCCAATAATAAAACTGCTGCTGTTCTTTTTGTTTCAAAGTCCATGTACAGTCCTTTAGAGTCCTTTTTTCCTCCCTTTATTTTTAATTCTTATGTTTCCAAGGATGTTTGGCACCATAGACTTGGACATCCATCAATAAAAAATTTAGAAAAAGTTCTAAACTCATGTAATATGAAATTCAAATCTAATGAGAACTTGAGTTTTTGTGAATCTTGTCAATATGGCAAAGCCCATGCTCTTCCTTTTCCTACATCATCTTCTCATGCTTGTAATCCTCTTGATCTTGTGCATTCAGATTTATGGGGTCTCGCTCCATATTCTTCTACTAGTGGTTTTCGTTATTATATTAATTTTGTTGATGACAATAGTAGATTTACTTGGCTTTATCCATTAAAATCAAAGGGTGATGCAATTTTAGCCTTTAAGCAATTTAAAGATCATGTTGAAAATCAACTTGGCACCACAATTAAATGTCTCCAAACAGACTCTGGGGGGGGGGGGGGGGGAATATTTCCCAATTTCTATTCTAGCAAAAAAAATTGGCATTGAAATTCGACATTCTTGTCCGTATACTTCTGCCCAAAACGGAAGAGCTGAGCGAAAACATCGCCATCTTGTTGAAATGGGTCTCACTCTTCTTGCCAAAGCATCAATGCCTCTTTCTTTTTGGTGGGAAGCTTTCCAATGTGCTATTTTTCTAATCAATCGTCTTCCCTCCTCGATATTGAATTTCCTCTCTCCTTTTGAAGTTTTAACTGGAAAAAAACCCGAATATAACTCCTTCAAGTCTTTTGGTTGTGCATGTTATCCATATCTTCGTCCATATCAAAAACTTAAATTCGAGTTTCATACTATAAAATGTGTTTGCTTGGGTTTTAGTGATTCTCATAAAGGCTTTCGTTGTTTGAGTCCCACCGGTCGCATTTACACATCACGCCGTGTTTGTTTTAATGAATATGATTTTCCTTTTAATTCTGGCTTTATAAAAAAAATGATGAGTCATCACCACAAATCCCAACTTCTATTCTTTCATGGTTACCTTCTGTTTTTGTCCCTGGTTTCCAACAGGTTCATTCACATGATACAACACCATCAGCAAATTGTGGTTCATCACTTGGTCATGTTTCATCTGGTCCCACACATCAACGTGCTGTTTTACCCAATACTGCTTCAAGTCCACAAATTTCATTGCCTTTACCTCCTACTGCCATATTTACACCTAATATCCCAACAACTCTTCCTCCTGAGATCTCAAGTGACAATTCTCCTTCTCCCAATAATTTTCCAACTACTTTGAATGACCACCCTATGGTTACCCGATCAAAAGATGGAATTTTTAAGCCAAAGGTGTACATAGTCAAAAAGGATCCTCCAGATTTTTTAAATACAGAACCTTTGAAGGTATCTGATGCCTTACGTATCCAACCATGAAAAGATGCTATGGAGGTTGAATACAATGCCTTAATGAGAAATAAGACATGACAACTAGTTCCTCCAAATTCATGTCATAATCCGATAGGATGCAAGTGGGTGTATAAGATCAAAAGAAATGTCGATGGTTCCATTAATCGCTATAAAGCACGTCTTGTAGCTAAAGGGTTTCATCAAACTCTGGGAATTGATTTTCATGAGACTTTTAGCCCAGTTATCAAGTCTTCTACTATTCGTATAATTCTCACAATTACGATTAGTTCAAACTGGGAAATCAAGCAACTAGACTTCAATAATGCATTTCTTAATGGCAATCTCACTGAATCTGTGTATATGGTTCAACCTCCAGGTTTTGAAGATCATAGTTGTCCACATTATGTTTGTCAATTAAAAAAGGAAATTTACGGTCTCAAACAAGCTCCACGAGCTTGGTATGATCAACTTCGAGCTACTTTGTTATTATGGGGTTTCATGAACTCAAGGGCTGATACTTCTCTCTTTGTTTATCAACATGACAGAACTGTTATTTATATTCTAATCTATGTTGATGATATACTAATTACAGGGAACAACAATGGCTTACTCAGTTCTTTTGTTTGTGATCTTCATAAATTATATGCCTTGAAGGATCTTGGACCTATTCATTACTTTCTGGGAATCGAAATTCATTGTGACAAGTCAGGATTGTTTCTTTGTCAATCTAAATATGTTAATGATCTTCTTGCCAAACATGGAATGACCATGGCCAAGCCAAGTCCCTCGCCACCAACAACCGGTAGAATTCTCAGTGCTTCTGAAGGGACTCCTATTTCTGATCCAACACCATTCAGAAGCTTATTAGGTGCGTTGCAATATCTCACTAACACGAGACTTGATATATTGTTTATTGTCAACAAGTTGAGCCAATTTATGCAAGCACCAACTGATGCCCACATGATTGCTTTAAAACGTGTGTTACGTTACCTCTGTGGTTCTGTCCATTTAGGAATTCTTCTAAAGCCATGTTCTGATTTTTCCTTGGTGGGCTATTCCGATGCTGATTGGGCATGTAATATTGATGATCGTAAATCTGTGGCAGCTTATTGTGTTTACTTTGGTGGTAATCTAGTTTCATGGTCGTCCTAAAAACAGCAGGCCGTTGCACGTTCTAGTACAGAGTCAGAGTATCGTGCTCTAGCTCAAGTTGCTGCTGAAATTTCATGGATACAGAGTTTATTAAAAGAAATTGGTTTTCAACTCCCTACCATTCCTGTCACATGGTATGATAATATTAGTGCTGGAGCTTTAGCTGCTAATCCCGTTTTTCATGCTAGACCTAAACACATTGAACTCAATGTTCATTTTGTTCGAGATATGGTTCTTCAAAATAAACTACAAGTCAGGTATGTTCCTTCTTCAAGTCAAGTTGCAGACTGTTTAACCAAACCTCTTGCCCATACTCGTTTTCAAGAACTGCGTGCCAAACTCGGTGTTTCTTCTTCACCCTCGAGTTTGAAGGGGGATGTGAAGCCAGTCCATTAAACGATTCGTTTCATTAAATGAAAAAAGGTTCAGCAAGATTTGAATAATTGTTGAAGCATCCAACGTGATTTCCTCAACCTCTAAACAGCAAGATTTGATCTTCCCTTAATATGCTGTATTCAGTTATTTGTTTTCCCTTTAAATACAACTCAGTGTGCTTATGTTAATATATGAAAAACATTGATAGTTTTGTACTAATCTTTGTATAAACTTAGTCTTCAATAAATCTCACTACCACATCATCCTACTACCATGGTTTCCTAAAACGTTTCAAATATACAACGTTTTTCTAATTTGTTTTAAAAACTACAATTATTTTAAAAATCTAACCTAAACATTAACATTATGATTTTATTAATATTATATTATACATAAAAAAAATGAATTATTATAAGTTTTCCATCAAATTCGTCATTTTGTTGACATGGATATGGGTGATAATCAATACAATTCTTATATTAGGTTAAACCGAATCGAATTGGTCAAATTGAATCATCTTGTTCTATTAAATGAAATATGAACGTCATAATGATTTTTTTATTAAATTTTTCATTCTTTATCTATTGATTTTCTGATTTATATATATTTTTATTCTTAAATATATTAATTATCAAATTGAACATTTTTATTCTTGAACTTTTATAATTAAAAAATATTTTAATACAAAAATATTATTAAAAAATGTGTGAAATTATTGTATCAAACCGTCTCAATGTGAACTAAACTGACCAAATTCATTTATTTTCTTAAGATTAGTTTGATTTCATGTCACCTAATATGAGAATGAAATTGTCTTTCACCTCTATCCATGTCAACAAAATGATGAATTTGATGGCTAACTTGGAAAAAATCATTTTGTTTGCATGGATAATATTAATCAAATAATAATATTAACGTTTAAATTAGATTTTAAAATAATTGTAGTTTTTAAAACAAATTAGAAAAATATTGTATATTTGAAACATTTTAGAAAACTGTGGTAGTTTGTTGATATGGCGAAAAAGAAAGAGACTAGGTAAGGCCGCATTAGCGCCACATTAGCACTCTACCATGGTATCTTAAAATGTTTCAAATATACAATATTGTTCTAACATATTATAAAAACTACAATTATTTTAAAAATTACCCGTACTTTGATCGCCCCACTTTCAAGATTTTATGTTTTTTTTTTCAAATATTTTCTTTTGACTCTTTAAAAGTTGCTATTTAATTCTGATATTGTTTTAATCTTAAAGTCATTTGTTTTCAAACCTTATATTAACCTAGATTAATGAACTAAAAATAAAACTCCTGTCAACATAAGATTTTTATTTAGTACACAATTAAAAAAAATTAAGAAGTTATCTCAGATAGCATATTTATGTATATTCTGAAACATCA
Organism: Gynostemma pentaphyllum; assembly: GCA_028015215.1. Classification (NCBI taxonomy): domain Eukaryota; kingdom Viridiplantae; phylum Streptophyta; class Magnoliopsida; order Cucurbitales; family Cucurbitaceae; genus Gynostemma; species Gynostemma pentaphyllum. The sequence goes on along the minus strand of CM051351.1, from coordinate 15,807,162 downwards.
AAACATTTTAAAAATTATTCTAAAAACAATTCAGCAACAATAATAAATTTATTGAACTGTTATTTGTTATTTTTTACCCTTTTATTAGTTTAATAAATCTATTTAATTGCTATTTGAATAATTTAAAGAAAACAGTAATTAGTATGTAAAAGTTTGCTATTAGAGTAATTACTAAAAAAAATAGAGGTTCATTGTATGCAAAATTTATAGACCAAAATAAAATTAAAGACTCAAACGGAATAAATGAAAAAATTTACCTATTAAAGTAATAATTGAACCTTAAATTTACTGTTCTTGATTTAATTCCAATTTCAAGTATATGGTTTCTATTTTAATTATCATTTATCGAGGAATAATGGGATAATGAAAAGATTATAATGGAGGAGGAAATAAATTTAGAAGACCATCCAAAGGTATCTTTTAGTTGGAAAAAATGACAAACGTCTGAAATATTAAAAAATATAAATAAAAAAATAGAAAGATAATTCTATTTTAATTGAACTTGACTCGTGATTCAAACTACGAGGGATAGAATTCCTGGAAGAGTTGTCCCTGTAGGTGAACCTTTCTATGGCTTAAAAGGGCAAAGAATAAATATAAATGGACAGGATGAATTCAAATCATACTATTAAGTTGATATCTGTAATATTTTGTCGTTTGTTAAGGAAGCACATTAGCTTAAGCTCAATTGTAACTATCTTTGTAATAACAAACTCATCAGTTGTTAGATAGTTATGGGTTAGTTACATTATTAACTATTTCTGTTTTCTACAATCATTCTCTATATAAAGGAATGATATGTAAGTGATCATTTTTAATGAAAATCTATTCTCTTTGTGGTCATTTCTTTGCTTCTCTCATATGGTATCAATCGCCGTAGGCTTACAGCCATTCTTCGATCCTCTCTTTTTCTTCTTCTTCTTCTTTACGATTCTGTCCTAAATCTATGGATTCTTCCACCACTTCTTCTGATCTTCCGCAAGAACGATCCTCTGACATTCAAGAAGCAAAAGCTGTGAATCTTGGAAACAAAACCTCCATTGTTAATCTTGGAGATGAAAATTATTTTCTATGGAAGTTCCAGGTACTCACTGCTATTGAAGGCCACAATCTTGAATCTTATATTGATGATGATACAACTCCACCTGCGAAATTTGTTGTTTCTGGTACTGGAGCTACTGCAACGAAGATTGCAAATCCGGATTACATTTTCTGGAAAACTCAAGACAAACTCTTGTCTTCTTGGCTGATTGGCTCGATGTCTGAATCAATTCTTTCTGAGGTTACTAATTGCAAAACTTCAAAAGAGATTTGGAATTGTATTAAAGAGTTATTCACCAATCAAAATATGGCCAAGGTTATGCAGTTCAAAGAAAAGTTGCAATGTACAAAGAAAGACAATCTTTCAATGAAAGATTATCTTTCAAAGATGAAAGCATATGCTAAATCACTATCATCTGTTGATACAATCATTTCTGATCAAGAATTGATAATGTACATTCTATCTGGTCTTGGATCTGAATATGAATCTATTGTTTCTGTTATTTCTGCAAAAACAAAGAAACAAACTTTACAAAATGTTTCAGCTCTCTTACTTACTCATGAAGCTCGTCTAGAAAGGAAATCTGCCTTACCAGATTCTGGTCTGCCTTCTGTGAATTTGACAGTTCAAAAGACAAATTCTTTTGGGTCTTCTTCACATACAAATTCTACTTTGAATCAAAGGTCAGGGAATCAGCACAATAACAAGAATCAAAAGGAAAGACTAACAGGGGCAGAAATTGGAATTCAAATGGTAAACCTCAATGTCAAATGTGTTCTAGATTTGGGCATACTAGTCTAAAATGCTTTTTCAGATTTGATCCTAATTTTCATGGTTTTCAACAAGCCAATAATGGGATTAATCAGCATGGAGGAATGTTAAATGGAGGAATGCCAAATTACAATCAACACTATTATTCTCAGTTTCCTGCTCAACAACATGGTAATATGACTGCTATGATGCTCACACATGACAATTGTTCTGATCCAAATTGGATTCCAGACTCAGGGGCTACTCACCATGTTACTAATCAATTGGCAAATCTGAATGTGGGTTCTGAATATAATGGTTCAAGTCAAGTTCATGTGGGCAATGGAACAGGTTTGAATATTACTCATTCAGGATCTACTACTTTAGTTTCTCCTAACCATTCTCATTCCTTTAAACTTCATAATCTTCTTCATGTTCCAAAAATTACCAAAAACTTGATTAGTGTCAGTCAATTTGCTCGTGATAATAATGTTTACTTTGAGTTTCATTCTAATATCTGTTTTGTTAAGGACTTGGCAACTGGAATGGTGCTACTTGAAGGGAGACTTCTTGATGGATTATATCGATTTGATCTTAAAGTGCAGCAACCTCATTCCTCTATCAACAAAGTCAATCCTGCAAATTTCAATTTTTCTACTAAGCCATCATGTAATCTGTCTACTGTTAATAACAATTCCTTTGATATTTGGCACAAGAGACTAGCTCATGCTAATATAGAAACTGTCAAATCTATACTACATACTTGTAATCTGTCAAAGTCATTGAATAAAACTCTTACTTTTTTTCATTCTTGTCCTCTTGCAAAATCTCACAAATTACCTTTTAAAAGATCTACTACAGTATATACTCCTTTGCAACTCATTGAATCTGATCTATGGGGGCCATCTCATTGTTCTTCTACTCATGGTTATAAATATTATATGTCATTTGTGGATGTATCCTCACGTTATACTTGGATTTATTTTCTTCATTCTAAATCTGATGCCTATAGAACTTTTCTTTTATTTAAGGCTCAGGTGGAAAAACAGTTAAATAAGAAAATAATATCTTTGCAAACTGATTGGGGGGGTGAATTTAGATCTTTAACTTCCTTTCTACAAAAACATGGCATCACTCATCGTTTGTCTTGCCCACACACATCTGAACAGAATGGTGTTGTAGAAAGAAAGCATAGACACATAGTAGAATCTGGTCTTTCTATGTTAGCACAGGCTTCTCTACCTCTCAGGTTTTGGGATGAGGCTTTTGCTACTGCAGTTTATGTGATCAATCGATTACCAACAAGAATCCTTCAAGCAGCAACTCCAATTGAAAGACTTTTCAACACCAAACCAGACTACTCCTTCTTAAAGGTATTTGGTTGTTCATGCTTTCCTTATCTTAGACCTTATACTAATCATAAACTTCTCTATAGATCTGAAAAATGACTTTCTTAGGATATAGTCATCAGCATCATGGTTACAAATGTCTTGCTCCAAATGGTAGACTATACATCTCAAGACATGTTCTATTTGATGAGACTACTTTTCCATTTGCTACTTTGTCATCTGCACCTCCTTTATTACCTACTCCCACCAAAGTATCTCTCCAACCTATTCCTGTCATATCTTCTACATCCTCTTTGTTGAGTTCATCTCTCAATTATGTGATTCCATCCTGTTCCAATCTTTCCAATGCTTCAAATCCTTCTAATGAGGTAGTTAGTCTTGATGTTAATGCTCAATCTGGGTCTATTGCTCCTGACTCTTCACTTGAAACTATTATTCCATCAGCTCCTCTTAATACTGCTCATGTTGTTCCTGCAAATAAATTGGTTACTGCTTCTGCTGTTACTAACACTTCTCAGGTACCTAATAGCCATCCAATGGTTACAAGAGGTAAAAATGGTATATCTAAGCCAAAATTTTTGGCAACTACTGTCATTGAGGTTGAACCTACTTCAGTCAAAGAAGCACTTAAATCAGAACGCTGGTGTACTGTTATGCAAGCTGAATATGATGCTTTAATAAAGAATCAAACATGGGAACTTACCTCTCCACCTAAAGATAAGAAGATCATTGGCTGCAAATGGGTGTACAAGATTAAAAGAAACTCTGATGGATCTATTGCAAGATACAAGGCACGATTAGTTGCAAAAGGCTTTCACCAACAGGCTGATTTAGACTACAATGAAACGTTTAGTCCTGTTGTCAAGCCACCAACAATCAGAATACTCCTTACTCTTGCTCTCTATCATGGCTGGTCTATTCGACAATTGGACATAAACAATGCATTCCTTCATGGTATTCTTAAAGAGGATGTCTATATGCAACAACCTACTGGTTTTATCAGCAAATCATCATCTGTGCCTTTGGTTTGTAAGTTGAAGAAGGCCATTTATGGTCTCAAACAAGCTCCTAGAGCTTGGTTTGAAAGATTAAGTTCTTTTCTCTATTCAATTGGTTTTCAGTCTTCCAAATCAGATCAGTCTTTGCTGTGTAAATTTCTTCCTCATTCCACAATGTTTATTCTCATATATGTGGATGATATTGTAATCACAGGGAGCTCTCCTTCTGAAATTCAGTCTCTGATTTCTAAGTTACACAGTACATTTGCACTAAAAGATCTGGGTCCTCTGAGTTTCTTTCTTGGTATAGAGGTCTCTTACACACCATCAGGGGATATTTTTCTTTCTCAGTCCAAGTATTTTGCAGATCTTCTTAAAAAGGCAGACATGACCAATGCAAGTTCAATAGCTACTCCTATGGTTAGCAGTAACATTCTATCAGGAAGGCAAGGTTCACCTATGATAGATCCAAGTAAATATCGTAGTATTGTTGGGGCCTTGCAGTATGCTACTCTTACACGTCCTGATATAGCTTATTCAGTCAACAAAGTCTGTCAATTCATGCAACGGCCTACTGATATACATTGGAAAGCTGTTAAGAGGATTCTGCGCTATATCAGTGGAACTATTTCATATGGTATGCTGTTATCCAAGCCTCAACATCTTAATCTTCAGGCATTTGCTGATGCAGATTGGGCCTCAGATCCTGATGACAGGAGGTCAACCTCTGGTTTTTGCATCTTTCTTGGCAATAATCTGATATCCTGGAGTTCAAAGAAGCAGCATACAATATCAAGATCATCTACTGAAGCAGAATATCGAAGCTTAGCTAATGCATCTGCTGAACTGATTTGGATGCAGTCTTTACTCAAGGAATTGCGAGTTCACTCAACATTTAATCCTCTTCTCTGGTGTGACAATCTTAGTGCAGTCCATTTAAGTGCTAATCCTGTTCACCATTCGAGAATTAAACATGTTGAGATAGATATCTATTTTGTTCGCGACCTTGTTCAACAAAAGCGACTTGACATCCGACATTTACCAGCAGCTAGCCAACTTGCAGACACTCTAACCAAACCATTGTCAGCTCTTCTTTTTGCCAAATGGAGAACTCATCTTCGAGTTGTTGCAGCAAGTGCCAATGGTTTGAGGGGGAGTGTTAAGGAAGCACATTAGCTTAAGCTCAATTGTAACTATCTTTGTAATAACAAACTCATCAGTTGTTAGATAGTTATGGGTTAGTTACATTATTAACTATTTCTGTTTTCTACAATCATTCTCTATATAAAGGAATGATATGTAAGTGATCATTTTTAATGAAAATCTATTCTCTTTGTGGTCATTTCTTTGCTTCTCTCATATCGTTTTATTTGATGGATAATATAGGATTGATTAAATTGTTGAGAAATTACAGTCAACAATATCATGATTTGTTTTTTTTTTAATCATTTATATCAATTTAGTTTTTATATTTTTTAAAAAAATTTCTTTTTTCAACAACTTGACGGTACAAGAAAAGTGACTTATTTCGATCAGGGACGAGGCCACTTGATAGTTAGGGGGGCAATTCTAAATTTAATATTCTATAGGTAAAAATTTCTGAGGTAAAAATAAGAATAGTCATTTTAATGGTTTTTTTAATTAAATTGACCCCTTGAGATAATTTTTTTTAAATTGCTCCTTTATATATATATTTTTAATTCTCCCTTATTAAAAATGATCTCTAATTAAATTAAAAATCTTGTTTAGTAAAGTATTCTTTTATTTTCTTTTATTTTTCTATATTACCAACTTAAGCTAAATTTACTTATTATAATTAAAAGTTATATTGAAATTTATTTATTACTAAATTAATTCTTCACTCATATAATTAAACTTAAGCTAAATTGAAAAAATGTTCGGATTTTGTTGTTATAAACTTTCTAATTGTGACAAAAAATTATTCAAATCATTATATGATATGAAATTTAATCAGTTTTTTATTGTGATTCTTATTACTACTTTGACTAAAAACTTTAATAGAATGAAAAATTAAATCACAATAATCTTAGAGATAAAAAATAATATATTTATTTGTAAATACTGAAATTAGAAATTTGCTTGAATTATTTTTTAATTACATAAATTTTCTTCTTTTCTTTAGTTGGTCTCAACATAAAAAATTGTAATATATAATTTATTTTATTTTGATATGACATAAAACATATCAAAATAAACAAGAAACATTAAAAAAAATACAAAATTCATAATGTCAGGAATTAAATTAAAAAAAAACCAGAATTACTTTGTAATATGCCTATATTCTAAAAACATATTTTAATAATTAATATAAAATATTTAGTGTAAAATTATTTCATATTTAGGTACCAGTAAAAAAAAAATCCAACAATCAACTTTAGTAAAAAAAGATGGTTCACTTTCGATTGGTTTACAATTTATCAAACATATATTGAACTGACTCGTTCACACCACTCTCTCCAAATAATATATTTTTGCCCCCCTTAACAAATTTTCTGGCCTCATCCCTGATTTTGACCACTTTTTTTCAAAAGTTATTGATAAAGTTTGAAAAATATTAAAAAATATACTAATTTTATATAAAAAAAATAGCCTTTGAAAAATATATACTCTTTTTTTAGGATAATAAAAATCTGTCGAAAAAACTAATTATTTTTAATCATAAATACTTGTGTCTAAACCTTATACTTTTAGTTTTCGACCACGTTAAAAAAAAAAAAAAAAAAAAATTCGTGCCCTTTATTGTTTATTATATACCTTAAGATTTGAAATCATGCCCCTAAAATGTGAGAATCTCAATTTCCTATATATTTGGACCAAAAAAAAAATCCTATATATAATATAATGGCAATGAGCCCAAAAATCTCAGGAAATGGTCCCGAGAGAAAACTAATGTAAAAGGACTTGTACAGAATTAAGAAAAAAGAAATTAATAATACACTATTTTAGGAAATCAACCCTAAAATTGTAAATAAAAAATGTATAAATCTACAAATTAGCCAACAAGTACAAGATTCTCTTCATCTCTATTTTTTTTTTTTAAAAACTTAAAATATCGGTTATCATATTGTACGTTATATAAATCAGGTACATCTATTGTCCAACCTTAATAAGATAAATTTTTAACAAATAACATATTGATTCTTAGAATGCATATTATACATATCATGTACATCGTGTATATCATAGATAAATTCTAACAAATATCTCATATAAGTCTTATAAAATAGCGTGTACACATTATGCGAATTATGTTATGTAAATCGTGTACGGTCTAATGAACACAATTGTTTGGGGTCGTGGATCTTAAACTAATTTGATGAGAAATATTCAAATTTAACGTAATGATGACATTTTTATGGAAAAATCCAAAACAAACATAGTAAAATGGAGCTTTCACGTATGAATCTGGAGTAAATCAAAACAATGGTGAAGTTGAAGGATCGTTTTCAAGTGAGTGGATGGATTTTTGGTTTGAGTTCATTATTTTCGATGGCTATGTTGAGGGACAGTGAGTGGATGGATTTTCGAATTTAGTTCATAATTTTTCAATCAATTTTTTTGGGATTTTTCTCTGTTTTCGAGTCCATAGCAACGATAATTTATTAAGGTTGATGTATGAGGTGGTCTGATAATGAAGAGGGGAAGAAAGATGATGCGCCTAACCTAATGAAGAAACGGTGAAATATCCGTCCGAAAAAATGGTGAAATATATGAGATTAGGAAGATGGAAGAGAAATAAGACTAAATTATGAGATATTTAAAAATAATTAAAAGGTCAAATTAGTCTGAAGACATCAATTTATTCTCATAAAATAATAGAATATGCCCAATTTGAGAATTCCCAATTCTTTATTTTGTTATAAACTAATTCGACGTTCTAGATTTTCTTTTTCAAAATTTTACGTCAATTTAATATAATATTGAATTAAATTGGTTGATTTCTTTTTTTTTTTTTGAGTAAAAATTGGTTGATTTCAAAACGAATAGTTTTAATGCATATATTATTTTTTCGCCATTTGTTTTTTTTGTCTAGTTTACTTTTATAAAGTTTCCATTTTTGGGCATTTCATATAAAAATAAAATGGAACAAAAGAGGAAGGTGGGACTTCCACTTCATTAGTTGGACGTTCATTAATTTATATAAATTAAAGACACGTATCTCTCTTTAATTATCTTTTTCTGTCTTGGAAAAAATTCTAAGCAATCAGAAAAAAAGTTGAATTATGTGAGCAACAAAGCCAAAAACCCCCCATGTGAAGCTTAGTTGAGTGCAATGCCAAACACTAAACACAACTGATCTGCCTTTGAAAATCAAATAATTTTGCTTTGTTATTTTCTTTACTTCCCACATGTTATGGGTTGATGGGAAGTACCCCTTTTTTTTTCTCTCATCAAATTTTAAAAATAAAAATTTAATCGCAACCCGAGCATTACTCAACTAGTCAATTATTTACTCATTTCTATTTGAAGTCAAAAGATTCGAATCACCCATTCTTCAATTTGATATAATATCTATAATAAAAAATAATTAAAATAAACCTTAAATTTAATCCAAAATAAAAGATAGTTTCAAGTGATTCTATTAGATTAAATTTACAATGAAAAAGTAATTTCAATAGTAATAGATCAAATATTTTGAGAGCAATAATATTATCTTGCATGCAAAAAACAAGATAAGTATGAAAGTAGATAGGTTATTGATCAGTCTTACTATCGATCAATTTCAAATGTTTAATTAGTTACTCGCTTCTATTAATATAAATAACTGAAGTGATAATAAAATAATGTACTTATTTTCTTTGAAATTAAGGTCCATAAACTAGTTCTAACCCAAAACTTGATATCATAATATCTAATACCATGATATTATGGTAGTCTTGAAGCTTAAAAAATAAATATAAATATGTAAAATACAATAAATCATTAGCCTAATTACATGAGGATTGAAGGGGGAAGATTGAAAAGGGCATTAAGTCATAGCTTTACAACTCATAGTCTCCCCTGACTTATGCACATTCAACTATCCACTCATTTTGTTTATACACTTTTTTATCCGAATTTTTCGTATCTTTATCGCATCGAGAGAGATTCAATTTAGGTACTTTTCAATTATAAGTTTTATTCTATAATATCATACTCTTCAATATCCGTATTTTTTTTATTCCGTTCTTTTAAACACTACATGTTGTTGCGTAAAAAAGGAGAGCTTCCACGTAGACAACAAACTTAATATATGAGACGAGTCGGAGGTAGTGCGCTACTTTGACGACGTGCTACGTAGGTACCTGCACAGGAAAGGAAAAGAGCACCGATGTGGTGCCGGCCTAACACCCTCTGATGCTAAAGTTAGAGCAAGCAGAACTAGTGTGCCAAAGAGAATAGTAGTAGAAATTAGTTACCTAATGAATGAGTTTCTTTTCCTATTTATAGGAGAATATGTTGATGACATCATCGTGCCACATGCCGCCTCGGGATTGGGCCATGTGTTGCTTCTCAATTACATGTCGCTTGCAGGTTGCACCACATGTCGTTTCCCAAGTGGATACTTGTATTCAATCTTAAATATGTAGGTCTATGTTGGAGACTGCGTTGTCATGTCTTTTCAGGTGCGTAGACTTTATGACTAGGCACTGTGATTAAACGAGGTGTCCAGGTACTACGGCCAGACCAGGTGTCCGATCTGCGCAATGCACCAGGTGCCCCGTGTGCGGTTAGCCATGGTGTCCTGGCATCTGCCGGTCAGGCAGGTGTCACGTCTCTTCGCCCAGGCAGGTGCGTAGACATTCCACGTGTAATCAAATTCAACCCCACAACACTACTTACGTTAAATTAGAATTAATATAATATTATAATATGAAACTAACTGTTCATATACAAATTATAATCACGTATAAAAAAAATTAAATTATGTTATTATTTTGTAAGATATTTTCTAAAAATTAATTCAGTAGCATGTGGAATTAAATTTATTTCGAATGTGAAAATTTTTTGTTTAAAAACTTATTTTTATCAGTAGTTTTTCATATTTATTATTTAACTCAAAAAAGTTAATTTGATCATTGAAATTTTATGTTTACTATTTTTTATTCGCTCTCAAATATTCTATTTTAATTCTTCAATTTCACATAAAAATATATTTTATTCCTTACCGTTAATTTTGATAATTCATTTAGTAAAAATCCGATTATTTTTTTTATAACTGTCATATTCAAAATAAATACTAATTATAATATTAGGAAAAACCCGAGTGAAGAGGCCTCTTGATGGAACAGGATATCAGATTGGTCAAGGAGAATGTAAATTTAAACAGTGAACAAGAGGTCAAGAATGAAGGGCATGGTCATTAGTTGGTTGAAATTGAAGTGTATATTTAATTCAATAATTGATGAAAGAGAATAAATAAAAGCCTTACACTTTTTTTTTCATCAACATCACCATAACCTCTTCACTTCATTTTTAAATAAATAATTAAATATAAATACATATTTACACTTTAAATTATTGTTAAATCATATCTCTATATTTGTGTTTTTTTTAAAACACTCCTACATTTAAGTAAAACTGTAAATTCCTTCTATCCGTTAGTTTTAACGAAATCACATACATGTCACTTGATTGAATATATGGGTGTAATATATAGATTTTATATCTCAATAACATTACAGCTTATTCTGAAATTTATACTCACATGTCTATTTTTTTTCACGAAATTAGAATACATGACATGACATGCGTCTAATATGTATGTGTTTAAATTCGTTAAAACTAACAGATAGAATGATGTGATTTACAATTTTACTTTAGTATAGGGGTATTTAAAAAAAATTATAATATAAATGTATGATTTAATAATAATTTAAAGTGTAGGAGTGTTTTACCGTTAACTCTTAAAAGAAATGATTGTAAATCACTTCATGATTGCTCTTTTTTATAAGTCATGTTCTTTTGTTTTAAAACGGTTAAAAAAAAGGGAATTTGAAAATTATGTTATTTCTTTACATTATAAAATATTATATTCCTTTATCGATAAAATTTAATGGAATTAAATTGTTTGATTTTAAAATAATAAAAGAGTCATATTATAGGTTTATGTAAATCATGATGGTGTTTCAAAACTGTTTATAAAATATGATTAACAAAATAGATTAATTATTATACTATCATTTATAATTATATGTTAAAATCCTAATTATATTCACATATATTACATATAATAGAAATGGATCAACCAAAAAGTAATAATTCACGACATGATATATTACATTTTTAATAAGAATAAGAAAACGTAAGATTTTATTTATCTTGATCTTTACTATATAAAGTTTGATTTCGATAAAATGGATATTTATTTTAATTCCTTGATGTTTATAAACTTTATTTTAATTATAAAACTTTCATTAGGTTCAATATTCAACCCCTTGTTAAACTAATAATACTAGGTATATATATATATATATATATATATATCTTAAATATCCTAGGTATAAAATATAGCAATCCTCATTATAGGACTAATTTATTTAAGAATAAAATATCAAAATAAAAAATTAAAGAAGCCAATTTATTTCAATCGATAAACTTAAGGATTTTTGAGGGAAAATGCGTTTTAACTCCCACACTCATAATTATAAGGAGTAAATTTTACAACTCTATTAGGTGCGTTTTGTCTAACATACAAATTCACTATATCAAATTAAAAGTTAGAATTCTTGAAAATTAAAACTATATCACATTCCATAGCATCAAACCTATTTAGGGTGTGTTTGAGAGTGTTTTTAGACAAGCCAAAAGTGATTTTGAATGGGCAAAAACACTTCCTAAATACAATATGTATGTTTGGCTACATTTTATAAACATTTTTTTGTAAAAGTCAAAAGCACTTCAAAGTGCTTTTTAAAGATCGTAAGTATTAGGTGTTTTCGAAGTGTTTTTGATTTTTTGAATCATGAGTTTCTAATTTATTCTACATATTTTATCTCTTTAACCTCTCTCTACATAATACATTCTCTCTCTACATTAAACTTCTTCTCTCTAACTTCCCACACGTTTTTCTCTCTATCTTCTCACGCATTTTCTCTCTCTAGCTTATTTTTCTACGTTCTCTCTAACTTCTACAACACTTTGTTTCACTAACTTATTTCTACATATTTTTATATCTACACACATTTTCTCTAAAAAGTACACTAATAAAAAATACTTTTAAATATTAGAACCAAACAATATTATAATATACCACTAAACACTCCCACAACCCCTTAAGCTCAAGTGAAGAAATAAGGAAGAAAATAAAACCAACAAATATGCACATAACATAAAGAAAAACAACCACAAGATTCACACAAACAATTATATGAGAGACTATATTTTCCTCCAAGTCTCTCAACTTCATTGTTTTAACCATTATCACAAGCACACAACAATGGAACATCAACTAAGATGGCATAATTAAATCTAAAATACACTACAATTAAAAATTCAACTCCTTCCTCCTCTCCTAAACCTCAAGAACTGGCGTAGAATTCTCCGTCCGCGACATCCATACGATATCTTTTAACGCCGGCCGAAGCTCCTTACTGCAGAACTGATTATATTCAAGTGTATCACCATGATCTTTCTTCACTTCCACCACCAAAAACGACGGTGTAACCGCGAAAATCTCCGCCGCCACCGCCAATTTCCCTTTCCTTCCACACTCCTTCCCTTGCAATCTAACCATAGATTCACTCTTCTTCACATTGAATCTCCCCGCCTTCGCCACCTCCTCCAGCTTCGATATCACACTACTCGCCGATCTTGTCGTCACGAATCTCATCTCCTCCTTCTCTTCCCTCTTTTTCTCCTCAAACAACGGCGACAAATCAAACCCTTCCGACAACGATATTATATGAAAAGCATTCAAAGTCTCTGTTTGCTTCCATTTCTCATTACTCTCCTCAAATGCCATCTCCTCTTTAGTCCTCATAATCCTCGGCAAAGATTTCCTAAACCAAGACGAATCTATGATCTTTGATGTCGTTATTCGGGTACTCGGATTCGGGTCGAGAAGTCTGGTGATTAAACGGCGAGCTTCCGGTGAAAACCAAGGCGGACATTTGAAATCTCCCCTGTAAATCTTCCTATACATGGAAACAATATTATCATCCTGAAATGGAAGAAACCCAGCAAGAAGAACGTAAAGAATAACTCCACAAGACCAAAGATCAGTTTTTGCGCCGTCGTATCCTTTCTTTCCGATAACCTCCGGCGCCACGTACGCCGGCGTTCCACAAGTCGTGTGTAACAATCCGTCTTGCTTCAAGTGCTCTGTAAATGCGCTGAGCCCAAAATCAGTGACTTTCAGATTTCCATCATCGTCGAGAAGAAGATTTTCCGGTTTGAGATCTCGATGGAAAACTCCACGACTATGGCAAAAATCGATCGCGGAAATCAGTTGCTGAAAATAAACTCTAGCAGCGTCTTCTCTTAACCGACCTTTAGATATTTTGGAGAAAAGTTCACCGCCACGGACAAGCTCCATGGAGAAATAGATCTTGGATTTGCTCGCCATAACTTCATGAAGCTCCACGATATTCGGATGTTTAACCATCTTCATCACTGAGATTTCTCTCTTGATTTGGTCCATCATCCCCCCTTTTATTACCTTTTCTTTCCCCACAATTTTCATCGCCATACTTTTCCCAGTTTGTAAGTTTCGAGCATGGTAAACTTTAGCGAAAGTTCCATGCCCGAGAAGCCGACCGAGTTCGTACTTTCCATGGAGGACGCTGGAATTTCCGTCTCTATCCTTTTCCGCCATTAAAACGATCTCGAGCTAAAAAGATTAAAAATTGAAACTTGGGATTGGGATTGGGAATTTATATATTTATATATATATATATATATATACAAAGAAAGTTGTTTTTTTTTAGTGAGAGAGAGAGAGAGATTGAGAAGAGAAAAGGGAGGGAGAAAATGAATGGATCACCCGTCTTCGACGTGTTTCCGGTGACAGTTCCGGTCGCCGTGGCAATTTTTAGCTCGACAGCTAGAGACAAAACTTGTCGACGAAGCTTCTCTCATCTCTCTGCATTCCCTAAGAGGGAATCCGGCAAATCTGAATAATTAACAGCCACTGGTAATTTGAAGAGCTGCGGTTTATATGGCGGCTGAAGTTTGTTTCTTGATTCTCTCTGCATCTTTTTACATTTTTTATAGCAATTATAGATTATTGAAATTACGTTTTGAACCCTGGTGAGATTGCCATGATCGGACGGTGGAGAGATAGATCTAGAAGTGAGAAGGTGTCAGAATCGTAGCCGTTGATTCTGATATTCGCCAGGTATTGACGGGACGCGATTGGGAAGGGATTGGCCTAGCAGTTGGTTCCCTTTTTCGAAAAACACCCATGAAAAGCTGCGAAATTATCATTCTACCCCTTTCATGGGTCCTAGTAATTAGCAACGGTCAAAAAGTTATTTATATCACTGAATTTGACACGGGTTTAAATCTTAAATTTTTAATTCTATTAAACTATTTTTTATAGAAACAATGAAAATTAATTTTAAACCTAAATAAGTCTTTTTTTTTTTTAATGAAATCTTAATAGGTCATTTGATCATACCATTTATGAGTTTAATTATCAGTGTTATCATTGAAGATTTATAACGAGATGTAGAAATTTTTATAGTTTAATGAAATTATTTTATAGATATAATCAATTAAGTAAGAAATTTATATTTTAATTTAGTCAGGGGTGAATCTTAGAAGGAGAGGGCAATTATCCACTTAATTTTTTGATTAAAATTTTTGATTTTGCAGGTTAGAATGATTTTTTTGGCATGTTTTCTCTACTTTTTACTATTTTACACCTTTAATTAATTTAAAAAAAAAAAACATTTCAATCTGATTTTTGCTTTCTTAAACAAACTTTCGTTCCATTCCTAAATTCAGTTAGAGTTTGTTTTTAAGAAAATTTTTACTAAATGGCATTTTTTTTAATATATATTTTTAAAAATAATAAATCTTTTAAATCGATAATTTTCAAAACGCATTTGTAAGTTAGGTTTTATGCTTGCTTTAAACATAGAAGACGTTGTTGTGCAAAAATGGTTGAATTCCATTTACACAACGAAATTAGAATATGAGACGAGTCGGAGCACTAGAAGTGCTGCGTAGGTGATGTACTGAATAATTGACGAGTAGTGTATGTACTTACACAGGAATGAAGTAAAGCACCGGTGTGGTGTCAACCTAACACCCTCTCGATGCTTAAGTCAGAGCTAGTGTGTCAGAGAGAATTATAGTAGAATGAATTCCCTTATGATTGAGTTTATTTTACTATTTATAGGAGAAAAGGTTGATGACATTATCATATCACGTGTTGCGTCGGGGTTGGACCATGTGTTGCTTCCTAACGACATGTCATGTGTTGGTTATGCCACGTTTCGTCTTTTGATTGGATACTTGTATAATGTAACTTTTTGGAGTTAGATATATAGTCTTACTAGATGATGTAGACGTACCTTCTCGGGCGACACGGACGTACATTTTCAAGTAATGTAACCTTATCATACCGAGTGACAAAGACATACTAGTTGTACATTCCTTAATCAAATTAAGAAATTTCACGCGTAATGATGTATTTTCACCCACAACATAAGAAATAAAAATACTATTTATTTTTTAAAATATCAATTTATAAAACATTATTTTTGAAAAGCTCTCTAAGACGAAATTGTAGATGAGTTGTTCATATTGTATTTAAATAATGACAGAGAAATATTGTATTATTATATTGTTAAATTTGAATACGTGTACTATGTTCGATGCGTAGTATTGAAAATGTAGATAATGGATATAAAAAAATTGTGAAAATTAATATATATATTTATTATGTTTCCCCTTGTATGAAGGATTGCTTGTGAATGTGAGAACCCATTTGTATATTAATCTACTTTATTGGTTTTGTTTACAATTTACAGTCTCAAGGTCGGAAAATAGAATATAATCACATTTATATTCTTGAGGTTTAAAAAAAGAAAATACTTATCTGCCTATAGTCATGGTTGTATTTAGTCAATAAGGTGCAGCCACATGTATTTAAAAAAATGGTTTTTTTTCTCATTTGACTACACTTTATTGGCTTGGTGCAGCGATAATGCTTAATTATAAGCAGTCAAGTTTTTTGCTGTAAAAAATACATCAACTTAATGTAATGAAAACATATGAATAATTTTTTTTAAAATTTACTTTAAAATAGTCAAATAAATAATGTTTTGACCTGTTTAATTTAATTTATAAAAAAATAATTATTAATTTAAATATTCAATAAACTATCAATTTCACTAAATAATTTCTTCAAAAAAATTTCAGTTAAAATCCAATACAACAATAATCTTCCAAGTACTTGATATAGAGATTCCCCAATATTCATATATTTTCTTTAAGATATTATGTAATATTAAAGATCAACGATTCGAACCTTCAAATTTATTTAAATAAATGTGGATATAAATCAATTGAGCTAACGTTGACACCTAAATATTGATGAAAATGCCCATTTAAAAAATAGGTAAATACATCCAAAGAAATAAATAAAAGAATTAATTAACTTAAAAGTATCCGTTCAATTTACACACACATGATGTCACAAAAAATTTAGGTAATAATAATGTGGAAGGGTAAAATGGTAAATAGCGAAAGTGAGAATTCCCAATTTCCGAACCGAATGATACCTGGGAGGGGGTTTGTTCATGTGAAATGACAGTTACATTACGCAATGGTCGACACGTGTACAATCATGAATGTGGGCCGCCAGATGAGTTTCAGTTGTGTTAGTTGGTTTGATTCTATTATTTATATTTATTTATTAGTTAACTACAAAATACATCAATCATTTCGTTTTAAATTATTGTTAAATTATAGGGTTAACCATGAAACTAGCCACTTTAAAGTTGAAATAAGAGTACATGGCCACATAATATAAAATTAAAGTTTCTAGCCATTTTTATATGCAAATTTACTAAAAAAAAACCCTTCAACATTTTCCTATGCAACCATCACATCATTTTTCTCTTTCTTTTTTTCACTCTTCCTTTTGCCTACCATCTTCTATCTCACATCAGACCACTCACTCATCTTTTTTCTCTCTCTTTCCACTCACAGTTTTTCCAATAATCTTCCTTCTCATCTTCTCTCCCCCCACCCATCTAAGGAGTTATTGGAGCTTATATGTGGTATATGTTGTACATGGGTTATTGTTATTGTATAAACAACGTACACGACTGCAATACATACAGTACGAGAGGTTATATGTAGAAAACATACCTGATCAAGTACATACGGTACGAGAATTATTGTGTTTACAACGTATATGACAAGGTACTAGCTGCAAAGCTTCCTTCATAAGCTTCTCAAAATTCTCAAGTAAAAAAATCTACTTGATACATGTTGCAAAGCTTCCTTCATAAGCTTCTCAAAAATCTTGAAAAAATACAAAGTTGAAGGTTTACGTGTATCAATGTGACAATTTGCAGACTTCGGGTACTGTAGCTACAGTGCAGACGTCAGGTATTATAGCTACAATAGCTATTTGTTTAAAAAATATGATATTATTGTGTTGAGGGTAAAATTGGTATGCACAAAATGGAAAAAGTACATTTGTGGCTAATTTCATGAGAATTAATTAGTGCCGGCTATATTGTGAAATGGAACAAACAAAAGTGGCTATTCTCATGATTGTCTCTAAATTATACCCATATATTTGGGTTAATTGGGAGAGTAATATAAAAAAAAAAAAATTTACATAAAAACTACTGAAAAATCTATCTAGAAAAAATATCTGGTTTAACTGGTCAAATTTCAAATGCGTAATCAAGGTCGCATCATCGTGTAGGATACGCGGTCTATATACACGTATTGGGAAGACATAATGTGTATTTAAGGAATACGCATTCTATATGGCGTGTTTTAATTATGTCTTAATCAAAATACGTATTTTGACTCGTTTTTTTTTTTCAATTAATTTTTCGAGCAATTTTTTTAATTTTGACTCGTTTCTTTTTCCAATTAATTTTTTGAGCAATTTTTTTATCTAAAAAATAAAAAATGAATTGTGAACTTGTATTTCAGTATGTTTGGAATGTCTTGATGAAAAATGTGGATGAACATATAAAAGGTCACAAAAGTGTCTCCTAATAAAGTCACAAATACGTTGCTTAATAAAGTCTTAAAAGCATTAACATAAAAAAAATAATGATGACCACCAGTTACGAGGAGGTTGTTGCCGCTGCACATGTTGTCCACGATTACCACAACTTCTAACTCTACCAAAAGGTTCCCCAATATCGCTATCAAAATCACCACACTCATGGAAAAGACGTTCAAAATGAACCTGAGATGATGATCCTCCAGCAGGATGCTTAGATGATGAACTATAATGAAATTGGCTAGACAGTCCTGGAGTGGGGAGCATACACATCGACGTATACGGTGTATCTGAAGGAGATAGAGTAGCATGCCCGCAATCGTAAGGATCTTCATGAATAGGAGAACCTGGTTGTGCGGGTGTAAGTCGACCTCTATTATATGTTTGGGTCGGAACTTGTACATGTTCATGTCGAATACGGTACATACCACTTATAATATCCATACAAGCAAGTGAAGTGTCTCATATAATCCCTTCTTTTTTCGATGTCGTCCTCCACAACTAGATGGGGATATGAGTTGGTCTGGAAATAAAATTAGTGTTAATGATGTTACTCACTAAACTATGAATAATAGAATATTTAGTACGTACCATACAGTCAAATGATGCTCAACTTGAATGAATTTCTTGTGATGCAATTGTACCAAGTGATGTATTGATCATCAACATCACGACCATCACCTATAAGCTCACCCTGCAGAGTTCTGGTTGTAATGTTATGAGACAGTTTTGTTCAAGTCATCCACAAAGGTCAAAGGCACGTAATCGTCTATTAGTGTTGCATATATCTGGGATAGTATGACGAACACTAATTTGGAAATTGCTTGACCTGACAACCCTAAAATAGCATATTTTTACTCACTAATTACTTCAGATAGCATAGTTATTAGTTCAATAAATTTATTGAACTAAAAAAAAAACTAATAAATTCATTGAAAATAATAATGAAAATGAATCAGATAGTTCAATAAATTATTGAACTTTAACTTAAAAAAGGAAAAAAAAACAAAAAAATTCATTAAAAAATACCCAGGAAAAATAGTTCAATAAATTTATCGAACAATAATTATGTTATTTGAGTAATTTTTAAAAAAAAATTCTGACATTTTAGTAATTAGTAGGAAGATTTATGCTATATGAGACAAATTCTATTTTTAAAATGTTTTTAAATACATCTACGTTATTGTAAAACTATAAATCTTATATTAATTAATTTTAACGAAATTAAGACAAATATATATTCGATACAGACATGGGGCTACTCAATTGTCGAAATTTTATATTACTTTTCACAAATAAGAATATGCGGCATGTGTCATAATTTTGTTTAAACTTGTTTTTAAAAATGTGTAATTTATAATTTTATAAAATTGTAAAAGTGTTTAAAAATATGATTTAACATTAATATAAAATAATGAGATATACTTTGTATTTAACTCTTTATTTAAACTCCAAAAAGACTCACAAATTTCTCAGCTGTCAACCTCTGGCCTAACTATTTGTTACCATTTTTATTTTTCCAAATTTAATTATTTTTATATATGATTTTGAACTTTCAATTTTATTTCTATAGAGTAAAAAAAATGTGTTTAGTGCAAGAACCCCTATAAAATATGTTTATAGTGTAATATTAATTTGAATAATTATGTATCTCGAAAAATCGTAGAATTAAAGCTTCAATTTTTTTTTAATATCTTAAAGTTTCAAAATTATTGTTGTGACAAAAAATGCATCTTTGACTTTAATATCAATAAAACAAGAGGGCTTCGAAATTATTGCGAATATGACCAGAGTTTTTTTTTTTCCTCTTAGAAAAGAGAATATAAATAGAGTTTGCTAAAAAATTATTCTTGGTTAAATATATGACAAGCATTGTATTTTAATATTTATGTCCATCTGATCTTCATTTTTTTTAAAAAGTTATTAATTAATATTAAAGGTAATATGTCAATTATATTGGTTAGTTTTGATAATATCATATGTTCATTAATATTAAAGCTATCAATAGTGATACAGACAACTCTTCTACCTTTTAAAAAAAAAACACGTGTCTCCAAAATTATAATTTTAATTATAAATTAACCAAGATAATGAAAAAAAAAATGAGAAAATAGTTTTTTTTAATAATAATTTAAAAAAAAAAAAAAAACTGGTTACAGTAATCGTCATTGGTCCGGTTAAGGTGAAAGAAAGAATGCAGTGAATCAGGCAGAAGGCTTACTTAGCCAAAGACGACTTGACGTCAGCAAGGGGAGAAATATTAAAAAAAATAAAAATAAATAAATAATAATGAGGAGGAGGAGCCCATGGGCCAGACCCGGTCCGGTTATGTATAAGACGGCCGCAAATGTGTTGAACAAGTTGGTCTGTCTGACATTCATGTCAAGTGGCCAATAATTTCGGGTAATTTTCATAATTACCCCTTTTATAGTTTAAGTTATCAAAAATACCCTAATATCATTAGACTTTTTAAAACTACCCTAAAATTAACAAGTGGCTATAATTGATTGGAGAAATCTTACAATCAACTATGTAATAACTACCAATTAAGGGCAAAAAAGAAACTAATTTTTTTATTAGGGTAGTTTTGAAAACCACCCTTAAATAAAGGGCATTTATGATAAAATTTCAATAATTTCTCCACATCCTCTCCATATTATTTTCCTTATTCTTACTCTTTTTTTTTTAATATAAATTATGCTTTTTTTTTTTAAATTTATATATAATACTGGCTTTGATATTTATTTATCTAAACATAATTTAAATTGCTAATATTGGTACTATTATTTTAGTGGAAGGTTTGAGGTTTTGTTTATTTATTATTATTTATTGATTTGTAATATACTATTTAAAACAATATATATAAACCTAATTAAAGAAATTATTTATATATATGAAATTGAATCAAGTGTGAATTGAATAGGTTGAATCTATTCCAATTTTAATATTAATAATTTATACAATTTAATCCTATACCTAATATGTGACAGATAATAAATCGTATGAAGTTGTTTTTTCCATTATTTTCTTTAATATCTTTCTATTAATCATCGACATTCTTTATCTTAATAAGAATAAGATACATAAAAAAATTATTAAAAAAAGGATACATAAAAAATAATTATACTATAACTTCGCGTTTAGTGTGGGATTAAAATTGTCATCCAAATTCTAAAATATTTGTACGTTATAATGGCTATCAACAATTATTAATTCATTCAATAATCAAAATTAGGTAAATAAGTTAAGGGAAATTTCATTGGGTGGCAAATTTTTATGCAATATTTGTAAAAATATCAACTCAAAAAAGTATTTGTAAATATAGCAATTTTTATCATGTTTATCAATGATAAACATTGATTTATGTGTTTATCAGTGATAAACATAGTGTAAAAATATGTAATTCAATGTTTATCATTGATAAACCTGATCCAAATTTTCTATATTTGCAAATATTTTTTTGAGCTTTTATTTTTACAAATATTACTAGAAAAATTGCTAGATTTGCAAATGCCCCATAAGTTAAGTACTTTTTAGGACTTCAATTTTGTGTGACTTTGTCTTTGAGTGGTTTTAAAATAAACAATATTTGGGTATTTACAATATTGGTGGCTATTGCTAAAGAGATGTTTCTCAATTATTATTGGGCAACAAGTATGGTAATACCATAATTGAAATAAATTGGTCGTATTTGTCATACTATGCAATTCCCAAAGGTACCCGGGAATATATGGGTTTAATAAATTTATGGCTGAATTATACATCTTATTTCAATGGATAATACTTGCCTAATTTTTATTGGTCAATTTCAATTAAACATTATTACATTGAATAAATATGTGGGTCTCGCTAACTTTTATAAACCAATAGGAAAAAAAAATGAAAGTATGAACGAGCTCCTTCAAACTAATATGGAGGCAAATATTTTCCTATTTCAATTTCATCCCTAACATTTTAAATTTTTTAATTATACCCTCAATTTTTTCATTTGTTTAAAAATTACCCTTTCTCTACAATTTTTAGTAAGTTCAACGGAAATTAAAACCGTTGGGACAAGTTAGTAACTTTTAAAATGTTAGGAGCATAATTGAAACCACTTTTTTTTATAAACTTTTTAGCTTTTTTTATTTAGAAAGAGTATTTTCCCCGATTATATTGAAACCACAAATAAACATTTTAATAATTTATAAATCAAACAGAGGATAGTTTTGAAAGGGTAATTTTCTCAACAAATAGTATTTTTGAAATAAATTAAAAGATTGAAGGTTGATCTTAAAATTTTAAAATATTGACGCAAAATTGAAAATGAACCCACAGATTATGGGTGTTTTATATAATTTAACCTAAATTTAAATAAAATGTGAAAATATCTTTTTTGTTTGATCTAAATTCAAAATCGAAGTAAAATAAAAATAAGTTCCATGTAGTTTTGGTCAAATGCAAACACCCCCCCCCCCTATATAGTAAGAAAAAAAAAAATTATACCCTTATGGTTTTAAAATAATGGAATCTGACCCCTCCGACTAGCACCGGTAGCTTTTTTTTATTCATAATTTCTTCATTTGAACTCTATTTGGATGATTCAAGATATTCCGGAATCCTCGTTTTGAGCTTTATATTATTATCACTTCAAACTTTGAAATCGCCAGTAAAAGAGTTATCATCATCAAAATATTAGGTATGATTGAAGTCAAAACCCTTTACTTACTGATGATTTCGAAGTTTTAAATTGACCATAACGAGGATTTCAGAGCATCTTGAATCATCAAAATTTGAGTTCAAATTTAAAAGTTGACTAAAAAAAGTTAATAACATTAGTGAGAGGATTCAAATTGCATAATTTTATAAAAAAATATTTTAATAGTATCTTCAGGTTTAATTAATAATATTCTAAATTAAAATGGCATCTTATTTATTATCGAGAAATTTCAACCCATGATACTTTTTAGGGAAAAAGACACTTTTGGTCCACCAGTTTTCATTTTGTTTACCATTTGGTCCCTAAGTTTTAAAACTCGATACTTTTGGTCCCTGAGTTTTCATTTTGTTTACCATTTGGTCCCTATCGTAAAAAATCTGTTAAATAGTTAACAGAATGCTGACGTGGCATTAGTTTATTTATATTGTATATATTTTATTGCTAACGTGTCATATTTTAAATAAGTTGGCATCTTTAATGAGTTTTATATTAATATTTTTTTATTAGTGTATTTTAAAATGAGGTTGCATTTTATTATAAACAAAAAAATGAGGTGGCATCTCCTCCTCTCTTCATCTCTTTCCTCTAGTTCCCAGTACATCTTCAACTTGAAAAACTCAAAAATCTCTTGCTCTCTTTTTCAAACAAAACCCAGAAAACTTGTCATAAAACATATTTTATAATTCCTATTCTTATTGTTCCATCTTCTTCCTTAAAACATTAAAAAAAATTAATTTGCTTAAATTCATTAAAATACACATAAACAGCATCCCTGACTTTTCTTCTTCTTCAAAAGAAGAAAAAAAACCATATCTCTTTGCTTGATACACAAAAAAAAAATCTAGATTTCTCATCTCATCCGTTCTTTGAGATTTCATCTCTGATAAACAGTTTTGGTTTGGTTTGAAGAACCAAAAATTTGACGTTGGAGTAGAGCAAATCTGAGATATGAGAAAGTGATACGAAAGGGAAGGATCTGAGACGAGAGAAACCAGTCCTAATCATATGGGTTTTTAGTTTGAAAAAGAAAAGACAGTGATGGTATATTTGAGTTTTTTATTTGAAGGAAGATGATGAAGACATGATATTTATGGGGCTTATTGTTTCGATTTAATCGGGAGGATATAAAAATCAAGCTTCTGATATGGTCTTCAATGCCGCTTCTCGTTCTTGAGGGAGATGACGATGATAGAGAAGGAAAAAGAGAAATAGAAGAGGGAGAGTAGCAATCGAAAGACTTTGTTTGGTTTGGGCAGAGTAGATGGGGTGACGAAGAACGAGAAAGAGGAGAGATGGAGAGAGATTCTTGAATCTTGATTTTGCAGGTCACGAAATCTTCTAGATCTTGTTATTTAGATGAAAAAGCATGAACAAACCTCATTTGATCTTGAATTTTGTTGGTCTTTTAGTTTAACAAGCTACATCAATGGAGGAGAGAGAAGTAGACATCCATGGAGGAGAGAGAAGAGATAGAGTTAATTAAAAATACATAAGTTTATAATGATTAATATAAAATTAATTAGTATGCCACATCATTTAAAAAATGCCATATAGGCTAATAATATATATATATATATATATTATATATATATATAATAAAATTAAGACATATCAGCATTCTGCTAACTTTTTAACAGATTTTTTACGGAGGGACCAATTTGAAAGCTAAACGAAAATCCGGGGTAAAAATGTCAGTTTTGAAAACTCAGGGACCAAATTGTCAATAACCTCAAAACTGAGGGACCAAAAATGTCTTCTTCCTTACTTTTTATTTGATTATTTTCAAAATAACAAATGTTTTGAAATATATCAAAAATAGTATTTTTTGAGATTGATCTATGAGATGATATTTTTAAAACTTTTGATATTTTTAAAAATATCAATTCTTTAAATGACATTTTTATAATAAAAAAAACCCAATATTATATATATCTGGCGGTAGGAAGCGAGATAAAACTATTGTTGAAGACAAAATTTGATTGCCCTTTCAAAGATAAGGTTTTTTTCTCTCAATTATTATAAGTCAGTATCTTTAAATAAGGATTAACTTGACATGTAGCTTTCCTGCTTTGAAGACTGTATAAAATCATTTATTTAATTGTCCGTACTTAAAAAATAAATATTTTTAATTACTTACCAACTATAAACCATACGTTAATATGAATATAATTCAACATGTTAAATATCAAAGGATTCGAGGCTCTTCCTTAAATTTAATGTATTCTTTTATCTTATTTACCATATAAAATCAATGTCACATTTGAATTGTTTTTAAAAACTAACCCTATTTTTTTTAAGAATAATTTTTTTTAATAAAAGCATGTTAAAGCGTTTTTTCAATTATTTATTTACCCAGTTTTAATCTACCACTATTTTTATATAATTTCTCGATCGAGTTAGATATGTTTGAATTCACTTTTTTTTTTAATGTTAAATTTTATTATAATTATTGGAGCTGCTCCCCAAAGATGAGGATGGAGGAAATAAAAATAATAATATAAGTTTGAAGAAAAAAAAATGCTATGGTAGCTTACCTACTAAAAAAAATTACGCAATAGGAGGGGAGCAAGACGCGATGACTAGTGTATACATATTTATTTGAATATAAGTAAAAGATTAATAAATACATAAAAAATATGTAAGCAATATTTAGAGATTTGTTTGTTTGAATATATTAGATAGAAACGAAAATTATATAATAATAACACGCCCATTATAATTCAATTTTCCTTTTTTAAAAATAATTGTAAATGAAATTCTTATTACTTTGTTAAATATATATTATAAAATAACTAATTCTATTGTAATTCTCTCTAGTACACTAACTCTGACTTAAACATCGGAGATTATTAGGCTAACACCACACTGATGCTCTGTTCCCTATATACAATACTTGTCACTACAACGCACTACCTCCGACTCATCATATAATCTAAGTTTGCTGCTCTTACGTGGAAGCTCACCATTTTTACGTTACAACAAAATATATATAAACTATGACGACATTCTAAAGTTAGTCATTAGATTTAGTTTATTAAATTATCGTTATGTTATAGAATCTTTTGATAATAATTTTGTTTTTAGTTTGCTTTACATTAAACTAAATTTATTTTTAAATTTTTATTTTATTTAAAATAGTTATAAATATGTAGATTATAAGCTTGTCGATAAATGATATTATAATAATTGTCCATAAATATCTAAATCAATCATTCAATTATGTAAATCAACTGTTATTAGAGTTTATCAATTACTTATCACAATTCTATATATATAGACTTTTTCTCTTATTATCAATTTGTTTTGAGATGGATGCTCATATTATTAATAATTATTATTTTTAAATGAAAATTTATTGAAAGATTGAAGATTGGGTAAAGGGAATTCAGACAAGACTTTCTAATATTGCCAAGAATTAAAGAATTATGCCAAAAAGCACATGCCGCTTGTAAATTTTAATACCCAATTTAATCAAATTTCCATTTTTTGAAGGACCACCATATGCCTTCGGACTCATGTATAAGGTACACCTGATAGAGAAATATATTACAAACTAAATCATCAAATACTAGTTAAACATACTTAAGTAAAAACAAAATTCCAAAATCTAATTCTAAAATTGTCAAACTCATCAAGTAATATTGTTGATAACCAATTGTATTTATTATAGAAAAATATTTATGTCTAGTCTAGTTTTATTTTTTATATAATTTAATTGTGTTAAGAATCTCACATCGGAAAGATGAAAAGACCTAACAACATTTATAAAGTCTAAGAGTCATTTCTCTCATTATCAATTGGTTTTGAGATGGATGTCCACATTATTAATATGGTATCAGAGCCCAACAAATCTCAAAAGAATATCCGGTCTAAAAATGGGATCCGACCCAAGATTGGTGAGCTCAAAAGAGGTCACATTATCAATTAGTTTTTAGATGAATGCCTACATTATTAATAAATTGTGAATTGGAGTATAACTATATCTTATAATAAAGTATCGATTCTATATGATCATACGTTTGAATCTCAACCTTCTCACCTGAGGTAATGTTGTCATATATAATTTTGCTGCACTAAAGCCTAGAGGTTTTTATTGATTAGGGCCCATCATTAATAAACTAATCTCATATTCAAAAAAAAAAACCTAATCTCATCATTATAATATGTTCTTTTTTCTTTTTAATGAAAAAAAAAATATGCTACTGTGTAATAATGCTTGTTGCATCAATTGAGCATGGTCTTTGCCTTTGGTGCGGACAGATATTTGTTCCAAAGAATTAATTAAAAAAGAAAAAGCTTAAGTGCATCGTCATTATTTTAATTATATCCGGTTGTCTTTCAGTGCAATAAATTAGTTAATTTACTCATATTTATTACTTTTGAAAACGACACAGAGCTTGTTAAATAATTTAATCGAATGGATATAAAATATTTTAATGAATATTAGAATAATTCTTATTATATACTATTAAGGAAAGTTGGCATGGAATTAATAGTAACCACAAACATTAGGAGTATTGGGAAGCAACAAATTGATCTCATATGGTCACTATCTTTGGGCACTGTTTTTATTTATTTATTTAATAAATTACTGTTATGATAAATAAATAAAAAGAAATATAATGATTTTATGCTATTATATAAGTTAAGATTTGATTTTTTATAGGATTATTTGTTTTTCACTTTTGATTTGTTGGTGTGGTGCCACAGATTAAAAATTCTGATTTTAATTTCTACTTAAAATTATATTTGTTTATCTTTTTTTTATTTTCAAAAGTTGGGTAGATTTCAAAAATAAAAAATAATAGTTTTTTAAAACTATTTTTTATTTAATTTTCAAAATTTGACTAGGATTCAAATATATTTTAAAAAACGCGAAAAAAAAATTTAATATGCAAACTTAATTTTAGGTTAAAATATGCATTTGATCCTCTTTCTTTTAATTAAATTCTTGACCTTTGAAAAGTTATAATTTAGTTTTGATAGAGTTCAATTTTGATTATTACCATTAAATTATCTAATAAACATGACGGATACATTTTGTTGCTAAATAACATTTAGACGCTAATAAATATATTACGTAGACTATTTATTCAAAAAGAAAAAAAAAGTAGTAAGCTATTGGTATTATTCTTTACAACCCATGACCCTTTTTTCTTCTCTGCAGTTCATATGATATCCTAAATGTTAGCATCCATGTGATCAACATCTATGTCAATCAGTAAAAAATGTGTCGTGGTAATTTATTGAATGATATTTAATAATTAAGAGTAGAATCAGACTTGAAATTAAAATGTGATGACTTTTAAAAAAAAAAAAAAAATCAGGCTTGATGAACTAACTTATAAACTAAAGCGGACTTGATATTTTAACCTAGTTTTTAAAAACATTAAAATAATTTTTTTTTTCAAACAAGTTCAAAATTAATTAATAATTTGTTAATGGTGTCATCACACGGGTAAAACAATCTATCAATAATTAGATAAAGATTTAAAATTCTTCCTCGAAAAAGTGATTTATATATCCTTAATATATAAGAGAAGAGATGTTTGAGAAACATTTTTAGATTATTATATCTTTTTAAAAAAGTTAAAATTATTATACATACTATTATATATTTACTATTTTAAAATCTCAAAATTACTAAATATACCATTCTAATTTATTTCCACCTTCTATAGAAAGTGAGAAGCATTTCACAAACAAGGTCTTCTAAAAGTGATAATCCTATCAAGAAAATGGGATTTAGATGATCAAGAGAATGTTTGTGAGTTTTGTTTGAGGGTTAATAATTTCTTGAGCGTCTTTTTAATCTGATTAAAAGATGTCATTTTCGAAATTAATGCATTATTCTTTTATCATTATTTCCACGAGTTAAGACAAAGATTACATGGCCACAGTCAATGGCATTATAATTTGAGTCTCTAATCTCATTGGAACATTTGTTCAATATATTATGATATGAAAACTACATTTAAAATATAAACAATAGAGATTTGATTTTTTTTAAATGCAAATAATAAATCGACAACTTATAATACTTTTAGAATGGGTCAGTATAAACTATAAAAATCACATTTGTAAAAAATAAAATTAGTGAATGAACATTTTTATAAATTTTTAAAAAAATGAATATTGTTCCATATGGTCTTAAACCATATTTAATCCATACCCAATACTTTAAGATCGGTAAGATTATGAATTTTCAATTTCAGTTTTTATTCTTCTAAGATTTAAGTTGGTTTATTGAAAATTTCTTTATTTTATAATTTACTATTAGGTTGAAATATTATATATTAATTACTGAATGTAAGAATATTTTAAAAATTACTTAAATAACAATTCAATAATTTATTGAGCTTAAAAAAAAAGTTAAGACCAATAAATTGACTAAAAAAACAAAATATTTCACTAAATTATTCAACTGCTATTTAGGTTTCAATAATTAATATGCAGATATATGTTATTTGAGATAAAAAAAATTCTTTCATTTTCTTTAAAAAAAAAGGGAGCTATTTTGTGTGAATTTTTATGAAAATTGTGTTTAAAAACTGCTTTTTAGACTGTTTCTTTCTAGTGCTTTTTGTTTTAAAAAAGTAGATCTCCAAAGAATTTTCAAAAGATGAAAAAATAAAATAAAAAATATTATTAATGAAATAAATTTGACTTCTAAAAACGAAAAATCATTATCTTAATTAACCTCTCATAGTTTTTAAGGGTATCCAAATTGGTGGTTTATGTTTGGTGATGTGGTGACAATGCAAATAAATAAGATGAAAGCTACTGATCTGCTCTAAACACAAAGGGTTAACAATTGTCCAATTGACAAATGCCTCTAAAGGCAATGAAAGAGAGCGAAGAAGGGGAAAAAAAAAAAAAAAACTCCCAAATCACTACACACGCAATCCCTAATCAACCTAACAATCTTAACTTATGTGAATTTGATCTCAACTTTTTATTAAAAAAATGGTTGAAAAATAGTCTATGCACTAATTATTTAAGTAAAAATATGGTTACTCCATTAATTGAAAGTTTTGAATGTATCGTTCAATTATTATTATAAAATTCAATATTTGATTTGAACGATCTACTTACAGATTGATTTACTATATCATTTCGATAATAATACTATACATATATTACAAATGATAGAAGTATTCATGAGTTAGATTGATTTGAGTTAAATTTCACTTTATAGATCATTAGGTAATGGTCTAAATCAACTTGACGGTATAAAAATAGGTTGGTTTGCAAAAATATCTTTCCTAAAGCCTCAAACTAACTACTTAGCGGTTATCATATGTAAAAATGATCGAAACTACCTTTTGAATTGATATTTTGATATACTTAGTGTCAGAGATATGAATAGATCGAAATTGGATAGAAATGTGAATAATCATGAATTTATAAAAGAGAATAACATCTATATTAGTATTAGGTATTTTTATAGAATCTAAAACAAATCTATACGAGTTTAAGATCAATATGAATAATATTATTTCAATATGAAGAAATTAAATATACTTAACTATAGTCAGTATAAATAGCCTTTTCTAATTATCTTGTTTTTCATGTTGTCGTTTGTTTAACCCAACTATCAAACATAAAATAATGACAAATTTCTCTAGATGAAATTTATGAATTGATATTTTTAAAAATAACAAAAGTTTAGAAAATTGTAAAACATGATATTTTAAAAAGATATATAGGAGTTGGATTTCACATCTGCTTTGCGTAATAGAGGTAAAATAATATTATTTTTGAAAAATTTCAAACTTTTATTATTTTTGAAAATACCCATTCATAACATATGATTTTTTAAAAACCTCATAGGATAATATGGTTTCAATTTTAAATAAATGAAATACACGCCATCAAACGATGGGCAATTTTTTTTTTCTTCTTTCTTAATTTCATTTACTTATGTATCAATCGGTGAAAGATATTAATTTGGATACACCTTTACTTATCACATAAGTTTGTCTCTACATTAGACACATATACCCAATTCCAAATGCTACAATCTACAAATAAAACTTAAAAATATCCCACCATGTGCCTAAGTTTCTGGGAAAAAACTTACATAGCTCTAAATAACTATATGCTTTTATTTTTTAAAGATAACGTGGGAAGAGACGTGAGGAAATTTAACAAAGTCTTCACATGTGTTACCCATGTGGTTCACCTTTCATTCATATTTGAGTTCATATGTGACAGTCATATACAATACCAACGGTGCTTAATTTCCTTTCATTCATATTGAAGATTATAGTTCAAGTGGTTAGACACCCGTTTCTCCTTCTCATGAGGTCGAAAGTTCAAGTCTCCTCTCCTCCAATTTAATATAATATCTTAAAAAAAATGTATATATTTTTTAAATTGCATAAACCACTCTTACACTATAAGAATTGTTATACTTAATCTTTTTAAGTTTTAAATTTGATCAATTGATAACTTTATAAAAATATTAAAATTGGATTCATAAAATTTTAATTTGACAGAATATCCCTTTAAATTATTAAATTTAAACTCTAAAAAATACCCTAAAAGCGAGTAATATATCACTAATGCCAACGGAGTGAGGAGGGATGTGATCGGAGAAGAATTTCTCATCTCCACCACCACAAGGGTTTTGTAGTCGAGGTTGGAGCTGGGATAGGAGTCCTCGAAGACCTGCTCTCCTATAGATTTCTTAAAAAATAATAAGTGAATTAATAATTTAAAGGGGTAATTTATCAAATCAAAATTAAGGGTATAATTTAATATTTTATTAAATTTAAGAGGTCCATTGCTCAATGAAAAGTGTAGGAGTGTTACTATAATAACCCCTATAATTTAAGAGTGGTATATGTAATTTTCGTTTTTTATTCTCTCTGTTTGAATCGAGTGTTTGGGGGGCTGTCTTTAATCAAAACTTAAAATATGAGAGCCCATCTGGTATACGTTAATGGGTTAAGTTTCATGTGCCATTTGCCAAACTCTATATCTTCCCACTTAATATTTGATTGGCATTTGGCATTGTCATGCATATGGTTAATACCTTTTTTCTTTCTTGTTAGTTTTTGCCCCTCATGGTTTTGTTTTATTGTTATTTTTAGGTATTTTTCACTTCTTGATCATTCAATTGTGAAAGTTTTGGTTATCAAATTGTCCATTTCAATTCTAAAGAGAGATAATTGGTGCAAGATTTGAATGGAATTTAAAAGCAGTTAGACTTCGCCTTTTTTTTTGGCAAAAATAATTCAGGGGAGGGAAAGGTATTCGTGGATTGGATTGATTTCGGTTGAGCTATTTTTAAACCAACTTACAAATAATATTATCAAGTTCGCATTCCAACCCAATTCTATAAAACTTAGGTTGGTTGATTCATGTTATTCATATTGTTTATTTTAAAATTTATAGAATAAAAAAATAAAATAATAGTAATCCTAGGATCTAATTACCTTTATGTATTAAATGAAAATAGTAGTTCAATATTACACTTTATTTAGTGAAAAGTGATACTTTAATGACTTTAACTGATGTGATTAAAATAATAAGAGAATAAAAAGAATTAAATTGTCATTAAGATACATGGAATTTACAAACACGTGCAAAAGTATTTAGAATTATAAAAAAATGTGTTAATTTTTTAATCAATATCTGTTGCTTCGATTCAGCCCAAATTATTTTTTGAAAACCTCGAATCAACCAAACTTATACAATTTCAAATAGTTTGACCAGGGTCGGTCCTAAGAAAATAAGTGGCCGGTGCGAACAATAATTTTGGGCCCTATATCATATTAACTTTAATACGAAAAAATTATGGAAATATAAAACAAAAAATTATGAACTTTAATTAAAATACAATAACAATAAATATATAATTTATAACTTTCATTTAAAAAGTGTCATTCTCCTTAAATATTAAAAAGTAATTTTTTTTTTATTTCAATGTAAAATCAACTACCCAAAATTGGGCCCTAAGGAAGCGTGAATTGTAGCAAATTTTATTTATTTATTTATTTGAAAATGCTACTTAAAATTGGGCCTTAAAAATTGGGGGCCTGGGGCGGTCGCACTGCCTGCACAGTGTCAGGACCGCCTCTGAGTTTGACCCAAACTAAATTACATGATTTAAATGGGTTGATCAAGTTATTTTTTTTAAATACCCTTGGAAGAGGGATTCAAACTCAAGAGTGTATGTCAAATTAATTTGTTTTCATTAGATGAGCTATCCTATGGGACAGATTAAGACAACTGAATTATCACCGACAGAGAAGATTATAGCTTTGAACATATGATATTTGAAAATTCGATTATTAGATGTAGGTAGATTTACATGTGACTGTTTAGATTTACATAAGGGTGTAAACGGGCGGGGTGAGGCGGGGGAGGGGTCGGGTCTCCCGTTTAAGGGGAAAATCCTCACCTCTACCTCTGCTCCTGTTAACTTTCCCCTGCCTCGTTTATGGAACAGGGGAGGGGCGGGGAAAAACGGGGTGGGGTATTTAAAAAAAATGCATGACTTTGTTTTAAATTTTGTTATAAATTTTAATATTTTCAAATATAAATCTTATATAATATACACATTTTTATTTCTTTCCATTCCATATACAATGTATTTAACAATAAACTAAAAGTCTCAAACATAATATATATTTTCATTATAAAGTCTTAAGTAACAATTCAAAGACAATTTTCATAAACATACATAATCAATTTTCATTTTATTCTAATATTATCAAATCAATCCAAATTCAAATCTGGTATTTTAAAGTCACAATAAACATAATTAATCCAAGTTCAAACATATGTATGTAATTAAAGAAAGAAAAAAAAAACTTAGTACTAAATGGGGTGGGGCAGGGCCCAACCGGGGCTATTCCCCATTGCCCCGGAATTTTTTCCCCCTACCCTTGCCCCATTTACGAAGCGGGTTTGGCGGGGTCGGGGAGAGGAAGCGGGGCGGGGGGTTTTACTTTCATCCCTAGATTTACATGTGACTGTTTTAGATATCTATGAGCGGGAACGATCAAAGTCCCACGTAGATAAAAATTAAAGAAGGTCATTGATATGACTGCATGAGTCATTTAAACTCGACAAAAAAAAAATCATACGAGTTTAAATTAAAAATAGACAATATCATATAAATATAAAGATTTTGGAACGCCCATTATCATACCACGTTACAAGTATTTGTTTCATGAGGTTTATTTTCCAAAAATATCTGATTAATGTAAATGAATGAGATGAAGGGATTGTTTGGGAGTGTTTATGAAATAAGTGCTTTTAATCAAACTACTTTTATTATAAGTACTATAATAAAAAGTGCTTGATGGTATATTAACTTATTGTTTGGTTTTAATAATTAAAAGTGCTTTTAATCATATTTAGTGTATTTTTAGAGAAAATGTGTAGATATGAAAATATGTAGAAATAAGTTAGTGAAATAAAATGTATACGTAGAAGTTAGAGAGAGTGTAGAAAAATAAGTAAGAGGGAGAAAATATGTGAGAAGATAGAGAGAGAAACGTGTGAGAGGTTAGAGAGAGAAAATATGTAAAGAGAAGTTAGAGAGATAAATTATGTAGAGAGAAGTTAGAGAGATAAAATGTGTAAAAGAAATTAGAAATACAAGATTTAAAAAATCAAAAGCATCTAATACTTACTTCTTCAAAACGCCACTAGACAATAATTTCTGTTAATTCTAATTAATAAAGAAAACAAGGTTTATTCCATTCCCATTCTAATCAGACCTCACTCTATCTGAAAATATTGTGTCCCCTACACCCAGCTGGCACATTAGCAAACGTTCCAAAATAAAAATTCGCCCAGAAATTTGTGGCTGATGTAAGAAGTTAACTGGGCCCTGGCCCACTTAAAAGTAACTGGACCACGTTTGGTCCGAAAAAGCATAGATCTGAAGTCCAATTCATTGTCTTATGGACCACCTCCACATGGTTCACTGCCACGAACAAAACAAATATATCAATCAGACCTTTTTCTTTTTTTCAAGGTCCCACTTTTAGCCCGACCCATCGAATTGACTTGAGACCGAATTTTAATGATGTTTTAATTAACTCATTTGTTTAAGGATTGCGATTTTTTGTTTTTTGCTTTTTGACACCTTGGGATAACAATTATCCTTATTCCTTATCTTGTTGTAATCGAAAGTTAGACATAAAATTAATTTATATAATAGTTAAATTAGTAAGTGTAGTTATATCATTCATTAATAATATATGAACTCAATCCTTACAATAAAAAAGTTATGATTAACAAATAAATGTCATGGTTTGTTTCATCTTTGATTAATACGAGAAATAAAACGATTTAGATTGTTTCTTTTATTTAAATTTCAACTCAAATAAAACTATACAAATTAGATTTAGGATCGTTTAAAATTTGAGAGATTAACTAACATTTTAAAAAGTTTTCTTGGACAAAAATAATTTTTAACCATAATATTGTTCGAGTGGTTAGGAATTGGGAACAATAAATAATAATATGTAGTGCAAACTAGAAAATAAAGGAGTAGAGAAATAGCAGAACATTTATACCTTGTAACCTTGGAATAGATTACTTCATGTCTTTTGTCTATCTATAGATTCCACTAATGAAAGTGAAGACTAAAACAAATTAGAGGAACATAAAAATTACGCACAAATCACTTACAAATCTATGGCAAATTTTCACTACATAGCATTTTTAAAAATAATTACAAATTAAACATTTTTTAACACAGTCACACATTCATATATGGTAATCAATTAGTGATAAACTTATTATAAATTACATTAATAAGTCATTATTTTAACACTTAAACTTGAGATTTTTGTTCATATTTTGATTATTAAATAGCCTAAAAACTAATTAATTTTGTATGATTTGTATTTATGTGCGGTTGGAGAAGTGAGGTTGAAAAATGGTTTAAAATGACAATTTGGAACTTTCTTAACACTTCAGGGCCGTAGTAATACCATATAGTAGCGCACCAGCATGGAAAAGTCAGAATCCAAGCCAACATTTCAGATAGCTTGTCGCCTATGCGTCACCATCATCAATGGGCCGAGTCGAGCCGGCTCGGCCCAAACATTAGAAGGCTCAGGCTCGGCTTGGGCTCAAGCCCATTGATCCTATACTTTTGGTCGAGAGGCTTGCGGCTCGGCTCGTTGGCTAGGCGCATCGAGCCGAGCTTGGGCCTGGCTCATTGAAGCGAGTCAAGCTTAGCCTATCATATGAGTTCATTTTTGTATTACATTATCTCAAAAACCAATGGTGCATAACTTTCGAATCACTTTTAAAAAAAATCAAGTGTTAACAAAATTAAACTTATTATTTTAACTATCAAAAAGAGTGAAAAAATCAATATATTAAACTTATTATCTTGAACAACAAGAAAGCAAAAATTGTTTGATTTTATCCGTTAAATAATTTAACTATTTTATTTTATCCTATTTAGTAAGTATCAACTTTAAAAAATAGATATTTTTATTAATTATTTAATACACGAATATTTGAGAATAAAGTGCATCACTACAATATAAATACATCTCATCTAGGTTGGCACCCACTCATTTGTCAATCATATGTATTTTTCTCAACTTATTTTTTAAATTGGTAATAATATAAAATTTTATTTAAATAATAAATAAATACTGCAAGTTTTATTTGGGCCGAACTCGAACTGGCTCGTTGGATCGACTTTATGGAGGCTCAAACGAGCCGACTCATTCAAAAAAAGGGAGGCTCATATCCAATCCAAACATTTAACGAGTCGAGCAGGCCCGTCAAACGTTGACTTTCGAGCCAAGCTCAGCCCGAACCTGAGTTGAGCTTAGGCCGGCCTTTAGGCCGGGAGCTGAATGATGATGGTGACCTATGCGCCCACATTTCGTCGATGCAGCGCTTGAAACGCTGTTTTAAGCTCTATTTTTTTGTTTTTGACTCGTTGCCTAGGCGCCCAAATCTTGTCACTTAGGCGACCACCCAAAAAAAGTGGATCTTGTTATGTTTAATTTAAGTGAAATCTATTTTTTTTAGTAAGTTTTTTCCCGATAACTCTTAGAACATTTTTTTGGGTTTTTTCTGAACCATATGTCTAGCTAAACTCTTATTTCCAACCAAAGGTTAATCAATGTTTAATTCTTCTTATTTATGAGATCTATTCTTCATCTCTACCTTTTAATCTCTCTATTTGTATGTTTTCTATGTTTTATTCATTATCACTATGATTGATTGTTAAAGCCGGATCTTTTGATCATTCTTCGATTTGATAATTTGTCAATTAGATGTTTAAATCTTTAATTGTTTAGACATTCTAATTTTAGTGACAATTAGTGTGATTGATTAGGTAGGACTTTTCATCCCATACTATGAAAATATATTATCTAACTTAAATAAATCGAATGTTTCGTATTTATTGGTTAGAATTGGTGATTCTTCCATCTTATTGCTGTCAATTGATTAAATTCAATTGTTGTACTCTACGGTTGTCTTTTATTAAGGAAGTAATTAATGATCATATCTTAATTAATGAGAATTAAGGAAGAATAGAATAATAAGACGTTCTTAATAATCATAACCAATTTAGATAGTTAATTAAGAGTAGGTAATCGACGACCAAATAATATGAATTAAACAATGATGATTATACCTTTGGTTGGAACTTTTCCCTCATTGAATTTTTCTTAAACTTTTAATGTTTCTCTTCAATTTCTCAACAAAATCCAAAAAAAACCGCAATTGATTTTAATTAATTCACCAATCTTTGTGGAATCGATTTTACTTTCCACTACTATAAATCGCATAAACTCGAAAGTAAATTTATTTTGGTGGATTCTACTCCCACCAGACAATTTTATAAATATTATTTAAAGATAATAAATTATAAATATTTAAAAAGATTTTATACCTATAAAAAATTGCTTAAAAAAAACACCTTCACATCACGACTTAAGGCTCGCTTGGGATAACTTTTTGAAAGTGTTTAAAAGTATTTTTTTAATAGTTATCAAAAACAGTTTCTGTATTCAAAAACACATTTAAACACTTCTAAAAGTTATCCTAAACCGATATTTATGGGGATAATTACACGTATGACTGGTTTTTACCTACCATTGTAAATAATAGCCATTGAAATTAATAATTATTACAAATGCAATCATTTTCCCTCTTCTTATTATCAGCTGTAGAACTTTTATTATCTATTATGATCAAATAATTAATTTTGATACTTCCTTAGATATATTATGAAAAAACAAGTTCTCACATGACTATTATATATAAAGAACCCGCGACTTGTGTGCTA
This sequence comes from Gynostemma pentaphyllum, assembly GCA_028015215.1. Lineage (NCBI taxonomy): Eukaryota > Viridiplantae > Streptophyta > Magnoliopsida > Cucurbitales > Cucurbitaceae > Gynostemma > Gynostemma pentaphyllum. The sequence continues at coordinate 15,768,826 of CM051351.1, read as the reverse complement.
ATAAACCCGATGCTCTCTTAACGGAGAAATGGACTCATTTGTTGTGCTCTTGATTTGGGCCACAAGCCCAACAAAAGTCTCTTTGTATTTTCCATCGAGGCATCAATCTTAATTTTTAAGTTAAAATATACAAAATACCCCCTAACTTTTAGAGTTTGTTTCAATTTTGCCCCTAACATTTTAAAAGTTTTAATTATACCCTCAAATTTTTATTTGTTTCAAAAATACCATTTGTTAACAATTTTCATAAAGATTTTACGAAAATTTAAAATGTTACAGAAAAAGTAAAACTTTTAAAACATTAAAAGGTGTAATTGATACCGACTACATTTTTATTTTATTTTGCCTCTATCATTTTAATTTCCATTAAACTTAAAGAGAATTACTAACAAAGGGTATTTGTGAAATAAATTAAAAGATCGAGAGTAGAATTGAAAATTTTAAATGTTGGGGGTAAAATTGAAACAAACCCTGAAGGTTAGGGCATTTTATATAACTAGTCAAAACTTACGTGCGTTACACGTGATTTTAAATGTTAATAAACAAAATTAACATTTGATGATAAATATAAAAAATTTAAGAATGTATTTTTGAATCTTTATATCATGGAAGTATCAAATAGTATTTTTGTACCCTAAAACATTTCATATTATATAATAAGGGTTCATTTGGTATGACTTCTCCTAAAAATGTTTTGAGGTAAACATTTTAAAAGAAATACTAACTAAGTGTTTCATCTAAAAACACTTAAGAGAAGTATTTCAAGTGAAATACTACTTTATAAACATTTTGGAAGAATCACAAATCAAATATTTTTTCCAAAAACATCTTTTAGCATACTCAAGTGTTTTTAGATGAAACATTTAACTAATATTTTTTCTAAAACATTTCACTCAAACATTTTTAGGGGAAGTTATATCAAACGCACCATAAGTATGAGAAACTAAAATAAGAATATAACTTCTAGAATTTAAATATCATCACTGTTATCACGTTTCTCAAATGTCTTATTTGTTTTGTTTTTAATAGCACAACTTTTACTGTCCATCCACCATTCTCAAATGCTCAATGCCAGCTATTAATTTGAATGTGTTCTTAAAGAATTTATTTTAGAAACATTATATCTAAAATCTAAACATGTTATGGTAGTTAAAAAAGAATATAAACACTTAATTTGAAATTTTATAACTTGACTGAAGATGTATTTAAAAATAGTTATTGCCCAGATAAAATATTATTAGATAGAAAAAATGCATCTAAAAATATATTTTAAATTAATATCACTGCAATGACCAATTAAATTCTTAATAAAAACATTAAATCATGCTCGTATAATATTTAAAATAGGTAATTTAATAGAATAAAATTTATATTTAAAATATACAAAATGAAATTAACTCATCAAAATCATGATTAATGGAAATGAATTTAAATATCAAAACTTTGAGACAATTGTTTGAGATTTTACCAACCATCATCTGTATTCCATTGAATATTTTAGAATTAATTGATTATCTTTTGCAAGCCCAATCCTCCACTGTACTTTAAGTATGATATCATCTTCATTTTGTCCCTCGGTAAATGAAGTCATTCACGCTCTAGCAAAAACACAGAAAATATATTTAGAAAAAAAAATTCAACAATCGAAAAGGGAAGTACTAAATTTAAGAAAGCTAATTGAAACTTGTACACATCACCCAAATATTTGTTCTATTCTATCAAACAAAAACACAATTGTTTTTTAGATTAAAAAAAAAAGTTGCTTCGAGTCTTTAGAATAGTTTATAAGAGAGGAGGTGAAGTGGTGGGTGTGGAAGGATGTGGAGTTGGGAAAAGTAAAAGGCCTATAGATGGATAGAATTTTTATAAGCCTATGTCATTGCATCCACATTATTAATCTAAAGACCAACTATATATTGATTATATATATATTTATATATAAACTAAATAAAATTCAAACCTTATGCACTTCCTAATAAATGAGTTTTACATTCATGAATTAAAATAAATAGATTATTTGATTTTCATGAATTAAAATAAATAGATCATTTAATAAAATTTAAATAAGACTTATAATTTAAAATTATATAATTTAAATTGAATAGAATAATTAAATAAGGGGTAAAAGGGGAATTCAAAAGTTCCCCCCCTTAAGCCCCTTTTAGAGGTAGTATAGATTTAATTTAATTTTTATTTGTTTTTAAATTAACAAACCGAATATGACCCAAGAAAAATGCTTGAATTCTAATAAACTAACAGGATTCCTTAATTTATTATAATCCAAAAATATTTACACTGCAAAAATATTCTCTATGGTAAACATCAACATCACCAACAGGCAACCAACAGATAAACAGGTAAAAAAATAAAAATGGATGGATGGATCATAGAATATAAAAATGATATTATATTGGCTCTCAGTATTTTTTCTTTTGCTTAGTATTATTGGTGTTGCCGTGGGTGATGTCAACAAAAAGTGGACCACGGCGGCATTTCCCCGTTCCAATAGTAGACCGACACGTATCTCCGTCCTGCTTCACATCTTCTTCTAGTTCCTCCTCCCATTCATCTCTTAGTAAAGATTGTTGGTAGTATCTGAATGCCACAAATAGCATGAACGCTGCATGCAACGAAACGAAGCCACTATATAATAATGAATTTGAATTTGGTTAAATAAAAATTCTATAAATTGAAAAATGAAAATAGAGTTTTACCAGCCCAAATACGAGCCACAACTGAAGACAAATTCCATACGAGCACGAAGATTGCTAGGGCCACTCCTTTCTTATGAGAACATGACTCCCATGCATCTCGAAATCGTCGAACCCAAAATTTACCTGCATCACCACATCATAATATTTAATAGGAATCATATTGTTGGGCTCGAACATTTGGCCTTCACAAGTTGGGCCTAATCAACTAAGGCCTGTTATGAAGCCCAATAATTAGGTAGCCTTCAAATGTCTATTTTTTTTTACATGAGTTTGCTCAGGCCCATATTGGGAGAGTTCAACAACGTTGCATATGCATTCTTAATCTTTGACTAGTTTCCCCTTCAGACTTTATTTATATCTTGGGAGAATTTAGACATCTTAGTTTATGTTTTGATCTCGTTGTTTTTTCTTTTATTAGAGGAGAGTTCAATTTTGAAACTCATTTGTTTACTAAAAGGACTATTGGATCTAATTGTAATTTTGTTCGATCTTTTGTAAACTATCAATTGCCAAAAAAGAAAGAAAAAAAAAACTCAACAAATAAGCTCATGCTTAAAGGATAGGATTAACTTTAAAATATATATATATATATATAAATAAAAGGAAGAAGAATTGAAGGAAAAAAATTAATAAAATAAAATGTTGATTACTTTGAGGATGAGGGGAGGTAGGGGGGCCACGCTGGAAAAGAGCAAAGTACGACAAAAACGGGGAGGTTACAGTAAATGTAGCCACGTAAAGTAACGGTATTATTATAAAAAGGAAAGAAAAGGACAAAAGTGCAATTTTTAGGTTTAGGGATTTTACCGTAAGCAGCAAACTGCGAGGAATACGATGAACAGACTTTAGGTACTGTAAATACTCCAAAAAACCCTGTCACCCCACCATTAAAAAAAAATTACTCATAATTATGTCCCCCTCTGTCATTTCCCAAATTACCAAAACAACCTTTTATCTCTAATTTATTAAAAAAAAAATGTTATTATAATTACATTGTGAGGAAAAACCTCATGTGTTTTCTTTGATTCTACAAAATCAATTTAATATTTTTTACATGGTTAATTTTTTTTTTCTTACCCCATTTGGCGACTTTCCAAATCGTTATGGAGCTTCCACATCTAGCCAAGGCAAACAGCAGTACTGCCAGCTGCATCATTACAAATCAATCAACGTTTTTTTTTCTGTACCTCAAAAATAGGGAAAAAAATACAAAAATAACTAAAGAAATAAAGATAATTGAATACTCACAAGTATGAGTTTGTTGTCACCGTTCTATATGTCATTTTTTTATTGGATAAAATATACTTATAACAATAAATATATGAGTTTTTTTAATAAATACATGAGTCTCACTAATATTTTATTTAATAGAAAAAAAACACGTAAGCAGCTGAATACAAACAACACATATTCACTAGTGTAGTATCCAAGTATTCTCCAAAAGAATAATGATAAATTGCACATATGACATATGTGTATTATTTAATTTGTGATTTAAAAATAGTTAAATAATTGTAAGTCACATTTTTATATCAGTTAATTTTAAAGATTAGACACGTATTTATTCTACTTCTACTGCATGTTCGAATATGTTTAAATTAATCAGTTGACGAATGTGATTTACCATTATTCCAAAGTAAGATGAAAATTACCTTCATTGTAGTTGCAGGATCACCACAAAACAGAGCTCTGAGCTTTAATAAAAACTCATTCAAGTAAGGCAGAATAAATTTCAGTACCCAAATTGCTTCTTCCTCTCCCACCACATGTCTCATGTTGTCCATTTCAATGACTCCTCTGAATTTTTGTGATTCCCATTAAGATAACAAAAGAAAAGAAAAAAAAAAGTACAGAGAAAGTCAGAAAGGGGGAAAAAAAACTGACACATTCTTCTTCTTCCATTAATTCAGTACCAATGTAGTTCTTATTAGGATTACCTGCAAATTATGGATCTATACAGAAATGTGGCAGCAAGATAGAACAAACCCAGATAAGACATCACAGAAATAAAGCTGCAACATAAAAAAAAAAATTGAAAATTCATCTTACTTTGGAAATTTGGATCATATATTGAATGAAATATCCATTTTTTTTGTAATGTGTTTTGTTACCTGATGTTAATGTCTTTGGCATAGGAAGATGATATTATAAAAAAAGATCCAATCCCAAAAACAAAGGCAGATCTTGGTACATCTTTCCACATTATCAAGTCCACTGAAACAGAGTATTCAAAAGTGAAGAACAATTCCCAAATTACTTAAAATTTGAACCTAAAAAAAAAGTATGGAACTTACCAAAGCTCTGTAATTTGGTGTTCTTTTCTTGGAAAGTGTGATATTCATCTGAAGCTGGAGAAAATGAAATGAATTGTCATGAATTTATACAACAGATTCTCAATGATCCGGAGCTGCCCGACTTATAAACCTTGTTAGGACCCTTCGTCTTTCCGACGCAGGATCCTTAACACAGATTGTTCAACAATTGATGAGGAAAAAAAAAACAGCAAATGAAATGGTAAGAGATTCCACATTACTTGGAGTGGGTCTTGGGAGATTCTGATTAATGGTTGACTGTTTCACAATTGTAACTGGTTTTTCATAGATTTGATGGAATTTCTTCACTTCATTCACAACTTTCTTGGGTTCTGGTAAACTAATTTCCTTAATATCAAAACTCTTCTTCTCAATTTCAATAACTACTTCTTCTTCATCATCTGTCTCGTCCTTCTCCTCTTCTTCATCTTCATTTTCCTTTGAAATGTGACAAACACCAAATTCCTTGCAAGTTTCATCAGATTCAGATCCATTGCTACAAATTTCAACATGGGGTTTCTCAATTTCCTTCACAGATTCATCAATTCCCTTTTCAACTTCTTTAACATCCTCTTTCGATTCCAATTCCGGATTTTTCAGTTTCTCTGAGTTCTCACCAGTGCCAGCAAAAGCTACAATGGCCTTAGCATTGTCATTACTGGTTCTAAAGGAATCAGATTTCACCTTCCTGAGCTGAATTGGGATTTCTTTGCTCAATTCAGATTTTGACCTTCTCATCTGAATTGGGCTTCTCTCAATTTTACCAGCAGAATTCTCTTCATTTCCTTCAGATCTCATCTTCCTTACCTGAATTGGGCTCTTAGATCCATCAGAAGAATCTGAATTCCATGGCTTTCTCTTCCCATTAACAGGACTTTTCTTAGAAATTGAGTTAGTAGAAATGGTGGCATTGAATACTTTAATCCCACCTTTTACTTCATCCATTTTCATTCTACTCTCCCAAACAGACCCTGCTGCTATCACACTACTGATACTTGTTTCCCCTGCTGCTGCTTTCTTTCTACCAACTTCCATCATTTCTTTTTTATCTCCACACTTTTTTCTTTCTCTCTCTCAATGAATATGAAGCTTTAAGATGAAGAAAATGAAATGGCGGTTGGTGAGAAAGATGTAGACGTCAAATCATTTACACTTTATATCTACACGAGACTCAATCACGTGAAACAATAATAAATGAGGAGAAAATGACAATATAGAAATTTAAACTCAATTCAAAATCTTCGACTCTAATAACATATTATAGTACTAATACCTAATTGAATATACCGCAAGTGATTAGGTAGTTGCTTCTTTCCTGATATCTAGAAATGATTTTTAATCTTTTAATATTCTCATAATAGATTGGGTAGCAAGAGAGAGAGTTTATGTCCCCTATTAATTTCTTTCTTTTTTTTTTTTGCCTTTTTCTTTTGTTGGGTACTCTGTAATTTTACCCACTTTTTAATTAGTGAGAAAAAGGAAAAGGCTTGTGGGGTTGAAATGATTTAGGGTGCTAAAATAGGATGATGATGTTTTTTTTTATTCCGTTAAAAAAAAGGTAATAAGGATCTTAAAAATGGCACTGTAAACGAGGCATTCTAAAGTAATTAATCCTGCATGCAAAGTGTAGAAATGAACGTGCTTATATACCCTTTTAAAGTTGAAAGTGAGAGATAGAATTTTTATTCTGGAAACATTACATTTCTTTCTCTCCATTTTTTCTATGCAGTTGATTTTGCAGAGAAGGAAGATGAGGCATTCAATTTTGGAGCTGTGTTTTTTATTTTTAGCTTGATCTAAAAGATTAAGAGATACGTATGGAAAAGTATAATTTTAAAATTTCCTACTTTTTTTTAATGACCACAATTGGTGATGTTATATGGATGTTGGACAGACCGGTAAGTCTTTGTCGAACATGATTGACAATCGTCATTAAAAAAAAAAAAAACCCATTCGGTAGTATAGTTTAAGATAAATAGTTAAATGTAAGACACCCCTAGATTATTATTAAATGTTTATTTTTTAAAATTAATTTTAAGATATTAAAATTACAAATCACACATTTTTAACAGAAAGTTTTAACAAAATCAACACTTGTCATGTGTTTCAATTCAGTTGAAATTACACAATTTTTTTAATAAATGAATAGAATTTGTAGAATAAAATCTTATGTTAGTAAGATGTATGATCTATAAATCACACTCGTATATTTAAATTTTATGTTATTTTCAATGGTAACTGGACCATATAATTTGTGTAGAAAAATGGTATATGTCTCAATTTTGTTAAACTAACTAATAAAAGGGTGTGAATTACAATTTTATAAAATATATGAGTATTTAAAAGCATTTTTAAAATGTAAGGGTATGATTTAATAATAATCTAAAGTGTATGGGTATGTTGTAACTAATTATTAAATAAAAATAATCAAAAGAGGTATGATATTTATTCATAATATGAGATCGTGATATGCCAACATGAGCATAGCTCAATTGGTTTGACATATACTTTCTTCCCCTTGAAGTCGAAGGTTCGAGTTCCCCTTCCCTCACTTTAATGTAATCTCAAAAAAAAAATGAGATCGTGATATCTTAAAATAAGTTAATTAAGAATCAGATGAATGAATATGTAATACACGTATTTGAATTGTTTAAGAGATAGAGATTTAGATAAATTTTAGATGTGAAATTAGATGCTGTATGCAGCCTAACTACTACTTGAGTAGCTGATAAGAGATGTGTTAATTTTCAAACATCTCTACATTTAATCCCAAATCTGAGCACCAAAATATCGTCGGATATCAATCCAAAGTAGCAAAATTGAAAAATAATATAAATAAGAATGCGCTAATTTATTATATTCATGTAGTTTGAAATGCGAGATGATCAAATATTTCAAACTTTCATCAAATATGTCAAAATTTCTCGATCCGATCAATTGTATAATTAATAATTGTTATATGAAAATGAAGAGAATTCGAGATCTATTTCTTTAATATAATATCTTTCTCTTCCTTCCCACGTGTGGGTGCTGAATTTCACCAATTAGTAATTCTCTGTATTTTAAATATAATGAAATAAACTATCATTTTATACCCAATAATCCGCTAAATAAATTGAGCTATAAACTTAAATAATTAGTGTAATTAAAACCATTAAATTATATATATAAAAAAAGTCAACGAACCATAAAAAAAAAAAATCAAACCAATAAAATAACTATAACTTAATTATAAAAACACTCAATCTTACCACATAAACACTTAAAAGCACATCTACAAAATTAAACAGAAACCTAATATTAAAATATCTCAATCTAATAAAAAAATTAACACATGCATAAAATCAATATTCACAAAAATGATTTTAGTTACATAAAAAGCCCTTATAAATTTCTAAAAATAATAGTAGGAACAAAATGGGACGTTATATATGAGAATAGCCACTTTTCTAGTAGAATAACACAATGTGGCCACATGTCTTAAAAAACGTTGAATTGCCACATGAAGAGAGAAAGAGACATTGAAAAAAAAAAAAAAAACCTATCACGAACCCAATGCCATTACATAAGATTTTTTTTACAAAAAACCTAGCTATCTCTTCTCATTTTTCCCATTCTCTTCTCTCACTTTTTTTTCTTCACTTTTTGTTATTTTTTTCATCATACGTATGACACGTATAAATATTCTGACTTGTATAAAATAAATGTACAAATTAAAACTTATGTTAATTTTATACAGTTTGCTATCAAATTTTACTATACACATTGTACAAATTATATGATTGTTTTAAAGTTTTTGACCTTTATTTTTCTTTTCAAAATGTAGAGAGGACAAAACACTATGTATATTAGGTACAAAAGACATAATATATCATGTATAGTATATATGTACAAAAGAAGAGAAAAAATATATCATGTACAAAAAAACATGTACCATTTTTCTCCTTCAATGCACTACAGAAAATAAGGACATATTACGTATATTGTGTAAAAAAAGAAATGTACCTGAAAAATAGCTTAAAAGAAAAAACTTACGAATTAAAATGAAAAGATCAATAAATTAAGGGATATCTATAACTCTATTAACTGTACAATATATATAGTATGTATACAACGAATCGGAGAGAGATAAAATGTGAAGAAAAATTTAAAACTTTTATTGAAAATCATGCCATAAAAATCCGACTTTAAAGGGCAAGAACAGAATGAAAAATCTAAAAAAGTAAATAAGTGGCAAAAAGGTGAGATGAAATGAGAGGTGGCTAAAATTTGATGTTGGAAGCCAAAACGTGACCATTTCCCCAATTCTCCCGAACAAAATGGGTTTGTTTTCTCACAAAACTCCTACTTACTTTTTTTTAGTCCTAGTTGTCGATTTATAGTATATTATATCATATGTGTTAGTTTCATTAATTTTTACGATCTAATAGAAATAGACTACATAAAAAAATAAGTAGGAATTTACATAAAAGGTTATGTATGAGAATAGCCACTTTTTAGTGGAATAACATAATGTAGCCATATGTCTAAAAAATAACATTAAATGGCCACTTGGAGAGAGAAAGAGACATTGAATTTTTAATTATTTTTTTTCAAAAAAAAAAACCTCTCACGAATCCCAATGTCATTTCATAAGATTTTTTTATAAAAAAAAAAAACTATCTCCTCTCATTTTTGGGAAATCTATGAAAATGGTCATGTAAGTTTAGATTTAGTATAACAATATTAACGATACAATGCATACAGTATGTTATGTAAAATGCAAGAACAAAACAGACAAATTCCCGGTGTTTGCATATGCGTCTTCAGATTTGGTGAGACTTCTGTTTTTCTAGTGGCAACTGCTTCTTCAGATGCCGAATAGGAAGAAGAATAATCTGATTCGGCATCTTCAAGAGTTGAAGTTGAACAGGCGCACTCACTAAAGGAAGATATATTATTCTATACCATACGTACAGTAAATACAGTATATTATGTACAATACATACAATATATTGATTTTAAGTTTATAAACTCATTTTTTTAAATGCAAGAACAAAACAGATGATTAAAAATCTGAATGTATGGAATAATGAAAGGGGAAAACAATTAAACTTAAGGAAATTGAAGAGGGAGAATAATAGGAAATAATTAGATGGGAAAGATAAATTTGAAAATAAAGAAAAAGATGAGAGAGATTCACTTTGGGAAGTCAAATAAAATAATCATTACACTAAATGGTATAAAAGGCATAATGAAAAAACAAAAAGTAATTGATGATTTAAAAATGATAAATGATGAGATGTGATTAATTATTTTATAAACATAAAGAAAAATGACTATTTTCTTAATTACCTGTAAACGATTTTTTTCCTAATAATTACTAAACTAACTAATGCTATTAATTATATCATTTATTAAAAAATTGATAAAATGAAAAGTTGAAATATAAAATGGTCACGTGAAGTGTTGAGTATTGGAGAGGAAGAATGGAAGGGGAATCCCATCTAAACAGGAAGACACTGTCAGAGCCCGAGAACTTGAGAGTGAGCGACGGAGAAAGAGCACCGCTAGCTGTTGGACTTGGAAACTCTACCAAAAAAAGACAAATACTTTTTGTCCAAACCACACCGCCACCGACACTAATGCCCCTAAATTGAAGTTTTTTTTTTTTTTTTTTTTTAAGTTGTGTTTGATTGGGGTTTTGAGAATGAGTTTATAGATTAGAATGAATCCGTGTTATTTTACACTCCTATTCTTTATTGGTATTGACATCATATTCTCATATTTTCTATTGGATTTGACATCTCATTTTAATAAGATTTTGATCTTTCCGATTGTATAATTGCCAGATCTATTCACTTGAGAGGGAAAAAACAATTATATTTTATTGTCATAGCTATTGAAATACTAGTAACAAAAAGGCTCTACAATAACTCAAAAGGATCCAAGTTTGGAGGGGGGTGGATAGGATAGACTTGTTTATGAATTATGAGTGAGGGAGTTCAATTCAAACCTTTTTTTTAAACCAGCTTGTGTTTTATATTAGTGGTCAGATAAGAATTCTTTTAAATTTTTACCTAAAACTTTTCGATTTTTATAAAAATGAGGGGGCAACCTATTAACCTAGATCCACCCCATACTCATCATGTTCTCTTGATAATGAATCCTCTTTTAAAATATTAACCTATAAAAGATTTAAATTTTTGTTAATTATATTTTTATAAAAAAAACTCTCATTATTTCAATCATTTTTTACAAATGTAATTGAGAGTGGGAATTTAAACCTATTGTATTAACTTTCAATTAAATTATCCCTTTGAAAACTCATATATTTTGACCTTCATTCATAAACACTGATTTTGTCTCAAATTTAAAGCATTGGAAACTCACATCTTTTTCACATATGCTATAATTGGAAGTAGAAATTTAATACAAATAAGTACCTTGGGATCATTGCTAAGAAGCGTTTAGTCAAGACCAATTGTTATTAAAAACCATAAGCAATCAATGTTAATTTTATTGTTTAATATTATCACAGATTTTTCAAAGCAAAATTAATTAAGAAACTGCATAATTCAATTACAATTTAGCAAACGTTGAGGGATTAGTTAGCAATCAACCATGAAAGATGCGATGATGTGGGTGGAGATTTTTTTTCTTGATGGTGCAGGTGGAGATTAGGTATAACAAAAATGTCATCTTTTTCTTTCTTTTTTTGGCCAATACTAAAATTTCATCATTTGGCATTGGAAATGAGGGGCAATTGCAAGAATATAAGTCATTATTAACAAAGTGTAAAATCTGCAATCAATAATACTCTATCTATCAAAAGTTTTCAATTATTTTAAAGTAAATAACCGCGTGACACTAAAACAGACAGGTTTTAAATTCATGATAATTGACCGGTAGGATGTGTGCTTAACAATCGTTTTTAAACCACAATGATGTGATTCAGTAAATCAGTCCTCAACGATCTCTAAATATGACTAAAGATGTATCAATATTTTGCACTCAGCAAATACGCTACCTTATAGTCCTCTCAGCCGAAAATGAATAAATAAAGATAGACTAGAGAATATTTTAGATGTGAAAAAGAAAGGATTAGGTTAATAGATGTTTTTTTATGAGATGAAATGGTGGGAACTGCCAAAAGCAAATAGCTTTACTTTATGTTTGCCACTTCCGGCTGACTAAAAAAGTATAGAATTTGGCTGTGTAATTAAGTTTTTTTACTGTGAAAACTTTGTTTGTACAAAAGAAACAGTAATAATAATAATTGAGATAGGCTGCACATTTGGATGGGAAAATTGCCAAAAAAAAAACACGTGGTCTCAAAATCAAAAAGAGACCTTTAAAGATCAATTCTTCTATCATCTGTATTCTTTTGCTATGACTATGTACATTAAAGAATCTACTTAGTTTAAAAAGAAAGCAGCTCAGCTCATTGAAGAGAAACTTCCACCAGCACTGCTGCAGTGCAAATGATGACATCAGTTAGTCCTGTGGAACCTCAAACACCGCACTAACCAAACCAAGAGAGACGAAGCCATAGGTGAATAAATGAAAGAGGCCGATAAACCGGGTAAAGAATGTTACCTCATGAAGAGAACTTTAACCTTCAGATTTGAAGAATTTTGTCTTTCATCCTACGCTGATAAGTGATATCATTCTACCCCGTGATACACTTCTCCCGTGATGTCTAGAATTAGTTAAAACTCTTGCGTAAACTAATTACCTTTGTTGAGCTGCTGCCATAGAGCTGGACTGCTTGCTTATTTTGAACCCGAACGAAAAGGGTTACGGGACAAAGACGTGAAGTCACTTGACATTTCCGATCTGAATGTGGGAATGTGATAATTGTTCAGTTCCCTTATGCAAGTGTCCTGTCTTCGATTTCTCACTTTCAGCTGCTTTCTTCATTTCAAGCTCAAGCTGCTTGCAGTTTTCCTCATGGGCTCGGTTAAACATTCTTACAAAGTTGCATAAGGTTGAAATAACTGCACGGTAAGTTTTTTAAACAAAATGAGTGAGACCAGCAATAATGCTGTAACAAAATCCAGACTACTTAAAAATAAAATACTCATAGCAGGTCTACAAAACACAAAGGACATGAAACTTATATAGAACATGCAGCAGCAATAAATCATCTCGAAATTTAAAGTAACGTCGATAATGGGATTCAACAGTCACCAAAGAAAGCCAGAGCAATTCAAAGCTAATATTTATGTAGAAAACAACTTCTAGTTGAATTCTGAGGTAAATTAGTGAGGAACTATGAGAAGCCTTATCGGCTACTCGACCGCAAGAAACCAAAGAAATTATGTATGGTTAGTGGTTACCATCAAAACAAGTGTAATCAGAGTCCCCTTATTAGCTTCTCTTAGGTTAAACTCTAGTCATAAATAATAAACACATACCTTGTTCAAAGGGGCAGCGAGCAGGATCTTCTCCAAAATAAAGAATCAATGAATCTACATTTCTACCCTGCAAAGCATCAAGCTCCATATAAGCTATAACCCAATGCAACAAGATGATCAAAGTTCCAAAAATGCAACAAGAAGCAGCACCTACCACGCCAGAGTAAAGTGAAGCCAAAGTCCTCACTTCAGCTTCAGCAAAACGAAGGAACTCCTTTGATAACTGAACCACCAAAAGGGGGGGGGGGGGGATAATGCCAAGATAGAAAGCCTTAATTATCTTCTGGAAGGTAAAAAACATTGCTCCATGAAATAAGCATAGGTATTTCAAATATAAGCATAACTATATGACACCAGTTCTGCAGCTCACATCATATATGGGCTCGCTCAAGGAAACCTTCATCTATCATATTTGAGAATTCAAATGCAAATTACTCACGTCTTTCGGTTTTTATTTGCTAGTGTACTTTAACTCCACACATTATAAACTTCCTTTACTAGTGCTCTAAGCACCAACCATTCTATTGGTATCCAGAGGAATTGATTACTTGGTATCGAAGGGCATTGATTGGACATAGTTAAAAAAAAAAAGCAGCAGCAGAAGAAGATGACGAGAGGAATTCATTACTTGGTATCGAAGTTATGTTCCTTCATCCTCAATGGAATAAACGCATAAATAACAGTAAAATCAAATAAATGACTGACTAGGTATTAACCAAAACCAAGAGAATTACATAATAAGCTCTTACTTGGGAATTTTTGGATGTTTTGTTTCCAAAAGAAAGGGTTTTTTTTTTTTTTTTTTTGGAAGTGTCAAATTTCAACTCCTTGTTGAATTATTTGGCTAAAAAGGAATAAGCCTTTATTTGTGGAATAAACTACTCTAACATTAGACATAGGATCACATTTTCAACTTTTTGATGGTCAAAGTGTAAAATCTTTAGATTTGTGGCTTTCTTTTGCATCTATGTAAATTAGCTGGAGACTTTCTTGTCATTTTCATTATCTGTTTAGATACAGCATTTCTCATAATAAAAATCCTCTTTTGTGCTATATATTCTCGTTTTCTATCAAAGAAACAGCTTTTTAATAATAGGATTATAAACAATGCCACATAAGCAGGCAGAATTTACATCAATGTAAGGAAATCAAAGATAAAAAAGAAAAGCCAGTTGAATAACAATTTTGTTTTCAGCTTTCTATTTATAAATATCTTGCAAACTTATATTTCATAGACCCCAATAATCAAATTCAATTATTAGATCATTAGTTGGACAGTGGCAGAAAACTTAACACTTTGTAGTGACCTATTTGAAATAGGGAGCTTAAATACCTTGCGGAAGTTATCAGATATTGGGCCATCATTTTCAGAGCTAGACAGTTCCTGAACGACTTTCTCCAACCCTTTGCTTATTGCTTGCATTTCCTCTGCCAAAAATTTCAATTGTACCTGTTCAGAAATCATGCCAGTCAGTCAAGGAGACAACCTCTTATTCTCTATCAAACCCAAAATAATAATAAAAAAAAAAAACCAATCCAACTAAGAAGAGAAAATACCTTTGACGCAGGCTCCAGGCTCGCGAGATCTTTAGAAAAATCTAAAACTTCTGGCAGTTTGTCAGCCAGTATCTACAACATTTCAACAAATGACAAATTTAACAGACAAGTTGCGTTAAACTACTCTATCCCAATCGTTATGTAAAGAATCCCTAAATAATCTATTTGACAAAAAGTAAAGTATGTAGCTCTCTGTTTTTAGTCCGCTCTTTCTGGGTAATTTGGTCATGGAATTTTCTTTCTTTCTTTCTTTCTATATTTTTGTTATACGAGTGTGTAACTTGTTATAATTGATTCTATGGACACAATAGAGAACAAGTTGGTCATAACCAACCATAAGTTGGCCCAATGGCCAAGAGGCTCTCCTTGAAGCCTTGAGGTCATGGGTTCAAACCATGTGTGGCCCCCTACCTAGGATATTATCCAACGCCAAGTGTTGTAGGGTGTGGTTGTCTCGTGAGATTAGTTGAGGTGCGCGTAAGCTGACCCGGATACTCACGGATATAAAAAAATAGAGAAGAAGTCGGTCATCTTTATATTGTTGGATATTCAATCTAGGCTAGTATAGTATATGCAATCTGGGGCACATAATGTATAAAATAGTTACAGAGTATTAGAACTTTTTTCAATGATTGACCTATGGTATGAATTTTAAATGATCCACAGGATAGCTTTTTCCAAGTGATCATGGTACAAGAAGGCCAAGATGCTGTCGTACTTTATAGCAAGACGTTCTAATAAAGACATTTGAAACCCAAGTTATAGACTCTGATGAAATAGGTGAGTTACGAGAATGACTGTAAATATCACACTATTGAAATATGACATAAATCTAATATATTTGAAAAATGGCCATCTCTATATTTAGATTATATCTTTAAAATGATTAACAATAATTAAATTGGTTTCAAACACAGATAATCTAGCTTCATAATACCAGTAATAACTGTCACTTGTACATTCTTCTTTCTGTTTCAGAATAAAATAAGTAACACTTGGAAATCTATTGATCATCATTATTTGTAATCTAAAAGCTTCAAACAAACATGTTCACTGTTCTATACACTGGTTGAGATGGATAGAACATGTTTCATTGAGCAGGGAGAAAATCATTTCGTTAAGTATCTTATCACAAAACTCAGCTACTGAAATTTACACATTGGTATTGACTCCTGATCAGTGGCTAGACTAGCGACTTAAAGCAATTCACGACCTAAATAAAAATAACTGTTTGAATTAGAACGGTGAATGGAAAACGGAAAATGACCCATCTATAGGCTAGAAGAAGCAAAAAAGCTGTAGAAACATGCAAAGACCTTCTCTATGAAGGGAATCTGATCAGAAGGATGGTCTTTTCCATATGTGCTAGTTGAATGCTCTTCTTTATAGATAATTATCACTAATAACTTCTTATATGAAAAACTACGTCATGCGTGCCTATAATTCCCAACCACCCTATATTGCAAGTAAGCAAGTTCCAATATATTCACGTTCAAGTGTAAAGCTAAGTTTCCAACATCTCAAATCAAACCAACAAGAAGGTGATAGTATCATTGTAGCAGTTTTTTACTAGGATAAAAAGTTGTTTAAGAGGTAGAGATACATATCACACATATACATTTAAAGGAAAGTCTGGATGTATTTTATAGTATTTTATAGTCCATGACAAACATTTTAACAAACATAGCAGAAATCACAGTATAAATCGTACCTTACAAAGATAATGCATTAGAGTCATCTTGTTGTTCCGTGCACGAGTTTCAGTCAATTTTAGAAGGCTATCCAGCCTAAATCCAATAGCAGAACCTAAAAAGGAACAGAAGACCATAGATAGAACAGTTTTTAGTTTCCATGGGGAGAAATAGAATGATAACTTTCCAAACATATAACGAGAACATGAGAAGAGATAAGGGGAATGGGGAGAAAAGTCAACCAAATACAAATTAGGTATTGAAGACACATCTTGAAAGATGTAAACAGGAAGCTAAGATAAAAGATTGAGGTTCTGCTGAAAGTAAAAAAAAATCAACTATTGAGTGATTCTAAGATAAGTTTTTCTTTCTATCAATTTTTTTTTTCTTTCTATAAAAAAATATAAGAAATTCGACATTCACAAGTTCACAATATTAAAGTGCAGTATTCATGTTCTGTCATTTGTTAAAAGAAAGGTCGTAATATGTTGCATTCAATGAAAAATCAACCAAACATCGTCATCAACTAACCCCTTGCTGTTCCCTGGTTCAAAGCATTTCCTAGAGAGAGAATTGTCTGCATAATTCTCTTCAATTTGGCTGAATTTTTTATCTGAAATAAGAGTGTTAGTAACGTAAATAAGAAATTTCAAATTCACAACTTATCATACAATCATGGGCAGAAAATTACCTCTTCTGCAGCAGAGTTTACAAAGTTTAGGCTATTTTTAAGATCAGAAACCTACAAAATAATTCAAGAGGGCTGATTAATGATTACCTTGGGAGAAAAAAAAAACATGTGGCAGGTAAATGCACTACACCTGAGAATGGAACTGAATCTTGAATAAGAAGACTCGAAGTTTAGTCTCTACACGAGGTACTTGCATCAATTCTAAGAAAAACTGCAAGGAACATATAGAGCGTTATTTAATCTCAAATTGGCAGCAGAATACTCTTTTCATAAATTTGACCCACTATAGCAATAATACGGACAATTTAAGAGAGTATTGTTAGGAATGTCATTAAGGGTTATAATAGTAATTAGCTAATGAGTTTGTTAGAAAAGGTGAGCTTGGAATTGAAAAATAAGGCAATCTTTTGGGTGGTTCCTTGTGGGAGAGAGTTAGCCCAATGGAAATGCTAACAGCTTTGTAATTTTCTAAATTTTTTATTTTCAGAGAGTGAGTCCTATCAAATATCAACCACGGCTTAAAATCATGAAGAGCAAGACAATTTTTAAATAAAAACTAAGTACAAATCAATTCATCAAAGCAAAGAAGTGAATCAATTTACTGAAGAAACAATTAAATTTTCAGTTAAATTACATATTTCATCCTTATAATTTGTTGTTTGTATCAATTTGGTCACTTTCATTTTAGGCCAACCAATAATCCGTATCATAAATAAAAGTTCTTTTGGATATGCTTACCTTTACCCACTAACATAGTTGATGTAGAATTAATTATCTAGTTCTTAATAACATCAATTTCCCATACCCTACTCACAATAGCAGGTAATCTATTTTAACGTAAGTAGTAAAGTATAGGGCATAAAATATAATATAACCTAAAATTTCCAATGGATGTGCAGGTGAAAATGTTGGTCAGCCAACTTTAATATGTCCTATCTACCATTCATCAAAATATTTCATATCACGGTGTTTAAAGATCCTACAAAGCTAAAAAAAATAATCCTTATAATTCTTATGTTCTTTTTTGGATAGCTTGAAGTATAGAAATAGATTATCATCCTCGAAAAAAAACATCCATCCTTGCCATTGTTTCGTATTTCTACCCTTGAAGAACAAGAAACTGACTCAAGATAGTTCGATATTTCTTACTTATCCACCCTAGAAACAACAAAAAATCATTTATAAGTGGAAAAAAAGCAATTTTATTATATAAAGATGCTACATGCTATGTCATCTGTTGAGATATATATGATTAAATTTACCTTTACCCATTGGCTTAAGTTTTTGGGTCAAGTGGTGATTTATCATATTTAATATGGTATTAGAGCAGAGATCAAACCTCCATTATATCATTTGCTCTTATTTCCGTCCCATTTAAATATTCCATATGTTTGGGTCTTGTGCAAATATCCAGGCCCACATGTGAAGGGGAGTGTTGAGATATATATGATTAGATTTACCTTTACCCATTGGCTTAAGCTTTTGGGTCAAGTGGTGATTTATCATATTTATTATCATCCACATCCATAATTAAATGGAAATTACAAACTCTCTAAAGAAATGAAGAAAGAGTTTCATTACAAACCTGTTCACATTTTCCAAGCTTCTCCTTTTCTCCTTTATAGCCCTACACATGGACATGACAGTGAGTGTGTGTGTGTCTTGAAAAGGAATATATAATCATAAACATTTGTAGGCTGTTGATTTCTACACTATTACTTAAATTACCCCACACAAACTTGGATTTGAACCCCAAATTTAGGAGCACTAAACTGTAAACATAATGTTGAGATATATGTTTAAATTTGCCTTGACTCATTAGCTTAAGCATAATGTTGAGATATATGTTTAAATTTACCTTGACTCATCATCTTAAGCTTTTGGTTTCGGTGGTGATTTAATATATTTAATATGGTATCAGAGGAGGTCCTGAGTTCGAACCCCTATAATGTTCCACATGTATAGGTCTTGTGCAAATATCCAAGTCCACATGTGAGGGGAAGTGTTGAGATATATGTTTAAATTTACCTTCACCCATTAGCTTAAGCTTTTGGTTCCACTGGTGATTTAACATATCTAATACATAAAAAAGCCTACACTAATAAAATTTTAATTTACCAACCTTAAGTAATTCCATTTCCTCCTTTGTGGGGCAAAACTTAATTAGGTTCTCAACCTGATCAATATCCAGCGCTGAATCTTCAAGATCAAGCACAGAAGTCTGCCACCATTACCCAAGAATACACACCATTTAAGGATAAATAGTACAAAATTACAAATAACCTATCAAATAAAATTAAGTATACATTTCACGGAGAGATTATCAACAATATTGACTAGCTACATCTTTTTAACAACGCAAATCTTATTTATGAAAAATAAAAATATAATATAAATAGCACAGAGATATGGCATCTCCTTTAACTAGAAAAATATCAAACATTACAAGAAAGAGCCTACCATAAGTCAAAGTAACAAAAGAAGCAGAAAAGTTAGTAGAATTGGCATCCCTATCCTGAATATAAGTAAATATCTTGACCCGATCCCGAGCATCTTATTACCCTCAAGAATCCTTTATTCTTCTCCGTTCACACAAGACATAAAGTAGGCAAAAATTGCACGAATCCAAAAAAAATCACTCTATTTTCAGGAGGCATGCCTCCAAAAAAAAAAAAGTGGAAGGTATATCGTAAGAAAATATTTAATAAATTTTAAACTGCAACCCCTAGCAAAACTACAACAGAGTAATAATTGACACATGGTTTAACCATAAATATTTTTTTAAGAAAGGACCATGAATCATTAATAAGACTATGAAAAGAAGCTATGAGAATTGGATAATGGAACTTTTTTTTTGTCTTAACTTCATTCCGTTCCAACAATATACATATACAAAACAAAAACATAACGGAAACTTAATATAAACTCGCTTACCATTAAATCATGCAAAGGCACCTTGACCTTTGAAAGCATGATTTCGCAATTGTATGCTCGTCTGTGATCAATCTGTGACAATAGCAGGAATTGAACAGTGTTAAGGATCCCACATCGGAAAGATAAAGGGACCTAACAACATTTATAAAGTCTAAAGGTCACTCATCTCATTACCCATTGGTTTTGAGATGGATACCCAAATTATTAATATGGTATCAGAGCCCAGCAAAGCTCAAACAAGCATCCGGTCCAAAAATGGGATCCGGCCAAAGATTGGTGAGCCCAAAAGAGGCACCATCTTGAGAGGGCATGTTAAAGATCCCACATCGGAAAGATGAAGGAACCTAACAACATTTATAGAGTCTAAGGGCCACTCCTCTCATTACCAATTGGTTTTGAGATGGATGCTCACATTATGAATAAACAGAATATAATTGAATTCCCGGGGTAGACTTTAACAATAATTGGGGGGAAAGAAGCAGAAAAGAGTATTCATAATATCATTTTTGCTTTCTAATAGTTGCTAAATAACCTAATTATACCAAAATGACCATTTCAAATAATTAAGATAAATATTCTAGACAAAAGTTGAAAATAATTAATGAGATAACACAGCTTAGATTTGGAAATAGCAAGTGCTTAAATTTCAATGGTGTTGGAGTTTCTTCTTGTAATTTTCTTTTAGAGTTTGCTTGGGTTCGACCTATGTTATAGGATGACCTGATCTTACATACTTTCATGCCGAAGTTGGTTTCTTATAAAAAATAAAAAATAAACATTGTTTATACTAAAATTCACTTTTATGATCTTTACTGTTCTCATCTTGTTAATTGAAAGGTTGTGCTACATCGAGTGGGGATAGTGAGCTAGGAATAGAATAAAACATTTGAGGCTAGGGAATACTACTCTCTTTTCTAAGTGGTTGTGGCACTTCCCCTCAAAACTAGCACTTTGTGGCACACGGTTATGGTCAGTAAGTATGGGCTCCTAGCAAATGAGTGGGATTCTACTTTCGTTGGAAATGGCACCTGCAAAATCTTTGGAAAGTGATATCTCCTCTATTTACCTCAATTTTTTTCATTTAAATACTCTTTTGATGGGGGATGAGACTTGGAGCTGCTTTTGGGAGGATCATTGGGTTTGTAATCACGCTCTTCAATCATGTTTCCCCATTTTCTATAACCTCTTCCTTATGAAAAATTCTCTAAATTTTCTTTTAATTTTGGGTTGGGAGCTCACTTGTCATAACTTCCGCTTTAGAAGGGCTTTGCCTGATACCCAGAACTTTACTATATTGTTAATTGTTATGCATTCATGGTATTCGTTTAAGCTTGTCAATCAGATTCAGGGACAAGCGTATTTGGTATCTTGAATCTTCAGCTCTTTTTTAAGCTACATTCTCAAGGGAGGATTAACATCTACTATATTATTCAAAGAACCTCTACTATTTTGTCAGACCCACATTGGTGTGTGAAAATAGAAGAGTGAGGATCTGAATCATATTTTTGGAGATGTTCTTTGTTAGTTTGGCACAGGTTTTTTCAAGCTCTCGATTGTTGCAGCATAATGGAGGAAGTCTTCCTTCATCCTCCCTTTCATTATAGAGGACATTTTCTTTGGCATACATATGATATAATCTTATACATTTTAATTCCTACGTTTAGGCACATACTACTGAGGGGGTGTTTGGGATGGGGAAAAGTTGAATGGGAGGGGGCACAATCTCATTCCCATGTTTGTTTCCCACATATTTTCCTATGGGAATGTATGCTACACTCACTCCAATTGAGTTAGCTTAGATTTAATAATAATTACATTTTTAAATACTGCTCTTATCTATTTAATAAAGAACAATTCCAATTGTCTTTAATGTCTTAATATAAAACCACGTAAGTTTTATTTATTTTCAACATCATCTTCTTAAGAAAAAAAAAATATTTTTTTAATATTATTAGTCAGAAAAAATGGAGAGAGCGGTTGCTGCTATGTTAGGATTGACCATATGTGTTTCTAACTGCTTACTCCGATGAACCCGAAAAATGAATCACTTGAGTCTAAAGCCTCAATTTTGAAAATTTAAAAAAAAATTCATGTAAATGATGTTGAAAGAAAGGTTTCTTCATATAGAACTTTGGCGAGTTAAGGCTATAAGCTGAGGGACATAATAGTTCATAAACTAAAGGAAACCGCATGATAATAACACTATCATATTAAAATGCATAATAATGATGGTGATATTAGAGTAGAGTGTGATCTGCATCAACTGGTAATTAAACTTTAACTACCAGTTGAATTTTATCAGGCTTTGTCCCAACTGAACTGCGTGCACTTGACTTCTTGTGCTGATCAGAAGCTGGAACTGCTGCTGAGAAGAGACTTTCAAGCTCTGACATGTCAATCTCTGGTGCCCTACATCAAAATATCAACAAAAAATTGTCCAGAACCATTATTTGACTTATTTCAAAACTTCTCTAGAAGAAAGGATTAGCACACCTGGCAGCTTCACCAGATTTTTGAGCATCAGCCCATAAGCTTCCTTGAACTGCTTTAGATAACTTTAACCAATGCAATGGCTTCAGTTTCTTGGTTATATGTGTTCTTGAACTTAAAGTGCGTGACAAACTACGACCCTTTGCATTAGATGGAGAACTGAGTGGCCCTGGAGAGGAAGACCTGGATGAGCCATTACCATGAAAAGAACCAGGTACTGAATCGCCAGACTTTGAAACCCCTTTTGCGATAGGGGCGGGAGGAGGGGGTGCAGAAGGAACAGGTAAGGAGGAGCCTGTGGTGGAGGCAGGTGGTGGCGGTGGAGGAGGAACGGATGGGGATGAAGTTGAAGTTCTCCCAACCTGCCTGGATGTCATAGGAAGAGGTGGTGGTGGTGGAGTCACACGAGGAAAAATTTTAGGATTTGCAGTAGACATTGGAGGAGGTGGTGGGGGAGGCACTGGAGATGAAGTTTTAGGATCTGTAGTGGAGATTGAATGAGAAGGAGGTGGTGGTGGAGGTGATGGAGGCACTGAAGATACAATTTCAGGACCAAAAGATGGTGTTGAAGGAGGAGGGGGAGGACGAGGTGGTGGTGGTGGTGGTGGCGGCTGAGATACTGAAGATGTTATTTTAGGATCTGAAGTGGAGAATGAAGGAGGAGGTGGTGGGGGTGGGGGCTGAGACACTGGAGATGTTATTTTACTATTTGCAGTGGAGATTGTAGGAGGAGGAGGTGGTGGAGGTGGAGGCACTAAAGATGTAATTTTGGGACCAGAAGCTGGTGTTGCAGGAACAGAGGGTGTTGGTGGAGAGGGTTTAACTCTATCAGCTATAATTTCCTCCACAGGTGGTGTAGAAGGAGGTGGTGGTGGAGGAGATGGATGAGAAGACTGAATCGACAAATGAATTGCAGAGCTTTCTGACAGTTGAAAAGTATTAGATAACAAAGCGCTGGATAATGGAGTTCTAGGGTTGTCTGGAGTGCTAACGGTTGATGACTGACTTTGATCGTCCGAATAGTTTTCTATCCCTTTGGTAAGTGAAGGTAGCAACAGTGGTGGGGTTGGAGGAGGGGGAGGAGAAACGTCCAAGGTTGGATTTACAAAACTATCATTCTTACTCTCTGAATTGGGAGAATCTCGCAAAATGTCATCATGGGTAAATGGGAAAGACTCTGAAGAATGAGGCACCTGTTGGCGTACAACATCAGATTGATTGCGTAGGTGAGGTGCAATTTCGATAGCTTTGTATTCATCGTTTTGTTCACTTTTAGCAGCATCCTGGGAAAATATAGAAGTTGGGGTAGATTCTTCCTTCTCTAGGATTTTAGTTCTGTTATCTGCAGTGAACTTCTTCTCCTGAAGTTTTCTAGGACTTGTACACAGCAACAAAGGACTAGTTTGCACATTCGAAAGAGAACTGTTGTCTGACTTTTCTTGGGTCATGTTTAAGGCACTTATCTGCTGGAGCACATTAAGAGCAGCATCTGCTTTAGGGTCTAACCAATCAACATGACTAAAGATCTCTTGGACTTTAGCAAAAGCTTCTATGGGAAGACCCTCCTCCTCAAAGCAAAGGACATCACTGGCAACAACGCAGGCTCCAGCATCCATCTCAGAGAAAAGAATCTACATATAAATGATGACCAAGTAACACATGTACAAAGAGAAGCATTGTCAAATGGTCATGCCAGGAAAAGAGAGACATACCTCTGCTCGAAAATCCTTTGGAAATTGATCTCTAACATCCCACAATGTGTCAATCTCTTCACGGTTCAGAATTAAGATATTAGACCGAATAAAAGCTGTATTAAACATTACTCTGAACATCATCTCTTCAAATTCCATGTCGTCATGCAAGGTGATGCATTCGAGAACAACATCACCTTGAATATGGCAATTAACATCAATTTTAACCAGTTCAGAATCTACCTGCAACAGAATACTAAAGATCACATATGTGGACCGTGGTAACATTGGATGATTTTATTTGTATTTACTTGGATCAGTGCCAAGGGGCTGACAGTAAAAGAAATGTAATTTAGACAAATTATCTTGCAGATTAAATCATAAAATCCAAACCTTTTGGTCTAATTTAATTCCCTAGATATCTCAATGGACCATAAAGCACCTGGAAAGCTAAGATAAGACCTTGCTATTATTTATCGTGGTGATCAGAAAAATCCCCTATTGGATGAAGGGCATCTGATTTATTAAATGTGCTGAGCATTCAAAACCATTTAATACTAGTCAAAATTGAAAACCATGATAATTTTCATTTATTGCTTATTATCAAATTCAAAAATAGTCTGAACCTAGACTAGCCACTGTGATACAATAACGTAGTCAAGGTGCAAAAAATCCGGTCATCATGTTACAAAATTATTAAGTGTTAATTTTAACTTCAAACTACAGACACAGATGCCAAATGTTCCCATTTGTGCTATAGTGTTTTGAGAAGAAAACACGATGTTAGGAATTTCAACTCTTCATCACTTGCAAAGAACAAAAGATGCCTCTGAAACAAAAAAGAGAGACATTTGTTTTCCATCAATTTGTGATTCTGACAACTATATACGAGGAAATCAGATCACCTGTTTGTAAGTACGGATTGATTTGCTTCTTTTTGGAGTTGAATACAGAACTTTAGGAGATCGATCACTCACAAGGAGTGGATCCTGTCCATATATACGAAATATCGGGCGGCAGCCTCCCTCGCCATCAAAATTTGGAATAAATCTCAGAATGATACAATCCAAGGTGAGGGCTCGGTCCACAGGAGGCCATTCTAAGACTACATTCCTCCTTGTAACATATTGCAGATATCTTAATTGAGAAGGGACTGGGTTCATAGGAGACAATAGATGCAAAAGCTCACGAGGCGCCTGCCTATAAACCATGTCCAAGGTCCTCTGCTCACCACTATATTGCTTCCGATAAATCAAGAGAGCGGAAAGCATAAAAGCTAAAACTGGCCAACCACCACGTTCACAGTGCATCAACAACACATTACGCTGCCCAAGGGAGAGCCAACTCTCACATGATCTTAGAAAATGGTGGATCACTTCCATTGACAGAACCGGGCAACCCTCGTACTGCTGAGGGTAGTCCATTATGGTCATATCATACTTAGATAAGAGATCACCCATCTGACTTTGCTTCTCTAGTTGCCGAAAATTGAATACCAAGAATGAAGCATCTGCTAAATGTTCTTGGAGTTGAGCAACTATTCCACCCAAGTAAACTGAATAGTTCTCTTCCTTCCAAGCATCCGTGGTAAAACAGCAATCGAATACTATCATAAAAAAAAATGTACATAAACGTCAGCCCGTAAAATAAAAAGTATTTCAAATATACAAACAATAAAAGGTTCATCTCTCCAAAAGATAAAACTTGCTTTGAAAATCATCATTTCTTCTCTTCAATACTGTAGAGAGCTACACTCTACTGCGTACAGACAAAAACACGGGCCGTAGATCATCAAATTCGGGTTTTAACCCTTATCATTAAATGAGGCAATGTAAACCAAAATCAGTCAAAGTTTCAGACTTGTAGAGAATTCAACCAAGAAAAGTTATAATCAAAAAACAAATTTCAATTTTCCATTCCATTCGCCGTTTCTACTTAAATTTCCTCCATAGAATCAATACAAAATAAGAAAAAAGAACAAGTAAACAAACGAAAAAATCCATCTTCAGCTTCGATAGAACAGAAATGAGCAATATAAAACCAAATATTCATCATTCTCGTCAAGCCAAAACAGAAAGGAGTAAAATTGAACGAATCGAAAGAATAAGAAGTAAGAGTACCATAAACTCTTTCACAGATCTCAAGGAGGCCATCAGGAGGCTTCCGGAAGAACAATTTGCGAAACAACGCCATATCATAAGAAAAGTAAGCCTTCAAATTCGAGCTCGAAATTCAAAGGCCTATGAAATGAATACACGATCGAATTCGTTATTTTTATTTTTTTGTCTGTTTGAAGCAGAGATTTCCTTTTCCGAGTACGGCAAAAAGATTTCCCGGGAAAACAATCAGAGATTATTGATAATGATGGTTGTGTTGTTTAGTAATATCAGTTTGTTTCTTGGACTTCTGACACTCCTTCAACATCGATGACGTGGATACCACCATTCGCCGACATGTTTCATTATTTTTTTATATTTTTTTTTTGGAAAATTTTATTGGGTAGCAGAATTTTTAGCAATATTTATAAATATAGCATTTTTAAAAAGTATTTGCAAATATAGCAGATTTTTAAAAATCCTCATTCATGTGATCAGAGATATCAGTGATAACTTATAAAATAATCAGTGATTCCTGTCAAGTAATCAGTGATTCCTGCACAAAATATCAGGATATCAGTAAATCAGTGATTACTTGTGAAAATATCACTGATTACCAGTGGTAATTTTGTAATATTTTAGGTGCGAATTTAATTTTTCTGCTATTTTTGCAAATATGTTTTTTTACTGCTATTTTTATAAATATTGGACCTGTTTTTGCTATTTTCACAATAGACCCTTTTTTTTTTCACCGTTTGTTTTTTGTTTTGTTTTGGTTTTGGTAAGAATTTAATAAAATTTAGATACATTTTTTTTATCAAAAACTTAAAGTCGGTTTGACCACGCGGAGGCGTTGACATGCAATTGCCAAACTCCTCATGCCTAAAATGTGGTGCATAGTCGAATAAGGTATGCCCGACCAATGCCACCGTATATTAATTTCTAACCTTTTTATTTTGGATGCAATACGTTTCTCCTCCTCCTAATGTTTGAGGTTAGACTTTTTATCGAAAGCATAATTCAATTAGTTAGACATCTACTTCATTTTTAATTCCCCTTCTTAATATAATGTAATAATTAAAAATAAAAGGGATACGTGTCTTCCTCTCTAACTTGACGTTAGATCTAAACAAAATACATTTTTTAATTTTTCAATCATTGAAAATAGCTTTAAGAAAAAAACCGCTTTTTTCACCTTCATAATTAGAAAGCAAATGTCTTTAGAAAAAATAATTACAAAAATATTATTAATTATTTTCAAAAGTAGTAAAAATGCCTATAATTTTTTTTTTTAAACCTTCAATAATTTAATGATAAAAATTATTAGTACGTAAATTTATCAAAACAATAAAAATTAATCAAATTTAAAAAATGTTTTGAGTTTTAATCAAAGGCATCAGGGATAATCCCTTTACCCACCTCTATCCCCTGTTTGGAAAATCAAAGGGCAGGTTCGAGAATCGAATTACCCAAAGGGAAAATTCACCGTTTAGAATTTTATTTTTATTTATAAAATGAAATTAAAATATCAATTATATGTTTAAAACATACAATTTTTTAGATAAAAATAAACGTAATATTTAACACTTTATAATTTTTTTAGTTAAAAAATTAATTTCATAACTCTATCAATAGATAAAGATGAAATTAAAAAAAATACATAAAAAGTTATTTAAAAATCGGGTTTAGGGGCAGGGTGGGAGATATATTTCTCATCCCCGAACCTGAAAACAATCGGTGAGAATTTTTCCCCATCCCCTACCCCAAACCGGTGTTAAATGGGGATTCTCCACCCCTACTAATTGACTACATTATCATACTCAATCAATCCGTTTTTAGAAATCAGAATCCCACTAAACATTCTTAAGTTTTATAGAAAATGAAGGAGTTGCTTATGAGTTCATTAACGAAGCATTATCGAAATAAAATTCATAATTTTCACGTGAAAGACAAGGACAAAACCAGACTCCTCTCTCTATTATAATTTTTAGCACTACCTCATTTAGTAGGGGGGCGGAAAATGAGTGAGAAATTAGCCGCCTCAAAAAAAAATTGAAGAAAACGAAACGAGTGGAATAAACGCTCTTCTTCATTGTAGTGGTATCGGCGGATAGTGATAGGGGAGGGGAAGCTTGCTAAGAATTCTATCCACATCTTAGAGAAGGATAGAGAAAACAAAAGGATTTATTTTTTCGCAATTTCCTATTCCAAAAGCAGCTTTGCATGTCAAAAGGGATACCCTTTTAGAAACAAAGAAAGAAAGAAAAAATCCTTTTTCCACCGTCCAGAGTTTCTCATTTAAAGACCTCAAACTATCTTTGAAAGCTAAGGAAGTTCTTGTTGGTAAACTGGGATTTCCGCAATTCTGCACATAATGGCTTGCAGACTTGCTGATTCCATGTTTCTTTTCACTGTAACTCACCCGCCTACTCAATTTCATACCAAAGTTTTGTTTTTTAAATGTTCCCATTGTTTTTCTCATTGTTTTAGTTTGATTTTCAGAGACCCCACAAAAATTCAGCTCGAATTCTTGAAACTGCACCCCATTATTCTCCAGGTTTGTTTTAGTGTATTTCTCTTGTTTGAAGTTGAAGAAATGGTATTTACTTGTTAGACTAAATCATTGAACTTTTGTCTGCTTTGCATAAAACTCTGTGTTTTGTGTAACAATGCTCTACCAATACAGCATGAACATATATGTATTGAGGAACTCATTATTTTTCGTAATGAAGAAATAATGTTGCCCTTTAAACAATAATAATGAGAAAACGTGGATTCTTTTTTTAACTACATAAATCATTGCAATCTGCCATTTGAGCGGATCATATGGTGATATTAACTCAATCCAGGATTAAGCCTTAAGGTGATGTCTAAATGTTGGATATGCTTTTGAAGATAGCTAGCTTGAAGTAGTTAGATTATTAAACGTGCAGGGGAGTCTTCGTAATATGCCGTCAGAAATTCATTTGAGAAACTTGTTGACTGTCACCAGACTTTTCACGTGTAGATAATAGTTAATTGAATACTTAAAGCAGCATTCAAATTCAAGGAAATAGTTTAATAGGATATTCTGCCTCCACCTGGACCACCTTTCCATAATCAAGTTTAGCTTGGATGTTGCTTACACCTGGTATCACCATATTTATGGGCAATAGGGAAATGAAAACGATAAAACCTTAATTTTTTGTAAAAGGTTCAGGATTGAGTTATCAATTAAAGTTTTTGTTTTGGAGATAGTATATAACTAGGCACGAAGTCAGAGTGGTTGCAAAAGTTGGCTGATTTAAAACAAGAAAACCATTTTTATCTTTCTCAAAATCAGCCAATCAGGATGAAAAAGGTAAAATCAGCTATTGAGGTGGGGGACGGGAATGGATGTAGACAAGAGTATGGCAAGTTTCTCTGTTATTTATGAATTCTGATTCAGTTCTACGTAGGTGCAAGAAATATACGTATTACTATTTACTATATCAAGGACCATATGACCTCGTCATTACATTGACAAACTGATTTTAGTTTCTGGTTTCATTTTATGACATACATGGTTTTTGGTGGCTGAGGGAATATCATTTTGTTTTGAATTTTGCATTATTCTCTCAAACTATTTTTCACTGCTGCTTTGTGCCCCAAAATTATAGATTATCCAACGTGAAAAATTGGGTGTTTTAACATGCTTATTCTGATAGACAGGTAGATTGCATCTGAAGGGGGGAATAATCTTCCAGAAGAGAATCACGCACCGAAACTATTCAGTTCCTGCAAAGAGGGCTACAATTTTACAGGCTGTAGCAGTTCCAGTTGCTCCTTCTTCAGCAGATAGTGCTGAGTATAGAAAACAGTTATCAGAAAGCTATGGATTCAAGCAAATTGGAGAACCTCTTCCTGAAGATGTTAGGTTAAAAGATATTGTTGAGTCTCTTCCAAAAGAGGTACTTCTTTTATTGCATTGTTTGTGTCTCATATCACCCTTCGGTGTAGATGAGACAGTTATGTGTTTTTTTGTTAGAATATTTGTTCTGCTCTAGTTCATGTTTGTAATTGCTTACATAGCTTCGGTTAAGGGAGATGGGAATTTAATGATGCTCCGTGTTTTAGGACATCTCTCCCCCCTTCTGCTGATAGTTACTAGTCTAATATGCCTTTAAGGATTATTTTTTTTCACCGTCTTCAAACCATCCACGTGAAGATGGAAATGAAAAAAGTAGTGGCAGTGACGACTTACGAGTTACGACTCATTTTATCTCATTCTTATTTTTAAGGTGTTTGAGATTGATGATGTGAAATCTTGGAGATCTGTTTTAGTATCTGTAACTTCCTACACCTTAGGCCTTGTTATGATTGCAAAAGCTCCGTGGTATCTACTCCCTTTGGCTTGGGCCTGGACAGGGACTGCAGTGACAGGGGTCAGTCTTATTTTTTATTTGGCTGATGCGCTCTCTCTCTCGTTGATCTTTGCTACCTAGTCCACTGATATTGTTTTCCCCTCTTTCCTCCTTAAGTTCTTTGTTATAGGTCATGACTGTGCTCACAAATCATTTTCAAGGAACAAGTTAGTGGAAGACATTGTGGGTACTTTGGCCTTCCTGCCTTTAATATACCCATATGAGCCTTGGCGGTTTAAGCACGACCAGCATCATGCAAAGACAAACATGTATGTATAACAACTAGTCAACTACTATTTATTTTCGTTTTCTATTTAAATTTCTATTTCAGTACTATCTTCCTACATATTTAAATATTTTGTTATCCTATAATATGAAGAAATGCTATACGATAACAAAATATAGCATTGTAAAAGCCTTGATAATATGGAGCA
Organism: Gynostemma pentaphyllum; assembly: GCA_028015215.1. Taxonomy (NCBI): domain Eukaryota; kingdom Viridiplantae; phylum Streptophyta; class Magnoliopsida; order Cucurbitales; family Cucurbitaceae; genus Gynostemma; species Gynostemma pentaphyllum. Next base: position 15,737,435 of record CM051351.1, on the reverse strand, counting down.
GAAGAAAATGAATGGATATTAATATGCCATAATACAAACTCCTTAGCTTGATAGTGCTAGATCTATATACATGACTTCTAATTCCTGGGGATGCAAAACATAGTAGGTGGCAAACAATCTATCTTATTTACTTGATGCAGTCATGCATGCAATTATGCTTGTCCTTTGCACTGCAAATTAGTATAGTTTCCCTATATGTATTGCATTTCCCTTAAATTAAAATATTGTATCTGTTGATTGAACATTAAAACTAAATGTATGGCTAGATAAATAGGAATGTCGACTTTGGGGTAGCTTTTATTTTATTTTTAGGAGTCGAACTCATGCTTGGCTTCCTACATCTCAAAGATATCTGCCTTTCTTCTTTTCTATAATCTGAAGCTCTACTGCTATTTATATGCAAATAGGTTGAATGAAGATACAGCTTGGCATCCTATACACAAGGAAGAATTTGATTCAAAACCTCTTATGCGTAAGGCAATTACATATGGATATGGTCCATTTCGACCATGGATGTCTATAGCTCATTGGTAAGTTACCCTGGACAAGAAAAATTTCCTCAGGATTATCATTTGTTGATTACTGCATGAATAATTTGACTTTGTATCAAGGTGTCTTATATGTAACCTGAACCACCCCCCGAAACACACACAATTAATATGCAACAATTTTCATGGGTATAAATAAATGCTAATAAACCTATAATAGGTTGTTGTGGCACTTCGATTTGAAAAAATTCAGACCAAATGAAGTGAAAAGAGTGAAGATCAGCCTAGCTTGTGTTTTTGCATTCATGTTTGTTGGATGGCCCTTGATCATCTACAAGGCAGGGATTATTGGATGGGTCAAGTTCTGGTTAATGCCGTGGTTGGGCTACCACTTTTGGGTAATTGATTTGCTCTTCTCTCTTGAATCCTCTGATTTCCAGTATTTTCTATTTAATTAATGATCTGCATTGAATAGTCCCATGTCGCTGAACTCCACAGTGTAGCATTGGTTTTGTAGTTTACGAACATAACAAGTGTTATAAATGACACTGATATATGATAATGAAGAATGCTTAAGAACATGCTTCTGAGATGAGGAAACCATTATCTGATGGCAATTCTTCTTCTATTGATTCATGGGTTATCTTAGTTTAGGGCCAGTTAATTACCACACCAACCTATATCTGCTGATGCAGAAATCTGTTAAATTGGAATTATGGTTTTGTTCAGTGGATGAATAAAATGAGTTACTTGAAGTTCCTAGTAGAGTCTATTTCTTTTTTCTTTGCTAGATTCTCTTGTCAGCAGAGTTTTGTAAAGATGGTGTTTGAATTTTTTTTGGGTTTTTTGGGAGTGCAACAAAGAACTTTTAAAGACAAATTTGCAGAATTTGTTTCATCTTGTAACGGGGTTGCATTCTTTCCTGCCTTTTGGGATTGTACATGACAGGTTCCACTTGTGTGCCTTTATTATCATTCTTTTATAGTTAGCATTTGCTCAGCTAGTTTTATATCCAAGGCTATCTTGTCCACGTTCTTCATAAAGTAAGACATCTTTTTGTTCTCCTTTTCTAATAAAAGTTCTAATTCCTATAAAAAGAAGAGTATTGTGACATGGACCGAACTATATTAATACGGAAATAGAACAACAAGATAACTACTAAGCATTCGAGAGGCTTAGATCTCTCCCTCACAATAGTCTAAAGACTACAATTCTCATAATATTCGATACCCTAACCCTCTCACAATCCCTCTATTCATAACCACACTTCCTAACCAACTCTCATACTAATTACTAATATACCCTTGGCCCATTCCTAACATATTGATCATGGATGATGTATATTTCAACTACTGCTTACGTACTTGTATATCAAAGAGTTAAGTTCCGTTTTCTTGCGTAGATGAGCACTTTCACCATGGTCCATCACACAGCTCCTCATATACCGTTTAAATCTTCAGAAGAGTGGAATGCAGCTCAGGCACAGCTCAATGGAACAGTTCACTGTGCTTACCCTCAATGGTACTAAATAATTTATTTTAATTCTTTTTCCCTCCTCTCGTTCACTACTTTCCTTGTTTGTTGCTTAGATTAATATTGTGGACGAGTACTTTCATTTTATTTTTTCAGAACTAACCTGTTGGAAATCTTGGAGTGTGAGATATCAGAGCTAATAAGCTCTTCCCTGAGCAACAGTGGTTTATATTTATTTATTTGCCTTCTTAAAGTGCCTTTTGACCCACCTGTGCTTGCCAGCAGCATACTTGGTCTTTTTTTGAGCAGCATCAAATTTATTTTATTCCACAATTTATTTTGTCTATTGAAGTTGGATATTGTTGCACGAATACGAACACGATTGTGCTACTGCTAACCATGATAACTTCTCATAGTTTTCCTACCAATATATCCTAAAAATTCAACAAAAGAGCCTTATGCCGTTGAAGATCTGGCAGAAAATTGCTAGTTACTTGATACAAAATTAATTTTAGTAATACCCTTCATATTGACTAAACTGCTAATATCTCGTCTCTTCTTTTGCACAGGATCGAGGTTCTATGCCATGACATCAATGTTCATATTCCCCACCATGTTTCTCCAAGGATACCTAGTTACAACTTACGGGCAGCCCATAAGTCTATTCAAGAAAATTGGGGAAAGGTATGGCGGATAAACTAAAATGCCTGTATGCAAATGTTTTGCTTTTCTCCATTGACATTTTGTTTCAGTTCTTGAAAAGCTTATGTGCCCCATATGGGCAATGATGCTAAGGATCTAATTCTTTTCTTCTATGTTTGTTTTTCCTTGTAATGCACTCTATAGCATCTGAATGAGGCGACATGGAATTGGCGTTTAATGAAGACAATCTTGACAATGTGCCATGTCTACAGTAAAGAGCAAAACTACATTGCTTTTGATTTACTCAATCCTGAAGATTCTTATCCCATTACATTCCTTAGGAAAGTTATGCCTGATGTTGCTTGATTTATCTTTTCTTTTCTTAAAGTACACTGAGACACTGCCTTTGACTTAATATTCTATTCTTCCATTTTTCCAGTTTAAAAAAGAAGCAACCTTCTTTGCTTTCTCTTTACATTTCTTTTCCCCACAAAGTTTGAGGCATTAATGAAAGGAAACTTGGTAGCCAGCCAATCCGTTCTGTTTCATCAGGAGTTGCTTTTTGTGTCGGATCAGGCAATTGCATTGCTGCATTTTAGTTATCTATAGGAAAATCTTTTCAATGTAAGAGAAAACAATATTCAAGGAGTTTAAAACATACCCTTTTTCCTTTTTACAAGTTGTGATTTAAAGAAAAAGACACCTTTGATGTTTTCTATTGCCACTAGTATAAAAAATCATTCTCTTTTTCAAAAGCTTTTAAAACAAATAAAAAATACTGCTGTATCCATTAAAATGAGCTTAAAAAGGTTGAAACAGAATCATGACAGAAAATGAAGTTTAGAAGGTGTTTGGTATGATAAGCTTGTTTTTTAACCTCTAAAGTTCAACTAAAGCCTCAGTAGATGAAGGGGAGTCAGTGGGATTGCATTCAAAGAATAATGGTTTTGGTTAACCAAAAAAAGAGATCATGTGATTTGAAACAGAGAAATGTTATATACTTAATTACTCTTTTGCCATTGAAATGTGCCATAGTAGTTACAATACAAGGCAACTGCTCACATGATAACAAGCATCTATCAATCTTGTCTGCATTATTTGGAATCTATTTCCAACACCAAATCCATGCAGACAGCGAGACCTTTTCTTGTTCATATCTTAGTGATAAAATCAGGACTGGTTTTTTAAATAATGTTTTTTTAAACCTACTGTTTAAATATATATTTTAATGGTCATAACTTCATTAGCTCCTTTTTCTCTTTATTTATGTAAATACATTATAGATTTGAATTTTATATACTGAGTGACATTTTCCCTCATGTTATAAAAACAAAATATACACCGACACACTGAAAATGTTGTGTTTGTTTTCATTTTGTATGAACATGAACTATCAAATGAGAAATTTTGATTCAGTTAAATTGTTTTCTGTGTCAAAAAATAAAAGGGAAATTTGCCAAGACTCGAAATATTTGGAAATTACATTCATCAAAGCTTGAAAGGGAAAGGGGAAAAAAATCAAATAGCTCAACAGGAAGATGAGATCCACAATCGACTTGCAGAGGTGGAAAAAATTAGAAATACATTTCTTTCACTGTAAGAACAGAGGAACCGTCTGCTTCAAATCTTCTCTTAATAGAAACTTTCTTCCTTTACTGTAACAACGGGCGATATGCTATATACACTCTCATATTTCTTCAACTACCTTAAGTTTTCTAACCATCAACTGGAACTCCCTATCTTGCAAATCTAAGAGCCAAAAAGAAAACAAATATATTAACTGAATTATATTATTGGGGCAGGTGGTGTCTCCCATATGTCAAAGACATTTTCCTCACTGTGAAGTGTGAAAAGGCGATCCCCACCAATCGAAAAGTCACAGATCGAGCCACCGAAGCTTCGACGGAGCCTGGATGTTAGAACACAGTCAGGTCCACAGAACACTGATATAGAGTCATTCATGGATGAAAAGAGCTGTCCCTCATGTAAGGCTAATTTGGGGTAACAAGGCTCTTCTGGCATCTTTCCCTTCATTAGTCTACTTCTTGAGCTCCACCTGATACTCCCACCACTGCTGCTTCTCAAATCCAAGAACCCCAAATCTTCATATTCATTCACTACACAAATTGAACTATTCTCTTCCATTGCTATTGCATCTCTCACTCTTTTCTCATCTACAGTCAAAGGAGCTCCAACATCAGACCAAGACCAAACCATTTTCTTTTCCCTAAAATCCAAGAGACTAATATAACAATTATCCTTTCTAGGAAACAAAGTTGCAACTAACAAGCAATTTGTTCCATTTAACCATTGAAGCTTGTCAGCATCCCCAAGAGACCAACCAGAAGGCTCATAGAAAAAATCAGTTTGTTTCCCAGTAATTTGGTCCCAAACACCAATCCCATACTCATTACTTCTACCTTTACAACTTGAAAAAATCTTATAATCTGAACTAAAACTCAAAGCTCCAGAAGTGCAGCTTTTTACCTGATTCTCATGAATGACTTGAAACTTATGCCTTAGCTCTCCTGTTGACTTGCTAAACAATCCCATTCCGCCATCTCCACGGCCCAACCTTTCACAAACACTGATCATGATATTTTCTGAATCAACCCAACCAACATCATTTACTCTTTGATAATCAAGATTAATGGGTGGATGTTCATCGAGCATCCAATCATAAACATGAACTACACAACCATGAGCGACACAGCAGCCGCCATCCGGGCCGGCTCGAATGGCGGTTCCATCTCCTGGTGCTTGGCCTGTTACAGAATGAGAAAGCCTCAATCTATTACCATCAAAATGACCCCATTTGGCTGAGCGAATATGGTCTTGAAGGCCGTAAAAAAGGGCCTCTCGATAGAGGAGTTTTTCGGGTAAATTCGCTGGCACGTAAAGCTCTCCTGTACGGAGAAGATCAAGGAACACGGCAAAGCAATCTGGGTTCCGATCAATGAAGAATTCATTACAATCATGGGATTGTAAATTCCAATTTTCGTCAAACAATGCCCCAAACATAGAATCCCGACCAGCATTTGCGAGAGTTGTGGCTGTCGTATCGAAGATTCTGCCCCCAACATTGAATCTCACCTTATCTTTCTGTTTTCCCATGATTGAATTATCTTAAAATGGGGAAACCCAGATGGAGTTTTGCAAAATTGGAATTTTTTTTTTTCTTTTGCTATCCCTTAATATAATTGAATTCTCGGGATATTGACAAGAGAGAAAGAGTCTGTTTCAGAAATAAAACAGAGGGTTAAAACCTCCTAAAAAGTGGGAAGAAAAGCGAGGTAAAGTATGGATGGAAGAAGAGCTAGAATTAGAAGAGAAAGGAAAGACCAAGTTAGAGATAATCAAACATGAACACAAACCGAAAGAAGGAAGTAAAAAGGAACAAGAAGAAGCTTCAAAACAGAGGAAACAATGGGTGAAAATGAATGGATCTTTCTTCGGATTTTTTTCTTTCTTTGATGAGAAAAAAGGAAAAACTATGATCTGGGTATTGAAGAGAGGAAGAAACGGGAGATGGGTTTTTAAATTTATTGGATTTGGTGAGACGAATTAAACACTTTTGAGCGCTTGGATTTCAAAAAGTTGACTCGATCTCTCTCTCTAAACTTCATATGGTCTGGTGTTTGGTCTAAAATAAAATAAAAACAGTGTTATTGTGGGGTTCATCTGTTTTTATGTATCTTTAATTTTACATCGTTAGATCAATCATCTGATCAGGATGATCATGGAGGCTTTCTAACAGTGGGCTCATGAAAAAATCGACACATTTCAATAATTTTTCACAATTCATTCAATTAATAAAGTCAGCTCTTAGAAACCTTCATCCAAGCGTGTCTTATGGTTTTTTTCTTTTTGTATCCATGGTGTTCGGATCGGACTAGTTTATGCGTATCTCGATTACTTTAAGGATCTCCCATGAAAAATGTTAAATTGCATCTCACCCCTTCCAATCATTATATTTATACCATATTTGTCAGGTGCGACTCCACATTTCAATTTTTTTTAGATTTTATATGCAATATCGATATCTGAAAAACAATTGGAAAAGGTTTATAAGAGCTTTAGTTTATAGATATTGATCAAAGAATATCTTATCATATTTAGGGATGGAAAAATTCTCCACGTGTTAGGGGCCCAGGGCCCCTATAGGGGCGGGGAATCCCCATTTTATAGGGTTAGGGTTAGGGTGAGAAATCCCCCCCCCCCCCCCCGATTTGTTATAGGGTAAGGGTATGGGAATACATCCCCGTCCCAGACCCCGACCCCGAACCTGATTTTTAAAGAATATTTTATATATTTTGTTTACTTTTATCTTTATTTATTGAAAAATATATGTGAAATATGATTATATTAACTAATACAATATAAAATGGTTAGTATTATGTTTTCTTTTTTACTTAAAAATGTATATTTTAAATGTATATTTCATTTTTATATTTCATTTTTAAATAAGAATTAAAATGTAAAACAAGGAATTTCCCACGCGGGGAACCCGATCCCCTAATGGGGAATCCCCGAACCCGACCCCGATTTTTTGATTAGGGGATAGGGTAGGGTATGGGGATTAAAAATCCCCGCGGGTTAGGGGATGGAAAGTGCATCCCCGACCCCGCCCCGTCCCATTGCCATCCCTAATCATATCGAGCTCATTTAAAATAATCACAAAAAGAACTATATGGGATGCATTTTTTATATTATAAGTTTATAAATATTAATTGATTTGCGTAGCTCGATTACTTTAGTGCTGTCTCATTTGGCTGTAGATATAAATGTCTTCCCATCTTATTTATAAGATAATATTTAAAATAATATAAATCTTAACTCAAGTAAACTAATAAATTAATCACCCATAAAATAACCAAAAGTAAATTCATTAATTTTTAATTTTAATATTCATTCCCTATCCATTCTAACCAATAATTTGAATCATTTTGTCAATAAAAATAATGTTTATGAAAATGGTTGTGGTAAAGGACGGGTAAAAACTAACCCTTTTTTTTTTCTTAATGACAAATTATCCAAACTAGATTTTTAAACTTCCATATTATATACTGACAATAAATACTGTAAATACTATAACCTTCCAAATTATAACAGTTGAAGGAAGTGATGTGCAAATTGTTTGATATTTTTCAATCAATTTTTTTTAGGAAATATCTTTAATTATTATTTTTTAAATATGCTTAAATAATAAGGATTTCTTTTTTGAATGTCTTTACATTTAAAAGTTACTATTTTTGGCTCATATATTATTGTTTAAGGGTCACTAATCTTTGTATTTCTATCATGAATCTTTCAATTGATTATAATTCAAAGCTTCCATCAATCTATCAAATAAGGTAGTGATTATGATGTGTAAACCATTTTTTAATCTAAATGGACGTGCATTATCTTATGCTTTTTAGTCACACAACTTTGAATTAGGGGATGATGCTCAACCAAAATTTTGCTTTTTTGATATTTTGTCTTAAAAAATAGTTTTACATAAAAGATAAAATAAAATATTGACCACACGAGAAGAAAAAATACAGACAATTAATCTTTTAACAATCATTCATAACATTACAAATTTATCCATTGTTATATGGTTTATATTAATCAATCTTGACCGATTTGACAATATGTTATGTTAGATTTTGATCAAGCTCAATTAGTCGTATAAATTAAAAGAGAAAATAATTAATTTCAGTCAATTTTAGTATGTACAAAATATTATAAATTAGTACTTTTACATTTAGGTGATATGAAAAATTATATATAGAGAAAAAAATAGGTTGATGGTAAATCTAGCAATATTTTCTGTTATAAATATAGTAAATTTTAATCAGGTCAATAGTGATTAATATTAAATTATATATTTTTACAATAAGCCCATTGATTCACGCAATAATCAACATTAATCACTAAGTAATACAATAAAAATTATTATATTTACAAATAGTTTTACAAAAATTATCTCAAACAGCATATTTTTACCTATTAATTATTGAAATGTCATAATTTTTTATAAATTACAGAGTCAAAACTCTACTATAAATTGTAGATATGTTTTTTTTAGGAAAATACTTGCCTCCTCATAAATCAGGAGGATCTTCTTCTCATCTCTATTCCTATTGGTTAAAAATTATTAAAATATAATTAATATATATATATATATATATTTATTAATTATATGGGGCCCACCATTTTACTTTCAACCAATAGAAAGTGAATATAGGAGGAGATCCGAGGCAAGTATTCTCCTTTTTTTTAATAGATATTACATCAAATTAGGGAAGAGAAGACTCAAACCTTCAAGATCATGAGAAGAAAATATATGTCTAACCAATTGAGTTATGTTGATGTTGGCGGCTATATTCTTTTATTGAAAATACACCAATTTTTCATAAAATTTTTCTTCAATTGTCTAATTTTATTATAAAATAAAATGATTCCGACCACAACGGCGGGAATCACGACAGGAGGACGGCAAGTTATTTATGATTATGAAACGAGTTTGGTCGCCATGCCACCGTGTAATCACCGTTCGTCACCTTAAGTACTATTTAATAATTTTTTATAATTTATTTATATAAAATTGGTAAAAGAATATTTTTATAAAAAAATATTAGTAAGTGCATTTGAATATTAGTTTTAATCACAATCATAATCATAATCATAATCATAATCATAATCATAATCATATATAAAACAAAATCTAAATAATTAAAAATAAGGGGCATTTTCAAATATGTTAGAAATTTTTATAATATTTACAAATTTGTTAGGAAAAAAAAAATATTTACAAAAATGTTAGAATTTTAAAAATTCTGAGTATATCAGTCAATAACTATTAGTATATCAGTGAACTTTTAGTATATCAATGGTAGTTTATCAGTCGATCATTAATATTCTATTATTGATATACTATTATATATCACTGATATACTATTAATTATTGACTGATATACTATTAATTATTGACTGATATACTCGACTTTTGAAATTATAACATTTTTGTAAATATTTTTTTTTCTAACATTTTTGTAAATATTTCACTCAATTATAACATTCCTGAAAATTTCCCTAAAAATAATCATTTTATAATTTTATAAGGGGAAAAACGGGAAAGGCATCAATAATTTTGGTGAAATGAAAAATATTTCATGCCCCAACTAAACCCAAACACCGACTCTTATTATACTGAAAAAGCACAAATTCTAATCAATTTTTAATGCTTAAAACGAATTTTTTAAGGTGTCTTTTAAAGTAGTAAACCAATTCAAACTTTTTTTAAATATGTTAAGATGGTTTAATTAAAATTTATATCCTCATTGGTGAAATGATCTTCAACCCTTCATTCCAATACGAAAATTCACAATTAAGCAACTATAAAAAAATATAATTAAAATAAATCTGTAATTTTTATTAGATAAATTCCAGTAGATGAAACTTTTCTTAATAAGTAAATTAAAAATAACAAATATTTTGAAATATTTCAAGTTATCTACCTTATGGATATACTTTAGAGTTATTGCAAAAGAAGCAATCTATTCCTTCATTAATAGGTAGCTTTATTAATTAGAAGCTTTCTTGAACTCAAAGTGATTGTAAAGATGTGACTTCAACACTTCACCCTTTCTATTATCATTATTATAAAAAAAAATCTTTCTTTTGTAGGCCACATTAGCACACATCAATTGACTAAGTAAATACTCTCCTTTCTTTTTGCAAATAATTTTCCACTTGGCTTACCAAAAAACAAAGAACAAAACTATTGATGAACTTTTTATTGATTCAAATTGTGGATATATTTGAAGTATCATCAAAGAAAAAATAATTGAATTGACTTATTCTTTGTTCCCATCATATTACAGTTAAATTGTCATAACATATTAAATTTTAAATTTTCGTGTAGTTGAATTTCAAATTTTTATGTCAAATTTCAATTCAATTCTTTTGATTCAATAATTCAATTACTTAGTTGTTGTGGACTACTCTCAATTTATGTGTTGTGATTGTTTAGGTTATTGTTCATATAATTTACCTGACTATATATATTTGCTTACTTTACTATCACTAATATATCTTTTTTCTTAATATATACTAGAGACGAGGTGAGCTTCGATATAGAATTTAACTCTTTCTTTAAAATTTTAGAGCTTTAAAAAAAATATTTCTGAATGATTTTGGTGATTTAATGTTTTAGTAAATATTTTGACTTTCTTTTAACATTTGATTGTTTTATTTTCTTTTTATTAATTTAAAATATAGTTATATGGTCTTTAAAATTTGTCCCACTAATTCAATATTTAATGAACTCTCTCGATATTTAAAAAAATAAAAATTCTATGCTATATGACATTTCATGTCCCTTCCACACCTACTACCCCTCCATCTCTTTCATCTCTTTGAAATAAAAGAATAAAAGGAAAAAAATATATATTATTGAGACAAACCAACCCTCTAAAACTAATTCGGATTCGGATTTAGTGTTCGTTTAGAATAAATTTTAGAAGTGTTTAAAAATATTTTTGAATAAAAAGAGTATTTTTATAATAATTAAAAACACTTTTAAAAACTATCTTAAACAGACTCTTAAGCCAATATCTTAATAACAATAAAGACCAGATTATCCTAATTTATAAACTAATAATCTTCCAAACTTCTAAACATCTTATATTGATATAGATTTCATATCTATAACACTATCTTTATGGGCGTATTGGATGGAGCAAATTTCATATGAGAGGTGACATGGGGGAAGTCTTGGTCACTGCGCGTTTCTACCTTGGCTTCTACTTCGAATCATAGAAGCTAACTTAGACTTCAATCATTTTCCCTTTCGTTGGCTTTGATTTCAATTGGTTTTGATGATTTTCATTTTAATACATTTTATAAATTCATTTCTTGAAGGGTCAAGGTCATATCCTTCCTAAATTTATTTATCAAAATTATTCTTCTATTGAAAATTTGATTCTTGATAGAATGTCTTAAAAAAATAAAGAAAAACTTTTATAATATATAAATAAAGATGTATTTGTTAATTAGTTATGGGATTTAAAAAGTGAAAATAAACCTAGGATATGATTTGATGGGACAGTTCTATATAGAATGATGATTTTGAATTAGTTAAAGGTAGGGTTTGCATGGTTCGGTTTGGTCGGTCTTGTCATCAAACCCAAGCCAATTCGAACACATTAGTTATACCAAAATACACATGATCAAACCGGCTTGAACTGAACCGTTTTGAATCATTAATCTTACTGGGAGAAATTCAGAACCAATGCAGAGAGGGAAGCTTATCAGCAGAAACCATAAGAAAATTGAGAAAGAAGAGAAACCAAGTAGAAAATTTGGGAAACTAATGGTTGTGGACAGAAAATTAGGATAGGTTTGGGTTACGTGGGTAAGTCAGGCCCATAAGGAAGTGAAATTGATATGGACGTGGCAATTGCCAAGGCTAGCCAGATGGGCTTATCTGAGCCCATCATTATTTACCTGGGTTCAAAAAGAAATAGCCCATCTCCAGTTACAATAGTTTATTGTTATTATTGTAACTCTGAATTTAATGTATTATTTTTTTTTACCCCAAGATCAAACTATATATAATTATGATGATGTTTAAATTTAAAATTTTCTAGTTATTTACTTAAATGACAAATTGCATACTCATTTAAACTTGTTATCGTGGTATGATTTGATGCGAATGTGAAAATTCTGAATACTTCCCCATTTTATAAAAGAATAAATGGTTTTTTTTTAAGTATAGTTATGTATGAAGAGAGGATATTCAAACCTATAAAAAAGTGACAGGGGACACTGATACATAACCAGTTTAGTTATACTCAATCAATAAGAATTTGATCAATACTCCCTTCTACGAAATTGAAGGTCTGAATCTCCGCTTTTTCGATTTGATATAATATTTAAAGGGAAAAAATATATAATCTTGAAGCTTTTAATAATAACTAAAAGGGGAGTCACAATCCACATGTATACTGTATGAATAAATAAGGTCATAATTAGAGAAATAGACCATAAAGTGAGGGGGAATGAACATTATTATGGGAATAGTGATTAATATTGAGAAAAAAAGATTACATTTACTTAGAGATTTAGGAATGTTTCCAATAATGAAAAAGCGATTCTGTCGGTTGAGTTATTTTCACTCATCACTCCTCACCCTTCAATTAATACCCATCATTAATATCCCTCTCTTTTACTAAAGTTGCATGGCCCAATTTTAGATCAAAGAAAGATAGGCTACGAAATCGAATGATTTTGCTAATTAACTTTAGTGATAATTGTAAATTGGTTTACTTATTTTTGTAAATCTTGTGTATTTTTATAAATTAAAAGTTAATTTTTAATATAATTGATATAACAACACTGATCGAATATATCATGTGTATTACCCATTAAAATTAGGCCAAAATATAAATAACACATTTGTAATTTTGATCAAATGTAAACACACCTCCCACCGTTTAAAACAATGAATATTTATATCTCATAGTTTTAAAATTATGTAATTTGACTCTTTCTTACAAATGTTATCAATTCTTTTAGTCATAATTTATTCGTTTAAACTTCGATTTGGATGATTCAAGATGTTCTGAAATTCTTATTTCAAAATCTACGTAATAATCACTTTAAAATTTCTAAATCATCGGCAAATAAAATGAATATTACGTACATCTTGATAAACTTCTTTTTAAAAAAGGTATTATCAAATGTATATTTATCTAAATTAATCAAATATGTTACCAACTAGAAATAACTCGATGATTAAAGGTATATACTTTCATTCTTAAGAGAGTGGTTCAATTCCCACCCAACATTATTAATGGATACGAGAGTGATTATATTTTTTATGGTAGAAATAATTTTCGAATTCTATTATAGGAATGGATTTTTGATACACATTAATCAATCTACTTTACCCAATAGTAATTTGTTGAAAGTAAATGGGTGGAGTGATTTGAAGTTGAAGTTGAATTTTAATTAGTTTGTATGATAATCATATCATAATATGGATTATGCTAGCTGTCTTAGAGTGATAAAACAAACATAACACTACTTTCTAATCATTTTACTTTTTATTGGTTGATGGAAATGACAATTAAAAAATAAATAAACAAAAGGCAATGGGGGGAGAAAGAATCATGGGATAAAAGTCACCCCAACTAATGAAGATTTCACATTGGCCATTGCTCTTGTACCTCAAAAATAAGTCTTGTTTATTTATTTATTTAGCATTCTACTTTCTTTCTTTTTTTCTTTTAATTTTTCTTAGTACAATTAAGATTGAGATTAGGGGTCCAAACTCTCTTTCTTTAAAAGTAAACCTTTTCAATTAGTGGTGTAGTCAGCTCTTTTTTATTTTTTAAATAGAAGAAAAATATGTACTATTGTACTGTTTGGGTATGGTTTAAGAAAAATAGCATTCTTACTTTCCTAAAAGTATTAAAAAAAGGGTTGATTAATTTTTTGATTTAGGGGACCCAGTCTTGAAAGATTTTTCTTGGAGATTTTTTTAAATAATGTAAAGTAAAAGATTTTTTCGTGATTGCTTTTTTACTATTTTTAAAGATGAATTTGATTTACATGAGGATTAGTAAGATTTAGTGGTCATTTGCAAAAGAAATAAGATTTAGTGACTGATTTTTAATAATACCAAATAAATGTCAATATTGAGTAAAAGTAAAAAAGGAAAATTTTAATGGGTAATTTTTAAAAATATTTTGTAAAATATAGTAGTTTTTAACATCATGATATTTCACAAGTTTTCTACCCATCATAATAAATCACTAATTGATATTTTAAAAAACTTTTATATTATATGTTACAATTGAAAAGTTCACTTTTCAAAATATAAAATATAAAAGAAACAAGAAACTAATATTATTTTAAGGGGAAAAAAAATCAAACTAAAAATGTAATTGAAATTTTCCACTCATTATATGTTTTGTCCTTTTCCTATCGATATGTAATAAAAAAATATCAATAATAATCTAGTAGCATAATTTTTAATTTAAAATATTTATTATTTAAAAAAAATATGAGTTCGAATATCTTCAATTTAATTATATTAGAATAATAAGAATATTATTAATAATAAAAGTCCATTATTTAGACCAGGTATAAGAGCATATGAAAAATGTAGCTGAACTTAGGTAAGGAAATAACAATCTTTGAAATAAAATGACATAATAAAAGTCCGTTATTTCGGTTTAACTTTTTATAGGAAAACCGAAACGAGGCTGGTCTTTCAAGTATACCATTTAGTCAAAATAAACACAACTTCCTCCACCAACGTTTTTAACTAATCCATTGAAATTTCTTTCCATGAAAAGCAATCATACCTTTAAAAAAAAAAAAAATTAAAACTTAAGATTTTTTTAAGTGGAATTCAGAGCTTTACATTGATTATTCTTGAGTGGAGTTTCTAATTTTTTATTTTATTTTAAAAGAACTCTATATTAACGACGAGTAGTTTAATCTCAATTACATAATATATTAACGGAAGCAATTAATCAAAATTCTCTAAATTTATATCAATAAAATATAATTCATGTTTAAATTTATTCAATAATTTAGTTAATTATGAAATATATAAACTTAGCATGACAAATGAATGATTATTCAAGAGATTCCATCAATTGCTTCACCCTCACAAAAATAGTAGCATATCTTTTGTTCTAATTCAACAGTTTATCTCAAAATACAGGTAAAAATCTATCCATCAATTTAGTTATGGAAAAATCCACCTACAAAACTAGTTGAAATCTTGTTAAATGTGACAAAAAAAAAATAGTTCAAATAAAAGTAAATAGAAATTAAATGTCCAAAAGATATAGTGCAAAGACCCTCCCTTCAAAGAGGTGAAAGTTTATAGTACATTCCTCCTCATATTCATAGTAAAAATTATGTGAAAGTGATTTAAAACGATAGACCCCATTATTTATTTATTTTTATTATTATTATTAAATACACGTGTCAAATCAATAATAGGATTATGGTTTTTTTTTTTAATGGATATCAAAATTTCCCCCTTTATTAGATAAATTTTCAGAACTACAGATGCTAAGTAATAAAACCTTTGACCTTCAACACAATGTAGAATTTAATTTGTTCTGTAGTAAAACATGGGAAAATGATGATAATTGCCAAAAAAAAAAAAAAAACTTCATTGGGAAACCTGTTTTTTCCCCTTTCTATGTTTATGATGAAAGTAAGATTACTTTGAAAACAAACTTTAGCCCCATAAAGAGTAGTGAAAAAAAAAACTTTTACTCCATAAAGCCAAGTGAAAAAAAAAAGTCCAGTTTCATATGCTGGGCTTGAATTCTCCTACTCTAATTACCTTCATAAAAGAAAAGTCTAAGTGGGAATATTTGAGATGGCTCTTTCCACACTCAAAGTCGTACACTTCAAAAAAGTTTTTTATTTGGGGGAAATTCTGCAATGAGTTAGGTTAGTGCTATTAAATTATGATTAATAACACATTACCTAGTTATATTTTCATGTATTTTGTTTAGTGCAGTAGTTGGAGTCTTGAGGATGACAATGTCACTTTTTTCATACCCCAACTATGAAAAGGTACTTTTGTTCTACTTCAAGTCAAGGGGAAGATTTTTATTTCAAAAAAAACTCATATAAATTTCTCTTATAGTTTTAAAGATTTCAACTTAAATGTTACAGTTGGATAAAAGTTCACAAAACAATCATGTTATTACTTTATTTACACGTCAACAAAATCTCAAATTTACATGTGGATTAATACTACATTATCATCTATTTTTACCAGCGATTATCACATACATTCATAGAAAACAAACACATAAAAAATTTGTTAACCTTTTAATAATGATAGAGACGTTTAATGAATTTTATCAAACAATAAAAATGAAATTGAAAATTTTAGAATTAAAAAGATTAAATTGACACGGAACTCAATAACAAAAAAAACTAAATTAAAACTTCTAAAACTATAACAACAAAATCAAAACATACCCCATACTATGATTTGTTTAAAAAGAAAAAGAAAAAAAACTTTCAATTAAGGTGAAAGTGAAGTGCAAAATTCAATATTAATATTAAAAATCATAAAATAAAAAACTGAAATTTGGATGCTCGGCGCAGAAAGTGCAACAAGAAGCTGAAAGCTATTTCCTTTCCCCCACCCCATTCCATTGTCCAAACTCCAAAGCTCAGATTTTTATATAAAAACAGCTGCTTCCTGCAATTCATCAAATGATGATCAGCACTCATTCATGACTTAAGAATCATTGAATTCCCACCAACAAAGCTCTGATAAATTCACCTACCTAACACTTGTTTTCCATTAAAAATTCACCTCCTCATTTATGAACCCCAACCTCTTCCCTCTTCCTCCCTTCCCCAACTTCCCCTCCTTATTCATTTACACCTCCAAAATATCTCTTTCAATTCTCATGAAAACCTCTTCTTCTGCTGATAAGTAAAAAAAAAAAAAAAACATAACTTGAACTTGAACTTGAACCTTCAATGCTATCAACTTTCTTCACTACCAGACAAGGTAAGCTCACATACCCTTCTTAAACCAGATTTTTTTTATATGGTCCTGAAAAGCCATTGGTCATTTAAATTGGATTATTCAGCTTATTGGGTTGTTTTTGGTTTTCTGGCCATTATAAAGGTTCCTGAGTTTGCTGGGAAAAAAGAAATGGAAAATGGGTTCAAGCTTGGAACTTTATGGTGTTGAAGAATTTAGAAAAGTTGCTTGAGATGGACCCAGGAGAGGACCATTTATGAGATTCCTTGGTGCTTTGGAAGACATAAAGAAAGGGGCTTTGAGTTCTGGTTCAGTTTGTATATTTCAATATTTTTCAGTCTTGGGAGAGTTATTTTTTGAGATGGGTTTTCGTTTGTTTGGTCCCATATTAGTTCTTGCACTGTTCTTCAAACCTTTGGTTTGTCAGCAACCTAATACAGATGGGTATTTTATCTCTGAGTTCTTGAAGAAGGTGGGATTAAAAAATTCTTCTTATGTCTACAATTTTTCTGTTCCTGTTTGTACATGGAAAGGGGTTTTCTGTGACAAAAGTGGAAATGTTATTGAGCTGGTGGCTTCTGGTGTAGGCTTCTCTGGTGTCATTCCAGATAACACAATTGGAAAACTCAGCAAACTTCAAAGTTTGGATCTTAGCAATAACAAAATCACTGGTTTTCCAACAGACTTTTGGAGTTTAGGCTCACTCAAGAGACTTAATCTCTCATCAAACCAGATTTCTGGGCCTCTCTGGGATAGCATATGCAATTTTGGGCTGCTTGAAAGTGTTGACATTTCCATCAATAATTTCTCTGGGAAAATTCCAGAATCTATAAGCTCATTACTCAGTCTCAGAGTCTTGAAATTAGACCATAACAGGTTTGAAGAGAGCATTCCATCAGGAATCCTTAATTGCCAATCTCTGGTTTTTGTGGACCTTTCCTCTAATCAGCTAAATGGGTCCCTTCCTGATGGTTTTGCAACTGCATTTCCTAAGCTTGAAAGCTTGAACCTTGCAGGAAATGAGATTCATGGCAGCGATTCGGATTTTTCTGGGCTCACAGCCATGACTGCTCTTAACTTATCTGGAAACTTGTTTCAGGGTTCAGTTATGGGCTTGTTCAAAGAGCAGATGAAGGTTTTAGACGTGAGCAGAAACCAATTTCAGGGTCACATTTCTCAGGTACAGCTTAATTCTAGTTACAATTTGTCGCATTTGGTGTATCTAGACTTGTCTGAGAACCAACTCAGTGGAGAAATTTTCTACATTTTGGACCGAGTCCGAAATCTTAAGCACCTTAATCTTGCCTTTAACAGATTTAGCAGACAGGAATTCCCGCATGTTCAATTGCTTTTGAGTTTAGAATACTTGAATTTATCCAAAACTAGCCTCATTTATCACATTCCTCCTGAAATCTCGCAACTGAGTTATCTGAATACTCTTGACATCTCTCAGAATCATCTTACAGGCAGAATTCCATTCTTGAATGTCAAGAACCTCCAAAATCTTGATGTTTCGCAAAATAATTTGAGTGGAGAAATCCCTCTATCCCTCTTAGAAAAACTCACATGGATGGACAGATTCAACTTCTCCTACAATAACTTAACCTTTTGTGATTCCAAGATTTCACCCAAAACCCTCCAATCAGCCTTCTTTGGATCATCAAACAGCTGCCCCATTGCTGCAAACCCAAGTCTCTTTATTAGAAAACCCAATAAACACGAGGTATTGAAGCTGGCTCTGGCTGTAACCTTCTCGATGATCTGCTTAGTTCTTGCAGTGCTATTTCTAGCATTCGGTTGCAGAAGGAAACGCAGAACATGGGTGGTAAAGCAGACCTCTTACAAAGAAGAACAAAGTATTTCAGGGCCATTTTCTTTCCAGACTGATTCAACCACATGGGTGGCTGATGTTAAGCAGGCAACATCAGTCTCTGTAGTAATTTTTGAGAAGCCACTGTTGAATATAACCTTTGCAGACCTGTTATCTGCAACTTCAAATTTTGATCGGGGTACCCTGTTGGCGGAAGGAAAGTTTGGCCCCGTTTACAGAGGATTCCTACATGGTGGAATTCACGTGGCTGTGAAAGTTTTGGTCCATGGATCAACATTGACAGAACAAGAAGCTGCGAGAGAGCTTGAGTATCTTGGTCGAATTAAACACCCTAATCTTGTGCCATTAACTGGCTATTGCTTGGCTGGGGATCAAAGAATCGCCATCTATGATTATATGGAGAATGGGACCTTGCAGAATTTGCTCCACGACTTGCCACTGGGTGTTCAAACAACAGAGGACTGGAGTACGGATACATGGGAGGAAGTTGACACTATTGGAATAGAAAATGTTGGTTCTGAAGGTTCCTTAACAACTTGGAGGTTTCGTCACAAAATTGCATTAGGTACTGCCCGAGCACTAGCATTTCTCCACCATGGCTGCTCACCACCAATTATTCATAGAGACGTTAAAGCTAGTAGTGTTTATCTGGATTATAACTTGGAGCCAAGATTATCAGATTTTGGACTGGCTAAGGTTTTTGGTAATGGTTTAAGCGAAGAGATTTCCCGTGGTTCACCTGGCTACACGCCACCAGAGTTCTTACAGCCCGATAATGACTCTGCAACACCAAAAACTGATGTTTATTGCTTCGGGGTTGTCATGTTTGAGCTAGTTACTGGTAAGAAACCAATTGGAGATGACTATCCCGAGGGAAAAGAAACAGATTTGGTGAGTTGGGTAAGAGGACTTGTTAGAAAAAATCAAGGATCAAGAGCCATTGATCCTAAAATTCGTGGTACAGGACCAGATGATGAAATGGAGGAGGCCCTCAAGATTGCATATCTTTGCACAGCCGACCTACCATCAAAACGACCAAGCATGCAGCAAATAGTTGGACTTCTCAAGGACATTGAACCAACAACTTAGTGACAGATAACAAAGAATCACACAATCACCAAAACTGGTTCTTGCTGCTGCAGGGGAGGCATGTACAGTATAATCATCTGCGAAAGATATGTTTTGAATGTTCGATGTATTTCTTCGAGCCTTATGCTCACTTTACAACATCAGAATTTCAAGTCACGGAGATGAGTTTGGTCATGGGGACTAAATATGGAAATTTCAATGCAAATTTTTGTTTATATTAATTTATTTCATGCACCCTCTGAAGCATAATGAGAGTTAGATTGTTTGAGCAGTGAGGTCATGACTCATGACTCGTGAATTTTCATTTTATCATCTTTCATGAGAATGCCAGCTTATATCCTATGTTTCAACCCTTTTTCTGTTATTGTTCTTCAACTACTCTTTTTCTGTATTGGGGAATATGGGTAGTTGATGGACCTTTTGAGTGCCGTAAACTTTATGGAAACCATAGTCACGCTTGGGACCATCACTGAAGCTAAAATCTGTTTTATACTTTTGGCTGTATGTAGGCGACATCTTTTTGCATGTGCTCCCCTCGTAAACACTTACCGTCATAAGTTCGAATCGGAATGACGTTTTTAAAACATGCAGAGTTTAATTATTTTCATTGAAATGAGAACACAAGTACTATGTCTATTAAAAGTAAAGCTTGGAAGAAGAACTTTTAGTATGCACGTCGGTATGATCTCATTTTGGAAAGAGTAGAAATTCCAAAAAAAGTGTTTAGGAATTTGGAAAAATAGGCTTCTGGTAGCTTGATAATTTCTCCACCAATAAAGAAGAATCATATATCATTAGAATCCAAAACAAAACAAAAGGGGAAAAGTAAAAGTAAAATTAACAAATAGATTTGCGTGTGAGAGTTTCAGCCATAGATAGCCATTATTTCAAAGGATCATGCTGGTTCTCTTCTCGCTGACCCTACCAATTTCTGTTTGGCATTTTATCAAACAGCTTAAAGACAAGTTTTTTACAGGAAAAAAAATGTGGACCTCACGCTTCGGTTAACAGGCTAAAGGCCAAGTTTCTGACCCGACAAGACTACGAAGTACGAATGGGCTTTCCTTTCCTTCCATAGAATTTTTAATATATATATATATATATATATATATATATATATATATATATAGTAATTTTTAATTTTTTTTATATAAATATATTATTTTTATTGAATATGTCATAATTCATTCTATCAATGGTTATGACTTGAAATGATTATAGTATAATTATGGGTGAATTTCACTAATAACCAAAAAAATAATGGATATATCAAATATACCGGATGTTTTTATTAAATATCAAAAGTACCCTAAAACCGCCACCGGCCAATTAAATTACATTGTGAAAGGACAAACATGCCCCTGATTTAGTTTCTCCTTAATTTGTGTAAAATTTAAGGAAATTTATAAAATCCCTTAAATTTTACAAAATTAATGGAAAAATCAAATTTAAATAAAAATAAAAACTATAACAAAAATAAAATAAAAAATCTTCAAACTTCTAACTTGTTCTTCAACCTTCTGACTTCTTCTTCATGGAAAAATCGAACGTCTTTCTTGTTCGTTATCCTAAAAAATACAGAGATAACAGTTTATTAATGTGCACTTAAAATTGATATCGGACAAAAATTGATGAAACAGTTTTGAAAACATATGAAAATAGGCTTTCAAAGTAAATATTGAATAAAAATAAACATTTTACTAAAAGTAAACATTTAGTAGAATTGAAAGGTAATTTTTTTTATAAATAGTTTACTGTTAGTAAACATTTATTTAGGAAAATTCGAATGACATTGCTGTTCGTCCTCCTAAAAAATACAGAGATAAAAGTAGCAAAAACGAAAGAGAAAAACAATTGGAGATGAAAAAGAGATCAAAGTTTCTATAGATATGTAAATAGAAAATAAAAATAAATGTTAAACAAAAATAAACAGTTGTAAAAATTCATTCAGATCTGGATAAAAAAATCAAAGATCATCGATCATAAACAAAAATTAAAAAACAATCAGAATCATAAATGAATGAACATATTATCTCTGAATTTGAAAAGAAAACCTGGATTGGTAAAGCATCCATGCGGACCGCCGGTTCCGATCCAAGCTCTCACGCCGGTTTTAGCCAACGGATGTTCATAACTAATATCCATCCGGTCCAACTCATCGCGAACCAATCGACTAGTTTTGAATTCTTCAAAAGCAAGTTCAAGATTCTCATGAATTCTCCTCCTCACGTTCTTCAACCAATCGATCATCTCCTGGACGCTTGCAAAACTAAAAATCGCATCGAGCAGGATTCCGTCCACGATTCACGATCATCGGAGGTTTCAATTGAGACATCAAAGCTCCGGGTGAGAAAATCAGGTAAGGCAAGTACTACTGTGGGACGATTAAGGAGGAGAAGAAGAATATGATGGAAGATATTTTAGGTTAAAGATCTTTTACATTAAATAGGAATTCAAATTGATTTAAATTCAAAATAAAAAATTAAATAAATAAAAAATTTAAATGATTTGCAATTAATAAGATATGGTTATGAGGAGAGATAAAAGGGTAAGATGGTAAAAAATGAAATCAGAAACCACCAGATCACCACCATAAATGGTGTTTTTTGGGTAAAAATGAAATAAAATCATAACAACCGGTAATATTGAAATTGGGTGAATTAATTAGGATACTAGTGATATTAATCTCTATAATTATTCGTTTTAAAAAATTACATATTTATCAATATTTTTTTAGAATTGATAAATTTGTAACCGAATATTTCGTCACCATGAAATTTCCAAAAAAAAAATAATAAATTGTTTGTCAAATGCCACATGCTAGCCGATCTGGGTTTAGATATTTGGATCTTTGGTATTGGGCTCGATGGCCCATTTTGTTCTTCTTTTATTTTGTTCTTCTTCTTTTTAAAATATTTTTAATTATTGTTCCACGATGTATTGAGGAAGAGGTTGGGTGCGGGTGGGGATCGAATATAAATCAGAGGTAATGAAATAAACAGACATTTGTACAATCAAATTAATTGTAAGTTGTCAACAACAAAAAATTACGTGTAAATGTTCGAACTAGTTTGTACGTCATCTTACTAATATTTTACAACACTTTTAGCGTGAGAAAATTTAAAATCTCATAATTACTTCAATATAATTCGTATTTGAAATACTCTGAATGGTTTTAGTAGTTTTCTTCTCTCTATTGTGATAATAATTTCAGAAACAATTTTAGTAAAAATAGCACTACTGTTAATTTTTTCATTCCCACTTTTTTTACCTAACATTCACGTAAACTAAAAATTGAACAGTTTGCTTTGAAGTTGTATTTAAAACATCATTGGAGTGTTCAATTTTCATTTCTTACTATTCTTATTTTTTTGATGAAAATAAAAATAAAACTTATAAAAGGGTATTTAGTGAAAAGTGAACTTTAAAGTAATGAGGTGAAAAAAAAAGAAGAGAATCTTATTTTTGGAAAGAGTATGTATGGAAGTTTGGAACATGTAGTATTGATTTTGGGTTAAAAAAAAGAACATGGATTCGCATAAATTCTTCCCTTCGAGGTCAACAAAATTCTTATTCCATATCCTCGTGCTTTTGTACGATCAGATAAGATCCATTCATTCTTTTTTCCCAAAAACTTTTGATTTGAATATTTAAACTTCACTTCAAATACTACTCTTTCTCTTTTATCTAGAGGAAACGTTTAAGTAAAGGGTCGTATTACAAATCTATGATCAATGAGCCATGTACTGGTTATATCCCCACCACGACATTATATATATAAACAACGCTTAATTGTTAAAAAAGTGAGAATATAAGATAAAAAATAGTTAGCGCGAATAAATTTATCTTTTAATTTTGTCAAACCAATTGTTATCTATAGGGATATAAAAATTTCCATACACATTTTGAAAAAAGGTATGTTACATATAAATTATAAAGACACAATTTTGTTTATTTGTAATTTAAAAATAGTTTCACATCACCAACGTCTAAGCTTAATTTAATAAGTCAAGTGTTTATTATTAACTTGAGTATAATTCAAGTGATTAAATATCAGTATTCCCTTAAATTGAGGTCGAATGTTCGAACTTTTCATATCCCAATTTGATGTTATATCTCAAAAAATTAGTCACGTGATCATTATCCCGCCTTTTAGTTATAATTTTGAGCCCTCCAATCTCTAAATATATAACACACAATTGAAAAAAGTTGTACTAAAAAGTTTATTTCTTATAGTTTTAAGTTGGTTTCACTTTAATCTTTATTATCTAAGGTTTTAATGTAATCCCTAAAGATTGATAAAAATTTATAAAATATTTCATATCAACTATGTGTTTATATGTTAGTTATTATAATATTATAATATGTTTTTATACTCATATAAAATAAATATGTAAACACTTATATAACTTTTTTTCGAAGTAATTTTATAAAATTTTAAAAATGAAAAAGACGTTTAATAAATTTTTATCAACTCATAAAAATTAATTAAAAATTTTAAATCCTATGAGATTAAACAAACTCTGATTATGAAGTATGAAAGAAACAAAAAAAAAAACTCAAATTATAGAGATTAAATTTATAACTGGATAAAAAATAAAATTAGGAATAAAAATAGGAGTTAATTTCACTCATAATCAAAATAAATATGGATATATCAAATATACCGAACGTTTTTATTAAATATCAAAACTACCCAAAAACCGCCGCCGGCCAATAGTGAAAAGACAAAGCATACCCCCGATTTAATTTCTCCTTAATTTGTGCAAAATTTAAGGAAATTTTTAAAATCTCTTATATTTTACAACATTAATGGAAAAATCAAATCTAAACAAAAATAAAACAATAACAAAAAATAAAAAAAAGTCTTCAAACTTCTGACATCTTCTTCCAGGAAAATTCGAATGTCTTTCTTGTTCGCCATCCTACAAAATACAGAGATAAAAAATAAACATTTGATTAAAAGAAATTTATTCTACAAAATCTAGAGAAAGCGAGTTCGCCGAAGAATTGAAAGGTACAAATTTTTATAAACTGTTTGCTTTTAGTAAACATTTATTGACGTGTACTCAAAATTGATAGAAGACACAAAATTGAAGATGAAAAAGAGATAATAGTTTTTAAAGATAAGTAAATAAAAAATTAAAATAAATATTGAACAAAAATAAACATTTTAATAAAATCCTTCAAATCTGGATAAAAAAATCAAAGAAATCATCAAATATATAAGCGAACAAACGATAGATCTATCACCAGAACCCTAGATCCGACTCGAAAAATGATTCATTCAGAGATAGAACTGTTGTGGGTGAAATTATATTAGTATACGTGGAATTTCTAAACTTGTTCAAAGAATGCACAATCAACATGTCTACGTCACCTGGACAGATAAAACTACGTCACCTATGAGGCTACGTCTACGTCGTCTGGGAGGCCATGTCTACATAGTCCCGAGAGTCTACGTCTACGTCATCTAATAAGACTTCGTATCAAAAACCAAGAAACTACATTATATTGATATCCAATCAAACGTTGACACGTGGCATGGCCAACAAGCGACACGTCGTTGGGAAGCAACACGTGGCCCAATCCCGACGCAACACGTGGCACGATGATGTCATCAAACTCCTCTCATATAAATAGGAGAAGAAATTCATTCATTAGGTAACTAATTTCTACTACAATCCTCTCTGGCACACTAGCTCTGCTTGCACTGACTTAAGCATCGGAGGGTGTTAGGCCGGCACCACACCGGTGCTCTCTTTATTTCCTGTGCAGGTACATACAGTGCTCGTCAACTACTCAACATATCACCTACGCAGCACCTCCAGTGCAGCGCACTACATCCGACTCGTCCCATACTTTCAGTTCGTTGCTTACGTGGAAGCTATCCATTTTTACGCAACAACAAGAGCGAATGCACAAAATTGAAAAAGAAAGAATAGTTTTTAAAGATATGAAAGTAGAAAATTAAAATAAATGTTGAACAAAAATGAACATTTTTAAAAATTCCTTCAAATCTGGATAAAAAAAATCAAAGAAATCATTAAATCTGGAAAAAAACCTTGAAGTCCATTTCCATGGCCGACGGAAAAGAAAATCGATGGCGACCTTAGAGCATACTTCTCGAACATCGTCTATTATTCATCTTCATCGGCATTGCCATATAAAGAACAATAAGAAGAGCCATACAAAAGAGGTAAAAAGCCAGCAACCCTTGTTTATTCCAATATGTGCCGACAAATCCAGATAAGGAAACGAGGAGGATGACCACCGGCCACCGGAATAAATGGATGCATTCATTGTCGGGTTTCGAAGCTAGCCAGATTCCGACGTCGATTATGGGGATTGAGCAGAGGAGAGCTAGGAAGTTTAGAATTGAGGTTATGTTGATGAGAGGTATTTAGGTTAAAGATATTTTTCAATAAATAAGATAGTTAAAATTAGAATGATTTAAATTTAAAATAAATAATTAAATAAATTATAAATTTAAATGATTTGTAATTAATAAGATATGGTTAGAGGAGAGATAAAAGAGTAAGATGGTAAAAAATGAAATCGGACCAGAACACCATGGTGTTTTTTTGGGTAAAAATGAAATAAAATTATGACCACTAACATTATTGTAATTGAGTGAATTAAAATGGTTATCGGTGTAATTAATTCTAAAAATAGTTAACTTTGTACTCACCGCCGTTTCTCATTTTCAACAGCAGCACCAACGAACCATGCATGGAAAAAAAACCAGATAAATAGATAGAAACCACGATGATGGGAAAGCGTGAGAAAATCATCCAACGGCCACGATTCATCTCTCTCTCTATTTAGAAGAATCTGTACCTCTGGCTCTGAAAAAGGAAACAAACCGGCGTGTGTTTTGAAGAGAGAACATCGATGTCGGACGAGGAGCACCATTTCGACTCCAAGGCCGACGCTGGAGCCTCTAAGACTTATCCTCAGCAAGCTGGTACTATTCGTAAGAATGGTCATATCGTAATCAAGAACAGAGCTTGCAAGGTTTCCTTTTCCTTCTGTCTTCCCATTAGTTCTCCTGATCTCTCCTTCATTTCTCTTGCAAATTTGTTTTAAATCTTTTCCTATTTTTGTTTACATGCAACTGGGTTTGTGTTAATTTTCTCATATTTGTAGCTTTTTCGTCTTGATTCTGAAGGGGGTAGATATTTGCTTGTTTGGATTTGGATACTTCCCCTTTTTTAAGTAAAAAGTTGTTAACTTTCTAACTGGGCAACTACTGATTTTGGCAATTGTCACTGTTTTTATGGTAATTGGTATCCTAGTTTGATTAAGGTATTTTTGTTTCTTAATTCTATTATAATTTCTTAAGATTCCTGGTGGATGTTTGTTTTTTATTTCTCTTTTGTAAGTCAAGGATTATGGTTGTATGAAGAAGACTAGAGCCGTTTTTATTTAGCTTATAATTTTAGAAGGAGGAGTTTTGGGCAAAGAATGAGGAATCACAAATCATTCTTGCCATTCTGCATGATTTGTGTCTTCTGTCTGAAATCACCAATTTATACAATGTATGTGTGTGGTAGGATTCAAAATAGTTGGGATTGAAAATCAGGTGGTTAGATTATGTATTTGTATGCAATTCTTCAGTAACAATTGCAGGCAAAAGCATTTCGTGCGAGTTCGGTAAACTTTTTTGAGAGGTTGTATTGCATTTGACATCAAACAGAACATGTTATTCCCTTTAATCTCTTCCACTGTCTTTTCTTTTTAAATAATTTTTGTGTGTTTCAAGTTTTGACAGAATGGGTTTGATGTCAGTTCAAAGTTATGAAACTTTTGTGTTACTGGAAGGGTTATCTCTAATGCCAATTAGTAGGTTTTAAGGGATGGACTTGGTTATCAACCTATCTTGGTATTAAACAAATAAATGAAATCTTAGTGTCATATCCTTTGCAATTTTTTTATTTTTTTATCAAAGGGCCTTTGTGGTGTGTGATGATAAACTATGGGGTAGATGTTGCATGTTAAGGGTGAATATATTTCGCTTGTTGCAATATTTTGTTTTATCGAGGAAACGTGTCTTTAAAAAATTAGCAATGCTTTTTTGCAAAAAAGCATTAGCACTACTTCTCCGTTCTAAACAAAATTATGCCACGTTTGACATTTTATTTAAATAAAATATCTATATTACAATAATTAATGCCATTAACCCCTGCAATATATCTGAAATTTTAACACTGAGGTGGTGTGTTGACTCAACAATTTCCTGAAACGAGCTTTGCTTTACAATCTTGCAAGTTTCTTCCCTGATTTCTGCAAACATATCATTACCGTTTTCCCCCCCAATCCCTTGTCAGGTTGTTGAAGTTTCCACTTCAAAAACTGGGAAGCATGGACATGCAAAGTGTCACTTCGTTGCAATTGACATATTCAATGGAAAGAAACTTGAAGATATCGTTCCTTCCTCTCATAACTGTGATGTAATTTTTTGTTTATTTCCATTTATGTTCTGCTTTTAAGTGTTTGTTTTGTTCTTGTGTGGAACTTTGCTTGTTGGTCCTCATATTATTGTGCCTCTGCAGGTTCCCCATGTTAATCGTACTGACTATCAGCTCATTGATATATCTGAAGATGGTTTTGTAAGTTTTATTATACTCTCCTTTCCTTTCGTGACAGTGATTTATTTCTATTATCAACTTGAAAGAGGGAAAAATGGTTTATAAGGAGGACAAAGAATTGATTATTCAAAAGTGTAGTCATTACACATTTGATCACTCTTTCTTTGATCATTGTTTAGGCATGTGCCTGCATGCCTTAGGCTCCCCCTCCCCGCTATCTTTAAACAATCTTTTTAAACAGTCCCCCTTTCCATAATTTTTATTGTCTCATTATGGACAATTCTATTATATATATATATAAAAAGCAATATTTTTTTTGCTTAACTCTTAAAAAAATACCACCTCCCCCTCCCCCTCCCCATCCCAGGTGGTTCCCCCCACAAACACTCAACCACATACTCACAAAGAGAGAGAGCATCCCATAAGAGAAGCAGCTCATCATAAGTTCATTAAAAAAAGGACCAAAGGAAGAAATAAAGCTAGAAAAACATGGAGTTTTATTCGGCTTACATTGTAGCATGATTTGATATTGACCAAATAACTCGGTTTCTTTGCAGGTCAGTCTTCTTACTGAAAGTGGAAACACTAAGGATGACCTGAAGCTTCCAACTGATGATAACCTGCTTACACAGGTACCACAACAGTTAATCTCAAATCTTTCAAGTTTCTTATGCATTAAATTCATCGAACTCACTATGACATATTTTTAAACCTTCAAGTCATTACTCCTTATCCTGTTAATTTGTTTTCATGTCAATAGCTTAAAGATGGGTTTGCGGAAGGAAAAGATCTCGTGGTCACCGTTATGTCTGCAATGGGAGAGGAGCAGATCTGTGCTCTCAAGGACATTGGTCCTAAAAACTAAACATGATGCTGTGGCTGGCTCGGCAAAAACCGAAAAAACTTCAAGGAGTTCTATTAAGTGTGTTCTGCTTCTATATGAAATAAACCATATCCATGAAGGATTTGATGCAAATATATAGTATGATACTTAAAATCAGTAAATTCTTATTTCCTCTGTGATTTCCTTAGCATTTTAATCCTTTTTTTTTTTGCCTGGTTTAACTCTTAAATATAACTTTCTCAATTCTTTTATATGAAGATAATGCCTTTGTTTGTGGTTAATTTAAAATTAAAATGTGGTTAATTTTGTATTGATTAACTAAAAGAGGAACAGAGGTGGTGAGGCTAGGCCCAGTCGAAATGACAAGCTCTATAATTATTGTCCTAAAGAGTAAGACAGCCAACACAACGTAGTTGGCTGTGTGTCACAAAGAAGCTGCAAAACTTTACTATGTTCACTCACAGGCTCACTATTTCAACCGCCTCATAATTCTGTTTTTTAATTATACAAAATTATATTATGTGTTCAATTAAATATTTATAATTGATATTAATATATAGTTAGAATTAAATAAACGTTCAAGTTCAACTTAAAACTTTTTATTTTAATTTATAAGACTGGTTGTGAAATTGTTCCCTTAATATATGATTTAGAAAAGGGTTATTAATTATATTTTTTTTCTTAATATTTAGATTTAAAGACTTTTAATTGATTTGTGGTTATACAAATAATCTATTTACTTAACGTTTATATATATATTCTTGATATATATTTCAATTTTCCAACAAATTTTATAGAATAGTATTATTATCTTAAATCTCTTGCGAACGTATTTTCAAAATTATTTTTTGTGTTAGTGTAGTAGGATAAGAAAACATTTAAAAAATATCTTTTTTTAGATATTACATCAAATTAAGGTAGAGGAGATTCGAATCTTTAATTTCATAGAAAGAGAACAGATGTCTAATTAAGGGGAGATGAGACTCTAACCTTTAATCTCATAGAAAGAAGGGGTAATTATTGAAATAGCATATTTTTACATACTAAAAACTGAAATGTTATAACTTTTCAAAAATTACTAAAATAGCATAATTATAGTTCAATAATTTAATGAATTATAATTCATTAATCTATTGAACTAAAAAAAGTAAAAAAAACTAACAAATTCATTGAAAATAATAATGAAAGATAATCAAATAGCTCAATAAATTATTGAATTTGAACTTTAAAATGTTAAAAACATACATATTCATTAAATACCCATGAAAAGTAGTTCAATAATTTAATGAATTATAATTATGCTATTTTTTTAATAATATAATTATGCTATTTGAGTAATTTTTAATTTTTTTTTGACATTTTAGTATTTAGTAAGCAGATTTATGTTATTTGAGATAAATTCTTTTAGAAAAGAAAATAGATGTCTAATCAATTGAGCTATGCTCGGTAAAAAATAATATATTTTATTAAAAATATTAATTGAGAGTATTTTTAGTCTATCTGAATTCAAAAATTGAAAAACAAATGCATATTTTTCTTTTTGATACAAAGTGTTGGGGGTGGGGATTGAACCACTCTCTTAAAAGTGGAACTACAATGCCTTAACCATTGAGCTATACCCATGTTGGCAAGACAGATGCATATTTACTATACCAAAAAAAAAAATCTATTTACTCAAATAATAATAAATCGGAGGGCATTAATAATTGATCAAGCACATGGTTGAAAACATATTCTTTTTTTAGATTAATGCACAAAATCTTTGTCTGACCAAATTAAATACTAACTAAACAAATCTTTAATTTTCTTTTGAAAAAAAAAAAGAAAGAAAGGAGAGAGAGGAGAATCTGGGGAAAAACAAAATCTCAAAAAGAAAAACAATTAAAAATTGGGAAATGGAATTGGTCACTGTAATTGAGTCAAAAAGGGCCAGTACCCATCGGCCACCTACACCGTGAAAGAACCGTCCAAATCACCGAAACGAACGGTGATCTGATCATCTCACGTCCCTATCTTAACGGACTAATTTGACGGTATCCGTTAACAAAACCACCTGAGAGTCAATTTCAGTCAAAGAACCTTTAAAGCGGCTACTCTCTCTCTTACCGATACGCAGACTCCGATACTCTCTTTCTGATTTCGGTGTTGATTTCGGATTTGTTTCGGACACTATTTAAGGAGTAATTACAGTTTGTTTTAACTTTACTCTCTTTGAAAGAGAAGGATACGGCCATGGCTGAACGCGAAGGCTGCGAAACTAACTTACTGAGAAGCTCAAAAACATCGATAGAACGACTAGATGGTGATGAAGAAGAAGAAGAGGGAGATATGGAAGAGTCTGAGGATGAATCGGAAGTTATGGTGGATGAAGGAAGTGAGATAAAGAGCTCTTTGCCCGTTGATGAAGCGGCGGTGAGGGAGTCTCGTTTTGAAACCCTAGCGGCGCCTTCTGTGGTTCTGTCATCGGAGAACGGCCGGTCTGATGATGGTAGGTTTATTGTTTGAGAGGGAATTGATTGCTGTATCCTATCTTGAAGTTGTTTGTTCTGTGTTCTTTTTATTCAATTGTTGGGATTTTGCTTTCTGATGATGGTGATTGTTTCGATAGGTTTGCTCGTTAATTCTGCTTCGTTGTTGATTCATGGAGCTGAATTGGAGGTTAAGAATTCCATCATTTTCCTGAGTAGCTTAATCATTGGTTTTCTGTTTCTGTTTATTTTTTAACTTTATTCACCAACTTCGTAGTTCGTTCACACTTGACTTCATAACCGTCTCATGTGCTTATGCTGCGTGTTCTAGAAATTAGTTTTTTTTTTCTTTCTTTTTTTTGGGTTGGGGGGGGGGGGGGGGCGTCTTTTTTTATCGTTGGTGAGAGAGCTTCTTCACTTATTAATTCGGGATTTGAGAGTAATGAGATTTAGGAAAGTTCCATTTCTTTCTGTTGTTGATTGAAGGTTGAATTGATCTTCCTAAGTAAAGCCCCGGCCTTTCAGCAATCCTTATCTCATCTACACTTTCAAGTACTACTGGGCTTGTCTCGTTGTGTGGATGGACATGGAAATCTTGGAAAAATTTAAATATTGGTTTTCTTACTGTCAGATTCTCAACCATGAGTGCTTCTCTTTTATGTTAATCTCTGTTTTTCTTGCTGGTGTTTTTCCTTGGACCAATGGCATAATTCTTCAGGAGTTTGTCACAAAATTTACTCTTCCCTTATATCCATCAATGAATGAGCTCCTACTTCCTCAGAGGTATCAACAATTCCCAAGTAACTGAATAAACGATGTTATTATTAATGTCATTGGACGAGCTCAATGCATCTAATGTATAGCTGCAATGCTTAGTTTCCCTCCAAGCAGGAAAGAGCTGAAGAGGTGCCTCTTTAGGTTATGATCCATGCTTAGAATTAAGAAGTCTGTTTTTCTTAAGGCTCAAACTCTTCGATGTAGTGGTAACATCTAGGATGTATCTGTTACGCTACGCATGTGCTCTCTAGGATTTTTAATCAAGAAAAGACTACTTTCCTTAGGACATATTCTCTCTGTTTTCATTTTTACATGAATGGAGGGTGCATTACAACTTAAACCTGCTGTGAAGTATGTTGCATTGCATTTGACGCAATAAGAGCAGGATGAGGCATGGTTGTGCTATAATTGTGAATTTTGAGATTGAGAAGGCGATTGAATCATAGGAAAACTAATTTGTGATCCTTACTAGACAACCTCTCTCTCAACTGTGGATTGTGTGGAACCTAGAGAGGGTTAGGGTATTGTATCATTGTTTGTTTTTAATGGATCATCTCCTTACAAACATAATAAATCCCCCTCTACAATCAGGCTAATCTATAATTGAATTAATTCTTTGTGTGGTAGGTGGCTACTAGGAACAGTAAAATTCTGGATAGATTGTAATGGGGATTTTCTTATCTATTTCTCAACCTGCCAAGATGTGTGCTTCATGGGAATGCTTACAGTCGGACTAAAAAAAGGAGATAAAATATAATTAATTTCCGGCCTTGTTTTGGAGGACACCTACTGTTCTTTTTAGAGAACTTTATTAATATAGTTCGTTCTTATAAAAATAAATATATGATTGAAGATAGCTGTGCAGCTTGCAGTTCGACTAATTATTATCTCAGTACTTGTCTTTTGTGATTGAATCTAAAGCAAACTTGTCTCTTGTCATGATCTTAATGTTATCTCATCTATTGGCATCATTTTAATCATTGTTCGGATGTTTAACTTCTTAGTTTTTGAATTCTAATTTGCCTTCAAGACTAATGGTATTTTTTTTATAAGAAACAGGAATATCATTAAAAAAAACAACCTAGGAGATACAAAAGGCGGGTGATGAGACATCAACCAAAGGCCAAGGGGATCACAAAAAATTCCTCTGGTTGGTGTTGATAAAAAAAAGAATTGTAATTACAAAAGGAATTTAATAAAGAACTCCAAAGCGATGCTTTGCAATGCATAACATCCCAGATAGCGTAGAGATTTTTGTCAGTGCTATTGGAGGGGATCACAAAAAAATCCTCTGGTTGGTGTTGATAAAAAAAAGAATTGTAATTACAAAAGGAATTTAATAAAGAACTCCAAAGCGATGCTTTGCAATGCATAACATCCCAGATAGCGTAGAGATTTTTGTCAGTGCTATTGGTAAATTGTAGTTGCCCATAAGAATAAAGTTGATGTTCTTGTGGGATAAAGCTAGAATTTTTATTTCTTCTTCCTGTCCCTCTCTCTCTGATAAGATGCAAGATTTTCATCAAGTATGTTGAAAATACAAAGATTGACTACAAAAATACCTAAAATGCACTACAAAAGTTGATGATTAACCATTGACTTATTTATTAATTATTTATATTCGTTTAAGAAATATGACTTGTAATAAAATAGATGAAAATTCAAAAATTTGGCTGCAGAATTCCAAGAGAGCAAAGCAACAGTAAAATCTTCATTTTATCATAGACATACTTGTTACTTATTTATGTTTGTTTGACGAACAAGTTGACAATTTATCATTGATGTGGCATTTTTAGGGATTCATGCAGAATTTCACGATCTCTGAAAATTTTATAATTTTGTACCAACAATCTAATGCATATGATATTTCTTCATATGGTCTAATTGAAACCTTATTAGCTGGTTATTTATCCCCCTAAGATGCAGTTTGATTTGTTCATTTGAGGACAAACTGTTATTAATTCTGGACATGTATTTTTCTACTAGTCATGGAAAAATTGGAAATATTATAATTTGAATGAATAATTTTATGTAATTTAAATTTCATCCAATAATCTAATGCATAGGGGAACGGGGAACCCTGTTGGCTGGTACTTGTCTCCCTCAAAAGTGCAGTTTGAGATGATTCAGTTGTTCTCCCGGAGAATCTGTGGATTTGAGATACATAGTTGGAATAAATAAATTCCTTGTGATGAAACTAGAAAATATGTTTGAGAGAATTTATGAGCATTTTTTTTTTACAACTTTAAGAGTTTGGCACTTGGGCTCCGTATATAAATTCTTTTGAGTGTTAACCTTGTTATGACACTCGTGATATATTTTATGGTTGGTTCCTAATTGACATGAGACGATAGAGAATCAGTGTGCCTTGCAATGAGTTAAGAGTTAGGCTCACTTCTTGATGATCCCGAGTATATTGCTGTTTTTCCTTGACTAATTTATTTTTCTCATTCTCTCTCAAGCAGCAAGTTCCAGTTTCCCGCAATGAACCTTTGGCTATTGTGCCAATCCAGGCACATCAGGTGCAAGAACAAAGTCAACTGCAGTCGTCCATGTGTCAAAAACCTGCATCGGAACAATCACCAACTTCAGTTACCCAGTCTATCTCATCCTCTGCAAGCCCATGTGTATCTGAACATAAACCGTCACCTAGGAAGATCCATAAAGAATGTAAACCAGAACCAAGCCAGAAAAATTCTTCTGACCATAAAACTGCATCTTCTGTTCCCAATTTGAGAACATCTGCTTCTGATGGATATAATTGGAGGAAATATGGTCAGAAGCAAGTGAAGAGTCCTAAGGGTTCTCGGAGCTATTATAAGTGTACATTCTCTGAATGCTGTGCCAAGAAGATTGAATGTTGTGATCACTCAGGCTTGATTACAGAGATTGTTTACAAGAGCCAACATAGCCACGATCCACCTAGGAAGACCAAGGAAAGCAAGCTTGTGCCATATGCTGAGCCTGTTGTGAAAAAAATAATTGCAGAACATTCCAGAAGAATAACTAATGATTCGGATCCTTCGACATCTTCAAAAGAGCCTCTACGAGAAACAGCTTTGGTCACTGAAAGAAAAAGACAGTACTCAAATGACTCCGATGGAAATGATGACGTTAAAATCAAGGATGAGAATGTCAATGAAACCGAACCAAAACAAAAGTAAGTTTATTGTGGAGCTCGTAATTTTCTTTTCCATTTTTAAAAGTTGTGTTTTAAGTAGCTTGGACTTGAAGTAGTACTAATTTTTTATTTGCTTCCTGGTAATCAGAGTTAAGAAAAGCAGTATGGAACATTCAGGTGCTCCCTTGAAAACTGGCAAGAAACCGAAATTTGTGGTACATGCAGCTGGTGATGTGGGAATCTCGGGTGATGGATACAGATGGCGCAAGTACGGTCAGAAAATGGTGAAAGGGAATTCTCATCCTAGGTACATGCCGTAATTTTTATTGTATGGCCTTTATGTCTTACTGATAGAAAATAAGATAGTTTTATTTAGACCATAGCTTTCATTATTCTGACTCTCCTTCCCTCGGGACAATTCTACTAATTCTAAAATGCAGCTATGTTCTTTTGTTTTGTTCCATGCCTATTGTTGTAAGTTATTGCTTTGGTTCCACGGAATTGTCTCTAGCTATGTATTATGTTGTTTGTGTTCATCAATCAAGCTTCATCTTACTGTTATCATGTGAAATTACACATTTCATACTTCGATAATCTATGTATCCCTCTTTTCATTTCCTCGGTGGGATCACTAACTTTCAAGGCTTCATCTAATCTTCAAGTGAAGCATAGAAAGCAAATATCTTCAACCAAATTATATATTCCTCTATATTTTATTGAAACATTCTTCGTGCCTTTGCATAATTTGATTCTGATCTATGGTGAAATTAAATTTCCAGGAACTACTACAGATGTACTTCTGCTGGATGTCCGGTCCGTAAGCATATTGAATCAGCTGTAGATAATCCAAATGCAGTGATTATAACATACAAGGGAATTCATGATCATGATACCCCGGTACCAAAGAAACGACATGGTCCACCAAGTGCTCCTCTCGTAGCTGCCGCAGCCCCAGCTTCCATGAACAATGTGCAATCAAAGAAAATCGACACTACCCAGAACCAAAATTCTTCAACACAATGGTCTGTGGATGCTGAAGGAGAGTTAACTGGAGAGGCCTTAGACCTTGGAGGTGAGAAGGCAATGGAATCTGCTCGAACTCTTTTAAGCATTGGATTTGAAATCAAACCTTGCTAAATTTTTCTTAAGGAATAATTACGAGACTCTTTTTATGAATATGTAGCTTTCTATGTGATATATTTGATTAGCAGGTTTGATTATTTTCCTACAAATTTCCTTTTTTTTTTTTTTTTTTTGTTGTTGCCACCTTTGCTTAATGCTTTTACCATTCCCTCTCTGTCATTTATGTAACAGTTGTGTAAATTTGGTATTATATTACCTTAAACTTGCTTATAGGCTTTGGTAGTACAGAGATGATTTGTAGCGTTTTGCCACCTCTTCCTGGGACTGTTTTTTCAGGTTAGCAGTTTTGAAACGAGTATTTACTTTGTCTGCTATATAATTTTTCTTCAAAACGTTTTTAATAGCTCAAGGCACTTGCCCTTTCCATCAAATAAAATATTCGAGTCTTTCCTTCCCCAATTGGATGTAATATTTTAAAATAAAATAAAATATATATATATATATATATATATATATATATATGTTTTTTTTTTATATATATAAATATATGTTTTTTTCTTAAATTAAAATGAATTAAAAAGGAATAATTGGAATATAATTTAAAAGCAAGGATAAAATAGAGAGTAAAATTTCTCAACTCTTACCGTTTTTAAGGTAGTAGAGATAGAGATATTAATAAATAGTAAATTGTAAAATAAAATGAATAGTTGTTTTTAATTGTTCATTGCATACAATTAGCTTTAACATGTAAAGGGTTTCCTTACTTAGTTTCATGTATCTATATTTATGAGTTATAATATATTTTAATGTTCATAGTTTGAGAACATGGTTCAAGATCCTTAATAACCTTGAATGTCATCATGTCCAAAATCCAAAACTATTAAAAAAAAACCACGTAAATTGCCTTTTACCAACAAAATTAAAAAAAAAAATTTACAAACTTGCCTTTCGAAAAATACGTATATCTCTACGGTCTGCAAATCTGAAAAGCAAAAATCCATAAGGAAATTAAAAATAATACTTACTTTACATAAATAAAAGAATAAAGATATTATAATAATAATAATAATAATTATTATTAAATTTAAGATTATTCTAAATTTACATTTATATTTATTAAAATACATACAAAATAATAAAAGGAAAAAAAATATATACACCTTCAATTTAGCATCAACCAAGCTAGCAAGCAATGAACAATGGTAAAAAAAGTTGTTGATGGACGTATTTATATAATGAATTTAAATTGAAAGTTACAAATGAGAGAATGCCATAAGTCTTGTTTAGATGAATATTGATAGATCATTATTACTATATTTGAGAGTTTTTTTTCTTTGCCAACATGAGCATAGCTTAAGTGATTAGACATCTACTCCCTTTCCATGGGACTCGAAGGTTCGAGTCTCCCCTCCCTTCCTTTGATGTAATATTTAAAAAAATATATTTGGGAGTTTGTTTTAAATGAGAATGATACATTGTGTTCATTGTTTAATTAAAAAATATTTATACAAAGCCCAATAATGAAAAGGTAATAGATACATTAAATAAAAATATTAATATTAATATAAAAAAGGTAGTGGAACGCATGGCTGAAAATAATTACCATCCGATTATGTGGTTGTTCACAAATTAAACCATTAATCATGAAGGTTTCAACTTCCTTACATATCTCTTCAATAAAAAAACAATGATCGAGTAATTTATTGATAATAAATAAATAATATTAAAAAGGGTAAAATGCAAATAAGGCCCCTGTGGTCTTTTCAAAATGTATGAACAACCCCTGTACTTTGAAAATGGCAAATTGCACCCCTGTGGTTCCAATTTTTTTCAATCAGACCTCTCCCCTTCAATGTCAATAATTTTCTTTTAGCCACAACTTCTTCGTTTGAACTCCGATTTGGACTATTCAAGATGTTTTGGAATCCTCATTTTAGGCTCTACATAAATGTCACTTCGAAACTTTGAAATCATTAATAAATAAAAGATTTTATTAACATCGAAACACTAGGTATGATTGACATCGTTAACTCTTTTGGTTATTGATGATTTCAAAGTTTTGAAGCAACAATTATTTAAAGCCGGAAATGAAGATTCCAAAACATCTTGAATCATCCAAATCGGAGTTCAAACGAAGAAGTTATAGCTAAAAGAAAATTATTAACATTGAAGGGGAGGGGTCGGTCTGATTGAAAAAAATTGGAACCACAGGGGTGAGATTTGCCATTTTCAAAGTATAGGGGGTGCACATGCATTTTGAAAAGACCACAAGGGTCTTATTTGCATTTTACCCTATTAAAAATAAAACAACATAAAAAAAAAAGATAATTTTCTTTTATATAAATCAGAATGATAATAATGGTAGGAAATGGCACACTTTGTAACTTTTAAAAATGACAAAGGAATATAAATGTCTAAAAATATTCCTCAACATTCTCACTTTTAAGATACTAAAAAACATTGAGAAATTTGTAGAGAATTACTAAAAATTTTGAAGCAATTTTTTATGGAATGAGATTGTCTATTTATAGGCACTGTAGTGAGTGTTCGAAGGAGTTGTTCATACAATTTAATCTGAACCGTACGATCACCTTATACATGATACCCATTCATCATCTGTACAATTACGTTATGTAGTTAGGGTCAAATACGACGTGTGCATGCGAGCCTGCGACGAGCACCACTGTGTGGTTTGCACTGGTCAAGTTTGACTATTGACTTGCCTCAAGTTTAGATTGCAAGGGAGCTCCTTGCATTTACAAGAGAATTTTTTTATAGCTTTTATCAATATTGACCAACCACCAAAAGCTACATGAATGACATTCCATCATAGGTATTATGGAGTCTTATTCCAATTAACCCAAGATATAAAATTAATATTTATATTTAATAACCTTACATCAAATATTAATTTAATTATGTTAAATGTTGTTGTCCAAATAAGATTAAGGTACAAGTTGTACCACTTAGAAGCCGTTCATTTCAATGTTATCTAAGATTTCGGAGGGACGTGTATTCAGATAATATTGTTCATTTGACTGTATTTAAAGTTCTTAAAATGAATGACGAAATGCCATGGAGATTTTATGAGAATTTCATGAGAACCACACTTTTTTGGAGTAGATTAACAAATTCAAGAGGCCAATTTAAGTCTTTTGAAGTGTTTTGGCCTGAGAAGAGTGATTATCTATCTGATAGATGCGATGATTCCGAATGTGTTTAGGATGCTCGACCAAATGGTATTTATTTGCAAAATATTCCTATGGACCGCTTCAAGCTTCTTCATAAGTGGGATAGATAGTAAAAAAGCTCCTTTTAATATCAATATTAGGTACGAGTATATTTAGGGGCTCAAATCTCATCCTTGGATACTCTATCTCATGATGAATAAGTTTATATGTATTATAACGTCAATTTATAAGTGGGTACATACATACTCATTTCTCAAAAGATCGAAGGGTAGAGTCTCACCACTATATTGATGTAATATCTAATAAAAAAATGTGTATTATAATAAATTTTAATTTGTGCTTTACATTATTAATCCCTATGGACCACAAATCACCCACAAAGAAATCAATATTACTACTTTTTTTTTCCACGTCGTCTCATCGGGAAATTGTTATCTTCAGCAATGACTTCTTCAACAGGGAAAAAAAACTTGCAAATTCCAACTAACACACTTAAATATGAACATATACGGATATAATATGAAATGAAGTTGTCGTAATCAGAAATGTGGTTTTTTTATGCGTTTCAATGTTTGAATATGAAGGAAAAAAAAAACCTTGACGATGTCAATGACCAACACTACTTTAACACACATAAAGTAGGGACTTTTTTGCAACTTAGCTTCTTTTTTTAAAGTAAATAAGTATATGTCCAAATGTTTGAAGTATTTGACAAAATGTCCTTTTTTTGTTGAAGTCCGGGGTTCAAGACCCGTCTTTGAATATGTGGCAACTTAAAATCCGGGTTTAAAAATTGGTTTTACACGTCAGGTGAAGTCCGGTCTTGAAGACCGGACTTTAAGAAATTTAAATTTCTAAGTTTCGTCTGCTCATCACTGGATACGGCACCGTCTTCTTCATCCCTTTTTTTCTTCTTTTCCAATACTATTACTTGATTAATTTTTATTTTATTAATAGAATAATATAATTATTTTTTGTTGGTAAATGTTGCATATACTCTCTCTACTGTTTTTTACAATGGGTAGCTGGAAATTTGGTTTATGTATGAATGAAT
Source organism: Gynostemma pentaphyllum (assembly GCA_028015215.1). Taxonomy (NCBI): domain Eukaryota; kingdom Viridiplantae; phylum Streptophyta; class Magnoliopsida; order Cucurbitales; family Cucurbitaceae; genus Gynostemma; species Gynostemma pentaphyllum. The sequence goes on along the minus strand of CM051351.1, from coordinate 15,696,250 downwards.
CAATACTAATTGTTCCTCAATCATTTTTTTAATCCAAACAAAGTTTAAAATTTGGATCTTGAAATGATTTTCTCTCTTTAAACAAACCCTTTTAACAATTCCCTCCATCACCTGCCATTTCCACCATTATTATACTCTTTCTCTCTCTGTAATGTGTTGCAGAAAAGTAGAGTGAGGAAGAAGATGATGATGCATGAAATGGGGTCGTTAAGATCAGCTCGAGATGCAAGCTCTGATTCAGTAATTTACAATATTGAATCAAGTTTTAGTCTTGTTGCTCTTTTGATTATGAAGCTCAAGACCGTGACTCAACTTAAAAGCCATCCTTTTTTTGGCAGAAAAGTAGAGTGAGAAAGAAGAAGATGAGCGAAACTTAAAAATTGAATTTTTTCCCCTAAAGTCCGGTCTTGAAGACCGGACTTCACCTCACGCCGGATTTTAAGTTGCCACATGTTCAAAGACGGGTCTTGAACCCCGGACTTCAACAAAAAAGGGACATTTTGCCAAATATTTAAAACGTTTGGACATATACTTATTTACTTTAAAAAAAGAGGCTAAGTTGCAAAAAAGTCCAAGTAGAGAGAAGAAAATACGGTAAATGATATAATAATTCAAACCATGATAAAATTACATGTCATTAAAAAAACTAATCAAAATTGGACACGTGTCTTTAAATTAAAATAAAGGACATTAAATTGGAAAATCAAATAATGCCAATAAATAAATCGAGACAAAAAAATGCCAATAAATCTCTCCCCCAATTTGATGTAATATCTTTAAAATAAAATAAAAAATGCCTTTTTACTTAAATTTGATCGAGACAAAAACATGTTAGTATTTTGGAAAAGAATTGGATCTTGAAAATCACTTTAATATTCTTGGAAAACATATAATATTGAGGTAGAAAACAAAATTGTAAATCACAAATTTATTCTATATTAAAAACTTGAAATGGACCGTATATGAAAAGAAATAAATTTGAAAAATGAACGAAAAATATCAAATCTTAGTAAAATTTGTTAAATCGAAAAGTTGAGTCGGAATTTTAGTAGAGTTTTTGTAGCGTACCTAAACCAGTTTTCCTCCCTCTATTTATAGAGAGTTCACTTACTAGTTTCCCGCCATTTTTAGTGATGATTAGAGCTAGGCGTAGCAGTAGACCTACTGACGTCCTAGGTCGTGGACGACGGTGTCAAGTAGATCGTGTAATGCCAGGGCTAGTGACATCTTAGGTCGGCTGATAAACTGACAGCGTCAAATGGATGTGAGGTTGGATAAGACACACTTCTAGATAATTGTGCCTCGCTATAATACATTTAATCACCTCGGTATCTGTGCAACATATGTCAGGAAGATTGCGCCTCAATAATTGTGTTGTAATAACCTCCCTTAAACACCTTGGTATCTGTGCATGTCTTCAGCTTATCTCGATATGTGTGCAGTACTTAATCTTTACAATCCAAGACAAACTTACTCTCTACATCCTACTATAGCCACGTCACTTACATACGTGTCAATAAATATTAGCTTAAAAAGTTCACTAAATGTTATAATAATTCAAACCAATGATAAAATTACATGTCATTAAAAAAACTAATCAAAATTGAACACGTGTCTTTAAATTAAAATAAAGGACATTAAATTGGAAAATCAAATAATGCCAATAAATAAATCGAGACAAAAAAATGTCAATAAATCTTTCCCCCAATTTGACGTAATATCTTTAAAAAAAAGTAAAAAAATAAAAGCTTTTTTACTTAAATTTGATCGAGACAAAAAACATGTTAGTATTTTGGAAAAGAATTGGATCTTGAAAATCACTTTAATATTCTTGGAAAACATATAATATTAAGGTAGAAAACAAAATTGTAAATCACAAATTTATTCTATATTAAAAACTAGAAATGGACCGTATATGAAAAGAAATAAATTTGAAAAATGAACGAAGAATATCAAATCTTAGTAAAATTTGTTAAATCGAAAAGTTGAGTAATATATATCCAACGTGAAAGTAAGCTTGAAAAGATGAGAGCAATATATATCCTAGGTCAAAATAACCAAAGAAGTCGAGGAGAATAATCAAAATCAGATACCTTACGTGTACGTTATGATTTGGACTTTACTTGTTGTTGGACAAATCCCATTAGTGGGCTGCATTATTGCTTTAATTATTATTTTTAATTATTAATTTAGTCTGATTTAGGTTATTTCAATTTATTCCATATAGTTTTAAAACTTTCAATTTGATTCTTATAATCTGGAGTTGTTCTAATTTCACACTCATTGGTTCAAAAAGTTTCAATTTCATCATTATAGTTTGATAAAAACTCACAAATTATCTCGTTTGTTAACATATTTACAATTCAGTTAACACTATATACGAACATTTATCTTAATCACATGATTGCCACATTCATAGAAAATAGAAACATTACGAAATTGTTAATTTTTTTTATAATGACAGTGATATTACTTAGATTTGTTTCATAATTAAAACTATTTAGCTCCTAAACTTCTAAAATGTTTGTTTTATTCCTAAAACTCTGATCCATTCCTATTTCGATCTTTTTAACTTCTAAAATTTCAACTTTAATTTTAAGATTCCATTCAATCTCACATGTATCCCTGATTTGGAAAAAGAAACGAGACTTCAAATATAGGATGCTTTTGGAACTAGATAGAGTAATGGAAAGAAAAGGTTCCATTATGCATTTAATTTGTATTGGATTCCATAAAAGAGCACATCATGGAGTTAAAAATGGTATTCATTAATTGCAAATTAAGGTATAATGAGTCTTAATTAGAGGAGACTTGTGCCTTGATTCGTTCATGTTGAAGGTCGTTGTCTATTGCATGTCCTTGAAGATGCGGTCGCCCGTGATGTTCGGGAGTTAGACGTGTTTTTAGTGATGCTCAGAGGCTCGTTGATATTATTAATGAGAAGCTGAGTTGTCCCGCTGATTTTGTTTGTGTGTTAGAATCTATTAATGTTATTAGCTTAAAGTTTTCTTTTCTAATTTCAGTTTCATTCCTAGGGAGTGTAACTATGAAGCTCATGTGTTAGCCTAAAGGGCTTGAACTTGCGTTTTCTTCTATTTTGATTCTTTTATTTTGAAAGTCTATATTTTCTTAAAAAAAAAATTAGGCATTGGATTTGAGGCCCTTTGCAATTCCATGAATTGCAGGTTGGCTTAGGCTCATACTTTAGTAAAAGTTTATGGCCACCACGATTTATTGATCAGAGTTCAGAATATAGAATACTAAATCGGCTACTTGATTTCATCTAATTAAGAAACAAATTTTTCTAGTGTCATATATTTTCTCTATAAAGTATATGATAACTATATATTAGTTTAAATCCACCTCTCCCAATTTGTAATATTGGATATCTTATAATTGATAAAACAAATCATCCACATGAATTGTTATATGGGCATAAAAATATTTAACGCATATTTTTAGATGAAATTAATTAAATACTACTAGAAAAATTATAATAAAACAATCTCTCCTTTTATTTTATTTCTCTTTAATCAAGTTTCTCTTGCTCGTTAATTATATTCAAAATAGAGATGCGGAATAAGATATCCCCCACCCCACAATATTACTATATTTAAGTTTATTTTTATTTTCAAATATAAATATAACTTAATAGGTCATACTCTCCCAAATTTGATGGTACATTCTAGCATTTTTTCAATCGCTTTAGCATATTAAAAAGAACGGATTTTTTTAAAAAAAATAACATTTTATAAATTGATATTTTAAAATATAATAAAACTTTTAAAATATTTTAAGAATAATTTTTTTTCTATTCTCGACTCAAAGTAAATATGTAACCAACCTCATTTGTACGAATGTATATCTTTATAAGAATATAATTTTTGAAAATTTCACAATATTTACTAGTTTAAAAAATATCTATTTAAAAAAGTTTTGGGAGTGAAATTTCAAATTTCTCAAAACGAAATAATACACATTTTTAAAAAAAATCATTTTATTATCCATAGATTTTTTTTTATTACCGTTAATAATCCTTCACATTTAGGCACGTACCTCCAGCATCGATCCGAGAGACTCGCACGTGCGAAATCGGACCAGTGCCCTCTGTTCAGACATGATTCTTAAACTAACTCAGGACTCTCTCTCTCTTCTCTAAAACACTAAATTGATTGAGCTACTTTTACTGATTCATCTATTTTAAAAATTATAGCTTAGCTACTTCTTCCTTTTTGTTTAGGTTTAAAAAAAATCAATGATCAAGAAGAACAAGTAGGGATTGGAGAAAAAAATGAGTGTTACTTTGACAGTTATGACCTTCAATCTTCATGAAGATCAGCCATCAGATAGTTCTAATTCATGGGAAAAGAGAAGGGATTTGTGTATTAGTGTTATCACTAGCTATTCTCCCATGATTCTCTGCACCCAACAAGGTAGCTAATTCAATGCTTGTGGATCTTGGTTTTTTCTGTGATTTCATTTCTATTTTTGATCTGGGTCTTACTTTTTTTAGGAATTAGTTTTAGTTTTCAAAAGATTTCTGGGTTTTTACTCTTTAATTGAATAGATGATGATGACGACGACTTTTTTTTTGTATTCTAAAAATTTAGCTCCTTTGTTGAATTTGTATTCAATAGTGTGATTTTTTCATTCTGTCATTATTTTTATGATTTCAATGATTGTTTTCAGTTTATTTAATGGAGAAATGAATGATCTTGGGGCAATTTTTTTCAGGGGTAAAGTCTCAATTGGATTTTCTTCAGCAGGGCTTGCCTGGTATGCGCTTCTACTGATGAGCTTATTAATGTTGAAATGAAGATCAAAAGTTTTTTCAATTTTCCAAAAGGAACGTTGATCGAGATCAAATTTTTTACTATTTTGGATGGGAAATGTTGTGTAATCCTATGATGCTATAAAATTTTGTGCTGGTCTTTTATAGTGTCATGACAATTTTGAAAGCTATAAGTGATTGAAACCTTTTTCATATCTGTTTCTTACTGTGTATAGAGCTATCGTGTCTTCTCAATCGGCTACATTTTTTTTTTTGGTATCTTAAATTGCCCAGAAAAGTGGCTTTATGGAAAGACAGCAGTATAGATCATTATATGATTTTGATTAAATACACTAAACTTATAAATATGGAAAACAGTATTTGAGTGAAGAGAACAATTGTACAACTATGAGAATTGTCTATTAGAAGATCCCTCTAACATTGGAAAAGATTACTCCATAGTCATAAAGCAGCTTCTTATAATCAGATTAATTTTAAATTTCAATCCTTATCATTTGAAATTGGATTTTCAGCTCGTATTTTGAAATATTAATATATCTTTTAGGCTATGATCAATTTGGAATTTCAAGAAAAGGATCCCAGGACAACTCAGACGAACAGTGCACAATCTTTTATGACAAGGAGAAGGTATCAGATTAACTTTCATTCCAATCTGGCTTCACTTATAAATCGAGTCGTAAAATTTGGTATAATTTTTCTATTCATTTATGTCTTTCCTTAATTGAAAGGTAGAGCTGTTAGAAGGTGGCACATTTTGGTTATCAGAATCACCTTCTGTCCCTGCAAGCATCTCTTGGGGTTCTGTTTCTCCACATATTGCTACTTGGGTGATATCCTTGAGCTTCAACTTTGCCTTATTTGACATTGCATTTTACACTTCGTTTTGACCATGTATGGAAAGTCTCGTGCTATTTGTTTACTTGACATGATCCCCACACGTTCCAACTGAAAGGAGTCGAGCCTCCTGGGTTCTCTTTTCAGATAGTAAATACAAGCATGGACGAGATCAGCCCCCGTGCACGTAGACGGAGTGCTTTGCTCACATGGCAGCACATTGCATCGCTACCTCCTAGCTTGCCAGTTATATACTGTGGAGGTTTCAACACACAAAAAGAATCAACTACTGGTCGTTTTCTTCTTGGGAGAGCCAGGTAATTTTTTCCATCAAAGTTGTCTTGATGCTGCTGGACCTTTTCTTTTGCTTATTTGCTCTTATTAGGTATTTTCTCATGAAGATAGCTCAAACTGTCGTTCAGAGTTCAAAACTATTAAAAAGTTACTCTCAAAGAAGTAGACGAGACAGTCGAAGGAGAAAATTATCCAATTACTAATTGTCACGTAATATTCTAAACTAATAACAATATTACAAAGTTCAAGATTTGCATGTCATTTGGTAAAGAATAATATTTTTCACCTTTTTATGAGCTAAGAATGTGAAACATTTAGACTTTGGTTTGACTACGTCGGCTATTAATCGATTGGGGATTCTTTTTTTTTTATTTTGGCTTGCTTTATATTGCCTATTTACTCGTTTTTATTTTGAGAATATCTCATCCTCTTTCTTGTAATTACTCATTTTATTAATATATAATTGCTGTGAATTCATCTAAAATGATCTACCTTATTCTCAAAGAAGAGAATAGCGTACATCTAGTTAATAATATGTAATGTAAATAATCGAATCTGGCCATCATGGTCATCTCTATAACTTCCAAGTTAGGAGAAAGAACATGGGCTTTAGTCTTTTAACTGGCAATTCAGTCTATATCACCAAGGTCGTTTATCTTAAGCAGCTTGCAGATCTCATTGTAGATATTTGTATTCAGTATCAAATGAGTTTTTTTAACCTCTAGATTGTTTTATGGCTTGTCTTCGTTGCTGGCAGAGAACACGGTGCAGTGGGGGACATGAGAGATACATGGGCCGTTGCTCGGGTGAGAAAGAATGTTTCTCTCATTCGAACTTATCACGGTTTCAAAGGTTTGCAATTTCACTTAGCCAGAACTTCTCTAGTAGCTTATAACCTTTATCTGAGTCTGCTGGTCCTTTTCAGGTGACAAACAAGGAGCTTTTGAATTTTTCAAGTTGATTTTAAGAGCACTTTGCCTTTGCTGGGACCGCCAAACACAAGATCTACATGTAGATTGGATTCTTTTCAGAGGTAGATCTTTGATCCCTGTTCTGTGTGAAGTGGTGAATGATCACATCGACGGATTCTATCCATCTTCTCACTACCCGTTGTTCGCCGAATTTATGCTTCCTCGCACTGTCAGATTGCTTGAAACAACAACTCAAGAGGAACACTAAATCATATTATTTGTTCCAACACCAACTCTCCATTTTTCTCAAATTAAGGTTTGAAGTCGTCTGTTTATTGATATTGGAATTTGGAAGTAAATGTTTATAGCGGTAAGTTTTCTCTTCTGTTACATTCTGTATAAGAATCTTCAAATCATTAATATTGCTTGGTTTCATGAGAGAATTCAAAGTTGTATTTTTCTTTTTCTTGTTAAGAAGCTGTATCCATTTCCTTCATGGGGAATCTGACCATCAGATTTGATTGATTTGTTCTTTACCGAATTTGAACTCAAGCCATGCTGTGCTCTCACTGATTCTTTTTTTTCCCCTCTTAGATTCATGCAAAGATGGAAGGCAATTGAACAACTACAACCAATTTTTTGCTATAATCTATTTTATGTAATTTAAATAGAATTTCATATGATGGTATTTTAAATATGGACAACCCGTGGTTGGATTTTACAATTTTCTCTATGATAAAAAAATATTTTTCCAACTTGTTGTAATTTATAGTGATTCATTACAAATTAGTTAGTCATATTTAATACTCACAATTGTCATTATGAATAATGGTTTAGTTATAAAAAGTGGTTTTCTATTTTATAATTCTTATAATTTCATTTTTATTTATTTTTTAAATACAGTTTTTAATAGTTAGACTTTTTTTCTAAAAAGACAACTCATTTGTGAGAAAAAGGAATTTTTTAAAAACAAATCTCTAATCATATTCTCACTAGATTTTATTCTAAAATAATATAAGATTACTCTTAAAAATATCTAAAATAGCAAGTCCTTTTCTAGGAAGTATACTACCTATTCACCAACTTTAGTATAATTTAACTGGTCAGGTACCTTTTTTTTGTCCCTTCAATGAGATTGAAAGTTCGAATCTTCCTCAGTTTTAATGTAAAATCTATTAAAAAAAACTATTATTGTACGTAAAAATTAAAATATATCTTTCAATCTCAAATTCCCCTTTTCTTGTTTATTTGAAAAAAAAATTACTAATATTTTTCATAATTTAATTTAGAGGCAAATTTCAAACCAAACGGCTCCTCGAAAACTAAAATCAGAAGATGTATTATATAATATAATATAATCTACACCGCACATGATGGCCAGAAAGGAAGATCAAACGGCTACCATTTGGCACCACCTTCAATATAAAATGACTGAAGTGAAGCACCTGTAAAACTATAATCTGTTCGTCTTCTTCTCTTCGTTCTAAACCAAATTCCAAAACCAGCATCGAAAAACCAGAAAACGAAGGGTTTTGGAAGCAAAGCAATGGCGAGAGGGCCTCTCGTTCTTGCTATATGGATATGTGCATGTCTTTTCCTTTTCTTCCGTGGTTCTTGCTTTTATCTTCCTGGTGTTGCTCCCCAAGATTTTCACATGGTACCTTTCTTTCTTTCTTTTTCTTTTCTCTGCATTCAACATTCATTGGTATTTGATCTTTATTGGGTTATGAAAAATTTCTAGCATTTCTTTCAGGGAGATCTTTTAAAAGTTAACAAATTTCTAACATTTCAATGGTTTTGTAAACTTCAATTTTTGTTGCAGGGAGATCTTTTAAAAGTCAAAGTTAACAAATTGACTTCTATCAAAACTCAGCTTCCTTACCCTTATTACTCCCTTCCTTATTGTCCTCCAAAGCTTATTGTTGATAGTGCTGAGAATCTTGGGGAAGTTCTTCGTGGTGATCGTATCGAAAACTCTCCTTTTGAGGTATTGCAAGATTTTAAATTCAGTAATCTTTTTTTTTTTTTTAATGTTGTATTTTTTGAATGCTAAAACTAAAAGATTTTGTTGTTTTCATGTAGTTTAAAATGAGGGAACCAGAGATGTGTACTATTCTGTGTCGTATAGTTCTTGATAGTAAAATGGCAAAGGATTTCAAGGAAAAGATAGATGATGAGTATCGTGTGAATTTGTAAGGCGTTCTTTTCGTTTTCGAGGGCTACAAACGTTGCTTTTGATGTTGATTTCTGGTTTTTTTTTTTTTTTTTTTTGATGACCTTTGTATTTGTATAATGTGTAGGATTTTGGATAATCTTCCTCTTGTGTTTCCCATACTAAGGGCTGATCAGGAATCTTCAATAGTGTATGAACATGGCTTTCGTGTTGGTTTTAAAAGACATTATACCGTGGTATGTTGTATCATACGTGAGATGTCTCATATTTGGGATGTGAATTTTGACAGCTTCATGTTGTAATGTAATCTTATATTATGTGTATATTTGTTTAATTTGTGCAGCACAAAGATGATAAACATTTTATCAATAATCACTTAACCTTTGTGGTCAAGATTCACAAAGATCCGGTTACTGAGTTGTCAAGGATTGTCGGATTTGAGGTCAAACCATTCAGGTTCTAATCTTGCTTTATTACCTTCATTATAATTTTCCTATTCCTTCAAGATAGAATTACATGTTTATATGATTGGCTTGAAATATTTTATGTATCTAGTGTAAAGCATGAGTATGAGGATGATTGGACTGAGAATACCCGCTTGACAACTTGTGATCCGCATGCTAAACGTATGGTTTCCAACTCTGAAACTCCTCAAGAGGTTGAAGAAAAGAAGGAAATCATATTTACTTATGATGTAGAGTATCAGGTCAGTCACCATAACCCTCAAGTAGAGAACTTTTGTGAACATTTTTATCTTCATACCCCTTAAATACTTATTTCATCCTTGTAGGAAAGTGATGTGAAGTGGGCATCAAGGTGGGATACCTATCTTCTGATGGCTGATGATCAGATTCACTGGTTTTCAATTGTGAATTCTCTGATGATTGTTCTTTTTCTCTCGGGTATTGTGGCCATGATTATGTTGAGAACACTTTACCGTGATATTTCTAAATATAATCAATTGGTGACCCTAGAAGAAGCTCAAGAGGAGACTGGTTGGAAGCTAGTCCATGGTGATGTTTTCAGGCCTCCATCAAAATCCGATTTACTCTGCGTGTACGTTGGTACAGGTGTTCAGTTTTTTGGTATGAGTCTTGTCACCATTATATTTGCTGCTCTGGGTTTCCTCTCCCCTTCAAACAGAGGTGGTTTAATGACTGCTATGCTTCTACTTTGGGTTTTTATGGGCCTTTTTGCTGGCTACTCTTCTGCTCGTCTATATAAGATGTTCAAGGGAACAGACTGGAAAACACTCACCCTCAAAACAGCATTCATGTTTCCCGGCGTTATCTTTTCCATTTTCTTTGTTTTGAATGCTTTAATCTGGGAGGAGAAATCCTCTGGTGCAGTGCCGTTTGGAACCATGTTTGCTCTGGTACTTTTATGGTTTGGTATCTCAGTTCCTTTGGTGTTCGTGGGTGCTTATTTGGGCTTCAAGAAGCCAGCAATTGAGGATCCTGTTAAAACTAACATGATTCGAAGGCAGATCCCAGAACGAGCATGGTACATGAACCCAGCCTACTGGATTCTCGTAGGAGGGGTACTTCCGTTTGGTGCAGTCTTTATCGAGTTGTTTTTCATACTCTCCTCTATATGGTTACATCAATTTTACTACATATTTGGTTTCCTGTTAATTGTCTTCCTCATTCTGATCGTCACTTGTGCCGAGATCACGGTCGTGCTCTGCTACTTCCAGCTGTGCAGTGAGGACTATCTTTGGTGGTGGAGGTCATATCTGACTTCAGGGTCTTCAGCAATCTACCTCTTCATCTATGCCGCTTTCTACTTCTTCACAAAGCTTGAGATGACAAAGCCAGTGTCTGGGATTTTGTACTTTGGGTATATGCTGATTGGTTCATATGCTTTCTTTGTGCTAACTGGTACAATAGGATTCTATGCATGTTTCTGGTTCACAAGACTCATCTACTCATCCGTGAAAATCGATTGACTTATTGGAGAGTCGTGTTAATATGACAGTTTTTGTTCATGTAGTGTAGCCAAGAAAAGAAAAAAAAGCTCACTCTGGAAATGAAAAATCCAGAGATTGATTGGATTTAGAAGCGGCTTTTCAAATTTTTTCCTTACAAGCTTTTTCATACAGATTGTGGATGTTCCCAGTAATTACCTCTTCATTGGCAAATTTGTCTTTTTGTTTTTTTACTGCTAAATAGGTGACTTCGAGAGAATTGTAATCTCTCTATTTTAGAATAGAGAAAAAAAAATCATGTGGTTCATTACCCAGCGTAATCTTTTGAAGGTAATAGAGTTTTTTTTTGTGCAATATTGAAATATTTTCCTACTAGTATCTTCAACTTTATAATATAATATTGGAGCTTTTTTTCTTTTTCAGATCATAAGATGGATGATGTAAAAAATAAGCCCATATATTTTCCTATTGCATTGGAACTAACACAACAAAAGGGTGAATAATTATTTTGCTAATTCCTTCAAAATAATTATTTTGGTAATTCGTCACACTTAATTATGGTTAAAAATTTGTAATTTCTAAGAGACTGAATTGAAAAGTTTATCACTTTACCATATATCAAATTTAAACAAAGTCGATGATAACAAAAAAGATATGAAAGAACTGAGAAAATAATCTACTTGCGGGGATGAGTATTTTCAGGATTAGCAACACCAGCCGTGACTTTTGCAACATCAATGGCAGAAGCCTCAGGCTTCTTTTTGGTGTAGAGGACCAAGTAACCTAGTACCGCCGCCATTGCGAAACCGCCTACCGCCATTTTCAAGGGGCAAACTGGCAGTTTCTTTCGCTGGTGAAGCACCTCGGTCGAATGCTGTGCCGGTGATGGCCCCTTCATTCCCTCTTGCTCTCGTCCAGACATTACTGGTTTCTGTTTGTTTTTGGGTATTTTCTTTTCTGAACTGAGCTTTATTGAAGAAAATTGTGTTATGGGATTTGGGAGGAAGGAGAAATGGTGGAAGAAAAGGGAAATGGAGAATGAATAGTAGATGGACACGTGGTGCAATTAGCGTTGAAGTTATGGAATTATGTGAACAAATGGCAGTTGCTTGAAGGAGATGGTAGTTGAAATTTTTTTGGATGTTGTCTTAGGTGTCATAAATTGGCGATTTTGACATTTTCTATCCAATTGAACCGCTCTACTTTACTTTAATATGAGTAAAAATTATTTTAAAAAAAAAATCAATCTAAATTGGAATGAGAATAAAATTTAAATTGATATGAGATTCATAAAAGAAATTGAGATGAAAAAGAAAATGAAAAAAATAAATGAATCAAACCGGACTGATTTCAGTCCACTTTGATTCTGTTCAGTTTGATTTTATTATGTAGAAATTTAATCGATTCGGTTTAGTTTTCGGGATATATTATTTTCTTTTTCATAATTTGCTTAATAATCATGAGTCGATCACCATTTTTTGGAGAGCAAAAGAAAAAAAAAAGAGAATACTTTAAGATGTATGTTAGACAATTATCACAAATTTATATGCATCTACAGGTGTTAGTATATTCTATAGAATTGAATTTTATATGCACTATAACAAATGTAATGTAAATGTCTTATAGTTATACTTATAGCCTTATAGGTGATAAGTGATGAATTTTACCTTCTAACCACTATTTAAATTCATATAAATAGAATCCATATTACCGTTTCAGCCGTATAATTTGAGAAGGGAAATCTCTATAATCTCAAGAGAACTCACAATTTCATGAAAATCAAACCTGTTGGTGAATAATGTACACTATTCTGAGGGAATACCTCAAACTACCATTTCAGCCTCTTTCATGTCCAAGGGAATTCCCACATCCATTCTCATGGTTGATCTGTACTGATCTGGGATAGCAGCACCAGCTTGAATGCAGATTTCAACTACAGCAGGGGCCTGCCCATAAAAAGTTCTTAGCTCCCTCTGCAATGGAGGTCCGTTTACATCTGGAACGTGCCACACGTATCTCGGTGGTATCAAGTCATCAAGCACTGCTTTTTGCCAACCATGTTGCCCATTTCTTTGTTGGTGCTTGAAAGCTCCACAGTTCTGTGCCTTGTGCCCACTGCCACCAACATGTACCTCTGGACAATAACCACATACTCTCACAGGATACATCTTCATGAGTCTTTTGGCTCCTTGCCTCATTTGCTCCCATGCTTTAAGCGTTTGGTCGGCTAGCCAAGCTATATCTTCATCATCACCCGGGGCAGCAACTTCAAAATCTGGAATTTCTGTTAAGAGTGGATATACAGGTATTTCTGGTTCAGGGTCTGGTAGTTCGCTTTCGTCTGCATCGATGAATTCACTTTTTGAGATGCGGATGATTGGTTTCCTTCTTCTCTTTCCAGGATATTCAGGAATATCAACACCTGCTTGAATGCAAAGCTCAACTACTGCTGGAATTCGTGGAATTGAGAATCTTTCATGATGAGAAATACGTCTCCTAAGGCGATCGTGGAGATGGTATGCTTCTATGGGAAGGAATACATCTTCAAGTGCTGCCCTAGTCCATTCATGAAGTCCCTTCCGAAAATTGGTATTTTGCCCTCTGCATGATTTGAAGGGATGTCCAACAGGTCCCACATGGATTTCATTACACCATCTGCATTAGTTCCATCACCATTTAGAAAAAGTTAGGAAGATTTATTTATGAAGAAGGTTGCATAGTGTCTAAAGCCAAGCAATCATGACTATTAAATCATAGTAACAATGATGAAGTTGATCAAAAATGCTTGTACACACTTTTTTATTTAATAATATTGTTATGAATTCTTTTAAAAAAAAGTTGATCAAAAGTGGGAATAGAAGTAAAATTTGGCAGCTATATGGATAAAATTCAAGAGATTTATAGTACCGAGCCCTCTCTGGTCTTAACTGCATAGCAATCCAATACACCTATCGTCATAGAATTTCTATCTAAAGTACATGCAATGATGTTTGAGATTATATCCACTTAATGCTTCAAATTGCAACCTTTTAACCAACAATTTGAAAATTTATCACCAATATTCATTCTAAATTGTTAAGCACACATCAAATCACTTGTTGAAATTAGGCACATAAAAATTCTAGTGAAATATGGATTCAAGCAGATTTTGAGAAGCTTATTGCAATGCAATGACACCTCAGATTCGATATTTGTTATAAATAATTCAGATCATAAAAGAACAACTAAAGTATGATTACCCATCAATGTATGAGGGGAAAATTACAATGTAATAGACACTTTCAAACTCTTTATGATTTGAAATAGTATAATTAACAAACCATCACTGATAGACTAAAAGAAAATCCAGAAGATAAATGTGAATTAGCATACAACAACATGATCATCTTTGATTGACCAGGTTAAAAGGGTCTTCCCAGAGCACCAAATATCTACAGTACCATGCAGTTCCTTCAAGATATATGATATATCTCATCTCTAGCTAAGGGCAACTGATTCATAACTAAAGAAGAGTATTACCCGCAAGCATGCACAGGTACCACCTCTAAGAGTATCTTGAGATTGTTTATCAATGTAATTCTTGCATTGAATACGTTGTAGGCAATTGGTATCATGCTCTTAACTAGCAACCCATTCCTTGGAGGTGATACTGGTTTTCTCGGCTGGCCTTGACTCTTTTTAATCCTCTCCCTGGCAGCTCGCCTCAATTCCACAATGGGGGTTGGAAATGGCTTCTTCTCTTTTTTTGAATAATACCGGGGAAAATCAGCATTTTGAGGATAATCACTTCTTATGACACATGCATTCTTCACTGATGGAATCTTAGATTTCAATAGATTTTTGAGCTTGAAGTCACTGATAAGCTGCAAATCAGAACAGAAAATTAAAAAATCAAATGCAGGGGAAGAAAATGAAGAGGCAAGATATAGAAAATGCATTAACATTTAGTAAAGCAAAAGAAAAAACAAAACGACACAGACATAGAAACGGATTTTTCTAATTTGCTTAGAGGAAAGTAAGTTACTTGCTTAATATGCAAATTGCAATACAAAATTTAAAAAATAAAATTATGACCACGTCGATTCTAAGAAATAAACTCAATAAGCGTCAACAGAAAAAGATAAGAAAGGAAACTCTATAAGCATTAACAGAACAGAGATAGAGCACTAAAAAAGTGCAGACAATAGCAAACATCTATAGTCCTTGGAAAAGTGCCTAAACAATATGATAATTTTTTTTTTAAATAAGAGCCTAAACAATATGATATCTAGTTGATGCTTATAGTAATACCGACAAAGATGTGTGTACTTCACTCTTTACTGTCATTGAGATATAGATGAATGTTTGATTGAATGACAAGGGTGGTAATTCAGTGAATCACGGAAGGATAACATAACAGAGAAATAAGAAAGAAACTTACATTTATAGGAAATAATTTACAGATGAATAAGAGTAAAAATATTGTCTAGAATGATAAGATACCAAAAAAGACAATAGTTTCAAGAAAAATTATCAAGATAAGTGAGTTTTAAGAGATCATACCTGCATAGAATCGAGCAAACTAAGACCTGGGTGCATACTGGGTTTCAAAAACTCGGATTTCATCTTAAAGGAAATTCTATGGGAATCCATTTTGGGAGGAAAATTAGCAACCTTTTCAACACAAAAAGATGAAATAGTGCCAAGTGAGTAGTTACAAGAACTACAATCCATCCTGAAACCAGAAAAGCTTGTTTACAAACTATTAAAGTAAAGAGATACTGAGTATTATTAGTAGCTATTTACTAAAACATAATATAAGCTATGAGATTCACATTACTGGTATCTAGAATTAAGGAAGAGAGGGAAATCATTGAGGACAAAAGGGAAAGAGGATAATGAACTTTTTTTGTGTGGAAAGGTCCAATTAATTTTTTTTGTCAAGTTATCATTACCAAATACAATTAAAAGGGCATCCAATCCAGGATTAATGAACCATGATTTTGCTATAATGCAATAATTTTTCAACTTTTATTCACAAGTTTCACCTCCTGAACCAAACACAAACTACACAAACTCGGGTTTCTCAAACTCGTGAACCGAACACTCAGTTTGATTGGCTGGTGTCAACACCAACTGGAAGCCAGTATATAGTATATAGAGGGACTGATGCCTAAACAATTGAGCTATGCTCGGGTTGATAACCCAAGTATTAATAGTTGGACTTAAAAATATATAACAGTTTACATTATCAAATACATGATGGATTGGGGACAAAAAAAAGTAATATTTTCTTAGTCATGCTGAAATAAATGAAAAATGGAAATTCGTCATAAACCTCTAAAGAAGAAGAAAAGAAAAAGGAAATGGTGACTTACCGGGAAACCAAAATCTGTAGCGATGAATGAACTGAAGCAGAATGAAGCTGCGATTTCCAGTTACAGCCAGTCAGAGAGTGAGAGAACCAATTTCAATCATTCTTTGCCTATCTATGGCTATAGAGGAATTCCACAAATTAGATTAATGTTTTTTTTTCCCAGTTAATAAATAAAAATCTCATATATTATCCATACATATCCAGTTAAGGTAACAATTTGCGAACTTGGGCTTTTTGCTAACTCGATTAGCGGGTCGTGCTTCAACTTGGAATATGTGAAAAGGCCCATCTCTAATTTAGCCGGGGCTTCTGAATCACATCCCTGTTGTTTCAAAATTGTTTTAAACTTCTAATTTATAAAAATTATAAATACGAATTTACTCATACTCTAAGAAATTTTTTGTATGTAATGAGATTATAATATATTTCAATTTTATCATAAGATCAACTAAAATATAAAATACATATATTACACAATCAACTGAAATAAATCGAGAAGATAAATAATTATATAAATTTTTAAACTAGGAGAGCCTAATTTTCTTCTTCAATATTAAGGACCAATTTGAGGTCACATTTCTCAGTCAAATGGGTAGGGAAGCTTCATTTTGACCATTCTTATTTACTTTTCTCACCTAATCCCCCAAATGAAAACTGATTCGTTTGACTCATAAGCTTTGTATAATATGCTCTAATTACTAGTTAAGTAGGTTTAGTTAATTTAAATATGATTCCACATCATGTCATATTAATTTCTATTAAATGTATTATAAAAATTTAATGACAACGGCTAAAACATAAAATCAGTGATTATTTGTGAGAAAATAAGTGATTACTTGTGAGGAAATCACTGATCACTCACGCGAAACTAGTGGTAATTTTATAATATTTTAGGCGCGATTTTGAGATTTTTGCTATTTTTGCAATTATGTTTTTTGACTGCTATTTTAACAAATATTATACTTAATTTTGCTATTTTTGCAAGAGCCCCTATTTTATATTATGTCTATAAACTTAGAGAAAAACTTTTAAAAGTAGAAGTATCGTTTGTAACAGTAGTAAAATCTTAATCAACCACTAATTTTTTGGTTGACTTGCATAAATCACCTATAAAATATAGGGCGGTAATACTAGGGGTGTAAATGGGGCGGGGCGGGGCAGGGACCCTAAACCCATTTACACCCCGCCCCGTTTAAGGTTTTTTCCCCACCCTGTCCCGCCCCAATTAACTCTATCCCCGCCCCGTTTATTAAACGGGGCGGAGAAAATTGTTAAAAATGCATGCTTTTGTATACTTTTTTTTATTCGAAATTCAATTTTTTAAATGATAATAGTGCATAAAAATAAACAAATAAAACTCTCCATCATAATCCATATCTAAATAAACCTAGGAAAATTAGATTACAAAAAAATAAGTAGCTAAATGGGGCGGGGCGAGGTGTAAACGGGGGGCATTTATTAGGCGGTTTTGGTGGGGTCGGGGTTTTAACTTACACCCCTAGGTAATACTGACACCCTTAAATATATATTCATTTTTTATATTTTAACTTTTTTATATTTCTTTTTAAATAAGAATTAAAATATAAAAAAGAGAATTTTCCTCACGGGGAATCCCCGAACCCGCCCTGATTCTTTGATTAGGGGATATGACAGGGTATGAGGATTTAAATCCCAGCGGGTTAGGGATGGGAATGGCACCCCCGACCCCGCCCCGCCCCGCCCCGTTGCCATCCCTAAACTTACTTCCAAATTACTTGTCTTTGACTTCAAACCAAAACTCTCTCATTTTGTCGAAAGATTTTTTCTTTGATTTTAAAGATGTATTACTCGTCTCTACGGTGATTTTCTCGATCCATTTTTAATACTTAATAAAGTTCAGAGGGTTAATTGCTCAAATTAAAAGTTTAAGGGTATATGTGTTCTAACCCCGATATTTAAAGGGTGGTTTATGCAGTTTCCTTAAAAAATTTATAATATATTTTATTCTATTTTTATAGTGATATAAGAGACTCCAATCGAAAACAATATCAACCAAAAAAAAAATCTCCTTTGAATATGGGTTGCAATGCAATAGCCCGAGGAAAATTAAAGAATTAAAAAGTATAAATAAATGTTAAAATATTATATATATTCTCTTTATATTATATATGGGTATGAAATTTAAAAGAAATATAAGTGTGTTAATGATATGGTTAAATTTCAGTGGATAATTTTAAAATATCGTATATATGTATTCATACATGTATTAGTATTATAGATAAGTGAAAATAAAAAGCTCAAGTTTTTTTTAAAAAAAATTATTTCAAAAAGTCATGTGGACATTTATGGAACCTTTGACTTTTAAAAAAGGTATATTGTTGCCAATGGAATCCGAACTGAAGCGCCAAAAAAAATACAATTTCAGTGGAAAGGAAACAGAAAAAGAGATATTGGAAAAGAAAAAGTTATCTTTTACTTCGAATGAAGAAAACACATGATACATAATTTGACTTATTTAGATGGCCAGCCACATTCATTTTCGACGGTTCAAATTTTACTTTTTTTTTGACAATTTTTTTTATAGAAAATATATAACTTTTAAAAAAATTACACAAAATTTAATAGATTATTTTTTTTATAGAATTGAATATAGAATTGATTAATAAATAATAATTTATTTTTTTTAGAAATTGTGTTTTTAACCAAGAAGTAATCCTACCATCGGTTAGGGTTACATCAAATGTGAAATGATTATTATTTATCATATTTAATCAATTATTTATCATAATTAATCAGTGATTTATTCGTTTTTAGATTTATATAATATTTAAAAAAAATTAAAAAATTATACTACTCATGAAAGTTTCTTAAAGAGAGGAGGGATCAGTGCATACAAAAGGAGCGAGTGACATTGAGGAGGAAGGATTCCTCTCCTATTGAGACATTTAGGACATAACATTAATTTGATCAATTATATCCTTATATTTAAAATTATTGTAATATCAATCTCAAATCTTATTTCATCCTTAAAACATTTAAAGTTATTACACAATGTCGCCATTATCATTAACTTTTTCCTTCATGTGTAAGAAAAAGTTACAAAATTCACCCCATGATTTGGAGATGGTTACAATTAAAGCTCTTGAATTCCACTTTATTGTACGTAGGAAATTGTATTATTGTTTCCATCCATCTTTTAATTTCACAAATTCAATGATAAATTCAAAGAATTCCATAAAAAAATTTAAGATCTAATATTTATATTCTAAATAAATTAAATATAAACATGAACATGAATATTTAAAAATAATATATATATTTACATATAAAAATAAAGGAAAAATATATTTATTATACATTAACTTAAAAATAATCTTAAAAAATATATATTTTTAATACAATCGCAAAAGAGAGAGAAAAGAGAACGATTTTATATAATTATTTTTGGGGCATTTGTAAAATTAGCAATTTTTTAACAATATTTGTAAAAATATCAACTCTAAAAATATTTATAAATATAATAATTTTTTTATTAGGTTAATCAGTGATAAATATTAAATTACATATTTTTACACATTACTGATACACACATTAGTTAATTACTGATTAACATAGTAAAGATTGACATATTTATAAATATTTTTATAAATATTGTATTAAAATCTGTCACCCAATAAAATTTTCCATTATTTTTTTTAAGAGAGAGGAAAAAAAAAGTGGAGGTGGATGTTTTATTGGGAAATGCGATTGATGAGGAACGTGAAATTTCAAAAGATTTTGTGTTTTGTCTTATTAAGTAAAAATGGGAAATAATAATATTACATCATACATATGAATTGAATTTGGGCAAAGGCAACATTATACATAGATCATAGGAGAGGGAGGGTCAACGAGTCGCGGCCTCACAGCTACACCACTATCACCCTCTTCCCTTCGTTTTAGGACCACCCACGAAACCCATACATATGTTACTGAAAGGGAATTTATTTAACGTCTGCCTACAAATTTATTTTATATTGGGATGTGGAACTCGGGTTGTTATCGGTTCGGTTTATGTTGTTTTTAGACAATAACGACACCAAAGCTGAATTAGAAATGAAGCAAATTTTGAAAATGAAATTATTCGACCACCTATTTGTTTGTGAGTGTTTATAAAATAAGTGTTTTTAACCTAAGTACTTTTCTTATAAGTACTATATTGATAAAAAGTGCTTAGCAGTATTTTTTTTTTGAACCTAACATTTATAAAGTACTTTTAATCTTATTTAGAATTCTTGTTAGAGAAGAGAAAGAAAGTGTATAAGAAGTTAGAGATAGTGTAGAAAAATAAGTTAGAGAAAGAAATTGTGGGGAGAGAAGTTAGAGAGAGAAAGTGTATTGATGAGAGAAGTTAAAGAGAGGCTAGAGTGAAAGTATGTAGAGGGAAATTAGAGAGATACAATGTGTAGAGAGAAGTTAGAGAGATAAAATATGTAGAGAGAAGTTAGTAATACAAAGTTGAAAACTACATAATATTTATTTCTTCAAAGAGTAATTTGAAGTGGTTTTGATTTCTATAAAAAAAAAAATGCTTGTAAAATGTTGTCAAATATAAATAGTGGATCTAAGAAATGTTTTTGCTCATTTAAAAACATTTTTGGACACGTCCTTAGTTGGTTTGGTAGTTTTAAGTTATAGCCTCTAATAACAAAGAGAGATTGTGAGTTTATAAAGAGAGAACAATATAGTAGAGATTATGTGCTAGTTTGGTATTGTTGTAGCTTTTGAAATAAATGTTGTCAGCTGTGCTGTTGAAAAAATCAGCAGATTTGTGTTTGGTAAATTTAGCTTATACGGAAAATTTATGTTTGGTAAATTTAGTTTCTAAAACTGCTGTAAGATATATAATTAGTTAAATTGTGTTCTTTTAGGTTAATTTAAAGGTTTTTTTTGCCTATTTTTATAATGATAATTATTTCAATAATATTCAAATATTCTAAATTTTAATTTAAACATAATATATGTTTTTAATAATAAAAAAAATATAGTATTTTGTACATATAAGTTGTAAACTTTAATTATAGCTAGACTAATCACAGTCATAAAACACAATTTATTAAAATAATAAAAACATAAATGTGATGTTGGAATATTTTAATGTTGATTTTTACATAAAAATAGTTGAGAGGTTAGAGATAAATGGTGAAAGTTGAGAGAAGCAGATATGTATCAGATTCTAAAATTTGACAGTTACACCGATTGCTTTTCAAAAAACAATCAAATTTAGATTTACCAAATTAGAATTTTTTTAAAAGTTGATTAGAATCAACCCCAAACGGGGCCTATGAAGAGCTCGTTGGCTTAATATTTCTAGAACGAAAGATGATATAAGACTTTAGTCGTAACCTTTTTGTTTTGTTCTTAACCAGCCCCACAATTCTGGTTTAGATTCCAATTTTCCTCTCTCTCCAAAGAAATTGGGAGGAGAGAGAGAGGAAGAGGTCCCACAAGCTGGCAAGGCATATCCCAACTTGTAGTTGGGGCAGGCAATGCAGCAGACCACTATATGTCTGAAAAACCCGTCCCATTCCCAATCCCTCGCCTATAATTGAGTCATCAACACACACACACACACTACACCATTACTTCTTTCTCTCTCTCTTTCAACTTTTCTAAGTCTTTGTTTGGTGCAATGGTAATGGTGGTCTCCCAAAGCAGAATTCCTGCTTCCCTTAGCTTCTTATTATTAGTATTTCTTCAGCTCCATTCAATAATCGCAATTGCTGCTTCTGTCCCAAACCAGCAAGAGCTAGATCGAATCACGGCATTACCCGGCCAGCCACCGGTCTCATTCTCTCAGTATTCCGGCTACGTTAATGTCGACGAACAACACGGCCGAGCTCTCTTCTACTGGCTCACTGAGGCTACCTCTCTCCCTCACAAAAAACCTCTTCTTCTTTGGCTCAATGGAGGTCAGTTTTTACAATTTTGGTTTTATTTTTCACTTGGCCTTTTTAAGAGAGTAATATTAAACATAGATTTATTGTTAAAGATCCCACATCAGAAAGATGAAGGAACCTAACAATATTTATAAAGTCTAAGGGTCACTTCTCCCATTACCAATTGGTTTTGAGATTGATGCCCGCATTATTAATATTTGTAACTGTATTTATATTCTAGTTAACTCTGATTTGATTATTTCAATGAATACCTATCATATTATGTGTTGTGTTAGACATTTTATTGGATGAGATAGTAAAGTTTGAAAAATAATCTGGAAGACTTAACTCTTCTTTTTAATTTAAATTGAATAAATTACCTAACACAATTGAACAACATGGCATGAAATAAAGAAATGAGCACTTTTCATAATGGTGAAGACTTTTTAGAGGGAAGGGCATCAGGTGTGATGTAATATTTGACCATGAATGATTTACAGCTAGGATTTGAATCCCTTGGCCTTCACCCCACTTGTACATAAATAAAGAACACAATTTCGATTCATAAACAACTAACTTTTATATATGGTTATTAGTGTTGTTAATTGGTGTTTAAACAAAAAAAAATTCTTAGCCATTCTTAAATGTAGTAGTTTAGTTGGGCCTGCCTTTTTTTCTCTATAATTTATTCATACGTGTAGTTTTTGTTTTTATTTTTTATTTTTTTATATATGTGAGTAGAAACTAGAGAGTCGTATAAATAACTCATCATTAGATAAATAATCAAATAGTCTGTCATAATTAATTAGAAAATATTTAGGTATTGACTGACCCGAAGTAGTTCCTCGAAACTTTTTTTACATGCTCCATATATAAATATATATAGAAGTAGGTAGATGGTAGAATGATGAGTAAAGTATCCCATGGTCAATAAATGAACCAACTATTAACTTTAAACATCGAGAAGTAACCACTCTAACCTTATCTGAATGGTCTCTTTCTTTCTGTCCATTCCAATATTTAACAAGTCTAGCTACCAATGGCGCAGTCTAGCATCAACACTCTTTTCTTCACTAAATTGCACCAAATTCCACATGGGGCTTCAGCTTCTTCTGATTTTTTTCTCGTGATTCTTCCTTTCTGTTATCTGTGTCTTTTTTGTATTTTTTTTTTAGGGTTTATTCTTTTCCTTCCATCCAAACATGCAAAATCAGATCAATTATTCTCTGTTTTGGTAGCATGCGTGTGCTCTTATTCTTAGCGTAAAGGAAAGTTGTCTTTCTTTTTGGCTTTTGGCTTTGGTTTCATTTTGGGGAAAGTAAAAGAGAGCAGCTTTTCTCAAAACATTACATTCATAACAAAGTGAACCACCTTTTTTTTATCTATTTACTGTTTTGGAATATCAAATTTTCACCACTCTCTCATATCATCCATAGTCATAGTATTTCTCGTGGTGGTGGTGACATGTAAATTTTAAAAGCCTTTTTTCTCACCAATAATATGATAGTCGAGTTTCCTTAGTCACAGTCAATGAAAAATTACGACGGTTCGTTTATGATAACTTTTATAAGTGTTTTTTTTTTTATAAATAGTTATCACTTTATTTAAAAATACTTTTCAACACTTCAAAATATCATTCCAAATTGACACTACACGATATAATTTTTATATCATTAATTACAATAAATTCTAAATAAATATCTATAATGAAATGATATTATCTAATTGAGATATAAATCAACATACATGAAAGGTTCTATTCACAAGACTTTAACAATGAATATATTATTTTCATTTTTTTTTTATCTTCCTCATATTAAGTTTTTATTTTTATTTTTTTTATGATGAAATGTAAGAGAAAATGTATTTAGACAGAAGTCACATTGGAAATTGAAGAAGGGGTGACCATTTTTTAATTTATACATTTATTGAAATCACATGGGGTGTATGTATGTATGTATGTATAGTTCATAAATCTTTTTAAGGGTCTAAATATATAATTAGATATTGCAAAAAGCGTTTGTCTGTTTGCATTGAATATTCAAGCTAAAAAGGTCAGCATTCTAGTTACGCTGAAATCACTATATATAATAAATAAACATGACCTTATAACCGATGCACAAATTAAAGTTTAGTAAATATATATATTATTAAGAATAAGAAATTAAAGATTTTGTTTAATATTTAAAAAAGACCTTTTGATGATCCCCAAATAATAGAGGTTTTGGTGAGTGCAGGACCAGGTTGCTCGTCAATAGCATATGGAGCATCAGAGGAAATTGGACCATTCCGGATCAATAAAACTGCTTTTTCTCTTTATCTCAACAAATATTCATGGAACAAAGGTAATTATTATTTTAATTCTCTCCTATTTCATATATTCATATTTATTAAAAAAAAAATTAAACTCGTATACTATCAAATTTTTCTCTCATATTCAAAGTTTGGTTAATTAGGATTTTAAAAGTGTGTAAAACAAAACAAGTGAATGTGGTGATAAAAAAACTTAAATATTTTTTGGAAAAATAAAATATAATATCATCGATCAACTTTAATTAAGAGGAATTTGAATGAGTTGTTGTATTTTTAAATATTAAATATAATATATATTTTATTTGTTTATAAGTAATTAATAAAAATTAACGATAATCATTTAAGACGATTAACATCAGTTATAGCAAATCACTAATTGACACATTAAAAATTTGCTATATTTAATAATACTTTCTAAATAATATTATATTTACCTAAAGTATTTAATTGATTGTCATTACTAAAGAAAAGTTATTGGAGTGCGAGTAAAATATCATATTAATTTTTATTAGTATTAGTGTAAACAGTATTATATTTACACTAATACTGGCTATATTATCAATTTTGCAGATGCAAATCTCTTGTTTCTTGAGTCACCTGCTGGAGTGGGTTTCTCTTATTCAAACACTAGCTCGGACCTTGAAAATTCCGGGGACAAACGAACAGGTAATTTCTCACATTTAATATTTTCTTTATGTTATATAAATCTATGCACTTAAAAAAAACTATAATTGAAGTTAAATTTTCAATTAATGCTCAATTATCTTTTTAACGTATTATGTATTTTGTTTTCCTTGAAATTTTTAGTGTTATTGAAAAAGCTGACTCAATAAGAAAATGTGTCATATTTTAAGGTATAAGACTTAATAGCTTGAAAAAAATTCCAAAAATAACATGCAGAAATCTTGACTCTTTGACTTTGTGAAGTAAAATATATCATAAAATTTCAGTGATAATTTCATTTTATAAATATAGTATTTTTAATAAACTCATTGATCATCAATTAATTTAGATCATACAATAATCATTAAGTTTACATCACGAATGATTGACAATTATCATAATATTTACTGGTTGATATTTTTTATATAATAAATTTTTAAATTACTATTTCCATAATAATGGATTTGAACTTTATTATATATGAAGTCTAAATTTAACATATATGAACGGTTGCTAATGAATATTATGTGAACTAAACAGCTGAAGATGCATTGATTTTTCTTGTTGGATGGATGTCAAGGTTTCCACAATACAAATACAGAGAATTCTTCATTGCTGGGGAGAGCTATGCTGGTATATATTTATATAACATAAACATGCAAAAGAATTAAAATTACATATAGATAAGTACTCTTCTTTTATTGTATTATATTATATAAGCATGTTTATAATTTAAATTACAGGACACTACGTTCCACAATTGGCAAAGAAAATTCTTGACTACAATAAAGCTCAATCTCAGTCTTTCATCAACCTCAAAGGCTTCATTGTAAGTATTCTAAAATATTTATAAATATGGTTTTAATTAAAGAGTATATATTTGTAAAAAGGTTTCTAAATATATATGCAAATGGTGTAATTGGGTAGGTGGGAAATGCAGTAACAGATAGCAACCACGACGCACTAGGAACAATATCGTATTGGTGGAGCCATGCTCTGATATCAGACACTACCTACAGATCCATCCTCAATCACTGTGATTTCATCTCTACCAACAATTCTTCTAAGCATTGTAACGATGTCCTCAATTACGCACAGAGCCACGAGATTGGTAAAATTGATCTATACAGTATTTACACTCCCAAATGCCCTCCTTCCACCGCCACCCCCACCGCCGCCACCAGTTTGAGATTCAAAAACTCTCTCCTTCGAAGACGGATATCTGGGTACGATCCATGCACTGAAAATTATGCTGAGAAATATTATAATCTTCCTCAAGTTCAGTTGGCAATGCATGCCAATCTTACTTCCATTCCCTACAAATGGACTGCTTGCAGGTTCGTTTTCCTTTTGCTATTGCCTATTTTTCTTTCTTTTTCTTATATATGAAACTACTCCGGTCACGGGTTCTTCTTCTTATATTGTCAACTTGTTTTTAGTTATAAACCACGATATCCTTAATTCTAACTGATGTGAGGCTTTATATGTTACATATGTTAAAGGTCCGTTTGAGATAGTTTTTGAGGGTGTTTAAAAATGTTTTTTAATGGTTATCAAAATACACATATATCTATATATTATCATTTTATGCTCATATTGTTCAAATATAATGGTTGAATGTAGAAGCCGTTACTTCTCGAGTATTTTTCTTTAAAAAAATTGCTGAATTATTAATATGTATTTTTATGGTGGCAGTGATATTCTTTTCAAAAACTGGAAGGATTCTGAGGAATCCATGTTGCCCACATACAAGGAGTTGATTACAGCGGGTCTCAGAATCTGGGTTTTTAGGTCAAGTTTGCTATCTCTAATATATTTTTCACATAAATCCTTCAATTTTTTCTCATGACTTTAATTCTCTATTTTCTCTTACTCAATTCTTATTGGTCACTAGAAAATTTTCATCAAAGTGATCTTTAAATGTGAACAAAATGCAGTGGGGATATAGATTCAGTGGTTCCAGTGACAGCCACCAGATTCTCCCTTAATCATCTCAATCTCTCCATTCAAACTCACTGGTATCCATGGTATTCAAGAGGACAGGTTATTCCTAACTTTCTCTCTACTCTTGATGAGTTTAGGATGGAATTTGAGACCATTGTTTTTAAATAAAACATTTTCTCTATAAACATTCAGAGAACAACAATTATGAGATTTCTCGAAAATAAACACTTTTAAATGTTTTTAGAAATTTTAAAATATCGTTTATGATGTAGACAAACATCATAAAAAATAACTGAAAAGGTGTTTACAGTGAACTAAAAACGTGTCAAAATTCATTAAAAACTCACCCTACGTTTCAATGAAAAGATTTGAAACAAATGAAATGAAACCTACTGTAAATATTAACAGGTAGGAGGATGGACAGAGGTTTACCATGGGTTGACCTTTGCCAGTGTGAGAGGTGCTGGGCACGAAGTTCCATTGATTCAGCCAGAAAGAGCTTTGACACTTTTCAGATCGTTTTTGGCAGGAGAAGAACTGCCAAAATCTTAATTGTATTTACATGGAAACACATCAATCAACAGAAAAGAACTGGTCATTGTCTTTTTTCCAGATACAGGTTATTATTTCATAAACATTCTAGTACAGAATGCTGAGATTTAGAGGACTAGAATTGTATGCATTCTATTCTAATTTATATTGGATACACCATGGCAATGTATTATCCATTTAACTCTACAGTTGAAAGAGTGAACTAAGAATTCTGACATTTGCCAATAACTTACTCGAATCAGAGTAGCGATAAATGTTAAGCTCTTTGTTACAAGAAATCAAATGTATATACAGAAATAACATATTGCTTCAACAAAATCAAATCTCATTCCTCCTGTTATTTGAATCTTGTTAACGTGTCTTTTTACACTTAGAACAAGGTTCCCAAGCATTTAGCTAAAAGTGAAAACAAATAATATGGAATTTATTGTCAATGTCATGAAAATTACGTCATCTCGCTGAATTTACAAAACGTGCTCAACATAAATATATAGAAAGTCTACTTCAATTCCTCACTGAGGCCCTGCAGCATACCTAAGCTCTGGGCAAGATCACTCATCCTTAGTTTCATGGCCTGAGAATCAAAGGACCAATAATCAGTACAGCAGCAACTAATATTTTGTCATTCAATTACCATCAGAATGAGTATTCTACCTGAACACTCTTCTGATGTGCGTCCTTATATGCTTCGGTGACTAAAAGGGACAGCTTCTGCATAAGAAAGTAAAGACTGAATATTTTGAATACATATATAGTTAATCAAGTTCAGAAATCTCACCGGTTACTCTTCGACTATTAAAATCAACCATTCAAGATATTATAGCAACTATAATTTATGATATTCCTACATAGTTTATTTATTATTAAGAGTTGCTTTGAAATTGTCAATTTGTTTTTACCCAATTGCTTAATGATGGGACAGTAGACCTATAGCCAGCCAAGTTTCAAATTCATGAGATGTGAGAATAACAACGTCAGAAAGATTATACCAGCAACAATATCGAAGGAGAAATTACTGCTTCTTGAGGACAGGACAGGTAGGTAAAGTGGCATTTAGTTGTGTGGATGTAAAATAAAGTAAACAAGTACCATGCAGAAATGCTTTTATTGCAAGCAATGCATTTTCATATGTCAAGAGTGCGCAATAGCACGATGCATACTCACTTCTGGTCCTAATTCCATTGCAGCCGCAGTGATCTCTGTGTGTATAGGTTGCTGATTCCCGTATAGTGTCACCTAAATTAGTAAACGGAAAAAAAAATTGACATGTATAAGCAGGCGATATGCATACATGACATGAACCCACTCTCTAATATAGTTAAATGAAAAACCTTTCTCTAGCCTCATATTTTGCAAGAAACCATCCTCAAAATCAACCTTCTGTCGCGATTCCAAAACTTCACTAATTATTTTCAATTTTTCATAAATCACGATTTTCTCTCTTTTGCAATTTTTTTTTGTTGGAAACAGAAAATGCCCTGACCTCCCAGTATCCATGAGGGCTCAACGCTGGAACTAACAATATATAGTACGATATTTTACAGTCAACAAACTGAAGAGATGTATAATACTCCAAGAAGATGGCCACAAGAAATTTTGAATCCATAACCACTTTGGTTGAATCTGAGAAAACTGGGACCTTTCATAACTAACATGAATTAATCCACTCACAACATGAAAGATGGACTGGTAATCAAATGACCAGTTCTTCCGTCAAAGGAGAGAAAAATGTTAGTGATTACTCTGGAATCTGTACTTCTCTACAAGCCACTTTAATAAAGAAATTCTTTTACAAGATTAATAAAAAAATCTAACCTATGTTCATTTCATTATTGATCTATATGCTAGCTATTATTTTGAATAAAATACAGAATGAAAACGAATCAAGGTGTAATGCTGCAAGAGAGGTAGCCGGCGGAACATACCTTTATCAGCTCACCTTCACAGTAACCATCAAACTCTGCCCTGGAAAACGAGAAACATAAAAGAAAGAAAAGTAAACAATAATTTAACGAAAACAGAGAAAAATATCTTCAAGTAACAATAAATTTGACATGTTAAGCCTTACACTGCAAGTTCTTTTTGTACCCGCACAGCCTCTACTTGGACAACCATTTGTGCCTTCTTCACAGTTTCATATAGGTCCTGCATGTTTCCGAAGATTCCTGCCTAAAAGAGGTGAGCATGTAAGTAACAACAGTCTAACTTATCTCGAAAAATCACATTAGTCCCTCTAATTCGCGTGACGTTTCTATTAGGTCTCTAAATTACTCAAATTGACAAATTTAACCTCTCTGTTAAAAAAATTAAACCATTTAAACCAATTGCAAATTACATATCTACAGTGCCATGCAGTTCTTCAAGATATATGATATATCTCATCTCTAGCTAAGGGCAACTGATTCATAACTAGAGAAGAGTATTACCCGCAAGCATGCACAGGTACCACCTCTAAGAGTATCTTGAGATTGTTTATCAATGTAATTCTTGCATTGAATACGTTGCAGGCAATTGGTATCATGCTCTTAACTAGCAACCCGTTCCTTGGAGGTGATACTGGTTTTCTCGGCTGGCCTTGACTCTTTTTAATCCTCTCCCTGGCAGCTCGCCTCAATTCCACAATGGGTGGTTGGAAATGGCTTCTTCTCTTTTTTCAAATAATACCGGGGAAAATCAGCATTTTGAGGATAATCACTTCTTATGACACGTGCATTCTTCACTGATGAAATCTTAGATTTCAATAGAATTTTGAGTTTGAAGTCACTGATAAGCTGCAAATCAGAACAGAAAATTAAAAATTCAGATGCAGGGGAAGAAAATGAAGAGGCAAGATATAGAAAATGCATTAAAATTTAGTAAAGCAAAAGAAAAAACAAAACGGCACAGACATAGAAACGGATTTTTCTAATTTGCTTAGAGGAAAGTAAGTTACTTGCTTAATATGCAAATTGCAATACAAAATTTAAAAAATAAAATTAGGACCACGTCGATTCTAAGAAATAAACTCAATAAGCGTCAACAGAAAAAGATAAGAAAGGAGCACTAAAAGAGTGCAGACAATAGCAAACATCTGAGGTCATTGGAAAAGTGCCTAAAAAATATGATAATTTTTTTAGTTTTTATTAGATAAGAGCCTAAACAATATGATATCTGGTTGATGCTTATACTAATACCGACAAAGAAGTGTGTACTTCACTCTTTACTGTCATTGAGATATAGATGAATGTTTGATTGAATGACAAGGGTGTGGTAATTCAGTGAATCACGGAAGGATAAAATAACAGAGAAATAAGAAAGAAACTTACATTTATAGCAAATAATTTACAGATGAATAAGAGTAAAAATATTGTCTAGAATGATAAGATACCAAAAAAGACAATAGCTTCAAGATAAGTGAGTTTTAAGAGATCATAACTGCATAGAATCGAGCAAACTAAGACCTGGGTGCATACCGGGTTTCAAAAACTCGGATTTCATCTTAAAGGAAATGCTATGGGAATCCATTTTAGGAGGAAAATTATCAACCTTTCCAACACAAAAAGATGAAATAGAGCCAAGTGTAAAGTTACAAGAACTACAATCCATCCGGAAACCAGAAAAGCTTGTTTACAAACTATTAGTAGCTATTTACTAAGATATAATATAAGCTATGAGATTTACATTACTGATATCTAGAATGAAAGTAATGAATTTTTTTTGTCAAGTTATAATTACCAAATACCATTAAAAGGGAATCCAATCCAGGATTAATGAACCATGATTTTGCTATAATGCATGATGTAAACATATAACAGTTTACATTATCAAATACATGATGGATTGGGAACCAAAAAAAAGGTAATATTTTCTTAGTCATGCTGAAATAAATGACAAATGGAAATTTTTCATAAACCTCTAAAGAAGAGGAAGATAAAAAGGAAATGGTGAGCTTACCGGGAAACCAAAATCTGTAGCGATGAATGAACTGAAGCAGAATGAAAAAAAAAAAAAAAAACGCTGCAATTTCCAGTTAATAAATAAAAATCTTCTATATTATCCATACATATCCAGTTAAGTTAACAATTAAATTGCGAACTTGGGCTTTTTGCAAACTCGATTAGCGGGTTGGGCTTCAACTTGGAATATGTGAAATATCCCTGAAAAGGCCCATCTCTAATATAACCAGGCCTTGCAAATCACATCCTTATTGTTTGAAAATTGTTTTAAACATCCCCTAATTTATAAATAGGGTAAAATGCAAATGAGACCTCTGTATTTTTTTTCAAATGCATGAACACTCCATATGATTTGAAAATGACAAATCACACCCTTGTGGTTCCAATTTTTTTCAATCAAACCCCTCCCCTTCAATGTTAATAATTTTTTATTAGTCATAACTTTTTCGCTTGAACTCCGATTTGGATGATCAAGATGTTTTAGAATCCTCGTTTCGGTCTCTACGCTATAGTTACTTCAAAACTTCTAAATCATCAATAACCAAAAAAGTTAACGGTGTCAATCATACCCAGAGTTTTGATGTTAACAAACTCTTTTATTTATTAATGATTTCAAAGTTTCGAAGTAACGATTATGTAAAGTCTAAAATGAGGATTCCAAAACATCATGAATCATCCAAATCGGAGTTCAAACGAAGAAGTTATGGCTAAAAAAAATTTGACATTAAAGGGGAGAGGTCTGATTGAAAAAATTTGAAACCACAGGGGTGTGATTTGCCATTTTCAAACCACATGGGATATTCATGCATTTTGAAAAAACTACAAAGGTCTCATTTGCATTTTACCCTTATAAATACTTATTTACTCATACTCTAAGAAATTTTTTGTATGTAATTATGTAATGAGTTCAGGGTCGTTCCTAAAAAAATAAGAACCCAGTGCGATATATAAATTTGAGACCTCGATCATATAATCTCTAATATGAAAAATCACAAAAATGTATATATAAAAAAAGTATTTTTATCAAAACACAATTATCAATAAAAGAATAGCATAAAATTATCAAAGTAGTATAAAAAAAATATAAAAATTGAATTTTGAACTTATGTTGGGATCGAACTCAACTCATAATGTTGGAGAACATATGGATATTGTAGGGAGAAGATCAGTCAATGCGACTTAGAATAAATTCTCATTTATATATTATTAATACTAAATTTCTAATTCAAGATTTTGGGGGCCCTGTTCCGTCGCACCAGTTGCACCATGCCAACGACGGCCCTGAATGAGATTATAATATAAAAAATTTGTCTCAAATAACATAAATTTGCATACTAATTACTAAAATGTTTGAACTTTTTTAAAAATTACTCAAATATCATAATTATAGTTAAATAAATTATTGAACTATAATTTAATTAATTATTGAACTATTTTTCATAGGTATTTTTAATGAATTTGATTGTTTTTTGGTTTTTTAAGTTCAAGGTCAATAATTTATTTAACTATTTGATATTTTTTATTATTATTTTCAATGAATTTATTAAAAAAATTAATTTTTTTAGTTCAATAAATTATTGAACTATAATTATGTTATTTGAGTAATTTTTGAAAAGTTCAAACATTTCAGTAATTAGTATGCAAAAATATGTTATTTCAGTAATTGCCCCTATAATATATTATATTTTTATCATAAGATCAACTGAAATATAAAATATATATTATACAATCAACTGAAATAAATTGAGAAGATAAATTTTGTGTACAAACCATGTTATTTTACAAAAATAAAATGTATGTTTATTTGGAATAACTTTTAAAAAGACTCAAAAAATATTTTTCGGAAGAAAAAATCCTTTTAACTTATTTAACTAGGAGAGTCTAATTTTCTACTTCAATATAATGGAAGATGGTAATAAAAATGTGGTTTTTTTTATTGGTTATCTATTTAAGATATCATCTTTCGAGTTTATCAATATCAAATATCATACATAGGTCATATAATTGTCCTGTGAAAATAGTCAAGCAGTGTCAAAAATAATTGTGGTTTCTTGATTCTGAACTCTTCTGGTTACCAACCTAATAAAAATAATTAATTGAGAATGTCAAATCGAAGCTGTCATTTCAAGTAATAAAAATTGGCACTATATCATTTTGTGGTAACTGAAATTTAGGACTAATCTGAGGTCACATTTTCTCAGTCAAGTGGGTAGGGAAGCTCCATTTTGACCGTTCTTATTTACTATTCTCACCTAATCCCCCAAATGAAACCTGATTCGTTTGACTCATAAGCTTTGTATAATAAGTTCTAATTACAAATTATGTTTAGTTAATTAAAATACAATTCCACATCATCTCATGTTATTTTTGGTTGACTTGTATAAATCACCTATAAAAATATATGGCGGTAATAATGACACCCTTAAAGCAGTTAGTTTAAGCTTTAAACTTTATAAAGTATTAAAATTGGACTAAAAAAGTTATATTTTGACAAATTACTACATTTAAATTATTAATTTACTAATTATTTATATAAAATCTTTATGGGAACGTGTCTCCAAAAGCCTCTATCCTACGTCCAAACTTGTATTTGACTTCAAACCGAAACTCTCATTGTGGTGAAAGACTTTTTCTGATTTCATCCCTCCCCATCCCGTTGACATTAACGATGCATTACTTGTCTCTAAAGTGATTTTTCTCAATCCAATTTTAACACTTAACAAAGTTTAGAGGGTTAATTACTCAAATTAAAAGTTTAAGGGTATATGTGTTCTAACCTCAATATTTAAAGGGTGGTTTACGCAGTTTTCCTTAAACTTTTTAATTAATATTTTTATAATATATATTCTATTCTATTTCTATACTGATATAAGAGACTCCAATCAAAAACAATATCATCAAAGTTTTTTTTTTCTGCCTTTTAATATGGGTTGCAATAGCTTGAGGAAAATTAAAGAATTAAAAAGTATAAATAAATTTTAAAATATTATATATATTTTTTATAATATATATGGATATGAAAATTAAAAGAAATATAAGTGTGTTAATGATATGGTTAAATTTCAGAGGATAATTTTTAAATATCATATATATGTATTCTTACATGTTAGTATTATAGATAAGTGAAAATAAAAAGGTCACGTTTTTTGTTAAATTATTATTTCAAAAAGTAATGTGGACATTTATGGAACCTTTGACTTTTAAAAAAGGTATATTGTTGCCAATGGAATCCCGACTGAAGCGCCAAAAAAATACAATTTCAGTGGAAACAGAGAGATTGAAAAAGAAAAGTTATCTTTTACTTCGAATGAAGAATACACATGATACATAATTTGACTTATTTATATGGCCTGCCACATTCATTTTCAACGGTTCAAATTTTACATTAAAAAATATATATATAGAAAATATATAACTTTTCAAAAAATTAAACAAAATTTAATAGATTTTTTTTTTTAATAATTGAATATAGAATAAAATAACATAATGTTTTTTCTTAGAAATTGTGTTTTTAACCAAGAAGTAATCCTACCATCGGTCAGGGCAACGTCAAATGTGAAATGATTCTTATTTATCATATTTAATCAATTATTTATTATAATTAATGAGTGATTTATTCATTTTTACATAATACAATATTTTATTTTTAAAAAAATAAAAAATTATACTACTCATGAAAGTTTCTTAAAGAGAGGAGGGATGAATGCACTACAAAAGGAGTGAAGTGACATTGAGGAGGAAGGGATCCTCTCATATAAGACATTTACACTTAACCTTAATTTGAAAAATTATATCCTTATATTTAAAATAATGGTAATATCACTCTCAAAATTTATTTCATCCTTAAACCTTTAAAGTTATTACACAATGTCGCCATTATCATTAACTTTTTCCTTCCATGTGTAAGAAAATGTTACAAAATTCACCCCATAATTTTGAGATGGTTACAATTAAAGCTCTTGAATTCCACTTTATTGTAGGAAATTGTACTATTGTTTCCACCCATCTTTTAATTTCACAAATTCAATGATAAATTCAAAGAATTCCATAAATAAAAATATAAGATCTAATATTTATATTCTAAATAAATTAAATATAAACATGAACATGAACATTTAAAAATAATATATATTTACATATAAAAATAGGAAAAATATATTTATTATACATTAACAATATTTTTTTAATACAATTGCGAAAGAGAGAGAAAAGAGAACGATTTTATATAATTATTTTTTGAAAATAGAGAGAGAGAAAAAAAAATAGAGGTGGCTGTTTTATTGGGAAATTTAGGTGGGATTGATGAGGAGAGGACGTGAATTTTCAGAACGTTTTGTGTTCGTCTTCTTAAGTAAAAATGGGGAATAATAATATTACATGATTCATATGAATTGGAATTAGGGCAAGGCCATATGCATAGATAATAGGAGAGGGTCAACGAGTAGCAGCCTCACATTTATATCAGTATCACTCACCCACCCACTATTCTCTATATCTTATGTTTGGTATACCGTCATCAAAATCAAATGTCCGTGAATTAGATGTCTAGAAATAAATAGCATGAAAATATGATATATGTGTTTGGAATGTATTGGAATGAGATTCAAATGCTTTGGGAATATGATACATGTGTTTGGAGTGTACTTGAATTGAGATTAATGAGAATATAAATGCTGTGTTTGGTAGTGAAAAATGATTTTTATAATATGATTTAATTTTTTTATTTAATTATTATCTAAAATTTAATAAAAAAATATTGAAAAATTAATTAATGATATTAAATTTAATTAAATTAAGATTATCAACTATATTTTATTTATAAGTTTGGATTTTTTTAAATTTCTTTTTTAAGAATTATTTCATTAAATAAAATAAAATAAAATTGATGACTTATATACTTAAAATCATGTATTATTATATAAAATATTTGATATTAATTGACGGTAAAAAATAAATGATTGTTGTCATTTAAATATTTGGGGTATTTTAAAACATGACACATTTTTAATAATAAATTTCAAAAGTGGCAGAAAAATGACTTTTTTTTTAAAGTAGAACTTTTTAACATTCATTAATCAATTAAACAAAATCATTAAATTAATTAACTAAAAAAAAGTAAAATCTAACAAAATTTGAAAAATTAATAAATTCTACTTCATAAGATCCAAATAGCTTTTATAAGAAACACCAGTGTCATTTTTATGGTATAATGACATGAGAGAAAAATTCAATGAAAACAAATTTATTAATTTAAAGAAAGTGAAAAAGTGCTATTAAAAAAAATGATGTATTTGAAATTAAGCTTGAAAAAAGTACTATAAAATAAAATTTATATTTTAAACATATTTTTTAATTTAATTATGTAAAATATATTGAGTTTAATATAAGATATATTGAGTTTAATGTAAGATAGATGGAGTTTCATTTAAAAAAATATTTTTTTAATTTAAAAATATGTACTTTTTTAATTAATATTTTTTTTATCTTGTTCACTGTAACTTACCTAAAATGTTTTTAATATTTATTTTTTTCTATTAAAAATATCAAAGTGTCCCTTATTTAGTGAGAAAATAGCACAAAATTAGAGAGGATTTAAGAATGACCGTAATGGAAGTGAATGTCCATACCAATGCTGATATAGGTTGAAGCAAACAATGGAATGAGTTTTAAAAACCTATTCCTATGATCAATTCCCGCATACCAAACATTTCCTAAATGGTTTTAACCAAAATCCGCTCCTCTCTGCTGTCTCCTCTTCCCGTCGTTTTAAGACCACCCACAACCCCACGAAACCCATACATATGCTAGTGAAAGAGAATTTATTATAGGTCTGATATTGCCAAAAATTTATTTTATATTGGGATGCGAACTCGGGTGTTGTCGGTTCGGTTTACGTTGATTTTAGACAAAAACGACATGGAGGAAATTTTGCAAACCGAAATTATTGAAGCACCTATTTGTAAGGGATTTGGTAAGTTATAGCCTCTAATAACAAAGAGAGATTGTGAGTTTATAAAGAGAGAAAAACATAGTAGAGATTATGAAGAGCTCGTTGACTTAATATTTTTTGTTTTTAATTAACCATGATAATTCTATAACGAAAGGTGATATAAGACTTTAGTCGCAACCCTTTTGTTTTGTTCTTAACCAGCCCACAATTCTGGTTTAGGTTCCAATTTCCCTCTCTCTCCAAAGAAATTGGGAGGAGAGAGAGAGAGAGAGAGAGAGGAAAGAGGCCCACAAGCTGGCAAGGCATATCCCAACTTGTAGTTGGGGCAGGCAATGCAGCAGACCACTATATTGTCTGAAAAACCCGTCCCTTTCTCAATCGCAATCTCTCGCCTATAATTGAGTCATCAACACCGTTACTTCTCTCTCTCTCTCTCTCTAAGTCTTGGGTTGGTGCAATGGTAATGGTGGTCTCCAAAAGCAGAACTACTGCTTCCCTTAGCTTATTATTATTATTATTTCTTCAGCTCCATTCTATAATCGCAATTGTTGCTTCTGTCCCCAACCAGCAAGATCAAGATCGAATCACGGCATTACCCGGCCAGCCACCGGTCTCATTCTCTCAGTATTCCGGCTACGTTAATGTCGACGAACGACACGGCCGAGCTCTCTTCTACTGGCTCACTGAGGCTACCTCTCTCCCTCACAAAAAACCTCTTCTTCTTTGGCTCAATGGAGGTCAGTTTTTACACTTTTGGTTTTATTTTCCACTTGGTCTTTTTAAGAGAGTAATATTAAACATAGATTTTTAACTGTATTTATATTCTAGTTAACTCTAATTAATTTGAAAAATAATTTGGAAGCTTACTCTTATTTTTAATTAAATTTAATAAATTACCTAACACAATTGAACAACATGCCATGAAATAAGGAAATGAGCAGTTTTCTTAATGGTAAAGACTTTTAAGAGGGAAGGCATGCATTAGGTGTGATGTAATATTTGACCATAAATCCAATTGATTTACACCTAGGAATAGGATTTGAATCCTCCTCACCCCACTTGTACATAAATAAAGAACAATCTCAATTCATAAACAACTAACTTTTATTTATGGTTATTAGTGTTGTTAATTGGTGTTTAAACAAAAGAAAATACTTAAGCCATTCTTAAATGTAGTAGTTTAATAGGAGAAATTATTAGACGATGTGTCTCATTGAGCCTGTCTCCTATATGTGTGACACGTGATAATTTTTCATTTTATTTTACAGCATCAATAAACTAGCTTCCTCCAATAATTTATCCGGTAGTAGAAGTAGGTAGATGTGGTAGAATGATGAGCAAAGCATCCATGGTCAATAAATGAACCAACTGTTAACTTCAAACATCGAGAAGTAACCACTCTAACCTTATCTGAATGGTCTCTTTCTTTCTGTCCATTCCAATATTTAACAAGTCTATCTACCAATGGCGCATTCTAGCATCAACACTCTTTTCTTCACTAAATTGCACATTGAAGCCTACCAAAATTCCACATGGGCTTCAGCTTCTTCTGATTTTTTTCTCGTGATTCTTCCTTTCTGTTTTCTGTGTGTTGTTTGTATTATTATTTTTAGGGTTTATTCCTTTCCTTCCATCCAAACATGCAAAATCAGATCAATTATCCTCTGTCTTGGTAGCATGCGTGTGCACGTAAAGAAAAGTTGTCTTTCTTTTTGGCTTTTGGCTTTGGTTTCGTTTTGGGGAAAGTAAAAAGAGCAGCTTTTCTCAAAACATTACATTCATAACAAAGTGAACCACCTTTTTTTATCTATTTACTGTTTTGGAATATCAAATTTTCACCACTCTCTCATATCTTCCACAGTCATAGTATTTCTCGTGGTGGTGATGACATGTAAATTTTATATGCCTTTTTTCTCCCGAATAATATGTTAGTCAAGTTTCCACTCAATTAGTCATCGTTCAATAAAAAATTACTACGTAGCTTTATTAAATATTTAAAAGTGTTTTTTAAATAGTTATCAAAATCATTTTCTTTATTTAAACACTTTTAAACACTTCAAAAATCATTCCAAACAAGCACTACACGATATTAATTTTTATATCATTAATTAAGACAATAAATCCTAAAATGAATATCTATAATGAAATGATATTGAGATATAAATCAACATGAATGGTTCTATCACAAGACTTTACACAATGAAAATATTATTTTCATTTTTTTTATCTTCCTCATTCCATATGACATTTCATGCTCTAATAAAAGTTTTTTTTTTTTTCTAAATGTTAGAGAAAATGTATTTAGACAGAAGTCACATTCGAAATTGAAGAAGGGGTGACCATTTTTTAATTTATACATTTATTGAAATCACATGGGTGCATGTATAGTTTTTTTTTTTTTTTTTTGAAGACAGGTGTATATATAGTTCATAAATCTTTTTAAGGGTCTAAATATATAATTAGATATTGCAGAAAGCTTTTCTGTTTGCATTTAATATTCCAGCAAAAAATGGTCAATATTCTAGTTACAATGAATATGATACCTAGGGGTGTGCACGGTTCGGTTTTGATTCGGTTTTAGGTAAAACCGTCAACCAAACCGAACATTTTGGTTTATGATTATCATGAACCACTCAGTTTTTATTTTTTACAAAACCAAACAGTTTCGGTTATGTCGGTTTCGGTTTTAGACTATTCATCATAAACTCTCATAAATTCTCCAAAATTCAATGGGAAATTTATAGCTAGCTATAACAATATGTGGTAGATCTAATGACTAAGCCATAATCTTGAGTAGATAAATAATAAAACTTTAAAATAGTTATGAGATAAAACATTTATGTAGCAGAAGAAAAGCACGCCTTAATTTCAAAGATGGAGATGAGAAGCATATAACCGGTTCGGTTAGGTTTTTATTGGTTTTTTAAAATAAAAACCGGACTAAACTGGTATCAATCCGTTCTTCACAAAAAAGAACCAAATAAACCATCTGTTTAAAAAAATAGTAATAGAACCAGATGGTTCGGTCCGGTTTATCAGTGTTGGACGGTTTTTGCTCACCCCTAATGACACCAATGCACCAATTGAAGTGTAAGCGAAAAAAAATTATGCATTGAAAATTTTGTTATATTAGATTATGGATCAAAAATATATGTATTGTCAGGACTAAGAATTTTTGTTAATATTAAATTAAAGGCATTTTGATAATACAATATAGAAAAACCCCGCATATAATAGAGGTTTTGATGAGTGCAGGACCAGGTTGCTCATCAATAGCATATGGAGCATCAGAGGAAATTGGACCATTCCGGATCAATAAGACTGCTTTTTCTCTTTATCTCAACCAATATTCATGGAACAAAGGTTTATTATATTAATTCTCTCCTATTTCATACATTAATATTTATTAAAAAAAATTAAACTCGTTTACTATCAATTTTTTCTCTCATCTTCAAACTTTGGTTAATTAGGATTTTAAAAGTGTAAAACAAAACAAGTGAATGTGGTGATAAAAAAAACTTAAATCTTTTTTAGAAAAATAAAATATAATATTATCAAACAACTTTAATTAAGGGAAATTTCAATGAACAGTTCTATTTACCTAAGATATTTAATTGATTGTCATTATTAAATAAAAACTAATGGAGTGTGAATAAAATCTCATATTATATTTACGCTAATACTAGCTATATTATGAATTTTACAGATGCAAATCTCCTGTTTCTTGAGTCACCTGCTGGAGTGGGTTTCTCTTATTCAAACACTAGCTCGAACCTTGAAAATTCCGGGGACAAACGAACAGGTAATTTCTCACATTTAATATTTTCTTTAGATTATATAAATCTATGCACTTTAAAAAAACTATAATTGAAGTTAATTTTTCAATTAATACAAGTAAGAAAAATCTGGTGTGAAAAGGAGTAATATTATATCGTTATATGTAAACGAAAATGCTCAATTATCTTTTTAAACATATTACGTATTTTGTTTTCCTTTCATTTTTAGTGTTATTGAAAAAGTTGACTCAATAAGAAAATGTGTAATATTTTAAGGTCTAAGACTTAATAGCTTGAAAAAAATTCCAAAAATACCATGCAGAAATCTTGACTCTTTGACTTTGAGTGTGGAGTAATATTAGGCCTCATCATATGGATAAAGCCCGTGGGCTGGGCTTGGGCTTACTCTTTTAAGTCAGGCTCGGGCCAGGCCCGACCCATTTATAGAGCAGGTCTGGCGGGCCCGGGCCCGGCCCAAGCCCATTCATTTAAGGGCCGGGCCGGGCCATTGATGAGGCTTAAGTAATATATATCATAAAATTTCAGTGATAATTTCATTTTATAAAATATTTATAAATATAGTACTTTTAATAAACTCATTAATCATCAATTAATTTTGATCATACCATAATCACTAGTTTACATCACGAATGATTGAAAAATATCATAATATTTATTAGTTGATATTTTTTATATAATTTTTTTTAATTACTATTTCCATAATCATCGATGTGAAAACCCTAAATTTAACATATATATGAACGGTTACTAATCAATATTATGTGAAGTAAACAGCTGAAGATGCTTTAATTTTTCTTGTTGGATGGATGTCAAGGTTTCCACAATACAAATACAGAGAATTCTTCATTGCTGGGGAGAGCTATGCTGGTATTTATATAAAACATAAACATGCAAAAAAAAATTAAAATTACATATAGATGAATACTCTTCTTTTATTGTATTATATAAGCATGTTTATAATTTAATTACAGGACACTACGTTCCACAATTGGCAAAGAAAATTCTTGACTATAACAAAGCTCAATCTCAGTCTTTCATCAACCTCAAAGGCTTCATTGTAAGTATATTACATAATTATCTATTGATACTATATATATATATATATATATATATATTTGTAAAAGCTAAAATGGTGTAATTGGGTAGGTGGGAAATGCAGTAACAGATAGGAAACACGATGCACTAGGAACAGTATCGTATTGGTGGAGCCATGCTCTGATATCAGACACTACCTACAAATCCATCCTCACTCACTG
Source organism: Gynostemma pentaphyllum (assembly GCA_028015215.1). Lineage (NCBI taxonomy): Eukaryota > Viridiplantae > Streptophyta > Magnoliopsida > Cucurbitales > Cucurbitaceae > Gynostemma > Gynostemma pentaphyllum. The sequence goes on along the minus strand of CM051351.1, from coordinate 15,653,656 downwards.
TGATTTCATCTCTAACAACACTTCTAAGCATTGTAAAGATGTCGTAAATTATGCACGGAGCCACGAGATGGGTAAAATTGATCATTACAGTATTTACACTCCCAATTGCCCTCCTTCCAACGCCACCGCCACCGCCACCGCCAGTTTGACATTCAAAAACTCTCTCCTTCGAAGGCGAATATCTGGGTACGATCCATGCACTGAAAATTATGCTGAGAAATATTATAATCTTCCTCAAGTTCAGTTGGCAATGCATGCCAATCTTACTTCCATTCCCTACAAATGGACTTCTTGCAGGTTCGTTTTCCTTTTGCTATTGCCTATTTTTTCTTATGGATGAAACTACTCCAGTCACGGGTTCTTCATATTGATATGATATTGTCAACTTATTTTTACTTATAAACTATGATATCTTTAATCTAACTTATGTGAGGCTTTATATGTCACCTATGTTAAAGATCCATTTGGGATAGTTTTTTAAAGTGTTTTTTTAATAGTATAGTTTCATTTTATGTTCATATCATCCAAATATAATAGTTGAATGTAGAAACCGCTACTTCTCGAGTATTTTTTTCTTTAAAATATTGCAGAATTATGAATACGTTTTTATGGTGGCAGTGATATTCTTTTCAAAAACTGGAAGGATTCTCAGGAATCCATGTTGCCCACATACAAGGAGTTGATTACAGCGGGTCTCAGAATCTGGGTTTTTAGGTTAAGTTCGCCATCTCTAATACTTTTCACATAAATCCTTCAAATTTTTCTTTAGACTTTAATTCTCTATTTTCTCTTACTCAATTCTTAATGGTCACTAGAAAATTTTCATCAACATGATCTTTAAATGTGAACAAAATGCAGTGGGGATACAGATTCAGTGGTTCCAGTGACAGCCACCAGATTCTCTCTTAATCATCTCAACCTATCCATTCAAACTCACTGGTATCCATGGTACTCAAGAGGACAGGTTATTCCTAACTTTCTCTCTACTCTTGATGAGTTTAGAACGGAATTTGAGACAATTATTTTTAAATAAAACATTTTCACTGTAAACATTCAGAGAAGACAGCAATTATGAGATTTCTCTCTAAAAGAAACACTTTTAAACGTTTTTAGAAATTTTAAAATATTGTTTATGATGTAGACAAATATCATAATAAAAAAAATTGAAAAGGTGTTTTCAGTGAAGAAAAACGTTTCAAAATTCATTAAAAACTCATCCTACGTTTCAATGAAAAGATTTAAAACAAATGACATGAAACCTACTGTATATATATATATTAACAGGTAGGAGGATGGACAGAGGTTTACCATGGGTTGACCTTTGCCAGTGTGAGAGGTGCTGGGCACGAAGTTCCATTGATTCAGCCACAAAGAGCTTTGACACTTTTCAGATCGTTTTTGGCGGGAGAAGAACTGCCAAGATCTTAATCGTATTTACACGGAAACACATCAATCGACACAAAAGAACTGGTCATTGTCTTTTTTCCAGATATAGGTTATTATTTCATAAACATTCTAGTACAGAATGCTGAGATTTAGAGGACTAGAATTGTATGCATTCTATTCTAATTTATACTGGATACACCATGTCAATGTATTATCCATTTAACTCTACAGTTGAAAGAGTGAACTAAGAATTCTGACATTTGCCAATAAGTTACTCGAATCAGAGTAGCGATAAAAGTTAAGCTCTTTGTTACAAGAAATCAAATGTATATACATAAATAATATATTGCTTCAACAAAATCAAATCTCATTCCTCCTGTTATTTGATTCTTGTTACAGTTCCACAATAAATAACATGTCTTTTTACACTTAGAACAAGGTTCCCAAGCATTTAGTTTATCAGTGAAAACAAATATGAAATTTATTGTCAATGTCATGAAAATTACGTCGTCTCGCTGAATTTACAAAACTGATGCTCAACATAAATATATAGATAGTCTACTTCAATCCCTCACTGAGGCCCTGTGGCATACCTAAGCTCTGGGCAAGATCACTCATCCTTAGTTTCATGGCCTGAGAATCAAAGGACCAACAGTCAGAACAGCAGCAACTAAAATTTTGTCATTCAATTACCATCAGAATGAGTATTCTACCTGAACACTCTTCTGATGTGCGTCCTTATATGCTTCGGTGACTAAGAGGGACAACTTCTGCATAAGAAAGTATAGACTGAATATTTTAAATACATATATAGTTAATCAAGTTCAGAAATCTCACTGGTTACTCTTCGACTATTAAAATCAACCATTCAAGATATTATAGTAACCATAATTTATGATATTCCTACATAGTTTATTTATTATTAAGAGTTCCTTTGAAATTGTCAATTTGTTTTTACCCAATTGCTTAATGATGGGACGGTAGACCTATAGCCAGCCAAGTTTCAAATTCATGAGGTGTGAGAATAAAAACGTCAGATTACCAGCAACAACGTCAAAAGAGAAATTACTGCATCTTGAGTACAGGACAGGTAGGTAAAGTGGCATTTAGTTGTGTGGATGTAAAATAAAGTAAACAAGCACCATGCAGAAATGCTTTTATTGCAAGCAATGCATTTTCATATGTCAAGAGTGCATGCATACTCACTTCTGGTCCTAATTCCATTGCAGCCTCAGTGATCTCTGTGCGTATAGGTTGCTGATTCCCGGATAGTGTCACCTAAATTAGTAAACGAGAAAAAAAATTGAGGACGTGTACAAGCAGGCAATATGCATACATGACATGATGAACCCACTCTCTAATATAGTTAAATGAAAAGGCTCTCTCTGGCCTCATATGTTGCATGAAACCCTCCTCAAAATCAATCTTCTGTCGCGATTCCAAAACTTCACTAATTATTTTCAATTTTTCATAAATCACGATTCTCTCCTTTGCAATTTTTTTTGTCGGAAACAGAAAATGCCCTGACCTCCAGGAACTAACAATATATAGTACGATATTTTACAGTCAACAAACTGAAGAGATGTAAATACCCCAGGAAGATGGCCACAAGATATTTTGAATCCATAACCACTTGGTTGAATCTGAGAAAACTGGGACCTTTCATAACTAACATGAATTAATCCACTCACAACATGAAAGATGAACTGGTAATCAAATGACCAGTTCTTCCGTCTAAGGGCGAAAAATGTTAGTGATTACTCTGGAATCTGTACTTCTCTACAGGCCACTTCAATAAAGAAATTCTTTTACAAGCTTAATAAAAAATCCAACCTATGTTCATTTCATTATTGATCTATATACTAGCTATTATTTTGAATAAAATACAGAATGAAAACGAATCAAGGTGGAATGCTGCAAGAGAGGTAGCCGGCGGAACATACCTTTATCAGCTCACCTTCACAGTAACCATCAAACTCTGCCCTGGAAAACGAGAAACATAAAAGAAAGAAAAGTAAACAATAATTTAACCAAAACAGAGAAAAACATCTTCAAGTAACAATACATTTGACATGTTAAGCCTTACACTGCAAGTTCTTTTTGTACCCGCACAGCCTCCACTTGGACAACCATTTGTGCCTTCTTCACAGTTTCATATAGGTTCTGCATGTTTCCGAAGATTCCTGCCTAAAAGAGGTGAGCATGTAAGTAACAACAGTCTAACTTATTTCGAAAAATCACATTTAGTCCCTCTAATTCGAGAGACGTTTCTATTAGGTCTCTAAACTAGTCAAATTGACAAATTTAACCTCTGTTAAAAAAATTAAACCATTTAAACCAATTGCAAATTAAATAGTACCTTTGAAGGAGCATCATCAGTCTTCTCATCATTTTCCTTTTTTCCTCCAAATAGACCACAAACACGGAGAGATCTATTACCTTTCCCAACTTTCTGATGACCGGGATGAGATAAGGTCTGCACACCAACTATATTTGACATTGAATTTAGAGTACCTGTATGAGGTAGTCAGAAAAAGACAAATAGTAAGTATGTAATCTACAATGGAGTGCCTCAAAAAGTGGAAATCCTTCCCAATTTCTGAATGGAAACTTGGAAATGAAAAAGGACTTCCCAGCAGCCTACAAATTTCTATGGTCCAAAGTACCACATTTTGGATGCTGGGAAACAATTATTATCTAAACCATCTTATAGTCGCTAAGTCATGACTTCGATCAGATTACACTTACTATTGTTCCAAGGTCGTTAACTGAGGAACTTTTTATAGTTTCCTGAATGTCTATTCAACATTCATATCTAAGGTGTTAAAGGGTTATATGGAAATAAACAAGGAATTTCTCCAGTTCAGCCATGTGTATTATCATTATAATGAAATAAACAACCTTAACATGACAGGTTCATCTTTATTCTTTCTCCGGAACTCGTTTTTCAGATAAAATCAAAAGTTAACCCTAATGCTAAGAAGTTTCCAAGCTTATCCAAACGTATCACAAGTCACACTAATTTCCGCCATTTTATGTTCCTAATATGAAACTGCAATCAAAACACACCTTCCTTGAAATTCAAATCAAGAGAATCTGCCGTTCAATTTAACAAAATTTACCTTAATTATACGAATAAAACAAGTATCTTATTAAAAAAAATCCAATTACAAGAAACATGAACACGAAAGACAATTTCTTTTTACGCCTTAGCTTAGCCCAATTGATCAACGCCATAATACAGAATCAAAACCTATTTATAGAAAATACAACCAATCTGAAATATAATCTCCATTTCCCTAAGGTCTCAGCAAATAAAATTGAAAACAAAAAGGAAGAGTAAAGATAGAGAGAAAGAGTTACAGAATGAGGCAGATACAGAAGAGTGCCTTTTCCGATCAGAAATTCCTCGCAAATTTGAAATTTGAGCACTCAGAGATATTGTCGAAGCCATGGCTCAAAGCTTTAGTTCCGAAGGGGAAAGGGAAGGGGGAGACGAGAGGATAAAGTATAAAAACTAGATTTTTCTCTTCGACAGGCCACGTTCGATTACTGCTCTCACTGGCTACTTGGAATTTTATTTTTATTTTTTTTAAGGATTAATTCAATAAATAGTCATTTTGCCCCAAGTAAAGTTTTATTTTATATCTAAATTTAGTAACTTCTTCCATTTTTTCGAAAATTCATTCTTAATTTACCTAAGTCAGTTTTTTCATTTTCTCTCTCACTAGAAAATCTTTATTAATATTTTGATTTTAATAAAAAAAATCTATATTTTTTAATTTATAATCCTGAGATTATTCCATATATTATGAAATTTCTTGAATCAAACTTTATTTTCTTAAACTCTCTTCTTCTTCGTGAGGTGTGTGTATCTATGAGACCTCTTTTTTCGACGAAGGGTTCTAAAATAGGGGTGAAATCGGTTCGGTTCGGTCCGGTTTTTCAATTAATTTTAAAAACCGGACCGGTTTTTAACGGTTTTTACCGGTTCGGTTTCGGTTTTTTCCGGTTTTTCTAGTATAGGCCATTTGCATTTAGTTTTTAAAAAAATCCTCTAACATTGAAGGATTAAACAAAAAAAAAATAAACATAAACAAAAACTTAGTTGAAAAATATTAGATTAATAAATATATAAAATATAAATTAAAATAAAGTGATAAATAAATATATAAAATAAAACAAATAAATAAAAATGAGGGGGAAATAGGGAAGGGGTATGAGATTTTTACTTGTTTTTTAGAAGCCGGTTCAGTTCGGTTTTTGAATTATGGAAACCGGAACGGTTCGGTTTTTTACGGTTTCGGCCCGGTTTATTTTTCCGGTTTTCTGTTTTTCGGTTTTTTCTTTCACCCCTAGTAAAAACCGGCGAAGCATCAAGGAAAGTAAGGGCCCGTTTGGTAATATTTTTAATTTTTGTTTCTTGTTACTATTTCTTAATTTTTTTAAAATTGAGTTGTTTGGTAACTCTTCTTTCTTGTTTCTCTTTTTTTTTTAGAAATACTTCTCAAAATTTTGTAGAAATTTTAGAAACAACAAATTCTAGTTTCTTATTTTTGTATTTCTCTTTTTTGTTTCCAAAATTTTCAATACATTATAAATTATTACGTTGTCCCGTTTTGACTTATAAATAAAATATAAATATCTAAAAATATATTGATATAATATTTTTTTTTAAAAATTTAAAGATGAGAAACAGAAATAAAAAATAATTACCAAACACATTTCTGTTTTTTTTTCCTTCTAGAAACAATAAATAAGAAATGATTACCAAACTTGTTTCTGTTTTTTCGAACAAGAAACAATAAATATAAATAAGAAACAAGAAATGGTAAAAAAAAATTAGGGCTATATATAACAAATAGCAAAAAATAAAAAATAAATAAAAAATTAAGATATATAGTCACAGGTCACTAAAAAAAAAAAGTAGCGAGTCATGCTTAAAAAACATAGTCTTAAGACAAAAATACTAAAAACAACCACCAACAATCAAGAATTACAAAATCGTAGGCAATTTTGAAAAATAAAAGAATCAAAATAAATTTACAATTTTATAAATTACAACTTTTATTTTTATTGAATAATTATTATTAAATAAATTCTTAGGAATTAAAACTCTTATTTTATTTTATAAGTCCATTGTTAATTTAATTTTAATAATGTATTCATAATTTCAATAATTTATTATTTATATTTCAATAAATTATTGAACAATAAGTCTATTATTTGAGATAATTTCTTATATATAGAGAAAGATAGGGTAAATTGCAAAATCCTCCTTTAAACTATGAGAAGTCTGCAACCTTCTCTTAAACTTTTAATTTGATCAATTATATCTTAAGTTTTTAAATGGTTGTAATGTCAACCTCAAAATTTAATTTGCCTTTAAACTTTTAAAATAGAATGTCACACTGATCGTTAATACAAATTTCTTATAATAAAAGTGGAATTGATCTAAAGATTTAATTGTAACCATCTCAATATTATAAGATGATTTTTGTTACTTTTTCTAACACATTAACGAAAAAGTTAATAAAATTATCAATAGGGATGATATTGTGATAATTTAAAAAGTTTAAAGACATAATTGACACTATAAGAATTTTAGGAATAGGTGACTTTTTTTGGCGTGTGACTATATACCTTAATTTTGATTTTTTTTATTTTTTTGACCTTTATTTTTTAGTTTGCTTTTATGTGAGTGACCTGTGACTATATATCTCAATTTTGATTTTTTTTTTTTTTTTTTTGCTGTTGACCAAATTAAAACATGAAGAGTCACATTTTAAGTGTCTCATGTTCGTCATAGACCAAAATTCATACCAATTTATTAAATTGATGTAGAATTTTGGTCACACATCTTAGAATAACCTTAATATTTGATTTAGCCTATAGTTGGAATGGAGTGAGTTTCTACATCAATTAAGGAAGGTTTATTCATCAAAATGAAGTGAATGTTTATCCTTGGACGTTTCCTAACACAACCTTAACTAATAAACGACCAAACCCCCCTGCAAAGATATAAACTAATATGGAACCCGATTAGAATGATTATCATTTGAAGTAAAGTGTTATCATTTATCATTTTACTAAATAAAGGATTGTTGAGGTAGTCGTCTAATTTTATCGTTCTAATTTATTATCTTAGTAAACATCATGAATCGTATTCTAATTTTCAATTCATTGTGATTTCGATTCTCCTAGATTTGATTATGATTCCTTCTCATTCTGATTTTGAATTAATAAATGAGGCCTTAGATCAAAATCCAGGTTAAAAAAAAAACTATGGAAATTAATTGTGACTTCAAAGGGGAAGATATTTATTTGGCTTTGGCAAGTCTGTCTAAGATGAGGTTTTTTTTTTTAGATTAAATCAAAGTGGGGGAGGGGGGACTTGAACCTTCGACCTCGAGGGGAAGAGAGTATATGCCAAACCAATTGAGCTATGCTCATATTGGCCATCTAAGATGAGGTTCCTTCTAGTTAGTTGTGTTAATGTGATGTAAACACATTAATGTAAGAGTGTGTGAGCACAAGAAAAATGATACTTTATATGCCATCATGGATATATATATGGAGAATACTTGTCTCCTGATTTCAGGAGGATCTCCTCCTATATTCAGTTTCTATTGGTTGAAAGTAAAAGTGTGGCCCCATATAATTAATAAATATATATTAATTATCTTTTAGTAATTTTTAACCAATAGAAATAGAGATGAGGAGGTCCTCCTGATAATCAGGAGGCAAGTATTTTCCTATATATACACAAAATTTTCAAGATATGAAAATAAAAGATCTCATTTCTCTTTAGAGGGTGATTTTCTTTGTGGTCTTTGAGAGTAGGTTTGCTTTTAAATACTCTTTCCTCTTATGTCCAGAGCTAGAGAAAGTTCTTGAATTCCTTTTCAATAATTACATGGGAAGATATGTGTAACTCCAAAAGATTTTTAGGTGACTTCAAGATGAGTTTTAGAAATGATATTTTAAATTAAATGCTTTTTTGTTTAAGAATTTTTAGAGGAAAAAAAAAGCTATGATAGAGCATTTTTTTTTAAAAAAAAAACATTTGAAAGTGCTTTTAGAATTTTCGAAAACAGTTTTGATAATGTAGCTAAATATTTAATTAAGTTTCCAAAAAAATGCTTTAATGAATGGAAAATATTTTTCATTAGTATAAAAGTCATTCAAACTAACTCTTAATATTGTTAGAATGAATTGATTTTCTTAATTCTTTTAAAAAAATTAAATATAACTTAAAAATATATATTTCTTTCCCAAACTTTGAAGATGATAATGCCCCTAATCACGGTAGGATTGTAAAAATAATAATAATTTAGATCTCCATTTATGTTTTCTATTTTTTGTTTATAGTTTTTAGTGTTTGGTTTTTTTTTATCTAAAAACAAAAGAAATATTAAAATAACTGTTTTTTTGAAATCAGAAAACCAAATATGTTTGGTAGCAATTTTTTTTAAAAAAAAAAAAACCAAAATACAAAAATAGTTATAAAATTTATTAAAAAAATACTTGGATTTTTTGTTTTTTTTAATACTTATAACTTTAAAAACATATTTCCAAATCTAAAAAATTGAAAACTAAATTTGTTATTAAAAATAAAATAAAAAAACCAATGTCGCACTTATGGTTTTTTTTTGGTCGCTTTTTAACCAACAATTATTTGGTCTATTATGTTTTAACGGATGAGACTATACATAAGGGGTGTTGTGTATGTGATAGATCTAAATAATATTAAGGGGTGAGTGAGACAATATCAGACTCTTATATTTTTACATAAACTTCTATATTATCATTAATAGTTGATAACGAAAACTATCGATAAATTCAATCACACAACGCAATGTCTCAAATGCGCTTTTAAAGTTTTGATTAGAGGTTAAAATAGACTCAACCATATGCACTTGTAGTTTTATCTATCAAAACGTAATAGTTAAGTAAAAAATGACAAAATTAATTATAATAGTAAAGTTTGTAATGTGAGTCTCTCACAAAAGTGTTATAAATATTTTACATATGAATACAATTTACAATTGAGTAAACCATAAAGATGTTAAAAAACATTTTCGAAACACAATGGTATAATTTATAAATTAATAAATTACAAGTTATTCAATTTATATTTCATTTAATAATTGAGTACAATGTTCCTCTTGATTGACTAGTAAAATAATATTTTGACCCTTATTATTTTAAATTGTACCAAATGTTCCTCTTGATTGACTAGTAAAATAATATTTTGACCCTTATTTTAAATTGTACCATTTTTTTAAAGAGAGATTTCAAATGAATAGCAATATTTTAAAAGTATTTATAATTAAATTTGATTTTTACGGGTTAATCAATGATTGATTAATATAAATCAACTTCAGACGATTAAAATCAATTAGAGTAAATCAACGATTAATATACTAATAATTCATTATATTTAGAAATGCTTTATTAAGTATCATTGTATTTGTAAAAAAAAAAAAAAACCCCTTTATAAATGACATGAGCTTTTTTCCCTTGTACACTTGCCTCTTTAATCTTATACAAAATAAATTAGAAAACAACAGTTGTATAAAATTAGAGATTAAAAAGGCAAAATGATAACTGTTTAATGCATCCAACAAAATCTATATAAAAATAAAAAAATAGAACCTCAAATAACATAAATCTGTATATTAATTACTAAAATATCAGAAATTTTTAAAAATTATTTAAATAATGTAATTATCGTTCAATAAATTATTGAATTATTTTTTCATGAGTATTTTTAATGAATTTATTTGTTTTTTTTTGCTTTTGAAGTTCAAATTTAATAATTTATTGAATTATTTGATATTTTTTATTATTATTTTCAATAAATTTACTAGTTTTTTTTAATATTTTTTTAGTTTAATAAATTATTGAATAATAATTATGTTATTTGAGTAATTTTTGAAAAGTTATAACATTTCAATAATTAGTATACAAAACTATACCATTTAAGTAATTGTACCAAATGGGAAAAAAAAAGAAGAAGAAGTAATTGTACCAATAAAAAAAATTATTTCTTTGATATCTTTGTACTTATTTATTTATTTTTATAGAAAGAAAAGAAGAGGAGTAGTGAATGAAGCAAAATGCTTTCAATTTAGAAGTCCAGATCATGGAAAAATGTTAAGGTTGATTTGTTGACCGTCAAAATCTCGAAGGAAACAAAAGTCCATGTCCATATTATAAACCGTCACCGTCAACATTTATCAAAGACCTCTTTCATTTCCAATGACTCAATTTTTTTTCTTCCCTTTTAATATTTCCAATGAATATCTTAAGCATATAGAGTCTTCAACCAAATAACTTTATTTTTCACCTTTATATTCAAGATGATTGTAATGCTAATAAAAATTTGATTAAAAGATAATTATAAAAATATTAAATTATAAATAAAACGAAAAAAATATATTGTAATCATTAGCAATCGATATTTTAACTTATTATCAATCATAAATTTGTGGACTAATTACTATTTATAAAATTACATTATTTGACCGCTTAAAATTAAACAATTGAGACTATTTAATTCTAATGAAAAGCACGTTTGTAAAAATCGTGAAAGAAAAATATTTATAATATTTACTCATTGGATCAACTTCTTATTGGGGTTAAGTAGTCTTGAATTGAGTGCATACTGAATTGGGAGTATTTCTTCTACAAACCTGACCCTTCATTGGAAAAATACTGGATACCTTCATTTTTACCAATCTACCCCACATCAGAAGTATATTCTGTGAATCATGATCTCATTGGGTATGGAGGGTAATGTTGCCATTGTAAGAAAACAAAGCAACTTAAAAACTTTTTGTTTCAAAGTTTTCTTCCATGCATTTTTTAAAACAGTCTCAAATTCATAGAATCTTTATCACCTTAAATTAATATCATTTTTTTAAAAGACTTCCATGAAAAATTCAATAAAAATCAAACATGAACGTTTTATTCTCAGATGTCTTATTCTCAAATAAACCGGGGTAACGGCTCCCTAGACCTTTGTCGGTGGCATGAATCCAAAAGATGAAAGCTTTCAATGCTTCCGTTTCAACTTTACCTCCTCAAAAAGCTATTGCTTTTGACTTCAGAGTAGGGGGTTAAAAAAAAGTAGAAGGGAAGAGAAGAGAGAAACAATAAGGGGTATTTTAGTAATTTAGAGTAAATAGTAGTGCAAAATAGGGGGAAAGGAAAGGAAAGCATCTTTCTTTATCTTTTTTCTTTCTCATTTCTATCTTTAGACAGAGAGAGAGAGAGACACACACACACACAGAAGATGGGTTTTTATCATTGAACCAACAAAAGCCAACCCTACTCTCCAACCCAGCCAACCAATCCCTATAAAATAACCTAACTTTTCATTCATTAACTTCTACAGTGCTTCAGAAGCCTGCATCTACCCCTCTCTCTCTCTTCAAAATTAAAGGAAAGTTTTTTTTTTCCTGCCCCTATTACCTACCTACCTATCTACCAATCTATTTTTATCTTCTATCTTTTAAAAGGAAAAAAAAATTCCAATTCTATCTCCCATTTTACTCATGACTCATGAATGACTTCCATTCTCTCCCTCTCTCTCTCTTAAAAGTCTTTATCTTTCTCTCTCCTGTCTGAGGAAAAAAAAACACCAAGAGCGAAGAAACAGAGAAACTCCAATAACAAGGAATTCTCTCTCTCTCTCATATAGACATCCTTTAATGGCCCAGCTGGACCAAAATTTATGTACAAGAAAAACCCAAAAAAAAGAAAGAAAGCAAGGAAAGAAAGAAAAGAAAAGAAAGGGGAAGATGGATACATATCTGATAGATGTCTTCTAATGTCCTCCAACCAAATCCACCTCCCAATCCAAACATTATTAAAAATATGTCTGTTCCATGACTGAATTACCCTTCTGATCTTTCTTTCTTTCTTCATCACACTGTCTCTGAAAAAGAAGAATATTTTTCACCGAGTTATGTGGGCTTTTTTGGGTTTTAGTTGGCTGGCTTGGTCAGACCTTCCACACAGAAAGAAAACAGGAAGCCAATACCAAAGAAAGAACCTTCACCCCAATTCCTTTCCTTTCCTTTCCCATCTCTTTCTTTCTCTTTCCTTCTCTTCACCCACTTTCATTATTTCTTCCCCACACCCACCTTTTCTTTCCTTCTCTCTCTCTCTCTCTCTTTTCTTTCTTCCTTCTCTATCTTAGTTTTCTCTTTTGATTATTTCTTCCTTCTTTTCTATGAAGAAGATGAAAGGGGTTGCCTCTCAATACGCTGTTTACGAGGACCCAAAGACCATGTTCAAGCATCGGAGTCTTTTGCAAGATTATGATGAATTAAAGAAGGTAACTTTCCTTTTGGGTTTTTTAGGGTTTGAGTTTTTCTTCACGATTTCCTCCAGATCTGGCTCTCTGTTTCGTATAATGATGTTTCCTTTTTAATCTAAATCGTTTTTCTGCTTGGATGGTATTTGTGATTGAGGAGAGGTGGGTTTGTGATTTGATCTAATGTTTAATCAGTTTTTGATGGTGAAAAGAAAACTTTATTCTTTGGCTATGTTGATCCTTCTCTGTGTCTGAACTGGTTTATTTTCTTTGATCATTGATGTTGTTTTTATGTTCTCTATTTGATTTCTCAGAACAATTTATGAAATTAAAGTTTGTTGATGATTTACTCTGATATATAAGTGGTTCAACCCTTCAATTTGATATGACTTCCTCTAGTCCTAGTGGTATTATCATTCAGTAATTTAGAATCAAGCAAATTTGGCTCAGTTTGATGGTATTATAACCGTATCAGATCATGATTCAGAACCTAGAGGTTTTCCCTCTTTGTTCTTCACCAACACTTTTTTTTTAATTTATTGGTTTTTATTGGTATGGTTTTTCTTACAAACTTTAAAAACTTCTTTTACTGTTGGTTTTGTTTTACCCAAGTCTTAAGGCTTGGACTATTGTTTTCCAGCCTTCTAGAAGTTCCTTAGCGTCCGCATCCGAAATCAAACGATTTTCTTTTGTTCAAACCTTGAATCAGTAGTCTAGGGAGGGTTCGATCCTACCTTTTGTTTTGTTTGAAAAAAATTAAATGCTTGAGTTTTTGACTAATGGATTAGTTAAGTTGATTGGATGAATACGAACTTGATTTTTTTTTTATTTAGGAAACGGAAACCACCAAGAAGAAAGTGCAGATAATGAAACAAAAGAAGATGACCCTGATCGCTGAAGTCCGGTATAACCTCTTATACATAATTAGATTGTATTTACATTGTGCTCATCAGCTATAATTAATTATGAATACAACTCAATTGCAGATTTTTGAGGAAGAGATACGAGTTCTTGATGAAGAATCAGTCATCAAATGACCGATCAAACAGAGAACTTATGCAGCAGAAGAAACTTAGCAGTCAAGTGGCGAGCAACAAGAAGGGGAAGAATAGTGTGAAAAAAAGACCTGCCTTGCAACCCCTTCCAACAATCTCCGATATAAACCCGAAGGAAAGAATTTACAGGGGTATCGATGTTTCTCTGCAAAATCCTACTCCGACTCCCGTCCTTGACTTAAACCTGAAGGCGAAAACTTCTAGGAAGAAAGCCAGTCTCCAGAATTTTACGCCAATTCTTGACTTGAACCAGAAGGAAAGATTATGCAGTGGGAAAGATGCTGGTGAGAGAAGCGTCGCTCCATTTTTCGACTTGAACCAAATTTCGGTAATTGATTATAACTTGTTGGGGCATAACTTTATGTGCTCAACTTTATAGATGTAATTTTGGTTAAAATCTTACTCCCCTTCCCTTACCACTATCTTTGAATTTTGGTGCAGACAGAGGAAGAAGAAATGCAGGCATATTGTGAACCACTGAGAGCAGAGGAGCTAAAGATAAGCCTTCTTAGGAGTGGAAACGATGAGCAGCATAATGATATCAAGATATCGGCATGCAGGACCATCGGAGATGGTCCGAGTCGAGCTGGTAAAAGAAAGATTACATGGCAAGACCAGGTGGCTTTAAGGGTTTGAGATCTTTTTGATCTAAAGTATGATTTAGAACTACTGTTTGGGTGGTGTTGAAGCGTTTCCTTTGCCTGAATGCCACAGTTAATAGTTTTCTATGTATAGGGAAAGTAGTATTGTACATGTTAATACATAAGAAAAATGATGATGAGAGAGATCTTCAAGAATGATATATGTGATCCTTTTATCTTTTGTCCAGTTTTTCTGTATTTGAGTAAAGCATCGGTAGAAAGATTAAAAGCTGAAGGGCATGATCCTTTTCTGTTCTACATATCAAAAGGATGCAGTTCAATTAGAGTGATTTGTTTTGTTAGCAAAAGTTGTTTTTTTCTTCTTTCAATTACATCAAATTGGGGGAGCGGAGGTTTGAAGCTTCTATTAAAGGAGTAGGAATGTCTAATCAATTGAGTCGAGATATGTTTCAGTTGTTGTTTCATTAATTTAACTTCTGGTTGTTATTGGTTAATTTGATGAAGCTTCTCTTCTCTACACTTCTGAATGTGATAATGGAACCAACCCAGAATTTGTAATGTCATTCTATTTTTCTCCTGTATATAATAAAAATACAACACGAAAGACAGGAGGAGGATAATTCATAATTCCAATTTTGAGGAAAAAATTGTAGACGTGGAAGTGAAAGACAGATTGCACTAGAAACATGATAAAATGACTTCAAGAAAATTTTCTACAGAGTTCTGACTTGTCCTAGTCTTGATCCAACAACTAATTGATTTAAGCTGAGTTGGTGATAAAGCCAAATCCTCAACAGTGTAAATGATGGGAGATCTTTACATCTTCAAGGAAATCCCTGAAGATTTCATTTCAGGAACTAGGGCAGCTTATTAGAATGATAGACTGAAAAAAAAAAGATATTTACCAAGTAATTAAATTTTTTTTCTTTTAAAAAATATCGATAAAATTATAGAGGGGAGACTCGAACTTTTCAACTGTGAGATAAAGAGAGTAAACAATTGAGCTATGCTCAAGTTCCAAATAACTAGACTGTTCATCAAACCCATAAGAAAAATAATTAGATTGTTGATCGACCGATGCACTAAAGCCTACATCCCAATGATCAATTTGTCACATGGGTAAAAAATGACGTCCCTTTATTTTTCTCAACTTTTTCCAACCCTATCTCATGAAGGTGTACCCTTGAGGGGATGTTTGGTAGAAGGGATGAGGTGGGTTTAACTAGTCTAATTATTCCTGTTACATGAACTCAGATTTTTGAAACTCCCACACGTATGTTTAAACATAAATTATATAAATCCGAGGTTTATGATTTTAGATTATACAAACTTAAACTTAACAACTTCTTCTACCAAAAGTCTTCAGGGGCCGTTCATTTCCTTTTATCTTAAATACCATGTAATCTAAGATTACTGGATATCTAGAATACATGGTATCTGGATTGCAGGGAATGATTACAACGTTCTTTTTGCAGTAGTTAAAAATGAGAATCGTATAGGTATAAAAGATTACATTGTTTGTTAGGTTGTATTTAAGGGAGAAAATTTAATGAATTAATAATTCTTCCAATAATACCCTTGTTTTATGTTTCTCGTTAATAAATTTTATATATGAATTTAATTAATATTTTTTTGATAGATTAATATACCTATACTATTTTTATAATTTAATAAATTTATAACATATTTATTTAAATATTTAATTAACATAAAAATTTAAATTTAATTTTATATACTTATTTGATACTAATGAATTTATTAAAGTATCAATAATTAGTGTAACGAAAAAATTATTTATGTTTCTAAATTTAGTTATTGATGAGAAAATAAATTATCTTATGTATTTATATGTAAAAAGAAAAATAACTCTTTATGATATTGAAGGACAAAAAAGTAAAAAACAGAATACATTCGTAATGTAATCTTAAAAACCCACCGGTGGAGAGTGTATTCTAAAATGGCCAGATATCATGTATTTTTTGATTACATGTAATATAAGATATCCTTATATCTTTAAATACAGTAAAATGAACAATGTTATCTGAATACACCCCCGTAATCTTAGATAACATTGAAATGAACGGCCCCTCAAAGGTTTTCTAGATACCGGGTAAAACATTCCGTGTACAATCAGTTTCTTTACACAATACGAGAGAATTGAAAATTCGTATACATCCATGGCCCGCAAAATCAGTGATCGGATCATTATATGCAAGTAAGTAATGGTACTCCCCAAGTTATTTTCTGTTTAATGAAACACTCTTACATGAATTAGAAGTAACTATGAAATCAATTAATTAAATGTGACGTAATTATGGAAAAAAAATTTGGGGTGAGAGAAATAAATAGTGTTTTAAAATGCAATTAATGTTTTTTTTTCTCCCTGCTAACTAATTAATTATCGATGCATGTTTTTTCAAGCCATAAATTTCTCTAAATTAATGTACAAGTACTTTCAATAATTATATCTAATGCAATTGGGTATAATATAAAATACACTTCTATATATTTCTACCATTCTAATCTCTTATATGCAAATTGGGTGTATAAATATATTTCGTAGTTACTCGACAGTATTCGAGTACGGAGTTCAATTATTATTTCTCATACGTGATTGGTCTCATCCTATTTCTATTGATATTTACAGAGACTATATAAGTTTTGTGGTTATATTTGAAACAAACAATAAATTTACTAACATTTTTAGTTTTAAACTTATATTTTATAAGACTTTTTGCACATGTAGTACCTAGGTCATCTTCATGGAAGTTGCGTGATTTCCATCATCACTAATTTTATACCAAATAATGTAAAATCCTACTTTATTTCCATGATTTTGCATTAGCTTGTCCCAAATTAGTAAAACCATATAGTTGGACTCTATATCGCGTCCTTTGTATTGTAGATGCCAAATGTCGTTAAATATGCAAATATTGCTTATATATTTTAATTGTAATGTGCGAACACTAAACAAAATTAGGAACTTTTTTATATTCTCTTAACCACACTCGGAAAGTAATTACGATATATGTCTCTATAATATAAGGAAATAAATTATGCATTTAATTCAATATAACTTAATTTCAAACTATTTAATATATTAAATAAAAAATAGAAACCTAGCTAAAAACATTCAAATCTATCCCTCAGAAAAGATTTAGGTTAATGTATTAACTATTGTGGAAATAAAGATAGAAATTAAAGAGAATATATCCTTGAAAACAGTAAAATCAAGCTATGTTGAGATTTCTTCCATCCAGCCTAGCTAGGAATCCCTTCTTGATGTTGAACTAATTTCGTGGGCAACTCTGTTCCATTCCATTGCTTCTGCATTGTTAACAAATTTTGATATCTACGGCTCAAACTTTTGTTAATACATTTTACTAATTTCTAAATGCATTCCTAATTTTCGATAGCAATTTCTAAGACCAATAATATTTATCTTTCTTAATTATTATAAACTAATAAATCAACTTCAACATAAATATTTTATAATGAAGTCATCCTAAAAATTATTTAATGACATAAGTGAGAACAACGTCTTCATAAATTGACTGCTAAGATTCATTTATCATCGTCACCTGACTTTATAATTAACAGATGTGATGACAAAACTGTTTATATTTTCATTTAAATGAATCATAGCAGCAAATTTGATAATGAAGTTTTTCTTCAACTACGTCAAAGAATAATTTTTAAAATAAATTCACTCAAAATATATAAATGATGAAGGTGATATCTTAGTCTATCATAATTAAGAAATATAATCATTAGTGGTGTTAAAAAAAGCTAACCAAAGGAAGGAGTGAGCAAATATTAATAAAATATATTACAAGCATCATAAGAAGAGTTTCTCCTTAATATATGTAGATAACTCTATTGGTTCATTAATAACATAGTTAATAAATGAGTTAAATGCAGAATACACCCCTATAATTTAGAATATTGCTAAATCATATCCCAATACTTTAATTTTTTTAAGATCACCCAACACTTTAAAATTATAATCACACACTTTTATTAGTTAGTTTTAACGAAATTGAGATACATACATATTTTACGCATGTCATGTATTCCAATTATGTGAAAAATAACAAATTTTCTTTTGTTATTTTTAACGTTATTGAAACACGTGTGTTATGCGTACAATATGTATGTATCTCAATTTTAATTAAAACTAACCGATATAAGAATGTGATTTATAATTTTACTAAATGAGTGTTTTTAAAAAATTTAAAATGTCAGAGTATGATTTAGCAATAATCTAAAATATATGGGTGTATTTTGTATTTAGCTCTTAATAAATGTGGGTTCCATTTTTCTTTTTTCCAATAAAATTAAATTAAATTATGTGGATTTCACTAATATAGAAAATAAGGAGTAACGTGAAGATATAAATTTCATAAGTAAAAATTTGAGGATTCTTTGATTTTATTTTTAGATAATATATCTTATATTATTAAACTAAAGCCTATAATATCTAATATAATATCTTTAATAGAAAATAAATAAAATTATCTGGAACAATTTGAAAACAATTTTAACTAAAGGATAATACTTGCCTAGTAGTTCCTTTTGGTTGACTTACGTGTTTCAATTCTATTGGATAAAACATTTATTTATTATCTATTATTATATTTGATCCGTTAGAATTGAAACAAGATGCAAGTATTTTCCTTAACAAAATGATAAAGTTTTAAAGCTACTGTTCACACCTTTATTATTCTGAAAAAAAAAAACTAGAATTATTTTAATAAATAGACCATAAACAAAAAAGTTGCTTTTTTAACTAAAAAAAAAAGAGACAGAAACAAGTATGAGTATACATTTATTGAAAGAAAAAAAAAGGAGAGAGAGAAACAAGTAAGAATAACAACTAATTAACAAGTGAAAATGTTTATAAAAAAAAACACAACATTATAAAACAAAATCTTTATCACATAAACTCTTAAATTTCAAAAATCAAGTTGGTAATGAAAATGTTTTCATGTAAAAATTGCCATTTCCCCATAGTTACAAAAAAAAAAAAAAAAAAAAAAGGAATATAATGAAAGGAATTGGAAAAGATCGAGTTACCTTACCTCCAAACCAATTCATGACTAGCCATCTGCCTCAACTAGCTTCATGTAATGAGGGTGATGCCGTCCCAAGTGTGACAAGACAAGCCTTCTTGTGCTTCTTCCCCTTTTTATGAGTCTCCATCACTACGATACTATGTGTTCCTATTTTGCATATTTCACACCAAAACTTGAATCTCTTCTGTTCTGATGTTGCTAATTCCTTCTCTACACCTTCTAACTTATTTGTTTTTTCTCCCTCTTTTGCTCTATGCTTCTTTCCTTGAATGTGATCCTTGAATATTATCTCACTCGGGGTTGTTACCTTGCACACTTGACAAAACCACTCTTCTTTCTTTACTTTCTTATTACTCAACGGAAGGGGCTCGGTTTCCGCTGTACGCTTCTCTCCCAACTGATTTCTCTCAGGCTTAGGCTGCAATTCCAAACACATTAAGATTATGTATAGAATTTTAAATCAAATGGTTACTATATATCTAGCGATCTCGGATGCCACCAGTTTTTTTTAAAAAAATAAAGACTATATTTTTTGGTGCATTTAACTGACCAACATGATAATTTCTTCTTCCTTGGGCTTTGTTTCATCCTTAAGAGGGTCCGGTACTGGCGAAATGAAGGAGGTGGGACCAGGTATTAGTAGCTGTGTGGGGTGATCCAACGATTGAAAGGAAAATGGGTAGTTAAACATGAACCCCTGACCGCCCATTCTGTGGACTGCTAATGCTTGGTCGATGATCAGTTCCCTCCTCACCTCCTCCTCCAGCACTCTACGTCTAATAATATCTCTCATTATCTCCTCCCTTATCCGCTGCTTCTCGAGGTCACGTTGCGCGTCTCGGTTTCGGATTAAGACTGCGTTTTGAGATTCAACTGCTAAGATTAAAATAATATGTTCACGTGACTTTACTTGTAATAATACGGTTTAAGAATATAAGTGCTTGTTTTGTTTGATATAATTTTTAAAAAACCTGGCAGTGGTAGTGGCAGCGGTTGGAGGGAGGAGTGAGCAGGAGTACTCGAAGGGAGAATCGGCTGATCGATGGCTCTAAACCGGAAATCCTCCATTTTCAAATCGAAGAAGAGAGACAGTTGAAGGGCGTGCAGGATTGTAGTAAGAGTAATGAAAGAAAATTTAATTAAAAAGGAGAAAGGTAGCTTGAAATTGAATGTTTTTTTTTTTCCAAATGAAATTGAATGTTGAAATGACAATAAAAACACTGCCCATTGCCTAATATAGAATGAAAATTCATTTTACTAGTTTTCTCCCTCATCGTGAATTCAAATTCAATGTTTTTTTTTTCCAACAGCAAAATAAATGAATTAAAAAAAAGGCGGGAATATCGTGTTGTGATCTTTTAGATCCTTAAGCACGCCACTCTCTTATCATCTCTTCATAAATTGATTAATGTTTTATAAAAAAAACACAAAAATGTTTGATCGACAATCATAAGTATTTAATCAAATTTTGATTCTTGTTCTCTAAAAATCAGCTCCTCATTACCTTTAACACTAATTTTGATCATTTAAAAATATTACAAACTTAAAAATGTTGGAAAAATTCAATATATGAGACCACACATGTAGTTATTAAATGTGTATGCTATTTTTTTATTAGCCAAATTAAAGTGATCTACTAATGTTTTATTGTTGGCTTCAGAGTAATTACATAATTCCATGGAATTATATAAGCATAGATACCATTTAGAATTTCTAATTGATGAGGGGCCGAATTGGAAATTCACATTGTAATAACTCCCATAAGTTATTTGGGCAGTTAACAAAAAGGGGTTATGGTCTCCATCCTATGCAACATAACGTATTCTTCTCATCCCCATCAGAGGAGATATTCTCTCTGAGAAAACTTCAGATAACGTTTATTGCATAAGGATTGGAAGATCCAAACCCGTATGATAATCGCTTCCGATCATGAAGTAAGGTACGCTTTCGCTTTCAGTATGCTTTCGTTTCTCTTGAATCCAGTCATGGGCTATTTTAAAAATTCTCCCAACAAAAGAGTGTTTTATATGAAAAACTCTAAGGTATATTAACCATGCAAGCAATTGTTTCAACAACATTATCGTACTTTTTAAATTCAGATAATCCAGTATATACTCAATTTAGCTATACCCCATGTCTTTTTAGCCTCGTAAATTTCTTAGTTTTTTTTTAACCTTTTTAGAGTATCTGTTTTTTTAATATATCTGATTTACCATACTTTCATTAAATGTCTTTTTCTCTCATTTTATTCAATTTCTACGTTTATTGATTCATTTTTTAGGATTTCAAATGTTTTTTATTCAATTCATCCTCAAATCGTGGTTTCTCCTTCTATTCACCTTCTTCTTCTTCTTCTCCTTCTTCTAATTCTCCTTCTTCTTCGTCTTCTTTGATGGTTTTTTTTTTAAATTTTCTGGTTCTTGAGATTTTTCTTCATTTGTTGAGTTAGGGTTTGTGGTTATTTTTTTAATCACGATGTTTTAGATCTGCATTTTTCCGATGGCCAAGGTCGGAAGCTTCTTTCTTCTTCTTCCTCTTATTGTTCTTCTTCTTCTTTTTTTTTTTTTATTCTTTTTCTGTTTTTTTTCTGGGTTCGCTGTATAGTTCACGTTTTGTTTATTATACTGTACATGAATATGGTTCTTCTTCTTGTTCTTTTTGTTTTTTTTCAAACATTCACTATACAAAATACATGAATATGGTTATACGTTATAATTATTTACTACTATTTTGTTTTTTTATGACGTATATTATAGCGTTTATTATTTTCCTTATTTTTTAAAGGGAAAATTTACTACATTGTACGGTTTTATTCTTTGTTTATAATGTATAATATAATGTTTACTATTATTACTTACTTTTTAAGAGAAATTTTACTATATTTGTACTTTTTCTTCTTCTAATGCACAGTACATTATTTAGTATTATTACTTACTTTACTCTTCCTTGTACCTTCATCCTCTTCTTCTTCAATTTCTGAGTTTTTTGTCTCTAAAATTCTGAGATCTCCTTCTTTTAAAGCTCTTTTTTTATGCGTTTTAGTTTTTCTTTTTGGAAATTTGCAATCAATGGTGGATTTTTATCTCCCAAAAAATCATCCCAGATTTTCTCCTCTTTTTACTCCTTCCATTTTTTCAATTCCCTTAGTATTCTCTTTCCATATCTCAGCTAAAGGCTTTATTATATTTTCATTTTCATTTGAAAATTCATTGGGGCCATTTTATTTTATTTTATTTCTTTCGGGCCATTATGATTTAGTTTTTTTGAATTTGAGCTATATACCCAGTTTTCCCTTTTAAGTTCACCAATAGAAAAATGATCAAATATACCCCTTATTAGCAGGCCATTATCAAAACTACCCTAATTAAAAAATTAGTTTCTTTTCTACCTTTAATTGATAGTTTTTAAATAGTTTATTATACTATCTAACCAATCAATTGTAGCCACTTTATTAATTTTAAGGTAGTTTTAAAAAGTCTAATGATATTAAGGTACTTTTGATAACTTAAATTATAAAATGGATAGTTATGATAATTATTTTTTTCAATAATCGTTAAATCGAGGATATACTTTACATACTCCGAAAAACTGAAGAAACAGGCTGTCCAATGCAATACAGCCGAAATCCCGGCCCGGCCCATCATATCCATATTCTATTTATAGCAAATTTATCAAAAGACGTTTCCATCCACAAAAAAAAAAAAAAGTCATTGTTTTGTTCGTGTTTTCTTTGTGAGCGTAAAAAATGCCGAGTCGGTGTGAGATCTTCTGTGAGATTCTGATCGCTATATTACTTCCTCCAGTTGGGGTCTGTCTCAGACACGGCTGTTGCACTGTACGTTTCTGATTCTTTCTTTAATTTCCTTTTTACTTTCTTTCTTAATTTATTATTAAAATTAAAATGAAAATGAAAATTGCAGGTTGAATTTTGTATATGCCTACTTTTGACGATTCTGGGTTATATTCCGGGAATAATATATGCTTTGTATGCGATTGTTTTCGTCGATCGTGATGAGTATTTTGATGAATATAGACGCCCTCTTTATGCTCCTGCCTAACCCTATATTACTACTCTATTATTTCTCATTTGTAATTTCTCCTTCTTTTTACTCTCTATACTATTTATCCTTTGTTTCTGATGGATGAATGAATTTAATAATTCACCTCTTTATTTGGTTTGTAATTGTAATTGTATCATCAATTTCCCTCTTCGATTTCAGTACTACTGGATTTGATTTCAGCAATTAATGGACAAAGTGTTTTCATTTTTTTCCATTTTAGTGAAACACCTGTCTTTTTGTTGTCGTGTTGTCATTTCATCGGTTCTGAAACCCACAGGCCGACGGTACTAGGCGTAGATTACGAAACAGCTGGCAAATAGACTACCATTCATTTTTTTTATAATGAGTTTATTCAATTAAAAAATTATTCTATGAATTTTCAAATAATTGAACAATTTATATTCAGTAAATTTTAAAATGCTGAGTCCACTGTATCTTAATGCCCATTCCCCATAAGTAAATCAACAAATCCTCCCTTAAAATGAGCCACACAAATTACCAACCGTCAACAATAACTCGGTTCTTAACTCAGTCTCTGAGACTTTGATCTGAATTCTGATCCCATTTATTTCTAAATCTTTCTGGTTGTACATTACCTGATATACCTGATTTTTAGATGGTTGCTTTTAATTCTGAATCTGAATTCTGATCCCTTTTACTTCTAAGCTCTCTCTCTCTCTCTCTCTCTCTCAATATTTCACAGTTCTGAATCTTAATTCACGTTTTCTTTTCTCATAGTTAGTTTAACTATTATTGAGTCTATAAATACATTACTTCATCATTAATACAATCATATGTATCAAACTATATATATAAAAATACTAATTTAAAACAGTAATTTTAGTGATTGATATAGCGAACTTCATGAATCATGATTCATAGTGACTATGATTCTTGCATTGGCCTAACTCACAAGCTTAAAGCTCTCTGGAATAAGTAAACCTAGGCATAATTAAAAACTTGCATGAAGAAGATGACAGAAACTGAAAAAACACATGCAACTTTCCAAATTAACATCATCACACTTGAACTTGATTTCATCGTTAAAGAGTGAGCATCATTCTTCGAATCGACGACCCTTGCATCACCACAACTGCCATTTTCTTCCTCCCACCGATTATATTTAACATCTCGTAAATCTGCAGATACGACACCGTTAAATCGGTCAAGAAAAACATCTTTAAAATTGACTAAAACGTTTTTTTTTTTGGGGGGGGGGTAGTGATAGAGTGGAAATGACGGAGCAAAATGATCAATCTTTTCGTCATGTATAATCGATTTCGCTGCCGCCCCGATCTTCATTAGAGTTTGAAGTATCAGGGGGAAGGGAGGGGTATGATATGAACTTTTTTTGGGAGATCTATAGATATGGATTGGAATATATAGTGGAAAAAATAATTAAAGCCACCTAAATTCAAATCCATTTTCTTTCAATCAGGTTCATTGGGTGTAAGAAAGTAAGAGAAAGAGACAAAAGTCTTGTAACTCATAGCATAGGCAGATGAAAAGCTTGGTTTCCAAATGTTGTTCTAATAATAGAAATTCACTCTCTTTTAAAACAAATATAAAGTGTGAATGTAATTCCTTTCCTCTTCATGGAGGGCCATTCCTGATTATTACTGTTATGGAATGAAGAAATACTTGGCTTGATTTTTTCTTTGAAGCTCTTTTTCCCTTTACTTTTACTTTATGCTTTGAAAACTATTCTATTATACTTGTGGTTGTGGTTTGGTTTATCCTCCAAATTATTCTGTTTTTCCTGCTGGAGAAATTTGATCTTTCATATAATTGAATTGATCTTTATTTTGTTTAGGAAATAATTGAATTATTAAATACACGCAGAATCTTAGAAGATCTTGGAAAGAATATATTCTTCCCATCAAATTACTATTTTCCCCTTGAAGAGCATCAAATTAATTGAAAATTAGTAGGTTAACAATCATTTGTTTTTTGGAAATGTAAAGTTAATTAAGTATTGATGTCAAACAATTTGTAATTTTTTTTAGAAAAAAAAAAAGAAAAACATCAATTTGACGAGTAATATAATTCATAATCAACTATTCAATTTACTCCTCTAGATATTTTTCATCAATTTTGGGAGGTGAGACTCGAACCTTCAACCTTTAGAGTAGTTGTCTAGAAGTATGTTTGCAAACTCTGGAGTTAACTTAGTCTGAGACTTGGATCAAAATTCTGATTCTTCTAAATATTTCTTGATGTTCCTGAAGCCTGGTTTTCTGATGTCTGCTTTTAAAGCTAAAACTGAATTATGATCCCATGAACTTCTCTAGTCTAATCCCTCTCTCCCTCTCAATATTTAAAGGGAAAAGAACAAAGCTTCTCATCTTGGAACAGAATATAAAAAGAACAACAAATCGGGTCGTAAAGCTTTTCAAAGTGAAATAATATAAACAATATTTGGACATATGATTCATATGCAGATTTGCAGAATGAGATTAGTCCCAGATAAAGTATTTCAAGTTAGTTACTAATTTTGTTATAGATAAATAGAACTTCAATAAATCATGGGGATCAAAGATTCTTGCATTGGCTTAACTCACAAGCTTAAATAAAAGTTCCCTAAACCCCACCCATCTTAATTAAAAACTTGCAAGAATATGACAGAGAGTGAAAAACCACATGCAACTTTCCAAAAAAACAATATCAGACATGGAGTAGATTTGATCCTTAATGAGTTAGCATCATTCTTCGAATTGCTCCTCCTCATGTCACTTGCACCCCCATATACTCCTCTTGCTCTCATCAACCTTTCTTCCTCTACTACAACATTCATCTGTCTACTGTCTTTCCTGCTCGATTGCTTGCTTTCGTCTTGTAAATCTGCAGATACATATGACACGCGTTAAAATCGGTCGATAAAAACATCGTTAAAATTGAGTAAAAAGTTTTGTGAGGTGATAAAAGATTGTTAATTTCTTACTTTCAAGTACTGATGTCTCCTGCTTCAACTCCTTGTAATCTTCAGGTTTCGTAAGGGCATTGCTTTCACATAGGCAAACCGATATGAGCTCGAGGCAGAGAGTAGAAATGATGAGCAAAGCGATCGATCCTTTTGTCATGTTATCGATTTCGCTTCTCTCAAGGTTTGAAGTGTCAGGGGAAGGGAGGGTAAGAGATGGCCTGCTTTTAAGAACTCAAAAAGTAATAACAATTGGTATGGATTGGTTGGAATATATACTGAAATTTTTTTAAGCCATCCAAATTCAAATCCATTTTATCCTTTTCCTTTAAATCAGGTTCTTTCCGGGAAGAATAAAGTTTTCTAACTCATGGCAGACAGAAATCTTCTTTTCCAAACCATGTTCTAATAGAAGTTCACTGTGACTTTAAACAAGACAAAATGAGAATGTAATTCCTTTCCTCCTTATGTCGGCCATTCCTAATTACATCTCCAAGAAGCAATAATTTTTTATTATTAGTCTTCTTTTGTTCATTCTAGTTTTGATTCCATATCACTGTTGCAAAACAGGGATTGAAGATACTTTTCCTTTACTTTACGCCTCGAAAAATGATTAAGAAAGCTGATACATGATCTCAAGATTGATCTGGAAAAGAAATAGAAACTAATGCACCCTTGTTAAAATGGCCAAAAATATGTTCTTTTAACGACTAACTAAAACCAAATTGTGCAGTATAGTGAAAAGGATTGCAATGTATCTATTTGTCGCAGAAACCGCCCAAATACAAGCTTAGGAACAACGATGCGGACGGCGTTTCCTTATTGAATGAGCTTTAACTTTTGAACAGCAAATGGGTTATGATCATGAGATGAAATAACATAATATTACTATTGCCATCCCTTTCTTCTTGAGCCACCTTCATATTTTGTGTTTTCAATGATCTTGGAGGTGTTTGCATTGTATCAGCCAAAATCAAGTTTTATTTGAGATGTTAAGAGAAGGGTGTCATTTTCTGGTTTTATTTGTTGGTGGTTTCTCTTTGTTTTGTAACTTGATCCATTGGGTGCTAAAATGTCTTGATTGAGCATTTTGATCATTTAGTGATAGGTTTTTCCCCTGAATATTTAAACACCATTTATTATTAGATTGCTTAATTTTTTTTTTTTTCTACAAATTTCCACTTGATGCATTGGGTGCTAAAAGCGGTTTTTAATAGGTTATCTAAAACATTTTTAAACACTTTCAAGAATGATTTTAAACAGGTACTTGGAAAAGAATTGATGATCTAATTTGGTTTGAGAGTGATTTGATATCTATCATCAATAGAGGTGTTTAAAAACCCGACCAATTCAATCTACCCAATCCAATCCAATCCATCCATAAGAAATTACTCTTATTTCCATCTAGGCAGGCTAGTAACTTAATGAGTTTACCTGATATGAGCTCGTACCCACCCACATGAGGAGTGCCTACCATGATCTTAAATTTGGGTAGCAATACGATTTCAATCAATGCATCTAACTTCAACTTCTGTATCCCATTCTAAAGATATAACTTTATTCAAAACTGGAAATATCTGACAGCAAAGCAAATACCATTTCTTAACAACATTCCATTATTGGATTTATGTAACCCATTCTAAAGATATATCTTTATTCAAAACTGGAAATATTTGACAGCAAAGCAATACCATTTCTAACAACATTTCATTGCTGGATTTACAAGTGTCATTCAATTGCAGCCTCCACGTTGATCTTACTCATTTTTGCTTCATCAACCGAGTGGACACCACGTCCATCTTGCTTCTTATTTGATTTGATTTGATTGTTTGGTTTTTTTTTTTTAATTCTAGTTTTCAAATATCACACTTTATGTGGTTTAAAATTTACAAATCACACATTTGTAATTTCAAATTATATCAATAAAACCATTTCCCTCTAATTAATTTTCGTTTGTTTTAGAAATTTTCATTTCGAGCTCTACATTATGGCCACTTCGAAACTTTGAAATTGTCAACAAATAAAAGGTTTTATTATAATCAAAATGTCAAGTGTGCCATTAACTTGTTTATTTACTAATGATTTAGAAGATTCGAAGTGCTCATAACGTAGAGCCTCAGAATTCCAAAACATTTCAGTTAAAGACGTTGAAAGGGAAAATCTTATTGGCATAATGTAAAACTACATGAGTATGATTTATCATATTTAAACCAGGGGCGGATCCAGACTTCATAATTTGGAGGGGCCAACCCAATATTTAATTATAATCCAACAATATATATATATATATATATATATATATATATATAATTATAAGCAAGTTCAAGTTCAATAACAATAACAATTAAAGTTGTGCCCGTCGTTTCTTCATGGATTAAAAATCATCTATAATTGAATCAGAGCTAAAAGTTTCAGAAATTTCTTTCAATTGTAGATAGTCAAATAATCCGCAAGGAACTCATCTTCCATTTTATTGCGTAATCTTGTTTTAACTATTTTCATAGCAGAAAAAGCTCGTTCTGTAGTAGCTGTTGATACCAGAAGTGTTAGTACAAAACAAATGAGTCGATCAATCAAGTACAAGTAATGCACCCTTGGATGGAGGCTAATCAAACTTCTTATGATATTTGTGTTATTATTAGGTTAAAATACTAAAGAATTTAATTGGCCCAAAATAATTTTAAAAAGAAGCCCATGAAAAAGAAAAAAAAAACTTTAGTTTTTTCATTGCACAACCTTGAGACGTCAGTACAATAGTAGAAATAATTGGGAAAAAAAAGAAGCTAAATTGGAGGCGTGTAGCAGGGATAATTGAAAATGAAAAAAAAATTCTAAATTGGAGGGGCCACCTTTATTATGCATAGACCATACATGGATTTTCTAAAAAATAATTGGGGGGGCATTGGCCCCTCCTAGTCCCTTAATACATCCGCCCTTGATTTAAACAATATGAGTGCTCGTGTATTTGACTAAACTAAAACTACATAAATCTTATTTACAGTTTACCATTTTTAAAAATATAAATATATATAACAATTTTAAACTATTCAATGATTATGATAGATAATGACCACCACACATAATAATCAATGAAAATAAATCAATCTCCTAATTACATTATAACAAAAAACAATCTTTTAGTAAATATTTACAATCCCAAAGTTGTTCTTTTGCATGAAACGAATATCTTCTTCACTTGGACTCACGATAACAAACCTAAAACAATGCAGAAACTAAGCAAAGATCCAACGCCAAAGGACGATACTCGGCTACGATTCGCCGCCGATTTATGGGATTGGGAACGTCCCGAATGAGACGCTACAAAGAAAGGCAAAAATGAATGCATTGGTGTACTCCTCGCCGCCGACCCTCTACCACCGCCCGCACTTACACCCGCTCTTCCTCCCTTTGCCTTCCTCGTATGGAGTCTCGCCGCCTCCACCCCGATCATTTCGCCGGGGAAAGATTGAGACAGAAAGAGAAGAGTTATCAGAAATATCGACACGAAATTATACTTCTCGGCCATTTCTTTCTATAATGTTTGTTTGTTAAATCCAAGGTTTTTAAGAACATGATGTTCATTCTTTACGTTTAACGACGCTGCGTGTTTTTCTCTTTTCTTGCCTGGTTTTTCGAAGGAGAATACTTGCCTCCTGACAAGTCAGGAGGAGATCCTCCTTCTTTCTATTTCTATTGGTTAAAAAATAACAATAAATAATTAATATTTAATTTTATTAATTAATTGGGGCCCATTGTTTTACTTTTAACCAACCGAAAAAGAACACGTAAGCGAATCAGGAGGATCTCCTCCTGACTTGTCAGGAGGCAAGTATTTTCCTTTTTCGAATTACTATTTGATTGACTATTAGGAGAAATTTTCGGTATCATATTATAAAGTGTTAATTTCATATGTACCCAAATAAAAAGGGTTTAATATATATAAATGCTAGTTTTTATAAAAAAAAACAAATATACCCACTAACATACCACACGCCGGTTACCAAATTGGAGAAAAGACAATTGTTGCCCTTTGTGAAGATTTATCAGCAAATCCCTTAAATCACGCCTAATTTAATTACAACTGTCAGAAATTTGAAAAAAAATCTTCTAATTTGATGAGAATGGATATTATTTTGTTTTGAAATAGAAAATTCATAAATTCATATTATTTTGTTTTGCATTGCATTTTATTACGTTTCACCATATTTCTACATCTTTTGCTCTTAATATCAAGCGCCTCAACGAACCCTGATGTATTCATAGATTCAATTCCACGAGCGGCGAAATAGAAAATTCATTATGTTTCGCCATTTTTCTACATCTTTTGCTCTTAGAATGGATATTATTTTGTTTTGAAATAGAAAATTCATTTAAAAAAAAGAAACCACGAGCGGCGAGTCGACGAAAGAGGGTTTTTCATTTGACAACCCAAAACGAAGAAACATTTCGGCGAATAACAACGAAATCGTTCTGAAATCGAAGGAAAGCGATGTCGAGGATAAGAGGAAATCTGAATGGAGGAAGAGGGGTAAGTTCTAACCTTGATTTTATAAAGTTCATAGCATGTTAGTTATGTTTATATTTTTATAAACTTTCGTGTTTTTTTTTTTTTTGTTTTTAGACTGGAGGTAGAGGACGGAAAAAAATGGAGAATCATCAGATATGTTAGAACCGGTAGTTGAAGAAATATCTGAAGAAGAGGTATGTTTGAAAAAAAAAATACTTTCTTTTAATTATTGACCGGTGAATGATGAAAATCACATGCATGATGATCATTTTGATAAAATGTGTAGGTAGAAGATGAAATAGAAAAAGAAAGAGTAAGTTTGTTTTGATTGGAATAAGAATTTTTTTTTTTTTTAATCAGGATGTAAGAAACTGTAATGGATATTTTGTACAGGAAACGCCATTAGAAGGGAACGCAGCAGAAGTGGAGTGTGATGAACTGAGTGAAGAAGAAAGCATGGAGGAAGAAGTCAGTGAGGTAATTGATTGTGTATTTCATAATAAATTTAGTAGCTTTAAGAAAAATGTTTATCATTAATAAACAGTATGTATGGATTAAACGGTTTATTTAAAATAAACCATTACTAAAATAAGGAACTTTAATTATAGGAGCAATGGAAGAAAAAGGCAATTAGACAAAACAGGAATAGAAGCGCATCGGAGGAAAATTGAAAGTTTGAGTTTTTTTCTCATAGTAATCTGACGTTAATTTTTTTAAAAAAAAAAAAAAAATACTAAATTACAATAGTCTATATTTTGAAGCTGCTTTGTTCACATAATTTGTTAAATTATGATGACAAGAAAATAAACATTCAATAACCATTTGAGGAATATCTCAAGAAAAACAATATATGAATCAAATTACAAATAAATAGATATTTGTTTACATCAATAAAAATAAAAAATAATTGAAAACAATCAAATCTCGTAATTACAAAATAATAATGAAAGAATCTTCAACACTAAAAAAAAAAAAGGAGAATACTTGCCTCCTGACAAAGCAGGAGGAGATCCTCCTTCTTTCTATTTCTATTGGTTAAAAAATAACAAAAAATAATTAATATTTAATTTTATTAATTAATTGGGGCCCATTGTTTTACTTTTAACCAACCGAAAAAGAACACGTAAGCGAATCAAGAGGATCTCCTCCTGACTTGTCAGGAGGCAAGTATTTTCCAAAAAAAAAAGCCGAAGTTGAGAAGAAAAATTTCCTTCTTCTTCATATTCTGGTTATTCATGAATTAAAAGAAGAAACCAAAAACAATGAAGAAACAGAGTAGAGATCCAAAACCAAAGGACGAAACAGGGGTTGGATTCGCCGCCGATCTCCTACGACCGCCACCAACTAATACTGGCCGACTCCCCCTTACCTTTTTTATGTGAGCTTTGATTTTGTGATTGGAATTTGGGGATTCAACATTATTATCCGCTGTTTGAAGAACATTTCGTCCATTGGAAGCTGGATCTTGATTAGCTGATGAAATTGTGATGAAAGATTCAGACAATAAGAGAAGAGAAACAATGGTTATTAAAAGAACTGAATTTTGTTTAATTGAACCCATTTTTACAGAGCAAATCTGGATCAAAGTTTCAAAAAGGGGATTAGTTTTTCTTTGGGTTTTGCAGATGGTATGAGGATAGAAAATAGAAATAGAATGGAACTGGAACGGAAGTATATATATTAAAATAATTTGAGAGTGTTATAATGATGTGGATAAGACTTTTTAATTCGGCCGCGGTCTCTTTTGAC
Source organism: Gynostemma pentaphyllum (assembly GCA_028015215.1). NCBI lineage: Eukaryota > Viridiplantae > Streptophyta > Magnoliopsida > Cucurbitales > Cucurbitaceae > Gynostemma > Gynostemma pentaphyllum. The sequence goes on along the minus strand of CM051351.1, from coordinate 15,620,975 downwards.
CATTTTCTCCGCGTCTCTCTCCTTAAATCGGTGGGTCGGTTTTACACAAAAAAAAATATTTACCGCCGCCGCCGATCGAACAATTGGAAAAATGGCTTGACACCGACCGGTCGGTTTTAACATGACGGTTGGTCAGGGCGTTCGGAGTGGGCCATTATAATTTTTTAAACCGACCGAATTTTGATAGGTTTTGGGTAATCCAAAACCAACTCTAACTGCTTTGTCGGTTTCGGCCGGTTTCTTCGGTTTTAACTTACACCCCTACTCCTTTCCTCCATATTTATTAAAAAAATATATTTAATGGAGGATTAAGAGGTAAGTATTCTTCCATCATACAAAATACATTCTGTAATATAGTATATTCAATAATAAATTAACTGATTGTAAATGCCAATTTTTATAATTGAGCACATGAAGTTACGTGTTTTTGTTTTTCTCACCTAATCCTCTGAAATAAAAGTGTAAAGTTTGTGCTGGTAGTGGTAGAAAAAATATTTGATGGAACGACACAACAAGAAATATTTAAATCTTAGTTTCAGTGCATACCTAATTTGATATATAATCTTGTCTTATATAACCGTCAAATGTTTGGATCGTTGGCCGTTGGTCATGTTAGATATGGACTAGGCTGATTTATCCACATATTTATTTGGACCTTAGCGGGCCGTTCACTAAAAACCTTCATCAAGGTCGGGTCTTTGATGATATTGAAATTGAAACGCTGAGTTTAGGCACGATTTTATGTCGTGCTTTATATGCAGTTTTTACCCTCTACACTGATAATTATAATAATATATTAAATATATATAACTATTTAATTGCAATAAATAAATATTATAAATAAATATTTTAATTGGTTTATTTAATCAAATTTGGGAAAATAGTTACTAAATATAAATTTTGTCTTGTATTTTGTGTGGTTTTCTTCTGTTTGTTTGAATAGGGGGACTTGTGGCTTTTGTTCTTTAATCTTAAACTGTAAGACTTCTCTTTCAATATATTACCATAACTGGTTTTAATTTAATAAGACATTCAATAAGTTAACCATTGAAGAATATTTCAAGAATAAAGAATATATGAATCAAATTACCAATAAATAGACATTTGTTTACATCAATTATAAAAATAAAATAATAAAACCTCCTAATTACAAGGTAAAAGCATGAAAGAATATATTCACAACAGAAGAAAAACTATTCTTCAGCTTATTCATCGCTCAAAAGAAGAAACCAAAAACAATGAAGAAACAAAGCGTAGATCCAACAGCAAAGGACGAAACTGGGCTCGGATTGGCAGCTGAATTAGTGTTACTAGCGCCACCAATTCCTACTGGCCGAGAAACTCTGACCCTTTTGATGTGAACTTTGATTTTCTGATTGGAATTGGAGGACTCGATATTATTGTTATCAGCTTTTGGAACAATATTTCGTCCATTGGAAAGAGGAACTTGATTGGCTGAAGAAATTGTGAAGAAATATTCAGATAACAATAGAAGAGAAACAAGTGTTATTAAAAGTAGTGAATATTGTTTAATTGCAACCATTTTTACAGAGCAAATCTAAGGGGATGGCTTTTTCTTTGGGATATCCTATTCCTATATGCCTGGGGATTGATAATTGAAAGGAGAGGATTTAGGATAGAATGTAAAGTAATTATGTCCAATGGTTTTTATATTATTTCAGAGCCTTATGAATGGATATGTATTCTATATGACTTTTCAATTCTCCCGCAATTTGACCGTTGACCACGCGTGGCTCTTCTTTTCTTTTTCTTTTTCCTTTTCCTTTCCGATTTCCCCCCTATTTTTATTGTTGAGAAAAAAACGCAGACATTAATTTAAACTTCTCCTTTTAATTTTATTAATTTAAACATCATTATTATACTTTCAATTTGAACAATTGACCCCAAAATTTTATAAAATATTAAAAAAAATTGGAACATTTTTTTTTAATTTGACAAAAAATTTCTCTTTTAAATTATTAATTTACTAATTATTATTATAAAATCTCTATGAGGTCGTGTCCCTGATGGCTCCCATCCCGATCTCGTCCTTGACTAGACCCAAAACCCTCATAGGGTATGGATTTATATTCCTTCCTGATCTTACCTCATCTTGCCCTATTGATATTAGAGATGTATTTTTCATATGTGGCTTTCAAGTATCTAATTTCAAAATCTAACGAGGTATTTTGTCAAAATTAATTTTTTTGGAGGTCCAATTTAATACTTTACAAAGTTAGGGGGTTAATTGCTTAAATTGAATTAAGGATGTAAGTGTCACAACCATGAGAAATTATTCAAGGTGGCGGGCATAATGAGACTAGTTCCTCTTTGCCCGCCACACGTCGTTTATTATATATAACTTTTATATACTATTCTTTATCTCTCTTTTAAACCAAGCGAGCACAGACCGAGTTTTTTTTATTATATTTATTCAGCGGTTCTTTTCTTTAGATAACAAGGCACCCTGCACCATTAAAAAAAAATATTTATCAAGGTCAAAAAAAGTGCAGGTGATATTTAATTTAAGCTTATAGATGGGATTTTTTTTTCAAATTGAGTAGGACAAAAGACAATTATATGAAGAAAAAAAAAATATATAAATCAGTTTTATCCTTAAATTTTTTATTATATTAATTTTTTTATTCATTTCTAAATTACAACCATTAAAAATAAGAGAAAATACTTCCAATATATTTCTTTCTACCTTAATTTTAAATATAGTAAATATTTTTTCAAAAATAATATTTTTTTTTCATTAAATTAATGAATTTATTGTAATTTGTTTCTTATATATTACATAATAGTGAATTTTATTGTTTTTTTCTATGATAGTGATTAAAATGTTTTAAAATAGAGGCAAATAATTTTAAATTTTTTTTAAGTTTCTACTGTAAGATAAAATTTAATTAATTTGTTTATTTTGTTAACTAATTAAAGTAAAGAAATATTATTTTCGAAAATTGTAAAAAATTTGGTTAGATATTTGTTTCAAAGCTGCATTATTTTACTTTAATTATTATAATTAGCTTAAAAAATGATGTCGTATAATTTAAAAAATAAAAAGACACTAAATAGAAGAAAAGATTACTTTCAGATTGGGAAATTTGCTCTAATGACCTCCAAAATTTAGTTATAAGGTTCCTTGACCCTCCCCCCACTTCTTTCATTTGTTTGACCTTATGACATAATTATTACCTTGTGAAAATTCGAAAATACCCTCACTTTAACTCTCATCTATCATATCTTGCATCTCTCCCATTTATTGTCTCATTTATTTTCCTTTACTTTTCCAACCTTTCCATCGAAAGAGATTTACATCTACATCAAAGTTTCTATTAATCTTTCGATCTCTCGTTCTTTGCAAATAGGTAATACAAGTATATTAATGGTTTATATTGTTTTTTTAAGTACAAATTTATCTGCATTTTAGTGGTGTTTTCATGATATCTTGGGGCTGAGATATAGAATTTTGGGACCGAGATTGAGATTTTAGAACGGAGATGTTTGATTTTCAAACCAAGATATGGGATTTTAGGATCAACATATGGGGTTTTAGGACCGATATTGAGATTTTGAAACCGAGATATGGAGTTTTGGGACCGAGATCTGGGGTTTTGGGACCGAGATTGAGATTTTAGGACCGAGATATGGAGTTTTGGGACCGAGATCTGGGGTTTTGGGACCTAGATCTGGGGTTTTGGAACCGAGATTGAGATTTTAGGACCGAGATATGGAGTTTTGGGACTGAGATTGAGATTGAGATTTCTCACAGAGATAAGGGATTTTATGACCGAGATATAGGGTTTTAGGACCGAGATTGAGGTTTTAGAACTGAGATAAGAGATTTTAGGACCGAGATATGGGGTTTTGGGATTGAGATTGAGATTTTAGAACCGAGATGTTTGATTTTCAGACTGATATATGGTATTTTTGGACCGAGATATGGGGTTTTGAGACCGATATTGAGATTTTGGAACCGAGATAAGGGATTTTAGGACCAAGATATGGAGTTTTAGAACTGAGATTGAGATTTTAGAACCGAGATTTAATGTTTATATTTTCTATGTACTCGTATTTTTATTTTATTTGTTCTTTTTCTATTTTTATATATCTTATTTACTGAATTTTCATATTTTATTCGTTACGGTGGTCAATGGGATTCGAATGGATACAACTATTGTGAGTCAGATTTTACTCCATTGTGGGACACACTTGCCAAATTTGAAGGGGTTCGCGAATACTTAGAGGATGTTGGAATTGAAAATAATATCTAAATTATCATTAAAAAATAATATCTAAAATTTGCTTAGTTATAAACAGGCTTGTTAGACCACACCTCGGTCGCAAACTGTAACCTAAAGAATTTCATGTTCGACTGTTTCAAAGTCTTGAAATCAGAATTAGTTACAAGATATTCAAAGAACTTGCACGTAAGCACCCTGCAATCCACGCCTCCCGTTTGTGTTGGCACTGAAGCAACCTTTTCTACTGGCCATGGCTCGACACTATCAATTATACCAATTGAGTGTAACAAGCTAGGTACTACAGTACAAACAGGATTCAAAAACTTCTTCATAAGAGGAAGACGGGCAAAACTTGGGAGAGAATCCCAGTACAACACCTTTCGGTTTCGAAGATCAAATCGGATTAAGACCCAATGTGCATTTATCACATTGAACGGTGCATAAACCTGTCAAGAAACACATAAGTTAATAGACATATACAACATTCATGTGTATAATAACTGGGAAAGAGATTATTTAACTCACATAGTCAACTGACGCCCATACATCATTGTAATCCCGAGCCTTGCCTAGGATATAGTCTCCGTTGCAAATTTATGTTTTATAAACTCCGGTTGAATTCTCAACTTACATCGAATGAAAATGAATATTGTATCAACATGCTACATTCCAAAATATATATAGTTAATATTATTGGGAAAAAAAACTGTCTTGATGGTTATACCAATCTCAGTTTAGCCTAAACCGAGATGAGTGAAGGCATTTCACTATCTAAACAAGAAAATGTAAGCAAATAAATTATATGGAAAGTTATTAAAAAAAATAATAATTCTGCCATCCATCTCGGTCATCTCGGTCATCGTGATTCAAGTTCAACTGAGATTGATCTACCAATCTCTGTTCGTCTTGAATCGAGATGAACCGAGATTGGTCTTTGAGATGAACCGAGATTGGTCTTCGAGATGAACCGAGATTGGTCTTCGAGACCAACCGAGATTGTTCTTCGAGACGAATCGAGATTGTTCTTCGAGACGAACCGAGATTGTTCTTCGAGACCAACCGAGATTGTTCTTCGAGACGAACCGAGATTGGTCTTCGAGACAAATCGAGATTTGTCTCCTAATCTCAGTTTGACTCATCTCGGTTCATCTCGATGAAATGTATCGAGATTCAATGAGATGAATCAAACTGAGATTGAAAACCTCGTTTCAATTTCACACAAAAAATTATACAAAAAACCCAGAAAATTCACTAAAACAACTTCTCTCTCTATTTTTTATCTCTTTAACTCCACCTACCAACACCATGAACAACAAAAAGAAGAAGAATCTTACCTTCTCTTCGTCCTTGGCTAAGAAAAAGAAAGCTTCAACTCCACACCCAAATCACGAAAACCTTCAACTATTCTCACCAAAATCGTGATTTAGGATAGTTGTTTGTCGTTCGCCCCAAAATCATCCAACGTAAACTCGTGTTCAAAGATGAGCCGCCTGAAGGAACTATTTACTAAATATGCGGAATTTCTTTAGTAAATTAATTAACGATTAATTACGGATCCGTTAATAACATGCAATTGTGATCAAACCGTAATATAAATATAAGGTTTTTCGGAAAAACTTACATTGTAGATTTATGGAGAATCGGTTGGGGTTTCCTTTACAGCATCAATCCACTTCACCAAGCCTTCTATGCTATATCCCGATCACAAACCAACCCGACTTGTGGGAATCGAACCGGAAGAACAAACAAAGAAGAAGAAAAATTCTTCTTATTTTGATATGCCAAAATCGCCTATAGGGAGACTAAAAGAGAGAATTTTGATAAATATCAAAGTGTCAAATATGAGCACCCAATGGTCATATTTATAAGAAAAATAAGAGTTTGTTTCCTAATCAAATTAGAACTCTTATTTCATTTAATTTAAATAATAAAATTATTTAAAAAATAAAAAAAATAAAAAAAACACAATGATAATGGCGTCAGCCACATTGTAGATAAAGAAAACTTTTTTCTTTTAAATCCTGACATGTGGCGTGGAAATCTCCATTTATCTCTTTTTTTTTTTTTTTAATTTATCAATTATCTTTTATATATATTTAAATTTTGAAAAAATTCAAATAATCTTTTCAATTTAAATACACATTTCCTAAAATTCTCTTAATCAATTAATATTGAATCAAATTCATTTAATTAATTATTTTAGGTAAAATACTTATTTGTTTCGTAAAACAAATATATTTAATTCTCTCCTTTTAATATTAAATTTAATAAACTCATTATTTAATTAATAATATTCATTATTAATTTATATTTAAATAAACTCATTATTTAAATAATTAATAATGTTGATATTAATTTCTATTTAAATAAACATTTTATTTAAACAATTAATATATCCCTTTATTTAAGTAATTTAATTACTTAAATATAATTCTTTCTTCCTAGTTAAATTAATAACTTGGTTAGTTACAATGATGTATGGGCTAGCACAGGGACCTGATGGACCTATAGATCATGGGCTCCAATAATTATTGATTTACTAATTAAACTCATTAATTAATTAATCATAATTATTAACTTAGGGTAATTCCACTATAAACCCTAAGTTGAACTCCCCTCACTATAGATGGGTTATGTCCATTTGTTATTAAGTTTGTTTTGACATATCCTTCACGTGGTAATCTCATAATTACAACTGGGTCAAAATTACCGTTTTACCCTTGTAATTATCTCTTTTATCCTTGTGTACCCGATGATTCTCTAATGAACATTTTTCTATAGTTTTCAAGTATAGAACGATCCTTCTCGGGCCAGGTGAGAAGGTGAGGCCTCATGTTCAAGTCAGAATCATTACAACAAGGGAGATACCTAAAGTTCCTAAGTTAGAATAGTGTCGCACTAACACTTTCATTAGTTTTAGGAAAGTTATGAATGCCATCTTGTATAGAAATGTTCCCAAGCACCAATTTAGTCATTTCCCCAAAACGGGAGTTTATCGAGTGTATCAACAGATCACCCTCAACTATGTGAATCAAAGGAAGAGACTTCATTAATGTGAGTTCACAACATACTCAGGATTGAGACGTATCAATCTTAATAACGTAAATTTGATATTATAAATCATTTCCTATCAACGGTGTTATTTAGGAATCGATTTATTATCCTGGTCCATCTTATATAAACTCATTATATATGATGTTTCCACTTGCATCTACATCATGCTAATGATTTGGATCAAATCGATGAACAACATCAACGGTGTTACCAGAATAAGGTTTCCTAACCGGTATTCGTTTACTGTAGACTATTTGAGTTACTATCTTGGACTAGATCCACTTTATATCTCATAGTAGTCAAGATTACAGAATTAGTAACTCTGGAATTTTCTATTAATGTTTGAATATTTAACGAATATCAACATATAATAAATTGCACAAAATTCACTAAAATAATACTTTTATTTATTCATAAAATATTCTATTACAAATTACGAATTCTAGGGCATAAATCCCAACAATCTCCCACTTGCCCTAGAGTAAGTGAGACATGTCTCGTAATCCTAGTCCTTCTAGGTGACCCTCAAACACATTAGCCGTGAGAGTCTTTGTAAACGGATCAGCTCTGTTGTCCTTCGTGTCTATCTTCGTGACCAGCACGTCCCCACGATGCACTATCTCCCTTATAAGATGATATTTCCTCTCTATATGTTTTGATCTTTTGTGTGATCTTGGTTCCCTTGAATTTGCCACTGCACCACTATTATCGCAATAGAGAGTTATGGGCAATTCCATATTTGGAACAACTTCCAAATCTTTTAGGAACTTTCTGAGCCAGACAGCTTCCTTTGCAGCTTCACAAGCAGCAACATATTCTGCTTCCATAGTGGAGTCAGCAATACAACCTTGCTTAATACTTCTCCAAACTATGGCGGCTCCACCAAGTGTAAACACTGCACCCGATGTTGATTTCCTAGAATCTTTATCACCTTGGAAATCCGAATCTGTGTATCCTGTAAGGATCAAATCCTTATCTCCATACACTAACATATAATTTCTCGTTCTCCTAAGATACTTGAGAATTGCTTTAACTGCAACCCAATGTTCCTTTCCAGGATTGGATTGGAACCTGCTGACTACTCCCACTGCATAGCAGATATCCGGTCTAGTACACAACATTGCATACATTAGACTTCCTACTGCTGAAGCATATGGTATCTGTCCCATTTCCTCAACTTCTTGAGGTGTCTTAGGTGATTGTTCCTTAGACAAACTAATTCCATGCCTAAAAGGTAAAATACCTTTCTTGGAATTTTGCATAGCAAAGCGTTTGATAATTTTATCAATATACGTTGCTTGAGACAGTGCTAGTGATTTCTTACTTCGATCACGAATGATCTGAATCCCAAGAACATAACTAGCCTCTCCCAAATCTTTCATTTGGAATTGATTTGCCAGCCATTCTTTAACTTCTGTTAACGTTCCTTTGTTATTTCCAATTAACAAAATGTCGTCAACGTAAAGAATTATGAATACCACTTTGTCTTTTATGATACGCTTGTATACACAAGGTTCATCTATATTCTGTTCAAAGCCATAAGTTTTGACCGCATCGTCAAACCTAATGTTCCAAGACCTTGATGCTTGCTTAAGTCCATAAATGGACCTTTGCAACTTACAAACCTTTTGTTCTTGTCCTGGAGTAATGAATCCCTCCTGGTTGCATCATATAGATGCTTTCGTCTAGATTGCCATTAAGGAAGGCGGTCTTGACGTCCATTTGCCAAATCTCATAATCATAATAAGCGGCAATGGATAAGATGGTGCGAATAGATTTAACCATGGCAATCGGGAAAAAGTTTCCTCATAGTCAATACCCTCCCCTCGAGTATAACCTTTTGCCACTAATCTAGCCTTGAAAGTCTCAACTTTCCCGTCGCACCTCTTTTTCTCTTATAGATCCATTTGCATCCTATGGGTTTTTCACCATTTGGAAGATCTATGAGAGTCCAGAGCAGTTGGAATACATTGATTCCATCTCGAGATCCATGGCTTTGAGCCATTTTTCTTTATCAATATCCCGCATTGCACTCTTGTAAGTCAATGGGTCTTCCGGATTGTCATCAGCTATGGCAATATGGATTTCTCCAAATCCTATAAAGCGTTCTGGGTTTCTAATAACCCTCCCACTTTTCCGAGGTTCTGATAAAGTTTGCACCTGGATTTCAGGTGTTTTATCAACAGCTCTTGTTGATTGATGAATTGTGTTGTTATCACTTATTTCATCCAACACTATTGCACTTCCGGGTTTTCTATCTTTCATAAAATCCTCTTCAAGGAAAAACGCATTTGTCGACGCAAATACTTTGTTTTCCACGGGACAATAAAAGTACCCACCCTTTGTTTCTTTTGGGTAGCCTACGAAAAGGCATACTTTACTTGGGGTTCTAACTTCTTTGGGTTTGCCATCAACACATGAGCGGGCGACCCCCAAATCCTAAAGTGTCGTAAACTTCCTTTACGTCCATTCCATAACTCTTGTGGAGTTTTAGGAACACTTTTGGATGGAACCACATTGAGTATGTATAAAGCGATTTTAATCGCATATCCCAAAAAGAAAGTGACAGTGTTGTGAAACTCATCATTGATCTAGTCATGTCTAATAACGTTCGGTTTTCTTCTTTCAGCCACACCATTTTGCTGAGGCATTCCAAGTCTTGAAAGTTGGGATGTTATCCCATGTTCAATCAAATAATCTCCTGAAGTCTAAGTCCAGGATATTCGCCACCACGATCGGATCGAAGTGTTTTGATAGTTTTACCTAATTGGTTTTCCACTTGACTTTATACTCTTTGAACTTATCAAGAGCTTCGATTTGTGGATCATTAGGTAAACGTATCCATAGCGTGAATAGTCATCCGTGAAAGAGATGTAATATTCAAATCCACCACGAGCTTTTGCATTAAATGGTCCACAAAGGTCCGTATGCACAAGTTCGAGTGGTTCTCGAGGCTCTATTTCCTTTTCCAGGGAAAGGTCTTTTGGTCATTTTGCCTTCCAAACAGGGTTCACAGACCGGCATGGTTCCGATTTCTAACCGACTTAGGGAACCAGCTTTCACGAGTCTTTCAAGCCTGTCTAAGCCTATATGACCTAACCTTAGATGCCATAAATACGTTTCTTCTTTTGAAACCTTTTGTCTTTTAGTTCTTGTTTTTGCGGTCTTGAACATTTCAATATTATGTGTTGTTGTTCCTATTGACGGACTCAATATGAACAAATTTTTTCTATTGACTGCAGAGGTTATATACGAATTCCCTTTGTATATCTTGATCTCATCAATCCCTGAGTCAATTGAATAACCATTTCTCATGCAACGTGAAACCGACACTAGATTTCTAGCAAATCCAGGGACCAGAAAACGTTGTATAATCGTATATAACGAGAATTGAATTGCGGACAAATGTCCGCACATGCAATCGGCGTTAAGGAACCGCCTGTTCTTACTCGCATTGTATATGTACCATGTTCTATTTTAGTCCAAGAATCGGACATTAGAGCGGATGAACAAATGTGGTTTGTGGCACCAGAATCAAATATCCATTCGGATAAATTATCTTCCACTAACCACGATTCTCTACAAGTAAATCAATTACTATCTAAGCCGTTCATCCGTTTGTTGGTCATATTTACGCGACTAATTGCATCTGACCGCAAATTAAGATCTTTTAGGATTAGACTAGAATCTTGATTTAAAGTGTCATTTAACAATTCATTCCATTTGACAAAGTTATCAATTTTATTGGTTGCAATATTATAGGAGGACATTTTAGTCGTAATGAATAAAATTAAGTGAATTTTAATTAGCAATTCTATATTCAAACAATGTGTTTGGCATAAAATTAAACATGATGCATGAATGCTACAATGTTCAACAAATAGAAATACCCTAAACAGATTATTATGCCACGGTAGTTTAACCTTCCCAGGTAGAGTCTTGTCGAATGATAAGTCATCACCCTGCACGTTAAACCGAGACCCTTCTCGAACAACTTCCAATCCAGAATAACTCATATTCCTATGGAATTGCTTTACCGTGTGTTTGGTCAAGAAATTTTGATAACAAACCTTATCAATTTCTTATGAGTGTAACCCATTATTTTAGTCCTTTAAATGAGAAAAGATGAGTGTCTACGAAGTGTAGATTCGATCTTCAATTCGCATTTAAAATCCTTTATCCCATTCAGGAGACCCACCTTGATATTGATTCACACTATAAAACCTTCCTATGGGAATGAACACTTCTATGGGTGCTACAGAGGTCAAGTGTGAATCTCACGTTGCGAGCCTAATAATGGAGACCATAGGATACTTTGTCAAGTTTCCTTCTCCCACTCAAAATTTTAAAATTGGGTTTTCATACTTAGACAAATTTAGGCTAATCAATTTATCTAAGTTTAACCTAACTCAATCTTAACTCTTAAATTGGTTAGATCAATTTTAATGTGAATTGCCAAGTTTCCTATTTTTTAAAACTAATCACATTATGGGACCTTCTTAATGAAATCGATTTATTATCTTGAACTTTTCTCCCAGATCGCTCCCAGTTAGAGGCGCTCCGTGTTAAGGGAACTTTCAAAAACCTCATCGCTTGGGCAGAGCTTTCTCGCCAGAGATCCATTCAATTTAATTAATCATTTTCATTAATTTTTAATTAACCCTTAATTAAATATCTATTCGATAGTGCTTATGTGAATTTAGGTCCAATTGTTTAAACAAATAAATCCACATTCGAATATTAATTTTAGTTTCTATTCAATTTTAAACATTTTAATAAATGAATATTATCTAAAATTAGCATGCATTTATCCTAATCTCATCGGCATAAATATTTTATAACAAGATAAAATCAACATGCTTTATCACATACATAAAATATAATAACAACTTTATCACATAATTATGTATGCATGTACAATTAAATCTATCTTAATCATACATCTATGGTGGGATTTCCTACATGACATACATATATGCATGAACAATTATTTATAAATTATATCTCATACAAATATCTAAATAATTAAACAACTAGATTGACCGGTATTCTTGGCACTAATTCTACAACAAAATTAAAATTACAATAATTAAAACTTGTTGTAGGTCTTGAAGCTTGAAAAAATTTCTCTCTCCTCATCTTGATGTAGGCGTGGGAGGCTTTTTATGAAAGAAAATATTTTCTCCAATATTTTTCATAAAAGGTTTATTTTTCAAATAATTATCTTTTATCTATTTATGGAAAAATATAAAATAAAAGATTTTCCATAAATATTAATATATATTTTAAAATATATTATAAAGATATAAGATAATTAGAAATTACCCTTTATCTTTATCTTATATATTTAAAATATATATCTTTTAAAAGATAATATTGGAAAAAATATCTTACCATATCTTGTCCAAATCTATCCTTGTCGCCACCCTAGCCGATCCCATCACCATCATTGTGCCGATTTTTGCATCATCTTTTTCTTCCGTTATTCCCGACGATTACAAAAAAAAATCCTATGCCCAAAATTGGGTTTACAAATTTTCTAATAAAATTTAAAACCTAAGTGCCCAAGAATACCTAAACAGTCAACTAGCAAATCCACAATTTATATAACAATTTATATACATACATAAAACCGTTTTTATGCAACCCACCGATTTTCGAAAATCACAATTCATGTTAATTAACGTAGGCTCTGATACCAATTGAAGGAACTATTTACTAAATATGCGGAATTTCTTTAGTAAATTAATTAACGATTAATTACGGATCCGTTAATAACATGCAATTGTGATCAAACCGTAATATAAATATAAGGTTTTTCGGAAAAACTTACATTGTAGATTTATGGAGAATCGGTTGGGGTTTCCTTTACAGCATCAATCCACTTCACCAAGCCTTCTATGCTATATCCCGATCACAAACCAACCCGACTTGTGGGAATCGAACCGGAAGAACAAACAAAGAAGAAGAAAAATTCTTCTTATTTTGATATGCCAAAATCGGCTATAGGGAGACTAAAAAGAGAGAATTTTGATAAATATCAAAGTGTACAAATATGAGCACCCAATGGTCATATTTATAAGAAAATAAGAGTTAGTTTCCTAATCAAATTAGAACTCTTATTTCATTTAATTTAAATAATAAAATTATTTAAAAAAAAAAAAAATAAAAAAAAAAAAACACAATGATAATGGCGTCAGCCACATTGTAGATAAAGAAAACTTTTTTCTTTTAAATCCTGACATGTGGCGTGGAAATCTCCATTTATCTCTTTTTTTTTTTTTTTTAATTTATCAATTATCTTTTATATATATTTAAATTTTGAAAAAATTCAAATAATCTTTTCAATTTAAATACACATTTCCTAAAATTCTCTTAATCAATTAATATTGAATCAAATTCATTTAATTAATTATTTTAGGTAAAATACTTATTTGTTTCGTAAAACAAATATATTTAATTCTCTCCTTTTAATATTAAATTTAATAAACTCATTATTTAATTAATAATATTCATTATTAATTTATATTTAAATAAACTCATTATTTAAATAATTAATAATGTTGATATTAATTTCTATTTAAATAAACATTTTATTTAAACAATTAATATATCCCTTTATTTAAGTAATTTAATTACTTAAATATAATTCTTTCTTCCTAGTTAAATTAATAACTTGGTTAGTTACAATGATGTATGGGCTAGCACAGGGACTGTGGACCTATAGATCATGGGCTCCAATAATTATTGATTTACTAATTAAACTCATTAATTAATTAATCATAATTATTAACTTAGGGTAATTCCACTATAAACCCTAAGTTGAACTCCCCTCACTATAGATGGGTTATGTCCATTTGTTATTAAGTTTGTTTTGACATATCCTTCACGTGGTAATCTCATAATTACAACTGGGTCAAAATTACCGTTTTACCCTTGTAATTATCTCTTTTATCCTTGTGTACCCGATGATTCTCTAATGAACATTTTTCTATAGTTTTCAAGTATAGAACCGATCCTTCTCGGGCCAGTGAGAAGGTGAGGCCTCATGTTCAAGTACCGAATCATTACAACAAGGAGATACCTAAAGTTCCTAAGTTAGAATAGTGTCGCACTAACACTTTCATTAGTTTTAGGAAAGTTATGAATGCCATCTTGTATAGAAATGTTCCCAAGCACCAATTTAGTCATTTCCCCAAAACGGGAGTTTATCGAGTGTATCAACGGATCACCCTCAACTATGTGAATCAAAGGAAGAGACTTCATTAATGTGAGTTCACAACATACTCGGGATTGAGACGTATCAATCTTAATAACGTAAATTTGATATTATAAATCATTTCCTATCAACGGTGTTATTTAGGAATCGATTTATTATCCTGGTCCATCTTATATAAACTCATTATATATGATGTTTCCACTTGCATCTACATCATGCTAATGATTTGGATCAAATCGATGAACAACATCAACAAGTGTTACCAGAATAAGGTTTCCTAACCGTATTCGTTTCTTGTAGACTATTTGAGTTACTATCTTGGACTAGATCCACTTTATATCTCATAGTAGTCAAGATTACAGAATTAGTAACTCTGGAATTTTCTATTAATGTTTGAATATTTAACGAATATCAACATATAATAAATTGCACAAAATTCACTAAAATAATACTTTTATTTATTCATAAAATATTCTATTACAAATTACGAATTCTAGGGCATAAATCCCAACACCGCCGTTGTCGCTGTTCTGAAGAAGATGAGAAGAGTGGAATAATGAAGTTAGGGTTTGGTGGGTGAAAATAAAAAAGGGCATTTGTGTTATTTCACAGGCTTATGATGATGTAAGCAGGTTAATTAAATGAAAGAAGTGGGGGGAGGGTCAAAGAACCTTATAACTGAATTTTGGAGGTCATTAGAGCAAATTTCCCTTTCAGATTGGGTTCAAATTCCATTCCACTATTGCGAGTCAATAATAAAAAGAAAAGAAAGGAAAAAAAAACCCGGTTCCGCAGCTTTGTGGTACAAAATAGAAGCAATCGGCTTTGAAGAATGTCATTGATGATTTATAATGAGGGACACGTGGCGGGCAAAGAGGAACCAGCCTCATTATGCCCGCCACCTTGAATAATTTCTCCACAACCATTAGATTGGGTGTAAGTGTCCTCCTCCTCCTCCCCTCCTCCCTCTCTCATTACCGCTCTCAAAGCCTTCAAATCCTCAATCAAACCCTCTTCTACCCCTCATTGGAAGTAACAAGTCCTGACGACCAAATCTCAATGACCAAGCTTTTGAATATTCTTAAATATTTTAAATCACCAATTGCCACAAAAGCTTAAGTCAATAGGTAAGAGCAAATTTAATCTTATATATCTCAACAAATATCAACGCTTTCACTGATTACTCTGTCATCGCAGGATTAATCTTTGCATCGTAACTGCAGGAGCGAGGCAGATCGTCCGCGAATCAAGGTTGCGTTTGCTTCAAAGAAATGTTGCTCTATTTTAGAAGATTATTCCTCCATTCATTCGATTCTTGTCAGAAACGATTATGTTGATAATTTCAAACCATGGATTTGAAATTAGATTTGCAATCTAGACGTCCATAAAATATGGTTTTCAAAACCTGTTTTATGGCACGTAGAGATAGATTGAAGATGAAAGAAGTTTGAAAGAAGATTTATTTTAGTCATTAGTTAAATGGAATTAAATTTTCTTTTTATTTAATTTTTTAGTTTTTAATTTGTAATTTAAGGAATTATAAATTCCTTAAATATTGCATGATTTAAAGAAAATTAAATTGAGGGTATTTTTTTCGTCTTTTTAAATTTTTCAGTATTTGGCCTATATCCGTAATAAAAAGTGGCGCCACCAACATTTTTGTAATCAGTCTCATCCTTTTGATTATTATTGAAAATAGTCTTGGTCTATTTGTAGCATTTATGAAAACTTTTAATTTTCTTAAAAGTTCTTTTTTATCATAAATAAATAATAAATAAGAAAAACCGTAATCCATTATATCCTCCAAACATCTTATTTCTAATCAATAAAAATAAATTTTGGAAAAAAATCAATGAAAATAAATGAATCTTCAAACACTAAAAATTACAAACCCAAAGTTTCAAGAAACTAATATCCAATTCACTTCACTCACAATACCAAATCAAGAACCATGAAGAAACAAAGCACCCAAAGCCAACGCCGAAGGACGATACTCGGCTTCGATTCGCTGCGATATGTATTGAAACCAAATAGGTGAAAGAGCAACAATAGTGATCGGAACTAAATATTTCATTTACAGCCATTTCTGTCAAGCAAATTATCCAATCCAAGCTTCTGTTTATTAAGAAAGAAGAAATAAAAGCAAATTTAGCCATTTGCGTATGAAGATGATTTTGAATTCGGCAGCATTTGACTAATGTACGCCGGCTCTATTTTCTCTAATCTCATTTTCCCGGAAAATCAAACAATTAGGTGAGGTTCTTAGTTCATATCATACTTTTTCTTTGGTCTTTACGAATGGTTTTTATTCAAAGAATCAAGCACTCAACTTTCAACCAATCAAATATGCGGATTAAATATTATTCAATTTAATTATAATAAAATATGGTGATTTGTCTTTTAAACTAGATAGCATCCATTTAAAATGCTTGGTCTGACTTTATCATTAAATGTAGACAAAAAGGTTTTTTTTTACCATATATTATATAAAAATCCACTTTCATGAGAAAGTGTATGTTTCCAATGTCGCACATGTTATTAATGGACGATTTGTTTTCTAAATTAAAATAATACAATGTCTTTGTTTTATGGCTACAAAAATGAGATGACCAAATAAGTTCATTATCTATATATATATATATATATATAAAAGTCTAAATAATGAAATATAAATTATTACTGAATATTTATATTTTATTTATAATAATCCATTATTATTTTACTTTTGATGTCAATCAATGATAGATTATCATTCATTTAATTTTTCATAATTACTGATATAATTTTTACTCTATATTCTTTTTAAAAATCACGTATCTATTCAGATTTATATTTAAGCAATCACTTGAAAAATCAATTTAGTTTTATTTAAAACTTAATCAATCCATGAACCACACCAAACAAAACAAACAAATATACGTTAGTTACTCAGTTTAATCACAATTATGGAAATTAAAATATTATTACAATAATATATGTATGGATTACTATTATCAAGTCAGACAATGAATAAAGTTGAATGTTATAATATACTATCCATTAATTACGATTTTGATTTATAATTACAATATTTTAAAAAGAAAACTACCTTCATATTTCAAAAGTAATAAGAAGTTTGAAAAAAAATTTAATTAACTAATAATGGGATCAATCCTATTCCATTATTACATAGATTTTCTTTTTATAATTGATTTTCATCCGGCTGAATCTCAAAACATATTCAAACAGTAGACCTAAACATAGTTCAAGTTGTCAATTATTTGTTAACAATTCCATTTGATTATAGGTCCGATCATCCTCTTGCCCAGTATGTGTTTTAATATATATTTTTAAGTTATATTTAATCACATAAAAAAATCTTATAACAGTTTGTTATCATTAATCATGATAAGGTGTTGTTGATAAATGCCAATGGGCTTATTAATTTATTATAGGGCAAAATACAAAACACACCTTTGTGGTTTTGGTCAAATGCAAAACACACCACTGTGGTTTGAAAATAAATATTTATACCGTGGTTTTAAAATCGCAAGAATTGACCCTTCCCGTACATCTTTGATTTTCTTTTAGCCATAACTTTTTCGTTTGAACTTCGATTTGAATGATTCAAGATGTTTTGGAATTCTCGTTTCGAGCTCTATATTATAGTCACTTAAAAACTTAGAAATCATTAGTATATAAAAAAAGTTATCATCATCAATATATTAGATCGGGTTGAAGTCGTAAACAATTTTATGTACTGATAATTTAGAATTTTTTGTGACTACAACGTAGAGTTTGAAACGAGGATTCCAAAACATCTTAAATCATTCAAATCAGAGTTCAAACGAAAAAGTTATGGCTAAAAGAAAAATCAAAGATGTAATAGGAAGAAGTCAATTTGCACAGTTTTGAAACTACAGGGGTATAAATATTTATTTTCAAATCATAGGGGTGTGTTTTGCATTTTACCCTTTATTATATAATTGAGGAAAATTACACTTTGATATATTTGATAGGGTAGCAGTTTAGAGATTTTTTTTTTTTGCAACTATAGTTTTAAAGGGTCATGAAACTCTCCCTGAAATAAAGTTTTGAAACTCATTTAAATTCTTGTCCAACATTTGCATGCCACAGGCAATCAGAGTATTGTTCGTTAACTAAGACATGTTACTTTCACCGTCAACAGAGTGGTTCAATCCTCACACCAATATTTTATGTAAAAAAAAAAATCCCACATATGTATAAATTGATTATCCGTTAAATAGCCTTTCTTTTGGATAAATTCAATCAAGAGACTTTCAAAATTACTAAAATAAAATTGGAAGAGTGAATTCCTCATTCCATTATGGGTTGCAAATTTATTTCGTCATCTAACGAGTTTTCAAAAGAAACTACAAGAACAATGCAAATATACTTTTCAAGTAAACAAACCAAATCTTTATAATTTTATGATTTCACAAAATCTTCAATTACATTGTTGCCAGACCAAACAACATTCTTATTTCTTAATAAAAGGAATATAATATAATATAACCAATCTCCTAATTACATGATGACAATGTAATGAATGAATCTATCAACACTAAAAATTACTAAACATATATCCTTCTGTCCTCACTTCACAGGAACAAATTACCAAAAACAATGAAGAAGAAACTAAGCATAGACCCAACGCGGAGGGAGGACGCTTGGCTGGGACTCGGTGCCGACGTATCGGAATCGATAACAACTACGATGGGACGGCGAGTCCGCTTTCTGTTTGGAGTAGGAGAAGTGGAAGCTGCCAGAGATGAAAAGGTGAATTCAGACAAGAAGAGAAGAGAAACAAGGGTAATAAAAAGTAGTAAACGTTTAATTCCAGGGCCAGCCATTTCGGTTTTGGAATGATTTAATATTTGTGAGTATTGAGAGAAGAGGAGAGAATGGAAAGTATAAAGGGTAAGTAGTGTCCAATGGGGGAGTGCATGCAATGCTTTATATACATAATTTATGAAGATGGCTTTATCAATTCGTCCGTATTTGACCATAGACAGCGCCTCACACTTTCCTAATCTGGATTATGACTAAATCAATTATTTTAAGATATGTTTAGAGGTGTCAAATTTCTCCATAGGCTGCCTGGTGGAGGAAGGTGGGATTCCCACTGAATTTTTTATTTTTCGTTTTAATTCAGAGGATCGGGATCGGGATCGGGATGTAGATGAGGAATGTATTCTTTATCTTTCTCCTAACTTCAATCATTAAAATTATGTGATTAAATAATAAATATTTTTATTAATATCATGTGATTATTAACATGAATGTTTAATTCATAATTAAAAATATAAAATATATCATTAAAAATCTACCACTCTTGTCCTACTTTTTTGAATGAGGATTTTCTTGTTTTAGTCCCTTGATTTAATTCATAATTAAAAATATAAAATATATCATTAAAAATCTACCACTCTTGTCCGACTTTTTTGAATGAGGACTTTCTTGTTTTAGTCCCTTGAAGCTGCTCTTGGGACGAGGATCACTTGGTGTTAGAAAATATGTCTTTTCATATAGAGAAATGACCTATTTAAAAAAAAATAAAAAAAAATCCTAGAAATAAACGTAGACATCATAAACTTAGGACTAATAAATCATCTTCCTTATTCAATAAATAAATTCACACACATCTAACCATTTCAAACCTAATTATTATTAAAAAAAACATTTAAACCTAATTAATACATTGTCACATCTAAGCATTCAAATCTAATTAACTCATAATCACTACCAGCAATTACTAAGGGCCATTTGTTACTCAGAAAAGGAATAGAGTCTTGGGAATAGGTGAGAGTTCAGTATTTCCTTTTCGTGGAGTAAGTTTTATAAAACTGGCCTGTATTTGAAAATAAATGATCACATGCCATCTTATATAACCATAAATAAGGGTATTTATTATGCCCTCACAAACTTATAATTAGAATTTGAATTTAGAAAAATAAACAAGGACATTTCTCCTAATTTTCAAACATGTTTTATACTTGTCAGATTAAACATAATAGTATAACTCATATTTTTTTTAGTGTGAGATTCGTCACTCCTGTATGTACTACACACTTATATATTTTTCCAACAACAAATTGACTACTTATATAAAAGTCAAGATGACCTCCAACCCACCACGACAAGCTTTCCAAAAAATTATGTAGGTATAAATATATAAGGTGTGCCGTTAGACACCATACATATATACCTTCATACTTGGATTCTCTCCTCTCAATAACCCAATTTGCAAGTAAAAACTAACTTTCAAATAAAAGAGAGCCCCCTCCCTCTGAATTAGCTTGGATCAAGGGGAGAAATTCTTGGGATTAAATATTTTAGTTTGGGTAACCCTTTTTTCTCTTATTTTCTTGCTCTTTGTTAAATGATTGGTCAAGCTCAAAGTAAGAAGAAAATAGGCTGGTTTGAGATCACTGCCACATGAAGCTAATGCCAACTGAAATAACAGATCATTCACGTGGGAATCTTCTTGTTACAGGCTCATTTTAGTTAGCTGTCAATTTGTATAAGTTTTAGATTTCATCTTCTTCATTATTGTGTGTTCATTCTCTGTAATTTCTGGGTTTACAAACAGAAAGTGAGGGAGAGAGATTGCTGGTGTAAACTCGTTGAAGTTCAATCAATCTTGCTGTTAATAAATCTTCTCTTAAGTGTTCTTTGATTCTTGTTTTCTTAATCATTGAGTTTATTATGTGCTAGGTGTAAATTGATGAACTCTTTGCTGGATTTGTGAAGAAAGTTTCTCAATTCTTAACAAATTGGTATCAGAGCATTCAAGCAAAGGATCAATGGCAACAACTAAATACAAGATAGAGAAATTTAATGGAGTTGGAGATTTCAATATGTGGACAAGAAGATGAGAGTTGCTTTTATCTAACAAAAGGAAATCCTGGCGATTCAAGAAAAAGAGAAGATACTAGAAACCTTGAAGCCTGAAGAATTGCAGGTTATGAAAGACACTGCATACAGTACCCCCATCCTAAATCTTGCAGATAATGTCTTAAGGCAAGTGATTGATCTTGATACAGCCATGGAAATCTGGGAGAAACTTAGATCTATGTATTTAATGGCAGATTTATCCAACAAGATTCATATCAAAGAAAAGTTGTTCACATACAAGATGAATCCCTCGAAGGGATTAGATGAAAATCTCAATGAATTCAAAAGGCTGGCAATGGATTATGCCATTACATGGGAAAAAATAGGGATGAAAGCCAAGCTGTAATCTTGTTGAACTCCTTGCCTGATGCCTATAAAGATGTCATGGCTGCTATGAAGTATGAGAGAGATTCACTGCCTGTCAGTCAAGTGATAGCTGCAGCAAAGATCAAAGTTCTTAAAATAGGGAAAGATACTTCAGGAAGCTCAAATGCTGAAGGACTGTCTGTGAAGGAAAATGGTGGTTTCAAGAAGAATAACAAGAATTGAAAGGGTTTTGGAAATCACAAATCAAAGACATGGAAATGATTCATTTTCCATAAGGAGGTACATTTCAAGAAGGACTGTCCTGAAAGAAGAAGTCAGAACAATTTCAAGGGAAATGAGAACAAAAGGGCAGATGCTGCAATTGGTGAAGAAAAAACCAATTACATGGAGGTTCTTGCTGTCACTTGTGATAAGCCTGAAAGACAGAATCAAGACTCTAAGGAAGATTGAGTTTTAGATTCTGGTTGTACAATATCACATGACATCAATCAAACATTGGTTCCTAAATTTAGAAGCATGCAATGAAAGATCTGTTTACATGGGAAACAACCAGACTTGTAATGTTGTTGGCAAATGGGATATGAGTTTGAGGTTCCAAGATGAGAATGTAATCAAACTCACCAATGCAAGACACGTTCCAGATTTGAAGAGAAACTTAATTTCTCTTGGTGCTCTTAACTCAATGGGATGCTCTTACAGTGGAAGAAGAGGGAAACTATAGGTGAGAAAAGGCAATAGGCTGATAATTGACTGCAATCAAGGTTAATGAGCTGTATGTGATTAAGTCTGTTGAACCTCCAAGCCATGCCTTGATTGCCACTGGTAAAGAAAGTGAGGACATGATGCTATGGCATAAAAGACTTTTGTCATATCAGTGAGAATGAGCTGTTTGAATTATCAAAACAGAACCGGATACTTATACCATCAGCAAGAAAGCTTAAGTTTTGTGAAGACTGTGTGCTGGGAAAATCCACAAGGTAGAAATTCATCACAAGAGAGCACAATACCAAGAAGAAGCTAGATTACATTCATGCTG
Source organism: Gynostemma pentaphyllum (assembly GCA_028015215.1). NCBI lineage: Eukaryota > Viridiplantae > Streptophyta > Magnoliopsida > Cucurbitales > Cucurbitaceae > Gynostemma > Gynostemma pentaphyllum. Next base: position 15,598,195 of record CM051351.1, on the reverse strand, counting down.
ATCTATGGGGACCTTATAAGACTGGAACTTTAAGTGGCTCAAGGTACTTCTTGTCCTTAATAGATGATTTTTCAAGAAAAACCTGGGTGTACTTTTTTAAAACTAAGGATGAAACTAAGGAATGGAAGGAAAAGGTTGAAAATCAAATGGGCAGAAAAATGAAGTATCTTAGAACTGATAATGGCTTAAAGTTCTGTGGAGCTGGGTTTAATAAATTCTGTGTTGATGATCATAGAACAGTCAGGTATATACCCTAGCAAAATGGAGTAGCCGAAAGGATAAATATAACTATAATGGACAAGGTTAGATGTATGCTCTCTTATGCCAAATTACAACCAATTTTCAGGGCTGAGGCTGTATCTACTAATGTCCATATCATTAATAGAAGTCTCAGCAGTGTCTTAATGTTTAAAACTCCTGAAGAAGCATGGTCTAGTCATCCACCAAAACTGGAACATCTCATAATATTTGGATGCATCAGCTATGAACATATGAAGCAAAGTAAATTGGAGCCAAGGGCAATTAAATGCATGTTCTTGGGCTACCAAGAAGGAGTGAAAGGCTTCAAGCTGTGGGATCCTACAAACAGAAAGTTCTTTAATAGCAGAGATGTGATCTTTAGAGAGAAAAAGATGTTCACGAATGATGAGAAGACTGATGAGATAAAAGCTCTTAAAATACTGAAGAAGTTTACCAGATTGAGGTGGAAAATTCTTCAAATGAACCAGAGGCTGAAACAGAATTGCCACAACCTGATAAGGGGTCACAAGAAGGTGCAGTAGAAGATTTATCTGAATATACTCTAGCTAAAGATAGACAAAGAAGATCCATCAGAGCTTTTGTCAGGTATGCTGAAGCTGACTTGATGGCATATGTATTAAATTCAACCATTGAGATGTTTGAAGATGATCCAAAGACATATGAAGAAGCCATCAATAGTAAAGATTCTGAAAAATAGATTCAAGCTATGAATGATGAGGTGGACTCTTTGAGAAAGAACAAAACTTGGATCCTTGTCTCAGCAACTGATCATCAGAAGCTAGTAGGTTCAAAATGAATATTCAAAAGGAAGATGCCTATGACATGTGATGGAAGAAATCCAAGGTTTAAAGCCAGGTTGGTAGCTAGGGGGTTTACACAAAGAGAAGGGATATATTTCACTGATGTATTCTCCCTAATGGTTAAGAGCACATTCATCAGAATATTGTTAGCAATTGTTGCCTGCAAGGGATTGCTACTTGATCAATTGGATGTAATAACAGCTTTCTTACATAGTAATCTTGCAAAACTATTTACATGGAGCAGCCAAAGTGCTATGAGGCAACAGGAAAGCACAAACAGGTATGTCTGCTAAAAAGGTCACTTTATGGACTCAAGCAATTTCCTAGATGCTGGTACAAAAGGTTTGATGACTATGTGCTAACTATTGGGTTCAAAAGAAGTGATTTTGATAGTTGTGTTTACTACAAAGAATCAGAAGAAAGTGAGGCAATCTATCACTACAACAAATTTGGCTTTTAATGACAGATAAAAACTATCATCGTAATAATACGATGATACTTTTGTAAGTGTCATAACTGTGAGTGCCATCTTAACTTACGATGACGCATTTACAATGTCATTTTTTACACGTCATCTTATATGTGTTATTCTATAACGAACGGTAAATATGTTTTTACCATTAGTCATCATAAGTTACAATGACACTGGGTAATAATGCCAGTTACAATGACCTAGTCCTTGCATTTGGAAACGTTAAGTTTTAGAGATTACTTGGGCTTGAAATAATAATGAACCTACAATGACATACTGGGCCTGACATGGATTGTTTAATGACAAACATTAACAACGACAGCCAATAAATGACATTAAAGAAATTTAATTTAACAAAAGACCACACTTTTTCCTAAAATTACCGTCAAAGTGCGCTCGCGAAAATTTGTATTTTTAATTAATAAACAATGACATTCAGAGTATGACATGGTTTGATAAACTTAAAATATGTCATCTTTTACCACATGTATCATCTTTTAAAAACACACAATGTCATCTTTTGTGCAATTTGTTGTAGTGTATCTTCTACAATATGTAGATGACATGCTCCTAGCTAGCAGAAACCAAGTAGATTTAGAAGAAATCAAAGCAATTCTGGGAAAAGAGTTTGACATGAAAGATCTGGGTTCAACAAATAAGATCTTAGGCATGGAAATTGTTAGAAATGAAGAACAAGGTGAATTGTTCTTACATTAGGCTGATTATGCTAAAAAGATTTTGAAGAAGTTCAAAATGAAAGAAGCAAAACCAATTGGTATACCTTTAGCACAACATTTCAAGCTGTCAGCTGCAGACTGCCCTGTATTAGAGACTGATCTTAATGACATGAGCTTAGTGCCTTATTCAAACACAGTGGGAAGCCTAATGTACTTGACGATGGTTTGTTCAAGGTTTGATTTGACTTACAACACTAGCTTGATATGCAGATATATGAGCAACCTCGACAGAAGACACTGGGAGGCAGTAAAGTAGGGGCTGAGATATATAAAAGGTTAAGTGAAGAGGGGTATGATGTATAAACTTTGAGGTGGAGCTGACATTATTTTATCAGGCTATGTTAACTCAGACTATGCTGGAGATTTAGACAAACGTACGTCTTTGATAAGATATGCTTTTATGTTATGAGGTAATTTCATAAGCTGGAAATCAAATTTGCAACCTGTGGTGGCATTATCAAATACTGAAGCTGAGTTCATTGTCATATCAGAAGTTGTCAAAGAGGATGTATGGCTCAAAGGGTTGATTGGAGAGCTAGGCTTTGCTCAAAAAAGTGTAGACATCTATTGTGACAATCAATGAGCAATCTAACTTTCAAAGAATCAACAATATCATGAGAGGACCAAACATGTGGATATTAAACTTCATTTTGTTAGAGAAGTGATAGAAAAGGGTGATGTAGCTATAAAGAAGGTGCATACTTCTAAAAATGCTGCAGATTTTCTTACCAAACCAGTAACCTTAGCTAAATTCAATCATTGTCTAGAATTGCTAAGGGTGATTGATAAATGAAGAAGGTGAATAAGTGAATCACTATGCTTTGAAGGTTTAAGCTGACGACCAAAGGTGGAGATTTGTTAAATGATTGGTCAAGCTCTAAGTAAAAAGAAAATAGGCTGGCTTGAGATCACTGCCACATGGAGCTAATGCCAACTGAAATAACAGATTCACGTGGGAATCTTCTTGTTACGGGCTCATTTTAGTTAGCTGTCAATTTGTATAAGTTTTAGATTTCATCTTCTTCGTTATTGTGTGTTCATTCTCTATAATTTCTGGGTTTACAAACAAAAAGTGAGGGAGAGAGATTGATGGTGTAAACTCATTGAAGGTTCAATCAATCTTGCTGTTAATCAATCTTCTCTTGAGTGTTCTTTGATTCTTGTTTTCTTAATCAATGAGTTTATTATGTGCTAGGTGTAAATTGATAAGTCTTTGCTAGATTTGTGAAGAAGGTTTCTCAATTCTTAACACTCTTTTCTTGCTATTCTCCTTCTAGAATACTGGGACGGAATGTTCTTCAGCTGGCTGGTCTAGAAAATAATGTTGAGTCCTCTACCTCTATTTCCAATCATAAAATTGAAGTTCACATCAAAAGGAGGATTCGGCCAAAACCCAAAGTAGTTATGTTTAGATCGGCGGAAAATCCAAGCCGAGTATCGTCGTTCGGTGTTGTGTTTGTCTCTGTGTTCAATTTCTGCATTGTTTTTTGTTAGTTCTTATGAGTGAAGAGGTTCATAGTTTATGCATGACTTTTGGAATCACTAGTCAGCTACTAGAATAAAACTTATAAGGGTGTTTGGTAGGAGTTGTACTTAAGCCTAGATATGTGTGTGACAAAGACACTAATGAAACCCAATACACCCCTTTGAAAGTTAACGAATTAAATTAGAAATTGATAAGTATTAGAGATCTACTAAACTAGGTTTAAATATAGTTTTAGTCCATAAAACTTGTCCTTTATTTCCAAAAGTTTTTATAAGTTATAAAAATCCAATTTTTAATCGTTAAAACATGAGTTACTTTTTCATGAAAAACTAGTTATATGATTTGTTTTATGTAGACACTTCATATAAGCAATCAAATGAATAACGTCATTTATTTATTTCTTTGATTCAAATTTAAATTTTAATACAAGATTAAAATGTGAAGGACTAATATAAAAATTTAAGACTAGATAAGTATAATGGTAAATTTTAGATTTTATTTTTTTAAGAACTTAGTTTTTTAAGATTGTTCTCTACTATTATCATGCAATTAGGAGAGATTTATTATATTATTAAGAAAGAAATAAGATACTTTTTGTTTCAACAATGGATTAAGGATTTCTTTTTCATCAACTGTATTTTATTGATAAAAAATTAAGATATATTACGATGTTTTTAGTGGGGATGGGATGGAGAACTGGTCTCGCGTCCTGTTGACACGCTTTTAACTCCACGGTCTTATTTTCCTATAAAATAAAGCTTGTCTCCTTACTAGTTAATAAAAACTATTTTTTTTTATTAAACTAAATATATGAATGAAATTCATATATTTATGAGTGGAAGCTATATATTTATTTATTATAAAATAAATGAGTTAATATTATATGTACGTAAGGACTCCTCGATGCAAAAATGGCAAATAAGACTTTTAAACCGGTCAATAATAAATCACACTAATTTCCTTTTATAACATATGGAAAATGAAAGCGCGCCATCTTTGGTCAAATGGGGCCGAATTGAAAGCCATCTTCATTAGACTCTAAAATTACTTATATAGCCATGCCATGCCATCCCATGCCATTGAACTACAAACGCCTTCAAATTCATATTTGAATTATTGCAAAAGCTCTCATCCAAAAAAAATGGCTGGAATTAAACACTTACTTCTTTCGATTTCCCTTATTTCTCTTCTCTTGTTAACTCAATCTTTCTTCACCATTTCATCTGCCGATCAAGCTCCTTCTTCCATTTCTCCTAGCAATATTGTTGAGTCCTTTAATTCCAATCAGAAATTCCAAGTTCATATCAAACGACGGACTCGGCCCATCGTAATTGCTGGCGGATTCGATGCATCGACGGCGAATCCAAGCCGAGTGTCGTTCTTTGGCGTTGGATCTGTGCTCAGTATCTGGATTGTTTTTTGTTTGTTATTGTGAGTGAAGAGGGATATTAGTTTCATGCAAAACTTTGGGTTGTTTTTAGTATTGAATATTCTTTTATTGTTACCATGTACTTAGAAGATTGATTTTATTCTTTAATTCATAAATAAGATATTTGATGTCATATATTATTTATTAATAAAATGGTATAATTAATGATCATTGAATGTTTCATTTTAAATAACTTAAAAAAATATTAATATTTTGTAATTGTAAAATGAAATTTTTTTATTTATTATAGTTTCCTCTAAATCTAAATTTGTGACCATCAATTTACATGATGAAACTTTATTTATATGAAAAACTAAATCAATTCTCATCAGATATATACGACTATTAAAAATGGATTCATCAACTGAAAAAAAATATCATTTTCAATTCTGCTATCAAATTTTAACTCTTAAAATAAGATATGAGTTACGTCGCGGATGAAATTTCATAAATACTATATATTTATGTCGTCCAAAAAGATATGTCTACGTCACCTGGGAAGTTACGTGTTGGAATAAATTCAATAATTGAGACCACACTTATAATTAATTAAAATGACCATCAATACTTAAATCAATTCTCATCAGATACATTCTATACCACTATAAAAATGAAATATTCAATTGAAAAAATATCATTTTCAATTTTGCTATCAAATTTTAACTCTTAAAATAAGATATGAGTTATGTTGTGGGTGAAATTTCATAAGTAATATATGTTTATGTCGTCCAAAAAGGAATGTCTATGTCATCTGGGAAGTTACGTATTGGAATAAATTCAATAATTTGGACCACACTTATAATTAACTAAATGTGTAATAGCTAATTAAAGTGATCTATTAAAGTTTTAATATTGGCTTAATAGGATAATTAAATAATATTATGTAATTATATATGCATAGATATCATTTAATATTTTCAATTTAATGAGGGGCCAAATTGAAAATATAGAAACCTCACTACAAGAAAATGGGGTATTGCCGGCGAAATTTTTCGCCGGCAATAGCCCAATTTTCGCCGGCAAAAGCTTTGCCGGCGAAAATTTTTCACCGGGGCTTTTCGCTGTAAAAGCCCCGTCGAATTAGCCTTAGCCGGCAAATTTTGACTTTCGCCAGTATTAGCTATGCCGGCGAAATTAGAAATTTCGCCGGCATTGCAATAATGGGGGCTGCCCCATTAATGTGGAAAAGCCAGCGAATTTGGTTTCGCCGGCGAAATTCGTCGGCAAAACTAAAAAAAAAAAAAAAAAAAAAATTAAAAACTATGCCGGCGAATTTCGCCGGCATAGCCACTGTTCAGATTTTTTTTTCATTTTCTTCCCAAAAAGTTTACATTCCTAATTTAGAACCTGTTTTCCTGTTCAATGTCTTACTAATCAATATGAAATATTTATAAAAAAGTTCAAAACATCCAAATAACATAATCAAATAGTTAATGCACAAGTACGTTTCATCATCTAAAATACATAAACATAGAATACTAGTTTTAGTACAATCATCTAAATAGGCGGAGGAGTTTGCGTGAAGGTAGAAAATTGGTTCCTCATCTCACAGAACTCACGTCTAAACTCATCTAAAGTATTTGAAATATCATTGTATTTCGTTCTAAGCTCTAAGTTTTCCGCCTCTAGCTTATCGACCCTCGGATCTTCTATGAAGCGTGATCGACCACGTGGATGAGAAGACACCGGCCTATTATGTGCAGGTCCCGCCCCTAACCCTTTAATATATCCTGAACGATAGCCTCGAACTCTCTCAATTATCTCGGCATCAGTTAGGCCCGGTTGGACAACTCCGTCCACCTCCACTTCAGGAGCAGTAAGCAAATCACACATCAAGCCCTGCACGTACGTATATAATTATGATTGAACGAAAATTGAAAAACAAACACTTGTTAATATAAAAAATTTCAGTCTTGTGAAACTTACATACTCTTCCTCCGCCGCATTGTTGATCCATACACCGTCAGCATTTGTATGCGTGACTCGAAATAGATCAATCTGATTGAACTCTTCTTCATGATCTTCATCTTCGGCTTGCTATAATCAAAATATTACAAGTTATATTAGGTACAAATAAGTTTAGTAATATAAACTTCAACATATACGTACATGATCTGTCATGACTCGCACATGTGATCTCGAGCCTGTTTTGTGGTTGTATTTCATTTTCCCCCGATTCTCGGTATTAGCCTCAGCCATGGCCTACATTACAATGAAAGTAAGGTTGCTATATGTATATTGTTTTATGTATGATACAACTTTAAATCTTTATTCTAATGTGTTTACCTTGAACTTAGGCGTCTCCCACATATCACACAAGAAGATCCAATCATCCAAGTTCTCCACTCGTTTGTGTTGTTTTCCTCGAGCTACTTGAATGCCATCTTTCTCTTTGTTATTCTTATAGTAGGTATGCAACATCGAACGAAACTCGTTCAATGCGTCAGGCATTTTGTGATTGAGGTAAATTTGCACTACCTCTCGAGTAGGGTCGAAAATGAAGTTATCCTACATCAATATATAATGTACACGAAAGAAATATAATTAGTTTTATTTCACATTACCAATATCAATTATGAAATTCAATATCTTACCAAAAGGCGGTGGACTATATTGTCTCTGTCTGCTTGTGTCACATTCTTCCACTTCACGAGATGACGCATGGGAATGTACGTGCGACAAAGAACACCGACTTCATTGATGAACAATGTGGCATTAGCGCCAATGGGAACACATAATTTATCGGGGATGTCCACAGGTAGTTTCCCTCCATTATCCCGGACCGCTTGGGCAAGTGCTAGACTTTTAGATGGCCCTCTTGTATTTGGTGTTTGTGAACCTATTACAAACGCACAAATTCATATATTATGCATGAAATTCAAATATAGTATGTATATAATATATAATGTTCATGCGTACTCACTCGAACGTAACGAACCTGAAGCTTGCTGACTACCTCCAGCCTCATGGTTAGACTGCATACTAGCTTGTTGTAATGCCCTATTACGTGTCTTACATGGACCAGTAGGAGGCCTGCAGATGTACAACAAATTATACTCACAATATATACATGTAAACTCAATAAGATAACCTACTTACTAACCTAGTCACTAAAATCAGATTCTGGTGTAACTATGTCTGCAACTTCTTCATCGTTAAAATTAGAATCTTCTTCATTAGCAATGTTGTCAATGAACTCATCTTCTCTAAAATCAATATTACCAATAGCTCGGTCCATGACTTCAACATTTATCAACTCAGGTGGTACGTCGTTTCTTCGAACTACAATATCGTCTACACTATCAACAACTTCATTCCCCCTACATATGTACATGCTAAAACCTCGCTTAGCAATCCATAAAATGATATAGCACCAGTGTCGTGTTCCCCTGGAACTAAAACACCACAACTGCTTGTTATATGAGCACTTGACCGATCTAATGTGTGAAAGCGCAATCCGTTCACACAACATCCACTATACGAACGGGCTCTATTATCCGGTCCTAGTGAAAGTGCAAACATATCCTCACTAATTTTTCCCACACTACGTAGTTCTCGGGCCTGTGTCATAATCATATGATTAGTATAAATTTATACAAATAGAGAATTTATAACCTAAAGACAACCTTACATGAGTTTTGAACCATTCTGCGAATTGTCTCTCTTGCCGTGTGTATATATTTATATTTGATCTTTCCGTTCGAAGAATGTCAAAATGTTTCCTATTGTTGGAAGATAGTCAATTTCATAATAGTTTACATGTTGATTGATTTTTCGAAATAACATTGAAGGTTTTTAAACAAACGTACCGAATAAATGGTTCAACTTCATCACAATTGTTTAAAATGTACCAATGAGCTTTGTTAATTTCATCTTGAGAAAGTTGTCTAAATACAGACCTCCCAAATGGACGAGCTTGGAGTCTAAAAACAGAAATATCCCGATTTGCCCGGATGTATGGTGATGACCTATCATCGTTTCAGTCAACTCTGTTATACCAGGTGTCTCAATGTTTTCCAAATACATTGAGCAAAAAACTTATTGACTCATTTAGCACATATGCCTCGAGAATAGATCCTTGACCCGAGATTTGTTCCTCACGTCTTGTTTTAATGTTCTAAGACTTCGCTCTATTGGGTACATCCAGTGTATGTAACAGGCCCAACTATTTTGGCTTCGTATGGCAAATGCACACACAAGTGAACCATGACATCAAAAAAAGCCAGGAGGAAATATTCGTTCAAGTTTGCATAAGATAGTTACAATGTCTCTTTCCAACCTATCCAGTTCTTCCACCTGAATAACCTTTGAACACAAAGAACGGAAAAAGTTACTCAACTCGGTAATTACACGATCTATGTTCTTGTCCACGAAACACCGAATTGCTAGTGGTAAGAGACGTTGCAATAGAACATGTGAATCGTGACTCTTAAGTCCAGAGATTTTTCCATTTTCCACATTCACGCAACGAGATATATTTGATGCAAAACCATCGGGAATCGAACACCTTTCAAAAATTTACATGCTTGAACTCTTTCTTTGGAAGACAATGTAAAAGATGCCAAAGGTTTTACAAACTTACTACCTGGCCTTGTATACATGCGCTTCTTTCCTTATTTTCAAATCTTGTAAATCTAACCTGGTGCCTTTAAAGTATCTTTGTTTTTCCCATCTATCGAAAATAATGTCCCTATCAAGTTATCACAGACATTCTTTTCGATATGCATGATATCTAACTTGTGGCGTATAAGTAAGCTTGACCAAGATGCGGAGAGTAAAAAATATACTCATCTTCTTCCAATTATGGTTGTTTTCAGGGTGTTTCCGTTTTTTCAATGTTGTTAGGATGCTTGCCTGCTTCTAACAAACTGGTAAATGACTAAGTTCAAGATAATATCTGGAACCGGGTCTTCACCCGAGGCTTATCTCGTAACTCGTGGAAACCATCATGTAACTTACTTCTACGCATTACATGATCTAATGGAAGATACCGTCGATGACCCATATAACAAATTTTACTTCGCAACCCTCGTGACGATGTATCATCTAGACATAAAGGACACGCCTTATATCCTTTAGTGCTCAATCCTGACAAATCACCGTATGCTGGAAAATCGTTAATCGTCCACAAAAGTGCAGCATGCATTCGAAAGTATTCAGATTTTGAACTATCAAATGTTCTAATCCCCTCATTCTACAAATCATACAACTCTTCAATCAAAGGCTCCAAATACACATCAATATCTTGCCCCGGTGATTTTGGTCCGGGAATAAGCAATGACATAAAAAAACTAGATTCTTTCATGCACTTCCAAGGTGGTAAATTATATGGAATTATCATAACCGGCCACATGCTGTAGGATGTACTCATGTTACTAGAAGGATTAAAACCATCTGATGCTAGAGCCAACCGTACGTTTCTTGGATCAGATGCAAACCATGGATATGTTCGGTCAAAATGTCTCCATCCTTCTGCATCTGATGGATGGCGAAGGACACCATCGGTTTCCATTCTCTTATCTTTATGCCATCGCATATCAGAAGCGGTGTATTTTGAAGCAAACATACGTTGCAACCTACGCTTAATTGGGAAGTGACGCAATACTTTCTGAGGAACTTTCTTACCCTTCCCATTGAACACTTCTTTATATCGCGATTCTCCACACACTGGACAATGCTCACAATTAGCAAATTCTTTTCTATATAATACACAATCATACTTGCATGCGTGAATTTTTTCATAACCTAAACCCAATCCGCTAAGCATCTTTTTAATAGAGTAATATGACCCTGGTAATACAGAGTCAAGTGACAATGCTTCTTTCAAAAGTTTTAGAAGCATATCGAAAGACTTGTTGCTCTATTTATTCAAAACTTTAATATGCATCAGTTTCACCAAAAAATTTAGAGCAGAAAACCTTGTACAACCGGGGTATAATTCTTTTCCAGCTTCACCTAATAAATGAGAGAAATCATTATTCGAGGATCCATCATTCTCAACATTTTCATGTAATGGGCCTCGTATCTCATGAATAGCTTCATACATTTCATTTACCCTCCCATCATCTGAATGTCCCCCTAAATTCTCATAAGCATGTGATGTACTTCCAACATAGCCCGAGAACCCCCTAACATCAGATTGCTCTCCATGCAATACCCACCGAGCATAGGTCGGAGACATCCCATTAATATACAAGTGTCTCTCTATACTATCCATTTCTCCAAATACCGTGTTCACACATTTCATACAAGGACAACGAACCTTCCCATTTTCATTAACCACAGTCCTTGCAACATCTAAGAAAGACTTAATCCCCTTAATGTATTCCGAACAAAATCTGTTACTAAGAACTATCCAACTCCTGATTCATAACCCAGGAAGTCAAAAGTTAGGTATACTACTTAATGTGGCACACTAAACTAAGCATGAACAATGAAAATAGTATAAAATATTACAGGTTAGCCACACCCAAGTTTATGCATGAACAAATGACTAGAGTATAACAGATTATATGCATGTGTGTGGCCAACTTTGCTGCAGGTTAGCCACACCCAAGTTTATGCATGAACAAATTACTAGAGTATCAGAAATTATATGCATGTGTGGCTAACTTTGCTGCAGGTTAGCCACACCCAAGTTTATGCATGAACAAATGACTAAAGTATAATAAATTATATATGTGGCTAACTTTGCTGCAGGTTAGCCACACCCAAGTTTTGAACAATGCTAAAAAATATATATATAATAACAACCATAATTTAATAGACTATATGGTAGTTGAAAAAAAAGAGTACTTGCAAATTTACCTATCATTGCTCGCCATATTTGTTGTTTTCCAGAATATAATCCTAAAATTACAACATTCAAAATGTAATTAGTTTAGATCTTCAAATTTGTTATAAAAATGAATTAGTATACATATTTTAAAATTTCTTAAAAAAATTAGTTTTTTAACATCTACAAATTTTGATATAATATATAATAATTAGTAATTTTAGTACTTTTCTATTATACACATTCTTTTTAACAAACAAAAATAAAGAAACAAACAACAAAGAACAGAGCTTTATGTGTCATTGTAATTTTTAATTTAATATAATTCTAAATTGGAGATCATGGACCACTTTTGTACCATAAACAAGAAAAATGAAAATAAAAGAAAGAGATATATCTCTATATATTAAGCTAAACGAATTTTGCATACGTATGGCCATGCCTATCCTCCCACACCCGTAGGCCTAAAAGGAATTAAGAGTTCAATATTTACTTTTTGATGGATATGTTTTGTTTTATAGTTTATTTATATTTGTAAGAAATACATAATAAAAGGGAATAATGAGATAAATAGGAATCAAAACATCAACATTAAGTTAGATGGATTTGGTTAATATAATATGAACATGAATTAGAGAGAAACAATTTTAACAAAAACGAAAAAAAAAAAAGTTTGAAAACCCTAACATTCAATCTATGGATTTGGGTTTGAATTAATATGAAATAATGGATTAGATCATTGAAATAGCAAAAGAAATGATGAAATCTAACCTCTTTGACCCGGATTCGTGCACAAATTGAAGAGAAAATGAATGGGGAGAGGAAGTTCTTGAGAGAAAAAGAGAGAAAGAAAAGGAAATAGCAAAAGAAATATGAATTAATATGAAATAATGGATTAGATCAATGAAATAGCAAAGGAAATGATGAAATCTAACCTCTTTGACCCGGATTCGTGCACAAATTGAAGAGAAAATGAAGGGGGAGAGGAAGTTTTTGAGAGAAAAAGAGAGAAAGAAAAGGAAGAAAGGGGATAAATCCCCTTCCTGCTGCTCACGGCCTGGGATTTAATCCCAGGCCCTATGCCGGCGATATTATATTCGCCGGCATAGCTTATTTAAGTCGTCGCTGGCCTTGCGATTACATTTAAAAAAAAAAAAAAAACAATGGCATTTATTTAAAACAAATAAAAAATATAAGTAAAAACAAGGCCGGCGAATTTCGCCGGCCTTGATATTTTAATTTAAAAATAATAATTATTAAATATTCAAGGCCGGCGAAATTCGCCGGCCTTGATATTGTAATATTAAAAAAATAATTATTAAATACAAGGCCGGCGAAATTCGCCGGCCTTGATATATTAATTTAAAAAAAATATTAATAAAATTCAAGGCCGGCGAAATTCGCCGGCCTTGATATTTTAATATTAAAATAATCTATAATACCTCTAAAAGGGGCTTAAGGGGAGAAACTTTTGAATTCCCCTTTTGCCCCTTACTAATTATTTTATTTTTACTTTTTTCAAATTTTAATTAGGTTAATTTTATATATTTATTAAGAAGGAATTTTATCTTATAAAGATTGAAGGCAACGGCTCTTACAAGTGGATGACTTTTTTTTAGTAGATTACATACACTGTATGGCCATTATGTAAGTTTTATTGGAAATGTAGGAGAAGTCTTGGGAGATGGGAAAAATTGATGCATGGTTTTTAAATTGATTTGAAAGTGAAAAATAAATCTCGAGTTCATCCATGATTCATCAATTTAACTCGGTAGATGGGAACGGCAAATGGAATCTTCCAGTACGTATAATTTACATTTTGAGATGGTCGGGCAATGGTGATGTGCTAAAGCAATCAAACTTGAAAAACATAAATGAAAAGAATCTCCTCTATATCATTGAAATTACTTTTTAGTTAGTATGCCAATTTGTTGAATTCTTTGGTTGGTTTACAGGCAAGATCAAGATCAATCCATGTTACAAAAAAAAAAAAAAATATATATATATATATATATATATATTTTATCTTTTTTGATTTGAGTAATTACACTTATGCTGATTGAATTATAATTCTCTCATCACATGTATGGTATTATTCATTATGGAAATGAAAACAATTTAGAATGATCAAGAAATTGGTAACAAGGAGTCAACTTGCAGAGAGATAATATGTTTGCTTTAATATTTTTGTCAGTTCCTCGATGGTACTTACTTAAGGAAAGTGAAGTATAATATTGTTCAACTTGGTGAAAGCCATTCTTATATGATAATTGTGGTTAGAAATAAATTGAAAGATTTTTATAAGGGAAGATAAAGAGTACACTTATTCTAAAGAGGGTTCTATTTTTATCGCTTATTCAAGAGTTATGTTTTCTTTTGTGACCATTAGTTATTTATGTTTTTTTAAATATTGATGTATGGAAAATTTTAGATAAATTTGAATATCGAAGTTTCATCCTATGATTACCGTTTTAGTAGATTTAATTTTTAACTTTTCGTTGTTCATGTTTTAAGATTTATCTTTCTTTTTGATAGGAATATAGTTATCGTGTCACTTTAATGTTCAATTAAATGAATAATTAGAGAAGGAGGAAGATCTTTCAAGTAGGTGTTATAGACAATTGGTAAGTCGGTTTTTTTTTTAGAAATTGACTTTTTATATAAATTCTTGAATTATATCTTTTGCCTAATGTTTGTTTTGATTAAAAAAAATGAATGAAATATCCTATTTTTAATTTTGAAATATCATACTATTGAATGTTATATTTTTAAAAAATTATCAGTATATGAGTTTAGTTATGATTAGTGTATGAATCTTTAATAAATAACATATTTTAAACATTCTTACAAGTATATATAGATTTAAATTCAATTTTCTTCCAATTATTATAAATACAAAACTTCTAAATCCGTTTTAACCTTATTTTAATGTTAGAACTATATTTTTATTCTTAATAATTCCTCAAATTAAAATCTCTTAATCATTTAAGATTTTTAGAAGTACTTAAAAATTATTGCCAAATATTTAATTTTAAACATTTAAATACGTGCATTTGCACGTAAGCCTTGACTAGTAATTATTAAATACAAGGCCGGCAAATTTCGCCGGCCTTGATACTTTAATTTAAAAAAAATATTTATTAACTACAAGGCCAGCGAATTTCGCCGGCCTTGGTAATTTATTTTAAAATAAAAAAATTATTTTTAAGTTAGGATACACAATGCCGGCGAAACTTAAACTTTCGCCTGTATTGCTAAATGAAAAGCCGGCGAAAACGAAAATTTCGCCGGTCTTGAATATAAAAGCCGGCGATAGTTTCATTTCGCCGGCTTTACCTTTGTAATACCGGCGAAATCTAATTCGCCGGCAATTCCCCATTTTCTTGTAGTGCCTGTAAACTGCTTAACTAGTTATCTAGGTGGGTTATAGTCCTCATTCCTTGAATTATCACGTTAACTTATTTCCCCCATCTGAGAAGTTTTTCTCTCAAGGAGACATGTGATCTTACAGAGGAATTGGAAGACATAACTCGATTCTTCTTTTATCAATAGATTCAGGTATGTTCCACTAAACGATCTCTTGAATCAATCATGGATATGTCCACGTCATTTCTAGTAGACCTACATACTTGAGACAACATGCGAATATCTATTTGGGAGACGACACGTGGCGTAACCCACAAATGACACATGGTTGAGAGACAACACATGGCTCAATCCCGAACCGACACGTGGCACGATGATCTCATCAATTTCTTCTCTTATAAATAGAAGAAGAAACTCATCAAAAGGTAATTTACTCTACTCTAATTATCTATGACACACTATCTCTCTTACTTCAGCGTTGAAATGTGTTAGACTGGCACCAAGTAGCACCTCCAGTATAGTGCACTACCTCTGACTTGTCTCAAATTCTATGTTCGTTTCTTATGTGGAAGCTCACCATTTTTACGCAACGACAAATTAATAAACTATGAAATTACACGATAATCATAAAGACAACAAACTCATCAGAGTTTATAAAATCGTATAAAGAGAAAAATAGAAAAAAGAAATCAATAAAATAATAGTAAAAAGTCTTTTAACGCATTGAACTAACCACTTCAAACTTCAAAGATAATTAGTATGATGTGTTCTATTAATCTTATCCCTACTCATTGTAATCATTATTGTTTTCTTTTACTCCATCTCCTTCTATACACACAAAAGGATTACTATCTGTTTTATCTTTTTCTTTCTTCATAATTTCAACACTCCTCTCACCAGTTACCAATTTAGAAATAATGTAGTGGGCTTCTTCTTCGTCAATAAATAAAATGGATCAAATTTATAAGATTTTAAAAATCCATCACTGACAAACAAGGCAGGATCTTACCTACATGATGTAAGAATAAAATCAATCTCCCAATAACATGATAATTATGAAATAATTTTCTTGTTTTATGAATACAATAATAACTAAATTTCCCTATAGATCATATAAACAAACCAAACACAAGGCAGAAACAAAGCACAGATCCAACACCGAAGGACGATACTCGGCTTTGATTCGCAGCCGATCTTCTAGATTGACCAGCAATTACTGTGGATCGAGACCCCCTTTTGATATTGATCTTTTGACTGATAGAGGAGTCGACATTGTTATCCGTAGGCTGAAGCATACCCCTGCGTAACGAAGAATCGACATGATCGGCGGATGAAACGGTAAGAGATTTAGACAAGAAGAGAAGAGCAAGAAGAGCTATAAAAACTAATTTCATTGCAGCCGTTTAGCAAATTATCCTATCGAAGCGAAGAACTTCTGTTATTGGGAGAAAAAGAAAATTATTATCTATATATATATAGATAATTCGTATTCTTGTGAATATGATTTTTCAATTTAGCCGTGTTTGACCATGGAATCTCTTTTCTTTCCCACCATGCATTTTCCCGGAAAATCAAACTTGATGAGGTTCTTAGTTCATCGTAGTTTCCTTTGTTTTTTGAGTTATGGAAGTTAATTATGATCAAATTTACTGATTACATCCAGGAAAATTCTACCATAGTATGAAAACCGTGTTGTATTTTTCAATGTTTAACTTAGATGTCGTTTGAATAAATATAATAAAACATAACTTTTGTCCGTCACTAGACATTATGATATTTCCCTATCTCGATTTTATACTGAATTTGAATTAAAAAAAGAAACTCTAATAGTGATTTTTTTTTTATTAGTGTTCCTTGTTTATAATATAATATATCCATAATACTAATGTTTAGTCCCAAACTTTACAAAAAAAAAAAGAAAAAACATCAAAGGGTGGACAAGTCAACCAACCGCAATTTGCCATAAAATAAAGTAGAGTACGGATCACTTTACATGAAAAAGGGCAAAAAAAAAGGTCGTCGTCAAATAAGAAAATGTATAGGTATTTGAAGAAAATGGTTTTTCTATTAATAATCCATGGTTTTAATTAAAAAAAATCTTAGTTTCGTTTTTTATTTTCTTTTCGATGTTAATATAAATATAGCTCAACTTTAATATAATCTTCCATAAATTTGAAAGTTCGGTGTAATATCTAAAAAAAGAGAGAATTTTGATATTCCATTCATGGATCTCACTCCAAAACCATAGTCTACCATTTAAAATTGATCCATGGAGGAATGTGAAAAAGGATAAAGTGTAAGACAAATTATAATCTCTCTCTTTCTACAACAATTGAGATATTAGAATTTACCTAAACTCTTATTTTTCTTCTCGTCTTTGGGCAAATTATCAGCCTGACAAAACATCTAAAAGAAAGAAAAGTAGAAACACCAAACTCGTAAAAAAGATAAAATCATCTATAGAAAAGAAATCGAAGAATCTTCTCCAGGAAATCCTAAAAGTTGAATTTTTTAGATAATTATTATGACAATTTTCCAAATAATTTCCAAATAATTAAATGTGTAAATTAAAAAAACATAACATAACATAACATCATCAAAATCAATTAGTGATTTAAAAAAAAAAATTATATTTACAATTAGACGTATAAAAATAGATATTGGAATATAATCTAAAAATAATAATGAAGCTTCTAACTAAATGAAAGAAATCAAAGGAAAAAGTATCTCAAATAACCCATCAATGAAATGGGAAAATGAACATTTATGTCAATACAACCTCGAAAATATGTACAACATTTCACCGGTTTTCTAAACTCCTGCAACATCCTATAATGGAACGTCAATAGATAACTTAAATTATTGCGAGATTGAATTAACAAACAAAGATTGATTTCCTCATATTTAACAATGTAAGACATTGTATACATGAACTAACCAAATTTAACAGTTAATTTCTAAGACAAAAACAAAAAAATACAAAAGAACTGGAACCCTTGTAAGGGCTACTCATTGAATTCTTCAGCCATATGATTTAGCCATGCTTGGAGAGCAAAATCCATGGCGTTTAATTTTCCACTCTCAATAAACATACTGCTACAAACTCCGAAAAAAAATATACAACTCATTAAAATTACCTGTTCTTTGTAGCCACCTTTATCACATAATGAAATACAAGTGTAGTTTGCCACAGGAGGGCAAAGGATGAGGCATGCCGGGGCAAAACTAGTCGATGAGAAGTTTCATCCAATAACTGAAACTAATGAATGATAAAATTGGCCTTAATATGCCAGACTTCGACAAGCCTCAATATCAGATGCATATGAATTCAATAATCCTTGCCCAGACGAATCAGAACTAACAATCCTCAACACACCCTCAAATACGAGTTTCCTGAATAGGTCATCTTCCATCTTCTTAAGGATCTCCTTAACCACTTGAAAATCCAAACCACCAGATATAATAAGTTTCCCAGTAATCTCACCAAAATTGTTAGGTGCTTTAGGCAAATCAATGCCAATATCATCAAGCATAGAAGCGTATAGCAAGCATCCAGTCCCAATGTCTCTAGCTGTAAAAACCTTCCTGGCTAGTAAATACTCCAGAAGCTTTACAACTGCTTCAATACAAGGTGGACTTTTCTCTAGGGCGAGTGAGATGGCTTCCTTCACAACCTCAGGGTGGTAAGCAGGTGATTTCAGTTCCTCCACACACTGTAAAGCTTCATCCAAAAGCCGCACACTGAAATATTCTTCAAGAAGAGAAACAGTTTTTCTTCTAAGATTGTCTTGGTTCAAAGTTGTAGCTGGAACCTGTGGTCTCTCGACAACCGGAAGGGCTGTGGGTGCTATAACTGGTTTATCAACCTGTGCAGAAGGCTCCAAACCATGACTGAAGTTAATGGGCCGAGTAGTAGATGCACTAGCCCCCTGCAATAGGGCACTAGTCTTGTTAGTAATGAGCCCACCAGTACCCTGGGGTAATAGTCTAGCATTTGACAATGATGCTCTGCCAACCAATGGTGTTTGCCCACGACCAGCAAGTTGAATACCAGATCCATCTCCCCTTGATATAGAGCGGGTCCTAGGTACCTCCCAATTGTCATTATCGATTCCTGGCATACCAGGCATCTTCCTGGTTCCTGGCATGCCAGGCATCATACCCCCGGAACCAGGTCGATTGATGGGAAAGCCACCAGGGCTGGTATTCCCTGCTGAACCAGACACAATGCCACGGCTATTTCTGATGTTCACAGTAGCCCCAGGACGTAGTCCCAGAGTTTTTTCTGCCTCTGAATGTATTTCAGTAATAGTTTTGGCTTTAACCTGTACGAACAAAAAAACAAAAATTACATTCCACCAGTTCAATCACCCCCCCCCCCCCCAAAAAAAAAAAAAAAAAAAAATGATAGTATACCTCTTCACGCCTAGGAACCCAATTGTTGGCACGCAAATCAAGAACATTACGGATCATGAACTTCAAACGTGGAGCCATCTGGGAGTGTGTTGTCAATTCTTTCAATCGGACAAAGTACATATCATTTATACGACGTGATTTTGCGTTCTCATCTAGCTGTTTACCAATAGTGTTAAAGAACTGACAGATGGCCTCAACATTTTCTTCAGCAGGACAGACTTTGTTGTCAGGTCCTAAGAGTTCCTGTGTACAACACAAGATAAGTGAATGCTTAACTCTTCACCAAAATTAAGAAAGGATGAATTCTGAAACTTCTGAAACATAAGCAATAATAGACCAAGACTCATTAAGGACCTGAACAATGTGATGGACAATCTTTTCAGGCACCATCTTCTGCTTCAGGAGCTCCCCAATCAATCGAATATTTCCAAGGGTACGAATTTTGATCAGTCTTTCTTTATCTCTGCGCTCCATCTCTTGCTCCGGGGCAGTCATCTGCCTCATTTCTTCCCTTAACTTGTCTGCACCTTCAAAAGCCTCCTGGCAGATATTTAAGAGTACTCGTTTAAAATTGACTTCCCTTCCACCAGGTTCATCAGATGGGAATTGAGGTAGCTTCTCATTAAGATCAGAACACAATTGAGCATACATGGGGCAAAATGTAGGCTCAAGAACAGCTTTGTCAAAGATCAGTGAAATGACATCCTGCATTCAAAGCTGAGTGAGTTGAATGAGAGAAAAAAATAGCATCATCTAAATATAGCTATGGATGAAGATAACCTTCAAAATATCAGCAGAGGTGATTCCAGAGTCAATTAGCTGACCCTTAAGCAGATCAAACTTTTCTGGTGTCAGTTTGTTCAATATCCTGCATTATCAACGCAATTTAGCTCAAGGACAACAATATTCAACAAATTTAAAACGCTTTGGAGGCATGAGCATGCCTGAAGGCTTATAGTTATGCCTCAGATAGAAGAGATGTATGCCTGTATTAGAACATGCTAAGGCTTAGAGAGTAAGCCTCATGTGGTGGCTACAAGAATAACCACCAAAAAACTGCCCAACTACAAAAAATAATAGCCCACTTTTGGATGTATTACTAGTAGGAGAGATTGCCTTCGGCAATTAAAAATGTGGATAGCATTAATAGGAAGGTACGGGAAACTTTTAGAGATAAGAAGGGTAATGCAAACTTCTTTTATCCATTAGAAAATTGTCTAATAAATAAACTGAATGTTTGAAATCAGAGGCCTCAATAAATTATTTAATAAATTTTACACAGTTTAATCAATTTGGAAGATCTTACATGCTAAATATTAATGAAAAGTGATGATAATATTGTGAGAGAAAATAAAGAATTACAGCATATAACATGCTGCAATTGATAAGAAATACTTGCACCAAGGAAAACTGGTACTCAGTTTGCCTATAATATTATAATATATAATTATCATCTAAATTACTACAAAAGATATATTGAATCAGAAATCAGTTAAATTTGATTACTGATCAAAGTAGAAAAATGGCCCAAGCCTTGAGGATCCCTCTGCAATTTGAAATTCAGATATTCTTTAGTTTTTAACACAATGACAGACAAAGGCATGGGATTCCTAGGTATAGGGCTAAAGGATCATAAAATACTCAAAACTCTATTTTGGATGATAAAGGAATTGAATAGGAGATCCCAGGAGAGTTGAAGAAACTACAATCATAAAGAATTGCTGCAACTATTTTATATTACCCCTTAACAGTCTTCAAGACACGATCCTTGTCAGAGAGACTTTCCTTCCTAGCTGACCACGGTACATCAGCTTTGATTAAAGCAGAGGGTCCTCCCTAAAATAAAATATGGATTTTAAATAACAAATAGATATAGAGCTTATGCAACTACGACTTAGACAGAACAGAAGTATGAAGTACAGACTAGAGTAATAAAGGACTACGGTCCAAATGCACATCGATCTTCTTCCCTCATAATAGTAGAATAGTTAAGCTTTCTGAATCATACCATCAATTTGTCAATGACTTGAGTATACTACATGACATGACCACTGAAATAATAAAAACATAGCACCTTACTTCTTAACAAATGTCTATTACTGCCAACATGCAATTCCCTTAAAAAATACTTACTGTCTCAATTGATATTAAAAGTAAATCATTTTGTTACATTAACTAGAAAAATAAAAAAATCAAAATAGATACATAGACATGATATGAGAATGAGAACACTAAACAAGTACATTAAAAGTTGCAACTACATACAAGCAGTTCGCAGAGCAGAAAGTCAGAATTAAAATATTCAGCCTTAGATGTAAATTGTTAAAACAGTTTTTTTTTTAGAAGACAATATATTTGCATCCTCCGTTGTAGTTGATTTAAAATACAAGTTATTAGGTGTGGTAAATTTTTTCTGAATGCATATACCTCCCAAACAACCTAAACTGCACAATTACCCTTTGGTTAGAAGAGGTGTGGGTCCAGGTGGATTGTGAGTCTTGACGATTCAATTGATTCCCCTCTTGCAGTCTAGGGTCAAAATGACCACCAAAATCTCTATCTCGAGTTGTTTCTCGGGACCTTTCCTCTCCAGACGCAGAACGGCCACGCCAGTCTCTATTGTCTGGCTCAGAGTAGCGACTTTGACTTTGACTCTGACTCTGACTCTGAGATTGAATAGGTTGCTGGAAAGGGGACCAAAAAACATCACAGACAACGATATCAAAATGAATATATCAAAATTCTGCATCTCATAAATTACCTTTATAAGATTTGAAGGGAGAACAGAAGGTTAACAAAACCATTTAGAGCAAATAAATAGTTTTTAAATTCAATTTATGACCTCTCATCCTCCGAGGAGAGAAACAAATTGAATTTAACAACATACATACATTGCTTTCTCCACGACTCCAGTTTTGATCCTCGCCAAAAATTTCAACTTCAATATCTTGTTTAACTTTTAGTATATCTTCAGGAACTTCCCCAACCTTCAAGAAACCAGGAACACACCAGTCGTTCAGTAGAAAATATGAGGTAAAGACGTTAATATCAACAAATTCATACTATCTAACTTCAAGGAATATTAACTATAAAATTGTGTATGTTACATTAGACTCTTTTTTTAAAGTCGGCTTAAAAGCCCATTTCATTGATGTAATGAAGGATGTACTACATAACAAACGAAAACAAAAGTAAATATATCATTCACATGTATAAAGAATACACACAACAATGTATTAAACATATAAAAAAAGAAAGAAAACTATCACCAACCACCAGTGATATTCTAAAAGAATACAGAAGATTTAATGAGAGCAGATGCCAATCATTCTTATGATATTGACTAGGAGAACAATATTCTTTATTGGATTAAATTAAACAGCAATAAAAAAAAATATAACAGAAAAGAACATGTTAGTAAAGACATGAACAATCAAGTCTATAAGCCAATTTTAACATGACTTAAAAAGCACAATGTTACCTCACGGAACTGTAAAAGCTGATCTCGGGTATATCGAACACGCTCACGACCCTCAAACCGTGAATCTCCGGTCTATAACAATTTTAAAAGAGAATGGAAAAATAAGTCCGGTGAGTAATAAGAGTAACGCCTAAATAAAATTGAGATTAATATAAAGGGCAAAGATTGCAACTTGTATAAGATCTAGAGTTTCAGCCAATGAATAAATTTCAACAATTTGAATATCTTTGATTAAAGAAAGCATAAAATTGAATCAATCCAGCTCATTCCAATCAAATCAATAACCAATTCACAATTGACAAAACAAACAGAGGAATAGGAAATCGAAAACGCTAGATCCCATGAAAGGAATAATAAAAGATAAGAAATCGAACATATACCTTCAGAGAAAAAGAAGAAGCATGAGGACGAAGATCAGAGGAAAAGGAACCAAAGGAAAAGGAAGAGGAAGAAGAAGAAGAAGAGAAGTCAGAGCGAGGACCAAGGAGTCTACCGCGACCGCCACCAGGTCTCAAGCTTAGAACCGTTTGATCAGTTTGCTGCATAACTCGATTTTTCTCGCTTTTGGTGAAATCGAAACAAAAAACAAATTGGGAAAAAGAGGATAAGAGATTTAGATTCAGCGGCAATATGATACGAGCTGAATCGGATAGGATTTGGGATTGGGATTTGAATGAATGAATAAAGGTTTGGTTTTTATCCGTTTCTCTCTCTTCTGATGAGGAGAGAGAGAGAGAGAGGTTTGATAAACAGAGAGAAAGAGAGAAAGAAAAGAAGGGAACGAAAGAGAGCAGGTTGAGGTCTTAAAAACCCTTCTTTTCAATGCCACCCACACTCTGCTGTGCTCAGCACATTAATCTCTCTCTCTCTCTCTCTCTCTCTTTTTTTCTCTTTCCCTTCTAATTTTTAGGTTAAATTATATTTCTAATTAAATTACATGTTTAGTGGATCAATTTGATTTGTTATTTTTAATGAGAGTGTATGATTTATATATATATTTCACTTTAATTAAATTTTATCAACAATTCATATCATAACTAAGGAAAATTCTACAGTACAGGGACTAAAAATTCCTGTATGGTACAGGGAGTCAATTACAAATGGTTAATTTTTTTTACAGTGTATTTATTTTAATTATTTAAATACATTAAAATTTTAAAAATACAGCTGTAATCAATAGAAACCCTACGTAAGATTTTTTTGGGTTTCCCTCAATCAATTTGACTCTTTTTTCTAACTGTCAACTCTACCATCCCCTTCCAAATTTTCACGATCATTTGAAGATGCGGGTATGTCATGATTGATTTTTCATTTTTAAATTTGGTGTTAAATCACACAATCACAAATATAATGTTTACTGATTTTACGATCACATACACAGCATCATCGATCACAACATTATATTTATAAGAATATAGGATCACACATGTATAAATGATTTGATCACACATATAAATTTTGAATAAGTATGTGATCACATATATAGGATAGTGATCACAAAAAGTTTCACCAAATAGACAATCTGACACACATATATAATTTTATATATGAATTGAATCAATCTAACGATCACATTTTAAATACAATTAAAAAAGAACGATTACATTTATAAGGAAACGATCACATTCCAAAAACGACAAACATATTTAATCACATTAAAAAAAATTACAAACAAATATAAAGAATGACGATCACATCATAAAATATACGATCAAGAACGATCACGTTTAAAAAATAACGATCTCATTCAAAAGACAACGACTACATTTAATCACATCAAAGAAAATCAATTACGAACAAGATCATATTTAAATAATATTAAGAACAATCACATTCAAAAGATAAAATGACAATCAAACATTGGAATAGCAACGATCACAATGAAAGAGCCGTGATCACAGTGAATCATGAATCTCAATATTTCAGAGTATGAAGTTTCATAATCTAAATATTTGTACGTTAGATTTAACAAAAAAAAAAAAAAAAACTAAATGTGTTTATTTGTAATAGAAAATTAATGGTTGAGATTTAATATTATAATCTAATGGTTAAAATTAAATTAGATTTCATAAAATAGTTAAAGTAAAAGGGGTAAAAAAAATAAAGGGATGAGATCACTTGAGTTAGATCTAAGGGTTTATAAAAGTCCCTGTACCATACAGGGACTTTTATTCCCTATACTGTAGTTTGACCCCATAACTAATAGGGGCTCTTACAAAAATAATAAAATTAATAATAATAAGAGCTTAATAATTTCTTTTAAATAAAATAATCTTGAATATATTATTAACAAAAAAAAAGCACCAATTTTTCATTAAAACTAATCCTATTTAATACTCACTATATTATTAACTAGATTTAACACAATATCATAAATAAAAATTTAACGGGGGTGAAAATATAAAATGTAAATAAAATTTAAAATATATAGATTAAAGTGACATAAATCATAGAGTTTAAAATTTACTTAATATTTTAAAATCACATGGATCGAATTGATAGAAGTAATAAAGTATAGAGATGAAATTAAACATTCTAAAGTTAATATTTATATAGGCACATGGTTCGATCCTCACTCAATATTGTATATATTTGCACACCAAATTACATTAAAAATGTGTGTTTTTTTTTTTTTAATTATTATCATAATTTATAGCTAAGTAAGAAGAAGACACACTGAAATCAAAGGAAGGCGCGGTGAAATTTACAAATTCTCAGAAGCGAAAGCCGCATGCAGATGATATGCAGAAACACTACCATCTCTGCAACTACAATCCGAGATCAAAAGTTCTTCCTTTCCCTTCTTAACAAGGCTTCTTCCCTTCCCCAACTCCTCCAAATACAAGCTCAATCAATCATCAATGGCTTCCACTCTGATCTCTCCACCATTACCAAACTCACACACAAATTCTTCGACTTTAAGGCCATTCGCCATGTTCGTGAACTCTTCGTCAATGTCTCTAAACCTGATCTTTTCCTCTTTAATGTACTTATAAGAGGCTTTTCCGACAATAATTTGCCTAAAGCTTCGATTTTTGCCTATACCCATCTGAGAAAAAACACAAATTTAAGACCTGATAATTTCACTTATGCATTTGTTATATCAGCTGCTTCGAGGTTTCAAGATGAGAGATTTGGAGCCTTGCTGCACGCTCATTCAATTGTTGATGGGATGGCATCAAACTTGTTTGTTGGGTCTGCTATTGTTGATTTGTACTTTAAATTTATACGCGCTGATTTGGCGCGGAAGGTGTTCGATAGAATGCCTGAACGAGATACAGTTCTTCGGAACACGATGATTTCTGGGTTTTCCAGGAACTTGTGTTTTGAGGACTCGATAAGAGTTTTTGTGGATATGATTTTATGTGGGTTGCCGTTTGATTCTACAACTTTGGCTACCGTGCTTACAGCTGTGGCTGAGTTGCAGGAATTTAGATTAGGGACGAGTATTCATTGTTTGGCTTCAAAAAATGGGCTTCATTCTGATGTTTATGTGCTTACAGGTTTGATGTCATTGTATTCAAAATGTGGGGATATTTACAATGGAAGGTTGTTGTTTGATCAGATTGTTCAGCCAGACTTGATATCTTATAACGCTATGATTTCTGGTTACACTTTCAATCATGACACTGGATCTGCGGTGACACTCTTCCGGGAATTGCTTGCTTCAGGACAGGAAGTCAACTCAAGCACGGTGGTGGGATTAATTCCAGTTTTTTCGCCCTTCAGCCATCTGCAGCTTACTTGCTCGATTCAAACTTTGAGCGTGAAGATTGGTGTTATATCAAAACCTTCTGTTTCAACTGCACTTACTACTGTTTACTGTCGACTAAATGACATTCAATCTGCAAGGCAGCTGTTTGATGAATCTCCAGAGAAAAGTTTGGCTTCCTGGAATGCCATGATATCAGGATACACACAAAATGGGTTGACAGAAAAAGCAATTTCTCTTTTTCAGGAAATGAGGCCTCTACTCAGTCCAAATCCTGTCACCATCACCAGTATACTTTCGGCTTGCGCTCAACTGGGATCTTTAAGTATTGGGAAATGGGTTCATGGTTTAATTAAGAGTGAAAAACTTGAGTCCAATATATATGTCTCAACTGCTTTAGTTGATATGTATGCCAAGTGTGGGAGCATTCTGGTGGCTCGTCAGTTATTTGACTCAATGGCAGAAAAGAATGCTGTAACTTGGAATGCTATGATTACTGGTTATGGGCTCCATGGACATGGAAATGAAGCACTAAACCTCTTTAATGAGATGTTGCAATCTGGGATTCCACCCACAGGGGTTACTTTTCTTTCTATATTATATGCTTGCAGTCACTCGGGCTTGGTGAGAGAGGGACGTGAAATTTTCCACTCTATGGTAAAAGATTATGGTTTTCAGCCTTTGAGTGAGCACTATGCTTGCATGGTTGACCTACTTGGGAGGGCTGGTCAGTTAAGGAATGCCTTGGATTTCATTGAAAGAATGCCACTTGAGCCTGGTACTGCTGTTTGGGGTGCATTGCTTGGCGCCTGCATGATTCACAAGGATACAGACATAGCCCATGTTGCTTCCAAAAGACTTTTTCAATTGGACCCAGAAAATGTAGGATACTATGTCCTCCTTTCTAATATATATTCTGCTGACAGGAACTTCCCCAAAGCTGCTTCAGTACGACAAGTAGTCAAGAAGAGAAAACTGGCAAAGACACCTGGTTGCACTCTAATTGAGATTGGTGAGCAACCATATGTGTTCACATCCGGTGATCAGTCCCATCCTCAGGCCATTGCCATTTATGCCATGCTAGAGAAGTTAACAGGAAAGATGAGAGAGGCAGGATATCAGTTGGAGACTGTTACTGCTTTGCATGACGTGGAGGATGAAGAGAAGGAGTTGATGGTGAATGTCCATAGTGAGAAATTAGCGATTGCTTTTGGGCTTATTGCAACTGAACCTGGAACTGAAATTAGGATTATTAAGAACCTCCGAGTTTGTTTAGACTGTCATACTGCAACTAAATATATATCTAAGATCACAGAGAGAGTGATTGTGGTCAGAGATGCTAATAGATTCCATCATTTCAAAAATGGTCTTTGTTCATGTGGAGACTATTGGTGAAAATAACAGTGATGGTGGTCAAGATAACTGGATTGGAGGAACTCTATAATTTATTGAGAAAGGGAAACCATAAAGGCTAAAAGCCAAAGGCATTATGTGCATGACATTTCATTTATTTTATTAGTTATAGGTATTATGATGATCTTTCAAACTAAGGTGAAACAAATCACTACTATCTTTTGAAATGTATTGGCGACTAACAATATAGTTTCTACTGCCAGAGTGAAAAAATTGGAGATGGCAGTTTAGCGTTCTCTTATATTATATTCTCCTTCATTTGTTTTTCTATTTTCTTTTACTCCTGTTGTCCGTTCATACGAGATCATGAATTTTTGTAAGCTATATACTCGGAGGTTTACTTTGAAAATTCTTTTTAATACTTCTCTATGTACATCTTCGTTTTCCATGTTAAACTTCTTACTGAAGAGTATACTTCTTCTAGCCGATTCGTCCAAATTTAGCTGCCAATCTATGGTGCATAATATTATAGATGTAGAATATTAACTTGGTATGTTGTATAACTATGAAAACTCACTTCAGAAATTGTGAATCCAGTGATAGTTCTTGAAGAGGAGAAGGGATGGCTAGGGACCACAGTTTTTTAGGGTTTTGGACATGAATCCCTTGTGACATCGGAGTGGGCTACAGATACATACTTTCCTCTTGTATTTATATTTTTTATAGCTTAGGATGCTAGTTTACTACATTGGAGAACAAAGTTCAAAGGTTTCGTCTTGTCTGTGAATTGGAAATTGCTTGTTCCAATTTTTTCCCCTTCTTTTACCCAAAACCAGTTATCACATTACCTTTTATATTGTTTACTTTTAAGTTTCGGTTTCATGCTGTCTATTTTGTTCAATGGATCGGGTACACTGTTGTAATTGTGAAGATAAAAAAAATTAATATGTTCTTGTATACATAAACTGAATTAAACAACACATCATTCCAATTGTTCTCAAAACTAGGCACATTGTAATCGTACACAAAAATTTCACTCTTGCTTTTATTCATTCACGTGCTTCCCATTCTTTTAGTTCACATATTCCTTATGTAACGTCCAGAATGCATATGAATCTTCTGGTCGTGCACGCATGAATCTTCTGGTTATGCACACATAAAAGAACAAGAAAGGGTGCGAGTCTTTCAGCAGTTGAGTCCACATTGCTTAGTATCAGGTCCCTTTGTTTTCATGACAAATGGATCAATTCGGACCCAAAGCAAGGAGAAGATTGAAGCCAGCAGCACTGACCATATGACCACTATAGTTGGTGTGCGGTTTTGTCGGCCCATCAGACCTTTAAGGAATGGGTAGAGATGGACAATCACCCAGAAAGCAAAGAAAAGCTTCCCAAATAGAGGTCCCCATGATTGGTAGCCATTGTTTATGGCATCTGAAATACCTGCAACAACCCCTACAAGGTTGATGATCAATATAGTCGTTGGAGGGATTAGCAGAGTCGTCCATTTGAAGGCATATAATTCTCCAAAATCTTCATCATCTGTTGCCTTGGATGTAACTGTGAAGCTAGTATCTATTCCAGCCAAAACCTTTAGTAGACCTTGTACAACAGCAAACAGGTGAGCTGAAATGCCACCAATTACCCAAAACTGCTCATTTCTCCACCACTCCTCAATGCTAACTCCACTCCATTTAAGCTCAAAAATGCCCGTGGCAATAATTGAAAGAAACAGGGATATGAAGTAGAGACTTGCAAAAGTGCTTATCTGGTTCATTAACAAGCCAAAGATATACAATTAAAAACGCCCTTGCAAGATACTTTAGGTTTAAGTCAATTTATCAAGCAATAGAATTAGAATGTTATATCTTATAAGACAATGCTAATTTCTTCTTAATTGCTATTTACTGTGAATTAATTTATTTTGAATTTAATTATTGGGTATCCTCTTCTTCCCTAATATTTTATGCTTTAATCATTGTTTGTAGTTCATAATGTAAATATAACTATATTTACCGGTGGCATGATGAACTTATCAGTGAGTAGGCAGATGGCAGGGAGGGTACAGTATGCAAGAAGTGGTATTGAAGTGAATGGGTAGACAGTTGTGTTAACATATGCAAATCTCTCGAGCCACTTTAGCTTCCCACCCTTGTAGCCATACCAAACAGGGCAGTGGTTACTGAAAAAGATTTCAATAGAGCCGAGTGCCCATCGAAGCACCTGGTTTAGCCGATCAGACAAGTTGATAGGAGCTGTACCCTTAAAAGCAGGTCTCTTTGGCATGCAGTATATAGATCTCCAACCACGGCAATGCATCTTGAATCCTGTCAGAATATCCTCTGTGATAGATCCATATATCCAGCCCAACTGCACACAGAAGCATATCACTAGTTTTAGTTGTAAGTGTACTCATATATGAACCTTATTGGTTACTTATTGTTTATTTGATTGAGGTATTGGATTGCATGCTAACTGTGAATGAAAGGGGATGGTTGTGTTCAGATGTTGCCTAAAATTAGCATGTCCACGTTACCTCGGTACCCCATTCAGTTTTGTCTTCGTAACCACAGCTGATTACATGAATTGCTTCCTTAAGCAGGGCTGCTGGACTCGAGGAAGGAGGAACACCACCTTCTTCCATCAAAGTTGAGGTAACAAAAATTGCTGACTGTCCGAATTTCTTTTCGAAATTCATCTGGGACATTAGTAGTTCCTTGTCATCTTCCATTCCTATTCACGTAGCAGCAGTAAGATTACCTCTGAGTTAACACAATAAAGATAAAATTCCACCAAAACACAAATTCCAACACAGATTTTATGTTTGGCAAAAAAAATGTAGCCACCTGCACCGTCTCCTGCCGCGCCACTATTAGAGTATTTGAGCTTCTTGCGGCGTCCGAAACATGGACAGCAGTCACAGCTTACCATTTTTGGGCGCTTAGGTCCTTTTGGAGGTTCATAACCATATAAAGCTTGCCTCCTGAAAACGCACCCTGTGCCCACATATACGGGACCCTGGATCCCATCTAAACCTCGCATGTTAATCTGCACAAAGATGAAACATAGTATGAGTTTATTGTTTCAAATTCTAGCACACTTGGTGAAACAAGCGTATAAAAACGAGTTTTAGAATCTTTAAAGCTACTTACATCAAAGAAAACTGTATTTCTGTTGGCGTAACGATCGTTCATATCTATGCCGACAAATCTTTGTGGAAATTGAACATAACAGACTTTCTTTCCGATTTGAGGGTCCATCAGGAAACACATGGCCTCTCGTGCTGCTTTGCTGTTGTTTATATAGTGGTCACAATCCAAGTTCAACATGAAAGGAGCATTTGTTAGCACTGCAGAGACACGAATCTGAAATTGTACAAAATGCTGGAGCATTAGATAAAGCAAAGGAGAAGGAAGAAAGTAGCATTAAGAAAGACGGGAACTTTGACTGAGCAAATATAATGGCGGTTTAAGACTTTTTGTTACCAAGGCATTCATAGCACCAGCTTTTTTGTGATGTTGGAAACCTGGTCTTTTCTCACGAGATACATAAACGAGACGGGGAAGTTCATTCCCTTCTGCATCAAGGCCTCCACTGTGACCCAGAAAGACTTGAATCATTCCAGGATGATCCTTCGTATTGTTTCCTGGCCATGGTGTTCCATCTTGCATAATCCATCCTTCTAGGGGAACTTTTATGGCTTTTGCCACTTGAGCATTTATCCTGACTTTGAATTCTTCATATTCTCTCTGTCATGCACCAAAACAATTTGAAACATGTAGTAAGCACATATTGGGAAACTACTGTACCTTTTCGGTGTACATTGATATAAATTGCATACCTTCATTGCCCGGCGTTCCTTTACAAACGTTGGCTGCACTTTATCCTTGAGATAGTCGATCTTCTCAGTAAAGTACATTTCAGGTGCTCGTGGTTCTATTGAAAATTTCTTACAAAAAGGTACCCATTTCCTAGCAAATTCTGCAGTTTCAGACATTGCTTCAAAAGTAAGCATGGAAGCTCCATCGTCAGAAACATAGCACGAAATCTTATCAACAGGGTAGTCCATGGCCAGGATAGATAAGATTGTGTTAGCTGTTACTAGAGGAGGTTCCTTCATAGGATCTACAGTACTGACAAAGATGTCCACTGGAGCAAGCAGGTTAGGTTCACCCTCTCGTTCATACCTGCATTACAATAACGATATGATCATTCCACTAACATAATTATGTCCTTTCAATGCCCATTACAATGTAGAACTGTTATTACCTAAGGGATAGACGATCCAAATAGGTTTCACGATCAATTGGGAACCATTTGGGAAACTGGTCGAGGATCCATGAAAATGCAAACCAGATTTCACATATCACAGAAGTTAGCCACAAACCCATTGCATCATGCACTGGATTTAGTAATCGATATCTAAGAAACAGGGCAAGAATAGCGAGCCGGGCGACGATAATCATCCGATAAGGATTGATTTTGCTTGATGCTATTGGCACCTTCCTTGACAGTGGCTGTCTAGCCTCATCATTCCTGCAACAGTTTGAATGTCATCATCTATTATCTATATAGATTTGGTTGAGTGAGTATAGTTGAATTGGAAAGCTCTCAAGCATACATGGCCATGTCAGGGTCATTAGCGTCCTCGGGTTCAGGCCCGAGATTGCCTTGCTGTAATTTCCAGTCATCCATTCGGTCTCTCCAACCTTCCTCTTTCTTTTCGTCCCATCTTGCACTCCCTGATTGTTGAAAGCATGTTATATTTTATGTGATAATGAAGCTTCTTGTTGCAAACGCAAGAGAGAAACCGTAATCTTTCCCTATTTGATGCAGAAGCAAAAAAAAGGAAGGGGAGGATATATTTTTACCTGATTCAGAAACAGGATAAGGATGTATACGTTTGTGCAGTGTAGAAGATAACATCTGCTCCCCATAACCTTGAGATGATATTGGAAGCTCACCACTCACCTGCATATAGAAGGCATTTTAATATAATACTATAGGAAACTACCAAATGATGCTGAAGAATATTAATTTTGACCACTCACTGGCCGTGATCTGCCACCAGCAATAACAGGTGGAAACTGGGCATTTTCATCATCATCCGCGCCTCTTCCATAGCTCATCTTTCCATGAAGCATGGCTTCTGCCAGATGACTGTGCTTCTTCCTCTCATCCTCAATGTTGAACTCATGTTCAATATCATCTATGTCTTCTTCATCATCATCTCCCTCCACCCTCGGACTCCCTTCACAACGAACGAACCAAAACAAACTATAAAAAATGCGTTGAAGAAAAAAAATAAAGAAAAGAAGAGGGAGAGCCAAAAAATGGCCTTCTAGACTTCTCATATGCAAAAGTTCTTTGTCCTGCTATCTACCTTTGAGTCTCTTATATCGAGTTTTACACTGAGGACACAGTTGGCTTCCTTCTCTTCTTTCATACTCATAGCAAGGCCTGCAGACTGGAAAACCACATTCATTGCAGGCAACAAAGAGATCACCATCCACAGTTAGCCCCACTTCATCACCACATATCTCACACACCTGACCATCCAAGTTCTTCAATGCCTTTGGCTGCATTCACATGAAAAAAACAAAAACATATTAGCCTTGACATACAAACACAGAAAGCAAAATCTACTCTACTTTTACTTTTTGTTTAGTTTTTTCACCTCTTCATGGCCATGAATAACGACGAGTTCATTGCGGTTGTGAGAACCGGCGACAAGTCCGGCACTAGCTTCCATGGTTGGCAATCGAAGTGGGGGACTCAGATGCTTAGTGTAGGACGAGAGTTGTGAGTAAAGGAATGTGTTTTATGAAGGAGAGAGTAGGAGGAGTATTAGAATGTAGCTGAGATATTCAGTTGTCTCCCTCACCTAATGTGTCCACGTTATGGATGGTAGCGATGGTTGCAGTGTCAGAATCCCTTCTTGCCTTGAAGTTAAGCTTCCTCTCCTTTGCTGTTCAACCACTATATACTCATAACTCTTCCTTCCTTCATCCTTATTCTTTTGCTCTATAATTTATGTTTTTTTTTAATAATAATTTTTCTAATTTTAATCTCAAAAACTAGTCAGCTCGATTGGTAACCTTTTGCATGGTGAGCATTGAAAATCTCATAATTAATTAATTATAAGGTAAATTTTTTAAGGATCATTATGACACTTTGGTTTTTAAAGGGTGTTCTCTCTTCTTTACAATGAAGTAGGATTTGAACATATGATACTTCAAGTAGAATAATTTTACATAATGAAAAAAAAAAACTTTTAATTTTAACTCAGTTGTAGGATGTAAATTATTAGAATATGTGAATACATAAATATCAAATACTAAATAACTCTAGCTACATATTTTATATGGCATTATTTGGTAAGATAATATCTCACAAATTATTTTATTTTATAAGTACAACATTAAAATATGCATTTTTCTATTTTCACTTGTCGAACATATTTGGGGTGACGTTATTATAATCCTTAGTAATTTGGAACTAGATCCCTTACCCATATATTTTACACATACTATATAGTATAAATTATGTATTGGAAAAAAGGGGAAAAAATCAGATTTAGAAGGGTTGGCATCAGATGTGGGAAAGTTAAAGGAGGAATGGAGCATAAGAAGAGGGTAGGAGGGAGTATGCTTCCATTGCAATAACTTAAAAAGTAAGCCAAAATATTTCAATTCGTTAGGTAAGTGAGTTGTTGTTTCTCCATCTCGACAGATTAACTTCTCCTAATTCACTAATCCAATTTCACACTAATTTTTGCCTATATAATTTCACTAACGCTCCCCAACCCCAAGGCTATGCATATTTTATCCACCTGATTCTCTCTCTCTCTCTCTCTCACCTCTTCAAAGTTCAATGAATTGGGAAGTCGCCTTGCCTGGCTGTGGATTGGGCTGATTAACCCTAGGCCCAAAAATTTAAATAAGGCAAAATAATTAATTCAGTCCAACCGAAAAGAGCTGGACACTCGCATTGCTTTCCATTTTATGTGGGTTAGATGAATTGAGATTATAAATAGCTAATTTTAAAGATAATTTAATAAAAATAAAATAATAATCAAATATGACAGATTCCAGCCATATCAGTCAGTGTTTTTAAAAATTATAGAAATTAATATTAAAAAGGTAAATAGTTAATATTAAAAAAAAAAAAATATTTTATTTATCGGGTCCTTTTGTTTTCACTTTTGTGTAAATATCATATCATTTTTTCCGATAATACTAACAAAAAAAAAAAAACAACACCACATCAGAAATAAAACGTGTGATTTTTAAATTTAAAAAAAATGTAGATGAAACAAACATTGAAGCTTTTATTAGTTTCATTCACAAATTACAAAGTTGTACATTTTACTTGCATCAAACCCTAACCAAAAAAAAAAACAAAAACGAGAAAAAGTACACGTCACAGCCTCAACCTAACAAAAGAAAGCTCTCAATCGACCTCTTCGATCTTGGGCCCAGCAGCACCACTACCAGACTCAGCAGAGGCACCACCATAAGCACTAGTACCACCACCAGCCATATTTTCACCCATTGGAGCTCCACTCTGATATATCTTGGCAAATAGCGGATTGCAAATACCCTCCAACTCCTGCCTCTTGTCCTCAAGTTCTTCAACCTCAGCCAATTGGTTTCTATCTAACCACTCTATTGCTTCCTCCACAGCTTTCTCAATCTTCTGCTTGTCTTCTTGGTTCATTTTCCCTGCTATCTTCTCGTCCCTTAATGTGGCCCTCATATTGTAAGCATAATTCTCCAATGAATTCTTTGCCTCCACCTTCCTCTTCACTTCCTCATCCTCTGCTTTATACTTCTCTGCCTCTTTCACCAGCCTCTCAATCTCATCCTTGTTCATTCTTCCTTTGTCATTCGTGATTGTGATCGTGTTCTTCACACCTGCAGTTTTGTCTTCTGCTGTAACATTCAGAATCCCATTGGCATCAATATCAAAGGAAACATTTATCTGAGGGACTCCTCTGGGCGCCGGTGGAATGCCCGTAAGCTCGAATTTCCCAAGCAAATTGTTGTCTCTGGTTCTTGCTCTTTCTCCTTCATAAACTTGGATCAAAACTCCAGGCTGATTGTCTGAGTAAGTCGAGAAAATCTGTTCTTTCTTTGTTGGGATTGTCGTGTTCCTTGGAATTAGTACTGTCATCACACCGCCAGCGGTCTCGAGACCGAGACTAAGTGGTGCGACGTCAAGCAGCAGCAAATCTTGAACTTTCTCGTCACCTTCTCCAACCAGAATTGCAGCCTGTGATCACAACCATGGAACAGTCAATATCAAACTCAAAATATCTGAATTCTAACAATCTTTTCCTTATAATATAATTAGAAAACATTACAAGAAACTGAATAATAATATATATCAACAAGACAATGATCCTCACCTGTACAGCAGCACCATAAGCAACAGCCTCGTCAGGGTTAATACTTCTACAAAGCTCCTTCCCATTAAAATAATCCTGCAAAAGTTGCTGCACTTTCGGAATTCTCGTCGATCCACCAACCAAAACAACCTCATGAACTTGGCTCTTATCAATCTTAGCATCACGAATACATTTCTCCACCGGCTCCATACATTTCATAAACAGATCCATACACAATTCCTCAAACCTAGCTCTAGTTATCGTTGCATAAAAGTCAATCCCTTCATACAAAGAATCAACTTCAATCGTCGTCTGTGTCGTGTTCGACAGAGTCCTTTTAGCCCGCTCACAAGCAGTCCTCAACCTCCTCAAAGCCCTAGCATTACCACTAATATCCTTCTTATTCTTCCTTCTAAACTCAGACACAAAATGATTAACCAATCTATTATCAAAATCTTCACCACCAAGATGAGTATCACCGGCAGTAGCCTTAACTTCAAAAATCCCTTCTTCAATAGTCAAAAGCGAAACATCAAAAGTTCCACCACCAAGATCAAAAATCAACACATTTTGCTCACCTTTACGAGACGCCTTTTTATCCAAACCATAAGCAATCGCCGCCGCAGTCGGCTCGTTGATAATACGCATCACATTAAGCCCCGCAATTGCGCCAGCATCTTTCGTCGCCTGCCTTTGAGAATCGTTGAAATAAGCAGGGACGGTAATTACGGCATTCTTAATAGTTTGCCCTAGAAAAGCTTCAGCAGTCTCCTTCATCTTCGTAAGAACCATAGAAGAAATCTCTTCCGGAGCAAACTGCTTATCTTCACCCTTGTAATGAACAGTAATCATCGGTTTATCGCCAGGTCCAGCAATTACTTTAAAAGGCCAAAGCTTCATATCACTTTGAACAGAAGGATCAGAAAGTCTTCGTCCAATCAAGCGTTTAGCATCAAAAACAGTATTTTGAGGGTTCATAGCAACTTGATTTTTGGCCGCATCGCCGATCAAACGCTCTGTATCAGTGAAAGCTACGTAAGAAGGTGTGGTACGATTACCTTGATCGTTAGGTATGATTTCGACGCGATCGTTGAGCCAAACGCCGACGCAGCTGTAAGTGGTTCCGAGATCGATTCCTATGGCTTTTCCTTCCTTTGTTGCCGCCATAATTGAAGAGCTTTGATGATTGAAATGGAAAATCAGAGTTTTTGTTTTGTAGAGATGAAAGATTAGGATTCTTTGGTTTCTTGGGAATTGGATTTTCAGAGTAATCGGGAAATGTGAATTGAGGATTTGTGTTATTGAGAGAGAGAATTTATAGTATAGGGTTTAGTGAGAAAGGTCGAGAAGTTCAGAATGGCGGGAGAGTTCTGGAGTGTTCGTTTGATTTCTACATTCACCGGGGAAGGGACAAGTGTCAAATGGGAGCTAATTAAGTATGGATTTTACGTATGTGCCCTTTCTTAATTTACTTCCATATCTCATCTAAATAATTAGATTATAACTTAATTTTTCCATTAAATACTCACTTTTAGTTTTAATTTTGTTTAGAATTACATGGGTTTTTTTTTCCTTATGAGATGTTTATACTTTAAATGCTAATTTACTCATTAAATAATTAGATTATAACTTAATTTTTCCATGAAATAGTCACTTTTAGTTAAATTTTGTATAGAAGTGCATGGTTTTTTTTTCCTTACGAGATGTTTATATTTTAAATCACTAATTTACTCATTATTATTCGGTTAAACTTTGATTGACATGTAGATTTGAAATAAAATTCTTATAAATATTAAAATTTTATATCAAAAGATTTTATTTGTGATATGAAATAAGCCTATATATCTCAACATTATGTTATTACAATAATAAAATTTAAGGTTCAATCAATGGATGAAATTTAAAATTTAAATTTAAATTGATACACCTTTCATATTCATTTTAATTGAAAATTTATAACTTCTTTTAGATAGGTTTTTCTTTAGCACTCATAAAATTATAATATATGAACTTATTAACGTTTATTTTTCTAAAAAAATAACAATATCCACTAATAATTATAGTGATTATATGATTTCACTTAAAGTCTTGCTAGCAAGTTATAACTGTTACTTAGTGTCAAAATATTCTCTCATATGACTGAATTTATTTATTTTTTCTTCATAAATATGTAGTTAAACAAAGATAATTATTTATCGGTATGTAGTTAAATTTTATCAAACGACCACGATGTTTTTATTTATCACATTAAATGAGGGGGAGTGATCTGAAGGGCATAATGGGAAATTCAAATGAAGGATCGAAACGGTGGCTTTACAACGAGGATTTCAAACGGAAACAAGAAACTATCAGCATTGGCAAAGGCGCCAAAAAGGAGAATCGGCTTAGAAAGAGGTGGCAATTTATGAACATACACCAGATGCCACGTGTCTCCACTTGTTAAATTACTCAATACCCCTCCAAGTCCACACTATTCTTGATTCTTCTTTAAACCGTTTTCCAAGGTTTCTTCGTTTCAATTAATATAGACAATGCACAGAGCACGAGATATGTAAAAAATGCAAGAGATTAAGAAAATTTTCAAATTGAAGATAAATTACAAACCTACAATATACTACCGCCAATTTAAATAAATAAGTTTAAAAAAAAATGAATTTACATACAGAGGAAGACTAAAGTCGTTAGGCAGTCAGATTAGGAAGCTTTGGTTTAGCCGTCTAAATGGCAGCCCCTCTTCTAGTTCTTGTCTCATTTGTATTAGATGCGTACACAAACTCTGCTCCTCAACCTGCTTACAAAATCTCATATTGTCATTGTGTAAATTGAATGATTCATAATCTGATTAGCTTGAAATATAAAGACGCCTGCTAAATTCATAAATCTTAGAAACCAGTGTCTATTTTCACTTCAATTAGCTTAAATAGAAAAGTTTTATATTTAAGATTAAAGACGAGAGTTTTCATTTTTCAATTTATACTCTACAACATACAAAATGGTACTCACCTGCATAGACGCTGTTGAAGCCAACAATGCTAAACATTCATCTAGCATAGCTATTTCTTGAGCTGCAACAACAGCAAGTTCAAAAACCAACCTTTGCATTACCTCCACCTGAAAAACAAATAAGTGATGATGATGTACTTGCTGATAATTATAGCTTGACGCTACCATAGTCCATATGTTATAAACCACGGAATCATATAATTAAATTTATAATGTCCATAGCATGTAGAATTAAGTTTATCCTCAGCTATGATGATCTTAATTATTCGTATTCTCAAACAATAGGGACGTTAATTGCATTGTGACATGATTGGTCAATGTCCAAAACAACTGAAGGAAATTCTTGATTTCAGTACAGAGAGGAGGATGCTGTGGAAAGCTAGTAAATGTTCGTCACATTCAAATAAGAGTTAGTATCAGTGTACCCTTGAGAGCAAGGAACAAATGGAGGAGCCCATTGCTTGCATCACCTCAACAGCTGAACAGATAGCACCATTTAAAGAGTTGATATCTGCCTGTAAAAGAGAAATTATAGTCATTACCAACATTTGACCTCCCATAATCAAAACAAGTGACTTTGCTGATCTAACATACTTTTGCTCCTCCGATTACTGGAACACGAAGAGTGGTAGCCTCTAAATTATTCATGGCACCTGATAAGGATCTCATATGACTTCTTTCAAGCACAGCCCATTGATCAAGGTAGTTCATCTGCATCGATCACATGCCACTTAAAAATCAAACCATTTATTGCAAACGACAGCGGATAGTTGTTCAAATACAAGTAGAAAACTTATAAAAACCTAAGCCTAAGTAGCCTGGGGTTATGAAGCCTAGACTTAGTTAGTCTGCATTTAAATGTGAAGTGGTAGGGGTTTAGAAGCCTAAGTTTATATAACCTGTCTTTGGTAGGCGGGTTTTAATTTAGGTTTTGTGTTGTTTGATTATTTTATGATAGTTTAACAAATCCACACTTGTTAGTGTTTAAAATCCATGAGTTTTAAAAGAAAAAATGAGGTTATTAACTCCACCTAACAAACACGGGTTAGGCTAATGAAGTACCCACCCCAACCCACTGAGCCACTGCCTGCTTCTACCAAACACAGTTTTGATCTAACAGGTGACCCAAAAAAGAACATTTTTGTAAAAAAAAGTACTTTGCATCTTGAAACAAGTTGCTTCTAAAAATAAGATTAAAGTCAGAAGATTATCATAGCTGAAAGTTTTCTCATAAACAACAAACCCTGGTCTCAATG
The DNA here is from genome assembly GCA_028015215.1 of Gynostemma pentaphyllum. Lineage (NCBI taxonomy): Eukaryota > Viridiplantae > Streptophyta > Magnoliopsida > Cucurbitales > Cucurbitaceae > Gynostemma > Gynostemma pentaphyllum. The sequence continues at coordinate 15,557,260 of CM051351.1, read as the reverse complement.
AAATGGTCACTAGGACTAGTTCTGCAAATCCAGAAAAACAAGGCAAGCTCATAGCTCCTTGTAGCTATATCAAGTCAACTTCGTTTAAACTGTATTACATCAATATCTGAACATTGAGGTTCAGACCATGTGCCCTACAGCACCAGCGTTGAGTTTTATTTATAATGATTAAACTATGGTGGGTAACTAAATAATGCCCCTAAATGAGTAATTTTGCTCAGTGCAATCCAAACATAGTGTTATCAAGTTCACAATTTGAAGAACATGCAACCACTATTGATATCCTGAACTGTGTATTATGCTAAAGAATAAAAAAGCCTGCCAAAATAAAATACAGTATTGGTATATTACTGGCTTCTAATGAATTAGCGGTATTACCTGATCATTCATAATTGAGATCAACTTCAGCTCTAGCTTCAGCTGTTGGAGATCAATCCTTTTTCTGATTACTGAATCCCACAGATTTAGTGTAGTGTTCCATACATTAAGGAAAGTTCTCTGCACCAAAGCACAAAAGTTGTTAATCTTTGACCTGTGCTAGAAAGAATCGAATGCAAGCAATAATGCCTAGCAAGCAACTGAAGCTGCTACAACCAAGTATAATTAAAAATCAAATAAATTGATAAAAGAAATGAAACCCGTCCATTAATACTACAACCAAGTACAAACAAAATTTTCTGCTAATTAGGATGGCCTTAAAAACTCATAATTGCTGACTACAAGCAAATATCTGAACTGGAATAGAGCATATCTTCATCAAATCAATCATCAAGATACCGGACTGATTGTTCAGGAGTAACGTTTGACACATATCGTGCCAAGTTTCAACAGAACAAATGAACAAGTTATCTCCAAACAAAGGTCAACAATCAAGGAAGATTGACAAGCATAAGAATCCTACCTCTGCTGTTACCTTCTGATTATGAAGAACGGCCTCTGCCTGTGCATTAGCACATCGCCACTGCAAATATCTATTATATAGAAGCCTTAGCTGATGAGCACTCTCTATATAGCTGGCCCCCTTCTTTCCCTTCTTAAAATCTGCTACAAAACTAAGTACAGAAGTTGAAACGTTGGATTGAGTAGAATTTAAAGTTCTTATTCGTGGGGAACTAATTCCTCGAGAAGGTGGAGTTGATAGCCTTGTTCGAGATGGACTAACTCCTCTAATAACAGAGGAAATTACCGGTATCTTTGAAGGAGATGGTGGACGTGTCCCAGGACTAGGCCAGGAGTCATATTTCACAGCTCGGTTTGTTGTTATTTTTCGGCCTGCTAAACTTGAAGAAACAAGCTTGTTAGCTGCAGATTCCTGCATTGAATTGCCGTCAGCTGAACTCGTCTCAAATTCTTCCCTACTCCCATCAACATATAATAGCTTCACAACATCACTGGTGGATTTTTGTAAAGGTTTGTTGATGCACTCCACCATGGTTGCCCTCGTTGAAGATAATCCACTTCTGAATGGTTTATTTAAGCTTTGGACTCTTTTATCTGTGAGATCTACACTACTACTTAATGAATTGGAGGATAATTTCGCACCAACTCTACTTGGCCATCTATGCTGATCTACCAATCGGGTAGGTAAACCGTCAACTGGCTTGGAATTCTCTGATTGATCATGCTCTTTTTTACCTCTAACAGGACTCCTCATTCTTTCTGGCGTAGGCTTTCGTGCAACAGATTGTGTTTCAGCCTGCTTAGGATGAAAATTCGAAGAAGGCCTCAAAGTTCTATCAGAAGGAGAAAATAACACTGGTTTTTCCTTCTTACTAACAGGAATAGAAATCGAATCAGATTGAAATGAAACGCTCAAACTTCTCATGGTAGAGGGCCATAAACTCTCGGGTAATCGACCCCCAACTGTTCTTTTTGATAGCAAATGCACATCTACAGATGACTCATGAATTGGAGTGGACGGGCTAAGAGGGGAAGGGGGTGTGGAGGGTCGTTTCCTCTCCACTGAATGGGCTCTTTTGTGAACCAACTGGGAGGGTGTAGGAACTGTCCTTGTGATGGTTGGTGATGGGCAACGCCGAGGACCGGTCGACGATGAAGAAGAAGGTGACTTGCACCTGGAACGCGAGGGAAACCTGGTGGTAACTGCATTATTCTTTTCTGCAGGAACCAACGGTTGTCTTGGAGTCACAATTGCCGTATGCTTTCTTAACACCCGTACTGATTCACATACATCCATCCAAACAATCGACGCTAGACCATAATGATAATTTTCTTCACATAGCTACACAATTCGCATCTTCCACGTTCTGGAAAAGTAGGAGTCACGAAAAGAAAGATCTTTTTCCCTGCAATGAATCTGCCACAAATCCACAATCAAAAGAATGATTGATAAAGCAAGGAATAACATAATAAAGAAAACAACAAATTAATAAAGAAAATGGAAAGCATACAGTTTCATAGCAGCAGAAAATCAATTCAAAAGTGAACTTGAGAAGAGAGAACTAAAACAAATAAAGTTGAATCGAGCAATGCCCTCATCCCAGGAAACCAAACAACCACAAGGAGGACGAGGACTGGTAAGTGGCTAAAAAAGTAAGGAACTTTCATGATTTGAATCACAGACAGCTAATGCCATAGATAGAGCTCCAGATGGGGCCTGCTTTCACACACAAATTGCATTTACAGAAAAGGGGGTCCCGTCAGAATCTCCCCCTCCAGGGTGTGGGGGGACAGAAAGTGGGCTGAGGTGATGCTGCAGGTGACTGCAGGATAAGAAAATGAAGTATAGCTTAATGAAAACTTGATCGGCTATTAAGTTAAGTACCATAAGAGCAGAGCCTATCACGGGTATGCAATGGACGGACGAATTGCCAATGCGGAAGGCTCGGTACATCTCTCATCATGATGAAAGGCCTTCCATTGAAAACCAAATTCTAAAACTTGTGAAAGTGAAGAAGGCACATTTCCCAACTTTCTACTCTAGGGGACCCGGTGAAAAATGAATTACTCCCTCCAACTGTCAATATTTATTCTCTCCTCTATTTGTCCTCAATTCCATTTAAGGTTGTCAGTTTGAGCTAGAAATAGAAAACAACCACTCTTTTCCTATGAAGTTGAAGGTTAAATTATCCGATCTCTCGATTTGTTTAAAAAAAAAAAATCATTTAAGGTTCAAATTTCATCCTTCCGTATAAAAAAAAAAAAGACAAATGCATATAAGACAGTAATGTCATTTGCTTGTGGGCAATATTTAATGTACCATGGGAAATGATTGTCCACGTGCCAGGAGGACCCTTGTCCAACCCTAGAATTTACATTACCCTAATAAATGGTTTTAATTACCAAACCAAAGTCAACCTACTAAAAAAGCATCAATTTTTTTTTCCTGAAACTAAATGAATAAAAAAAAATTAAGATTCATAAACATGATTTATATAACTTCATAATTAGACTTAAAAAAGAAAACAAGTTTTCCACTTTTAACAATCCGGATTAATATTCTCATCTCCATAACTTCATAAATTTAGGAACAAATGTCGAATACGCAGCTATACAGATGGTATTTTTTGGGGGAGGAATCCATCTGGCTCAGAGTCAGTAATTTTGACAGGTTCGTGCATCTAAAACTGAGGACAAGACCCAGTCAGTCTGAGCTCTTACTGTTCATATAAATCTCTCGACAGAAGTTTCAGAGATCTTGCAGAGAGAGAAAGATTTCTAAATAAGCCACAGGACAAAATCAAATTTCAGAAATTAATAATAGGAATCCGATGTCTTTTCACTATCGAAAAGCCACGCAGTAAGCGTTCCTAAATTAAACCTTCATGATAGATATCCTCCGAGAACCAGGTCAAATTAAGAAGAAGAAGAAGAAGAAGATCGGAGAAAAAAGAAGAAGGAGAATTCTCACCGGTCATTTGGCAAAGCTCATCGACGATTCAAAGCGATCGATTAAATCCGTAAGCTGCGGTTTCTTTGAATTGGTCTCCGGCGAGGAGATTGACGGAGATGGATTTTGGAAGAAGAAACTTTGAACAAGGAGAAGAAAAGGAAAAGCGCTTCTTTTCGAACAGAGAAAAAATTAATGAAAAGTGGAAAAATAATTTATATATTAAACGAGAAAAACGGTTAGATTTAGGGACTTTTGGAGGAGGTAGGGACCATGGAAGGTAGTTGTTTTCGCGCCACCTATTTTATTTAATCTTTTTTTTTCCTTAATTATAAAATTGATTTATAAACAAATCAACTCTAAGCCATAATATTGAAGTATAATTAAATTTAAATAATAAAATAAATAAGTTCATCAAAATTATTTTAAAATATCAATCCAAAAGATGAAGATTCATATGTAGTTAAATATTTGCAAAAATAAACCAAAATTAAAATTAAAATGTGTAATTTTTGACAAGTAATATCTAATTAATTTTATTCTATATACCTTAGGTACTCAACATTTGTTTTAAAGAAAGTTATCATGATTATTATTCAATTCACTCCATAAAATGATCTAACTTTTTTTTTAATGCCACTTTCTATTTAAAATTAGTTTTGACCTTCTTTTTAATTTTTTAAAAGATATGTTATTCAAATTTAAAGTTCGACTATTAAAATAAGGTTAGACTAAGTTGTAATAGAATTTTAGTAAAATTTCAATGGTATTTAGGTGCTAAATATAGTCTTAATTTAAAAAGAAGGTGCAACAAAATGCTATTAATTTTGGATATAAGAACAATTGAAAATGCATAGTAGTTTATTTGCAATTAAATTTTATTTATTTATTTTTAATGAATCAAATGTTCCTATTTTTTATAAAAATAATAGATCGATTGGCCATTCTAATATTATTATTTTTTTTATTAATTTCGATAGAAATGTCGTTTATGGAGCATTATGATGGATTCACATAAAAGGATTGTGGTAGGTTGGCTTTGTCGTGTTATACATTCGTTTCATGAAATATATTATTACATTTTAACTTTTTCACAAACTCAAGAATAAATTGGAAGTAAAGAAAAAAAATTCAAACAAATGCGAATTCCTTGATTATAATGAAAGATGGCCTTTTTCTATACGGTCCACACTTTAAATATTTATTTATGGATCAAGAATTATAATGAATTTTCAATTGAAAATATTAATTGATTTAATGTTCTATTTAGACATTGCTTTCTTATTGAGGATGGGGAACGATATTTTTTAAGTAATATCATTCAAATCATTATTTCTTATCATTTTTATTGTTTACTAAAATAGTTTGAAATCACACCAATATATTCATTCCCTTATTTTAGTTAGTCGCGCCACTTTTTTTTTTTTTTGAAAAGTTATTTATTTTTATTTTCCCTCCACACTAATATAAAAAAAAAATCTTATTCAGATCGATTTGTTTCTATGGTGAGTTTATCTTTAGAGAGGTATTTTTTTGGGCACGTTCTTACATGATACTTAGATGACTAATCTATTTTGGGTCTATAATTTATCTACGGGTAAATTTTTTGTACGCACAATTTAGTGTATTTCTTGGTGCGTTATGGTCAATCACATTTGGAAGGAGAAGTAATAATTGTTTTCATGATCAATGTATTTCTTCTCCTTACATGGTTCTTCAACTTGTCCAACATGTTTTATTTCTAGACTATTATTTTACAGGGTTGCATATTACACTATTTCAACACTTCAACTCAATATCTCTGTCGAACTTTCACATTGCAACCATAGTGATTTAGAACCTATAAACTACTCTGCCTGAGATCTTTTTACTAAGTTTTTTTTTTTGTTAATTAGTTTGTTGTTGGTTTTTACCTGATTTTGAGTTTAGAATCCTCTACTTATTTTGAGTAGGGAGTTCTTAGTTTTGTGCCCCGGTCTTGAACTGGAGATCACCTCCATTTACATACCACATTGGTGTACAAAAACCTATAAGTATAATTCTCAATTAGTAGAAAAAACCAAGAACATTTACAAACAATTAGATGGGAATTTTGAGAGCCATTGGGGTAAAGAGAAGTGAAGGAGGGCTAAAACAACAGTGATTTCTCGGACATTTGTTAAGAACATGTTGACGTGGAAGATAAAGATTGGACATGATTTTTTTATTTTTTTGTTGGGTGAGTACTATACCGTAGAAGGGTTAGGTGAATGTGGCCTTTTCGGAACAAATGCCTTGGCAGTGGCACCACCACATAACATTCATTCAGTTCTTTATTCGTTAGAAAAAATTCTTTTCTTCAAAGTTTCTAGAAAAGTAATTCTCCCTTTGTCTTTTTGTCTCTACTTTTGTTGGCCCAAACAATTAAATTTGTTCGGTGAACTACTTCTTGTCCTCCGAAGCCAATCTCTCTCCCTTTTTTGTCATTATTATTTTCTACTATATCAAGTTTTAGATTTTGATTATAACTTTAGTTTTAATGTTTAATATATAATGTTTGGTAGTTTACTCAAGATAGGAATCTACTTTTTAATTTTTAACATTTTTTTATTGTTATTAATATGATTATTAGATCAACATAATCATGTTCTTTTTAATTGTAAATGAACAAATGGGTCTTGGATGATTACAAGGAAGAGTGGTATTTATAATTAATGCAAAAAAATAAAATAAAATTAAGAGTGCTAATGTTGGGGAGGTGGGTATGTTTATTGTTTGGTTAGTTTATATGAATATAATTTGTAAATCTTCGGGTGAGTTTATTGGCTAAAATATGGGGATATATATATATTAAAAGCAATTTTAAATATGTTAACCTGAATTTAACTCAACCAATTTCGAATTTTTTCTTCGTTTAATTGATGTAATATCTAAAATGAATAAAATTAAAAACTTAATATTTCATAAAAATACATTATTTTTATGAATGATAATCATTAATTTAATAATCCTTATAATCTAAGCTCTATGATTTGTTATAATGGTAACTATTATTATATAAGGTTTTATCTTAATTTTACTTTGCAACCTCCCTACATATTTTTTAGGGGGTTTCAAAAATAGTAAAAGTTTTGAAAAAAAATTAAAATGATATTTTTTAAATTGAGATTAGTCTAACCTCAGAATAAATTTGGTGAAATCTTAGTCCGATAAATACTATTTTTGAAATATTTAAAAATATTTGTTATTTTTAAAATTACTCGTAAAATTGGAATTTCCCTAATTTGTTGAAAAAAAACAAACAAACAAACAATTTCTCTATAAAAATTTTAATAGACATAAATTCGAGTTTTCTTAGACTTAAAATTCACTTAAAAAAATTAGAGGCATACGTGAGATTTATTTGACCAAATTTGGTTTATAAATTATTTTATTGGGATGGATTTGGCGTCGCCAAACTTTACTTTTTTAAGTTTCAATGACATGGCAAATCGTCATTTGGCTGCTAATTCGATTACCAATTGAAGAAAATAAATTAAGTAGAAAAATTATGGAAAATTTTATTGGGTAGCAGAATTTTTAGCAATATTTAAAAATATAGCATTTTTAAAAGTAAATATAGCAGATTTTTAAAAACTCTCATTCATGTGATCGGAGAAATCAGTGATAACTTATAAAATAATCAGTGATTACTATCAGGTAATCAGTGATTCCTGCACAAAATATCAGGATATTAGTAAATCAGTGATTACTTATCAGTGATTACTTGTGAAATTCACTGATTACTAGTGGAAATTTTATAATTTTTAGGCGCGAATTTAATTTTTCTGCTATTTTTACAAATAAGTTTTTTACAGTTATTTTTATAAATATTGGACCTATTTTTACTATTTTCGCAAGAGTCTAAAAATTATTGAGGTTTGGTTTGACTTAAAAAGGAAGGAGTTTTCTAATGCCTTCCAATTCCAACCACAAGTCTTTCCGACGTTGACCAAACACAGCCTTAAACGTGTCGAAGGAATTTTGTTGATATGAAATTTGAACGGTCGGGATCGAATGGAAACCCTCTTTATTAGTATTATTATTTTGAATTCTCCATTTCACAATCAAGAGCGTTTACTCTTCATAAGCCACCTTGGGTTCTTATCCAAATAATAAATATGATTTTTTAATAAATTAAAATGAAAAAAAAAGGAAAAAAAAGAAAAGAAAAGGAGGATGATAGTGAAATTGTGGGATAGGGTATAGTAGAGCATGTGCAATGAAGATACGTGATGAAGTCTATATCCACATCAACCAGCTGGCTGGCTAACTCCACCAATACTCCATTCCTCTAAATCTAATTTCAAAATCAAAACTAACATAATGGGAAATGTAGTAATAAAAATCGAAAATTGTATGTATATTTCGGTTTACTAATTACTGAAATATAATAATTTTTTTAAAAATTACTTATATTAGCAGAATTTTTTTTTTAAATATTATATAATTTAAAAATAATACTTACTATATATTTTTTAGACACGTTTGTAAATGATATTTATAAAATTTTCCCTCTCATTTTATCTCCTATTAGATTATTGTATATTACTAACTATACACATTATACAAGTAATGTAGTTATACAATATTAAAATCATGATGTGTATGAAATACTATACATACTATATGTATGATATGATTAGTATGTAATACTTTTTTTCACCATAGTTAATTTTGTGTGGTTCACATATAGTATATAGTTGACACTATACTATATAGTACATATGTATATTTTTATGTTGTATTATTTTATATTTGTAATTTATCACAACATGAATTTTTTTCATTTTATATGTTATCTTATGATTTATGGATCTTTTATTTTAATTTACATGAATTTCACTTTTAATATTTTGAGGCATATTTTTTTTACATAATGTACGTAATATGTCATTTACTTTAGTGCTAAATTAGATAAAAAATCGGTACACGTTTTTTGTACATTAATCTATATAGTACATATATATAATAGCAAAAATTAGAGACTTAGAAGGAAAAGGAAAAAATGAGAGATAAAAGTAAAAGGGGAGAGAAAATGGAAGAAAGAGAGAAAAAAGGAGAGTAAAAGGTGATTTGATGACATTGAGAAATGTGTAAGGGATTTTTGATATTTTTATGGGGAATTTCATTGGGTGGCAAATTTTATACCAATATTTACATATATGTTATGTCTAAGAAATATTTGTATATATGACAATTTTTTAAAACCCATGTGTACTGCTCATTAGTCTATTCCTAAATTGCCCTTCTCTTCTCTTCTCTTCTCTCCCTATTGATTCAGCCACACTTATTTTCTTCCTTTCCTTCTCCTGAACAAACTTTTGGCAGATATCGTCTTCGCTTTTGTCTTGTATTTATCAGATGTTGATTGTCTTCTTATAATCGCCTTGAATTTCTAGGCGACGACTCTTTTATTAGCCTTGCCATCAAAAATCATTTCTTCGACACTTACCCTAATCTCGATGAAGGCCATTTGACTGATCTCAGAGATGCTAATGTTAATACTGAGAAATTCGCTCGTGTTGCTCTTCGCCTTCGTCTTTATCAGTTTCGAAGCACAATTGTCCAGATCTTGATCTTAGGGTACGTATGATTTCATTTTTTTAATATTTTGATTTGGAGTTTTTTTTTTCATTTTATCTTAATTTGAATCTTTGTTTCTTTTTTTTTCACTTGTCGCCGACTGTTGCAAGCTTTTGGAAGATTTGATGTTTGGTGGACGAGGTCTGATGAAGATGAACAGTGGAAATTTGCAAAATATTAAAGCATGAAAATGGTGGAATGAACGAAGTAGACGATGGATTCCAATGGATTTTTCTGCCATGAGTAGTAGAGGAATGGGAATCTGACATAGATATGAACAAATCTACGATTGAATATACCAGATTTGGCGTTATTGACGACAGATCTGAGCGAAATGATGTGGGATTTCGACATAGATGTTGGATAATCGGCGACGACTGTGTGTGGTGGTTCATCTTGACAACAAGATCTAAGGGAGATTTTACAAGAGATTTTTAAAATTAGTTTTTTAAGAGTTAGAGGAAGTGGAGTTTTTTTGGAGTTGAAATATGTGGTGGCTGGAAAAGTTTTTTTAGGTTGCGATGGTCGGAAATGGAGGTGGTGATGATTATTGATTTACAGACACAATAGTGTTTCATTGATTTATATGAGGATGAATCACTGATTTACGTTTATGGTGAACCACAATTTACATTTACCATGAATTAGTGATTAGCATATAAAGATGATTAGTGATAAACATAGAATATGATTAATGGATGTCAATCAGTGATATATATAAAACTTAGCTGATAATCATTGATAAACCCAACAATTTATATTTGTCATTCATGTAGAGAGGGTATTTTGGTAAAAAAAACATTAGGCGCGAATTTGACTTTTGCTATATTTGCACACAAAAAAATAAAAATAAATTATGAATGACAAAAAACTAATCGATAAATATGCCCCTATTATCGATTAGTTTTTTTAGATAAAAACTCATAAATATGAAGTCACGACACATCTTCTCTCTAATTGCAAAAGCATCAATCAATGTTTAAAATTAATTGTAGAATATTTAACGATTCACAGGATCCTGCGTTCGAAAGTTTTTTGGAAACAATAAAGCTTGTTTTTTAGTATTTTATCAGAAGAAATGATAAAATTATCTCAAGACAAATGGTATAACAAGACTATATAAAAACTTCACATTTATCAATAACAAAAGTAAACAAAATATTATATATCAATGACAACTGTAATTAAACAAAACAACTAGTGAATTAGTATTCAAGACAATATATTTTCTTCACATTTTCAAAGTGTACTGTCAAAATACAACTTTCCAAAGTACTTTTTGAGTGTTATTCAATAAACAAAACTATTCAAAATTGTATCAAAATTCAACTATCTAAAATTATGAGATGTCTATCTCTTCCGACTATTTCTCAATAAACCTCCCCTTGACTTATCTACATTTCTTCTCACTGATTGCCTTCGATGTTTCAGCAACATCCACATTGTATCTATTCCTTTTCTTGGTTTTTTTCTCCACCGTTTTTCCTTTTTCCACTTCTTTTCCTTTTTCAACTTCAAGATTCTGACAAAAATAAATTTCAAACAAATTAAAAAGAATCAGAGAAAATTATAATGAAGTTTGATAAACATTGCTTAATTCAATGATAAATATTGCAGATATTGTAATATTTTATAAACATTGAAATTGCTCAATGCTTAAACATTTCAGAAGCAAATGATAAATATTTCCATAAGCAATGTTTATCATTGATAAACATCCCAGAAACAATGTTTGATAAACATCCCAGAAACAATGTTTATCAATGATAAACATCCAAGAAGCAAAGTTTATCATTGATAAACATCCCAGTAGCAATGTTTATCATTGATAAACATCCCAGTAGCAATGTTTATCATTGATAAACATTGCTTCTGGAATGTTCCAGTAGTAATGTTTATCATTGATAAACATCCCACTATAAACATCCCAGTAGGAAAGTTTATCAATGATAAACATCCGAGTAGCAATGTTTATCATTCATAAACATCCCAGAAGCAATGTTTATCAATGATAAACATCCGAGTAGCAATGTTTATCAATGATAAACATTCAAGTAGCAATGTTTATTATTGATAAACATCCCAGAAGCAATGTTTATCAATGATAAACATCCAAGAAGCAAAGTTTATCATTGATAAACATCCCCAGTAGGAAAGTTTATCAATGATAAACATCCCAGTAGGAAAGTTTATCAATGATAAACATTCGACATCCGAGTAGCAATGTTTATCAATGATAAACATCCCAGAAGCAAAGTTTATCATTGATAAACATCTCAGTAGCAATGTTTATCATTGATAAACATCCCAGTAGGAAAGTTTATCAATGATAAACATCCGAGTAGCAAAGTTTATCATTGATAAACGTCCCAGAAGCAATGTTTATCCTGGAATGTTTATCATTGATAAACATCCCCAGTAGGAAAGTTAATCAATGATAAACATCTGAGTAGCAATGTTTATCATTGATAAACATCCCAGAAGCAATGTTTATCAATGATAAACATCCCAGAAGAAAAGTTTATCAATGATAAACATCCCCAGTAGGAAAGTTTATCATTGATAAATATCCCAGTAGCAATGTTTATCATTGATAAACATCCCAGTAGGAAAGTTTATCATTGATAAACATCCTAGTAGCAATGTTTATCAATGATAAACATTCCAGTAGGAAAGTTTATCAATGATAAACATCCCAGAGCATTGTTTATCATTCCTAAGTGTAATACATTTGAACATTTCAACAAAATGATATCAATAAGCATTTAGTCTAAAAATTAGATCTGGGTTTCAGAAACATGTTAAAAATCTAACGTTAGAGAGAATATTAAGATAGTCTTATTCAAGGGTAGCTAGTTGAATCATTCGTCGGATCGTCATAGAGTAGATGTAATTAAACACTTGACCAAAAAAAAAACTACAACACGGCTTTCCTTCCACATATATAGAACCAGTACATAGTACAAACCATGCATATATATATAAAGAAAAAGAAGAAATTTTTTTGTTGTTTACACATAATTTCCATTTTCCTTCTTTCTTCTCTCTATCCATTGACCAATACTAATACTTTAAGCAGCTTAATTAACTAGAGACGCACTACAAAACAGAGTTTAAAACTTGAGTTTTCTGTACCAAAACACTCCTTTATCATCAGAATTATTATGATTCTGTTCATCAGGCTCCACATAAACATTCCACAGGATTTTTAGTACTTTCATATGTTAAATGAAAGGCAATGTCTCTTTCTCAAAATAAAAATAAAAACAAATAACTATAATATTGGAGGTCATGTTTGTATTCCAGTATTCATGATTCAAATAACTTTCCATTAACACAATAACTTTAGAACCTTTTTAAGTATCACTGATGATTTCCCCCCTTTTTTAGTGATTTCTTTCACTGGTTTTTGGTTCTCTTCTTCCATATTCTTAAAAAAGAAATATACAACAAGATTAAAAGGATCAGAGTAACAACCTAACTTATCATTGAGTTGTTAATTGTAAATTAGAAATCATTTATCACATATTTACATCTTAACAGATTTGTTATGCAAAAAGTTGATGAATATTATTATGCAAAAGATTCAAATAACAGATTTGTTATAAAAACAACATAAATCAGATTTTATGTTTTAATGAATTAGTGATGAATATGCTTGGATTCAATAACCAAATTTTTTAAACAACATAAAATCAAAACGATAAGATTTTTGAAGATCTAGACCAAAGTAAACTCAGTTTTTCTTTGAAAAAACTTAGGGTTTTTGAGTTTTAAGAGAATTTTTTTCCTGTAAATTTTTGAAATATAAAATAGAATCAAGAATTAGAGAAGAACCTCAGTTTGATTATCAGTTGATTTTCGAAGGATGATTGGAGAAGATGATCGTTGGCAAATCAGATGAAATGTTGGGAAAAAAGAAGAAGATGAATCGGTGGGAAAGTGAAAAACGTTGGAATCGGTGGGAAGGGGAGAAGAAATCGCATCCCTCATGAGAGAAGAACGGCTGAGTTAGACCTAAATGAAGGGTTTTTTTGTCTTTTTACTATTAGGTGGGTTGGGTTTTTGCTATTTTTGCAATAACTTTTTTGGGCTTCTATTTTTATAAATATTGGGCTCTAATTTGCTTGATATGCAAGCAGCCCTATTTTTATTGCCTCCAAATGACTATTTAACTTAATTTTATGAGTAGTGGTTATGTACTCTTATTTTAGACTATTTTATGACCATTTCTATAGGTCACCTTCATTTTAACAAGCACGCTTGGTAGTTTGGGCAAAAAGTTTGGAGCTTTTGGCCGAAAGGTTAAAAAAAAAGGGGTAAGTTGAATTTTAATCGGATGTGCAGAATGGGTGGAGGAAATTGACAGTTGTGCGATGTCCAATCATCATTGTAAAATAAACTCCCCATGAAAGACTAAGAACTTGCTTGTTTTGGAGCTTAGAAATGGAAAGAATATAACAACAGACACTGCAAATAGTAGCAAACAACAGGCTGGGGTAAGGGGTGTCAATGAGACGGGACAGGAATTAAAAAGCGGGTAACTTCTCTCTTCCGCGCCCCTAAACTATTCTTCATTCTCGCTAAAATCTTAGTTTAAATTTTTTGAGATGGAACGAGGAAAAAAAATATATGTTTCTAGAAAACAACTTTTGAACTTTTTATTAAATTATAATTCTGTGTTACATGTCAACTTTCTAGCTGTAAAATTCAGATATATTCATAACTTTTTAATGTTGTATGAATTTAAAAATATTCATAATTACATATTGTTAGCAAAATTTTAACTATTTAATTATATATAATATTAGGGATTGAGGGTTGGAAGATACATTCTCTCTCACATTTGAGGTGGGTCTTGCAAAGAATTCTAACACCCTTATATATCATATCATATCATATGAATTGATACATAATTTCATTAATTATTGTTAATGTTATTTTATTGGAGATTGAGTTTGACTTTTATTGGTGGAGATTGAATAAAATTGAAATATTATCAAGAATATCCACATTAATTCACATTTATTCACTAATACCGGTTGTGTTTTTTTAATATCAATTTTGCCCAAAAAACACCATAAATGGCGGTGATCCCATGTTTTCCGTTTTGAACAATTACCATCACGCCCTTTCCTTAAATGTTGTATACCATATTAAATAGAGGGCAGAAAATGTCTTTTCATTGTTCCCTTAAACGGCGCGTGGAGTTAAAGTGGGTAAGTTTACTAATTTATGAAGCATATAAGTATTAATGCAATTATATATATTTATTATGGTCTAATATGAAATTAACCCAATAAAATTTTATGAAGGATTCTAGAAAGATGGCAAAAAGAAAAAAGAAAAAAATAAAGATGTTAATTTTTTTAATGACAAAATAAGTTAAAATGTTTTTTCAATTATTTCATAGATTTGAAAAACATAAAAATGTTTTTTTTTCTTTTCTTTTCAAGTTAGGTGTTTCTGTAACCCAAAGTAAATGAATGCAGTACTAATAGTAAACCTCCAACTCAAAATCTATGCCCTCTATTTCACATAAAATTACACAAATTAGTCTAGTCAAATCATCCGTCCAACAAAACCCTACAAACATATGTCAAAGTGCTATATTTTTTTCCCTATTATAATAGGGCGATGATTTTCTAACATCATTAAAATGGTTTTTGTTGGAAAGACTTTAATTTGAATCGATAAGCTTTCATTATATAATTATTTTTTAACTTATGTTGAATTATAAATTAAAATATATATTATCCTGATATTCTCGTATATACTAGTTTATTAACCACCCATACCTAAGGTGAATTCATAATTTTTTAATAAAAAAAAATCTTGAATGTATTTGATTAAATATTATTAATTAAAATTATTTAAGAACTAATGTACACTTTCAATTCCTTAAAGGAGAAAAAAAAAGGCAATGATTGACTGAGAGATGAATTTAATATTTTGCATTGGAAATAAAGATTGTATTAAATTAAAGTGAAATCACCGATCGTAATGAATGCAATTTGGTAGAGACCAAATGATGGGTAATCAAGTGAAGAAATATCCCTAAGCGCAATCATGGAGAATCAAACCCCCATATGATTTAAATTGCTAATTATGGCTTAGTTAGAGCAATATATATCTTAATTTGCATTTTTTTTTAACCCTCTATCGATCAGGGAATTTTATTATTAAATTAAGCATTATATTATTTGTAAACAAAGATTAACATTTCTATGTCGTTTGAGTATTTTCTTTCTAAAATATTATATTTAATAAAATAGAAGTAATTCTTTCTTTTTGATAAACTCTAAATGATATAATCTGTGAAATAGACTAATTCGGAATTATTTTAAAGTAATAGTCGGGGAATAATATTTAATATTATAGAAATTCAAAAGGTTAATATTCTTAAACATTTGTAATAAAAACACTAAAATTTGTGATGAAAGCTCATTAAAATGGTAAAATAACTTATTAAAAAAATGTGATCAAAAGTTTCAAGAGGGATAGAAGTATAAGATCATAAATTTCCCTCTCACATGACAATTTTTGAGATAGAGAGAAGCAAAAGGGAAATGAAATGGGAAATAGAAAGGCTGAACATAATTGTGTTGAGGTCAAATTTTCATTATATAGGAATAGTAAACACATGTATCATTACATGATTCGTAGAAAAATAACAAATATAAAAGTAAAAAAAGAATATTAAAATAAACTAATTTTCCTTTCTATAAACTCTAACATCACATACTCATATAATTAGTATCTCATGTGTCCAATTTGCTCTCCACAATCAGAAAACAAAAATTTACCAGTCCCAACCATTGGACATGAACCTTATCTACCCAAGTGTGACATTTCTCTTACATTTTTTTTATATATATAAATCAAATTTATTGTTTGTAACTATATTTATATTAACAAAAGATTAATTGTATCTTCAGAAGTGGAATAATTTTTAGTACTCACAATGTTATATAATTAGATGAATCAATTTTAATTTATCAAATTAAACCATCAACTTAAAATAATCAGTATAACTCTTTTATTCGATAAATGGTGTAATTAATACATCTCACAATAAAACTATAAAATTCTATAAACATAAATCAATGAATAACCTAAAAATCTAGCACAACTATGACCTAATTAACCCACAAAAACACTTAATTCCGGTAAAAAAATACTTAATATGAATTATAAAATTAAAACCTAAAAGAAAAATACTTCAAACCATCTAACTATAAAATAATGCTTAACGAACGTATAAAATGGTTTCATTCAAGTGTAAGAATATTCACACCTGACTGGACTATAAATTAAAAAAAAATAACAACTCAGTATATTAGAGAGTAAAAAAATAAACTAATTCAAATTGAAATTAATTTTTTTTTTTGCCAAAATTGAAATTAAATTGAGCCAGGGAACTATAAGAGTAAAGAAATACTTTTCCATTTTTCTTAACAAAAGTAAATTTAGAAATATTATTTTCACCAATTAATTAAAATAGTGCATGCAAAATTGTAGTTTTATTCCATTTGAGAGACATAGGATACCGTTATCCTCTGCAATTTTTGCTGCCGGAAAATGACATTCTAACTGCATGCCAAATTCTCCTCCTCTTCCTCTTCCTCTTCCTCTTCCTATTCCTAGTTCATCGTCATCCTCATCATCTTCATTATTATTTATTATATTGAAAATTGTCCATTAATTTTTATTTATTATACTGAAAACTGTCCATTATTATTTAAAGAATTTATCTCAAATAGCATAAATCTGCGTACTAATTATTAAAATGTTACAATTTTAAAAAAAAAAATACTCAAATAGCATAATTATAGTTCAATAAATTATTGAACTATAATTCAATTAATTATTGAATTATTTTTCATAGGTATTTTTAACGAATTTATTTGTTTTTTGGTTTTTTAAGTTCAAGGTCAATAATTTATTGAACTATTTGATATTTTTTATTAGTATTTTCAATGAATTTGTTAAAAAAAATTTTTTTTTTTTTAGTTCAATAAATTATGAACTATAATTATGCTATTTGAGTTATTTTTGAAAAGTTCAAACATTTCAGTAATTAGCATGCAAAAATATGTTATTTCAGTAATTACTCTTATTATTTATTGCTCAAAGTTAAATGACGCCAAAGCTATATGTCTAAGTGGAGAAACGACACGACACGTTACCTACATACTGTTTTTTTTTTTTTGTTCAAGTTACCTACATACTGTTTAGATCTCGCTGTTTGGCCAACGGGAACATATTTGTTTTTTCACTACGTTTTTTAATAAGAAATTGTCTAGAATAGCATAAATCTTTATACTAATTACTAAAATGTTTGAACTTTTTCAAAATTACTCAAATAGCATAATTATAGTTCAATAAATTATTGAACTATAATTCAATAAATTATTGAACTATTTTTCATAGGTATTTTTAATAAATTAATTTGTTTTTTGGTTTTTTAAGTTCAAGTTCAATAATTTATTGAACTATTTAATATTTTTTTATTATTATTTTAAATAAATTCGTTAAAAAATCATTTTTTTTAGTTCAATAAATTATTGAACTACAGTTCAATAAATTATTGAACTAAAATTATGCTATTTGAGTAATTTTTAAAAAGTTTTAACATTTCAGTAATTAGTATGTAAAAATATGCTATTTCAGTAATTGTCCCTTTTTTAATTCATTTGTGAGTATTTTTGTGTTTTAAGGGACAAAAATCGTGTTGATTTGTTTTTTTTTAATTAAATAAAGAAGGATAAATAATAAAAGATAATAAAACTTATTATAAAATTTCAATTCATGTACATATATATATTTTTTATTTTTTTTAAAGGAGAACGAGTTCAAACATTAATTTCTCTATCCGTTTATTTTGGAAATTAACATTTTTACTTTTTTTTTTAATTTAAATTTTTAATAGAATTAATTACACCAATAACCGTATAATTAACCCAATTACAATAATGCTGGAGGTTATAATATTATTTCATTTTTACCCAAAAACCACCACTTATGATGGTGCAACCGCTGTGGTGATTCCATTTACTTAATTTACCCTTTATTTATTTTTACGTTTTCAGTTTGTTTAATATTTCCATGATTCGTGGGATATGTCTTCTCCATTTCAAATCTTTTACCTTTCCAAGTTTTCTTCTCCAATTTCCTTTCTGAATTTAATATATTTTTTTTATCTTTCTTTTAAATTCTTTGCTTAATTATAGGGATTTGATTTATTCAATTCTTATATTAGGGTTTATCTTTATCATAAAAAACATCTTAAATTTCTAAAACATTTTTTAAAATCTGCCATTGTTATAAAAAATTAAAGCTCTAAATCTCGTTCATCCCTGCTCGATCTCCAGCCCAGATAGTCGTCGTTGCTTTCGTCGTTGATGATCCTTTTTTATTCTCCACTTTATTTTCTTCGTTCTGTTTCTCCTTACGTTTCTTGCCGAAAATTCGATGAAATTCTTGGATTGATCTTCGTAATCGTCCACTAGATTTTAGTAATATGCAAATTACGAAGAAAAATCTTTTAATGGTTTTTCATTATTCTAGGTTTTATGGTAATTGATGAAAAAAATATATGGTTCTGCTACAGATGTTCATGACTGCAATTTTTAATGCCTGCTGCTATAGGTTGGTTTATCTGTAATACACCGTTTATTAAATATAAACATGTTAAATTATGTGCGTTTATTTTTATAAATTATTTTGGTTGAACATAAATACTAGGTTTACAACTGGGCATTAGGAAATTGCAGAACAAAAATGTTCACGATAACTATGGAGAAGAATGAGGGTAAGGGTTTGAATGTGAGATTCGATTGTAGAATAAGTTACTTTTAATCAAATGTTTATTTTTATTCAATATTTATTTTAAATTTCTATTTACATATCTTTCAAAACTGTTACTTCTTTTCATCTTCAATTGTGTGTCATGTATCAATTTTAACTACACATCAATTAATATTTACTAAAAGTAAACGGTTTATAAAAAAAATTTATTTTTCAATTCTCCAGCGAACTTGCTTTCTTTGTATTTTGTAGAACAAGTTTCTTTTAATCAAATGCTTATTTTTATTCAATATTTATTTACATATGTTTCAGTTTAAATTTCTATTTACCCAACTTTTTCTCTGTATTTTGTAGGATGACGAAGAAGAAAGACATTTAAATTTTCCTGGAAGAAGAATATTCAGAAGTCTGAACTTTTTTTTTTTTTAGATTTAATTTTTCCATTAATTTTGTAAAATTTAAGGGATTTTATAACTTTCCTTAAATCTTGCACAAATTAAGGAGAAATTAAATCAGGAGTATGTTTCGTCTTCACAATGTAATTTAACTTGGCCGGTGGTAGTTGTGGGTAGAACCCTTTTTAATAACTTAATTTCATGCCTCAAAATTTTTGTTCTTTTATTCTTTTCTTTAAAATCTTTTTATGAGGGGAATTTACATAGTTGTTAAAATTTGATTAAATATTTACATATTCATCATCTTTTAAATTTTATATAAAAATAATATATATTATTTTTAATAGATTTAATGATTTTTTTTAAAAAATTCTTAAGTTACCCTCATCTTTCTTTCTTCATCATCATATTCTTCCTATTTTTTCTCCTATTTCCCTCCACTGTCGCCGCTATCTCCGCTGCCAAAGTCACTAAGTTTCCGACAAAAATTAAACCAAACCCGAAAATTATCACCAAACCATCATTTTTTCAGCAAAAACTCATCCTCAAACTCAGATATGATGAAACTCAAAACTTCCAAAATATTTTTACTTGTTTTCCAATGAGAATTTGAAAATTTTCAATGAGACGTCAAACACCTAGGATATTTTGGTTCTTGCAAGAGCAAAACTAAACTTGAAAACCATCGATATCTTGACCAAACTTATATTTGACAAACATCGAGGCTTCCAACTTGCTTTCCCGTTATTCTGACGATAATTCAAAATTTTCTAGTGAGACCTCTCAAGATTTCGTAAAACAATAAATCAGGGAGGGTAAATTAGTGATATTATATTATGACAAAAAAATCGGTGCTATCATTGATATACCAGTAGTACTTATATGGAAAATCAGTGACTTACTGATATATTTGCATGAAATAAGAGTATTTACGACATTTCTTGATGAACAATAACAACGCCTCTAGAATTTTAATATTTTTATAAATACTTTTTTAGATTAACAAATTTATAAATATTAGAGCCCACTTGATATAATTGTAAATGCCTTTTTTTTTATTTAAATTCTAGAAGAAGAAGAAATATATAGTATAGGGTTTGGCATGTAACTTATTGGGCTTCATATGGGCCTGTTGCTGAGCGAGCAATTGAAGCCGATTTTTGTTAGATTGATCCAAAACTTGGCCCATATTCTCCTACAGCCTCGCTTCCTAATCATGACATAAATTTTATACAATAATACAGCAAATATATACCAATTAAGAGGAATATTGTAACACCAAGAAATATATATATTATTATTTTTTTAATTTGAATATATTTCAACTGATTAAGTATAGTGTTCTCCCTTATATAACTGAAGGATTAAATCACCTCTCCGAGAAAAGAAAAATATAATGTTTAATATATATAATTATCATTAAACATCTAAATATATTTTTCTTAAATATATATAATTAAGG
Organism: Gynostemma pentaphyllum; assembly: GCA_028015215.1. Lineage (NCBI taxonomy): Eukaryota > Viridiplantae > Streptophyta > Magnoliopsida > Cucurbitales > Cucurbitaceae > Gynostemma > Gynostemma pentaphyllum. The sequence continues at coordinate 15,536,139 of CM051351.1, read as the reverse complement.
AGTTCATACATGTATTATAGTCTTTTGAGTATATTGAACTTATAATTTTTCGTTTGGTTTGATTTTGGATTTGTAAATTTACATTATGAAGTTTGAGCTACTTTTGATTTTAAATATTTTATTTGAACTTGAGTTCCGGAACTCACATTTGAAAACGAAGTTGTTTTGAGAATTTTTATTTATATTTCAATTGACTTCTGCTGCTTTAGTCGGTTTTAAATAAAAAGGGTCAGGTCGTCACAATAAGTTCAGCCAAGCCTAACATGCCACATCATATCACCATTTATTTTTAATATAGTCATGACGAAGATCTTTTAAAAATAAGATTTAGTTAATTACCTATTAAGAAAATTGTATTGATTATCTTCATTAAGCAATGGTCTTAAAATAAAAGAGTCTTTTACGACGCTTCCCGTGCTAGCCTTTTTTGTGTTCATAATGATTAAAAAAAAAGAAAAAGAATAGTGAATAAAAATAATTGGCCGACATATTAAATAAAATAAAGGGCGAAGATTGGTCGGCAGAATTGGAGCCCACGGTCTACCGCCGAGAGTGTGGGCGGCATTGTAGCCGTTGCCATCACCAGTCTAACGGATAACTACCTTTTGAAATGCTCTATTCAATCCTCCGATTCCACTCACTATTAAAAAGCGAATGGACTATGTCCCTTGAGTTTCCCTTTTAGGACATTTCAAAAATATTTTTGGGTCAAGGCTTTCTAGCCAAATATAAAACCTATCTTAAAAATTATTCCAAATAAACTCTAAATGATGATGGATTTATGTGTAGTAATTTCCATTTAATAATTTAAGATATAAAAAATACTTGCATATTATTAGAAGTTTTAAAACTAGGTTGTTGATTAATTAGTACAACTAGAAGTGAAGACTGTCAATTAAGGGTAAAAAAAATTAAAATTTTAAATAGGGTAGTTTTGAAAACTGTACTTGATTTTAGGTTATTTGTGATAATTTTTTTTTATAAGGAGTAATTTTCAATTGTTTTTAAAAAATATATCAATTAAAGAATTTGGCCATATTTTTAGGAACTAATTTAACCATTTTATAAAATGAGTTCATCCTTTTTTTTATTATTAAATTATACAAAATACTCATAATCTATATACTGAGTTTCAATTTTCACCATAACCCTTCAAAATTTTCAATTATACCCCAACACCAAAATATAATTACTCTTTATCAATCTGTGTTTCTATAATTTTAATACTATTGTTATTGTAACGTTTTATCCAAAATTTACTAAATTTGCCTCACCTATATGGACCTAAATCTCAAAAAACTAATTTCTAATTTAATTCTCTGTATCATTGATAGCGAAATATGTTTCTTATTGGGGACAAAAAAGCAGATATGGTTTTAGATTAGACACAACGCGTTTGCTTTTAAGATTAGAATGGCATATTTTGCTTAGTTTCCACCTAAAAATCAATTTTTACCTTTTTTTTTTAGATTTTCTTTCTACTTCATCATTTACAAAAAACTATACCGTTTTTATTTGATATTTATGGAAAATTAATCACAATGACATTTTTTTACTGCACAGATTTTTTTAATTATCTGATGTACTCACATTCTTTTTTATTATATGATGACAACTACCAGGGGCGGAGCCACCCTTTGATGAAGGGGGGCTTGCCCCCCTCAATTTTTTGAAAAATAAATAATAATATATAAAACTGAAATTTTTTTAGTAAAAAATTGATATTTTAATATAATTTATCTATTTTCCCCCCTTTTATTTTCTAAAATTAGCTTTATATAATTTTTGCCCTTCAATTTTATTAAAAATGAAAAAATATATGTAAAAATTGAAAATATTTGGAATGAAAAATTGAAATTTTAGTATGGTTTTTTTTATTTTGCCTTTGATTATTTTTTAAAATTAATTCTATATAATTTTTGCCCCCCTAAAAAAAATCTGACTCCGCCCCTGACAACTACAATACTTTTTATATACAACATCGACAAAAGACCGACTATAATTCTTCTTGATGATCTTTAGGATAATAGCCTAAGATATATTGAAGAAAATCAATAATTAAATTTTATATTGAGCTGTCAAAAAAGTCTAATGTATCAATTATAATTCATCTACCAAGTTAAATGTTAAAATTTACTCTCTTAAAACTTTATTAAAAAAAAACTCTATATGTCTTCAAAAAAAAAAAAAAAAAAAAAAACTCTATATTGATCTTGTTTTTTTTCATCAACTGGCCTTCTAAATTCATCCTTCTGAATCCTTGGTTGAGTTCATATTTTTTGGTTTTTTAGGTATTACATCATATATAATTATGAGAGACTCAAGCCTTCAACCTTATGAGAATGAACACAATATTTAACTGTTAACTATGTTCAGATTGACGATTACTTATGTTAAAGATCTTACATTGAAAAGATGAAATGACTAACGACATTATAAAAGAAATTTCATTTGGTAGTAAATTTTGATGTAATATTTATAAAAATATATAGCAACTCTAAAAAGTATTTACAAATATAACAATTTTTACTATGTTAATCAGTGATTAATATGTGCATCAGTGATAAACTTAGTGTAAAAATATGTAATTCAATGTTTATCACTTATTCACGTGATCAAAATTTATTATATTTACAAATATTTTTTAGAGCTACTATTTTAACAAATGTTACTAAAAAATTACTAGATTTACAAATGCCTCTATTTATAAACTTTATGAGTCACTTCTTTAATCACCGATTGGTTTTGAGATGGAATCTTGTGATTATTAAGGACTTATTTATTGTTATGTAATACTTGAGAGTAGAAACGTGAATGCATTATTTTTTTCTTCCTCTGTTTTCTCTTGGTTTTAAAGCTTTAAGATTAAATAAGTCTATATTTATTTTATCTTGTAAACAACTTATCATTATTGTTCTTGTGTACGTAGATGATCTTGATTAAAGAGAATGACACCAAGTTCATTACTTCACTTGTCTCTCAACTCCTCAACTCATTTACTCTCAAGGATCTTTGGTTCTTTGAATTATTTTCTTAACATTCAAGCCAAATTTACAAGGAGGTTTGCATTTATCTCAATCTAAATATGTTTCTGACTAGTTAGCTAGAGTTAATATCTAGCAAGTTAATTCTATAGCAACACCAATGGCAAGTACGGAAAGATTATCCAAAGTTGGGAGTGATGTTTTTGAAGATATCAAGCTCTATATAAGCAATGTGGGAGTTTACACGCTTTGCAATAACTAACTATTACAAGACATCAACTTGCTTTGCAATAACTAACTATTACAAGACATCAACTTTCTTTTACAATCAATAAAGTTTGTAAATTATGCGAACCCCTCTAAACACTCTCACTAGAAAGTAGTCGTGCGCATCCTTCGATATCTAGCAAGCATAGTCATACATGGATTTCTCCTCAAACTGCATTTCTGAACTTAGTAACCTACGTACTGAGATGCGGATTGAGTGTCTAATAATGATTAAGGAGTTCAACTGCTAGATATTATTGATATATTGAGAGTAAACTAGTTTCATGGAGATCGAAAAAACAAGTTGTGGTGTTAAGGTCAAGTACAAAGGCTGAATGTACAGGATCCTTGTTACTACTGATGAGGTCTCTTGGCTTTAGTCATTGCACATTGAATTGCCAGTCTCTTCTCCTCATTGTCTAGTAAATATGGTGTGACAATTTAAGTATATATCGTTTTTTGATAGTAAATCCTATCTGGCATGCTAGAACTAATCACATCGAACTTGATCTCTACTTTGTGCTTGAGAAACGTACCATAGGACTTCTTGATGTTAGACACACGTTTCATCTCAAACTTAAAATGCTGGTTTGCTCACAAAGCATCTACCACACACTTCTAAAATTCAAACTCTTGGTAGAACTTTGCCCTCCATGACTTGGTAGAGTGTTATTTTGTAATTATAATATTTTGGATTTTTAGTTAAGAGTTAGCTAATAACTCAAGTGTATTATATAAATACTAGTCTCTTGTAATAATAGCACAATATGATTCATTTATCTTAAGACGGTATCTGAGTTCAACCTAACTCAAATGAACATCCGGTCTAAAAATAACATCTGACCCTAGATGATAAGCCCACCGTCTTGAAGGAGAGCACGTTAAGGACCACATCAAAAAGATGAAAAGACGTAACAATTTTATAAACCGACTTTTCTCATCATCCATTAATTTTTAGATAGATGCCCATAATTATTAAGAAGTTATTTATTAATTGTTATGTCATATTCGGAAGTTGAAACGTGGATGCGTGCTATTTTTTCAAATAATTAAAGGTAAGCTTTCGTTGTCAAAAAAACAAAGAAAAAGCCGTTGGCCCGTTGGTAGAAAACAAAATATAAATTTTTTTTTTTTTTTAACTATTTTCAAAGCATGCGCTTGAATTCTCAACTATTTACTTTTTTTTTTTAATATAATTTTTTTTTTTGACATTTAATATAATTTTATTTTACGCTGCAAATCCCACTCTTTGTCCATATCTGGATTGCCTCCTCTTCCGAGCAGTAGCGAATCTGCAAAAAAACATCATTTAATGATTGCGTGGATTCTGATTTGGCTAAAAAATATTGTAAGTTTCTCTCCATATATTATTCTTTCTTTTTTATCTGTCGGACATCTCCGAAAATCTTTGCAATCCGTCTTTTTTTCCTTACCAGGTAATGTTCTCTATTTTCTTCTTCTTCATCTTCTTCTATTGTATGATCATGGAGGTTTCTTTTCACTCTTCCGAGATTTAAATCATTGAAAAGATGGGATTTTTCTAAACCCCTTTATCCTATTTTTAATTTTATGTCGCTTTTCCTTATTTAGATTCAATTTATGTGGAGTTTCCTTAGTCTTGAAGACGAGTGGTTTTACGAAACCCTTGATGCTGTTTATCATTTGTAATGTTTGTTCCTTTACGTTTATGATTCTTGTTATTAACGAGTGACCTGAATTCTATTTTGATCCGCTCGACGAAATACTGATGTGTGTTTTTCTTTAAATGATAAAAACTGAAGTCTGTGTTGGGTGTGGAGTAATCCGGGGTATCTTGTCAATTTATATATTTAATTATAATTTTTGCATGCAAATCTGTGTATTGATTCTTCCTTTCTTGTTGTTTATTTAATACAATGCTAAAAACAATTGTGAAAAAAAGAATGATCTTCTTTAGGCTTTGAATGTGTATGCAGATTTTGTTGATCAGATAAATTTTGTAGTATTGGCTGTATGCCAAGGAAGAAGAAGACTTCCATGGCTGAAATTGGTTCAGAAACTGATGTAAAAGCTGTTAAAGAAGCACTTATAACTCAACAACATCTTCTACAGAAACTTTATGCAGAATTGGATAAAGAAAGAGAAGCCTCATCCATTGCAGCGGATGAAGCTCTATCGATGATCCTGCGTTTGCAAGGAGAGAAAGCTGCTGTGAAGATGGAAGCACATCAGTATCAGAGAATGGCAGAGGAAAAGATTTGTCATGCTGAGGACTCTCTTGCTAGCTTTGAAGATATTATATATCAAAAGGAAATGGAAATCGCTTCTCTCGAGTTTCAAGTTCAGGCTTATAGGTATAAACTCTTGAGCTTGGATATGGATTGCTCTGATTTGGGTCCTTGTGAATTCAGATTTGCTGATAATTTGTTGCTCCAAAAAAATGAATTTGGTCACAATGGGGGAAATGGTGTAAATGGCAAAGTCCGAAGAATAAAATCTCTGCCTCCTCTTGAACTTGATGAATCATATTACAAAAAAGATACTGCAGAAAGAGAACCATTTCTTAAACCAGATTTCTGTGTGAAATCAGGACATCCTAGCCATTATTCCTGTTGGGAACAAATCATAATGTTAGATGAACAAGTAAAAGAGATATCAATTTCAAAAGGATGTGGTGAAGAAATATCTGAAATCAACTTTGCATGTTGTGACCAAACAAGACAGAAAAATAATACTGATTATAGTGTAGTGGAACCTGAAGTAACCCTTGAATATTCCGCTTCATCGAGCGTTCAAGATATTTTTGAAATCCCAGAGGCAAACCAGAATGTTCAGAAAAAGTTGATCTTTGAAGATGAGAGTAGGCTAGGAAAGCCGGACTCATTACCAACAGAACCATCTGTTTTGCACTATAAAGGTGAGCAATCCAAGGCAAAGAAGGCATCTAATTGCAAAAGCCACAAGACCAAATCATCCAAATCAAGGAGGGGAAAAGCTGTGGATAGTGCAGCTTCTGTTGATCAAAACATCGATGAAATTGTTGTCGAATCCGAACCTTTTCAACAACTCCGTCATAGAATTGATTTGCTCGAACAGGAGAGAATCGGTACAAGGCCAGAGATCAGTGATGCAGGGATAGAGGAGCTGAGATTGTTGAAGGAGATACGAGAACAGCTGAATTCAATTCAATCTGAGATGAAAAGTTTGAAAACCAAGCAGCCCTCTGAACCGGACAACTCAACGGTAGATGTACTAAGCAAGGTGGGCTGTTCTGAATATTGCTTCTCCTTCCTTTTTGCAGCAAGATCTAAATAATTAAGGAGTTAGCAAAGGGTTGCCAATAATTGCTAGAAAACTGAAAATACCGTTTCTTTTTATATGGACAGGCAATGCTATACTTTTGGTTTTGATGAAGCATTGTGTTGTCAGGCCTCCACCACCATGAAGTTTTACAAATTTTGAGTTTCCTTGATGATTCTGATTTAGTGTCTTGATTTCTTATAGCAGATGATACAGTACAGAGTCAGTGTTTGGATTTTTTTTAATCTCAGAGTTTGGATTTGATTTTATAGAATGTGTAAAATGTAAAGATGCTAAACTGTACATTAATCAGTACATGACTCAGGTATAGGAGCTTTGCCTGCCCTTTAATATAGGAGTGTAGTAAGGCATTTGTGCATTTGACTCTAATTTTGAGTGATATTCAGTTGTGCTTGTCAATAGAATTCATGATCTGATTGGAATGCTTTTGTTATGAAACTACATGGATTTTATTTTAATATTTGTTTTATATTTTTATATATTTAAATTTGTGAGTGTCCACGTCAATTGGTGTGCTCCTAGACTAATCTCATGGAACAACCACATGATCATACAATACTTGGTATCGAGAAACTCGTAGAATAATAGTTTTATATTTTTATATATCTAAATTTGTGAGTATCCAGGTCAGTTGGTGTGCACCTCGACTAATCTCATGGAACAACTACATGATCATACAATATTTGGTATCGAGAAACTCGTAGAATAATATCTTAAGTAGTTGATCACTCATAAATTTGAACTCATGACATCAAGACTTAAAAAACCCTTTGACCAAAGATTAATTTGAATCATGAGGCCTAACATTCTAGATGATTGTGAAATGACAGAAGAAATAACATGGTAGAGATTTGAACTTGACGGTTTATATAAACTTCTCTGGGTTGTCAAGATTTTGCACGAACGATCTTCCCATACTGATATGTTATTATTTTACATGTACATAATAAATGCAATAACCTCAGTTGAGGCCACAAAAGATTTTATGCCATAAATGCAAGCAATCTACTATGTTTGCATTTTCTTTTGAACACCAAAAAAAAAGTGCAAATTTCTCTATTCGTTTAGGTATAAGGCCTGGGAGGCTTGGCCCACGACTTGATGATGATAAGTCTGTCTACCCAATATTCTGTGCTTCACCGTTCACATAGTTCGTGTAGTGGTCCACAAATCCTTTACAATTGTAAGGCTTTCTGGCTGTTGAAATATATTTTTTTCTTCCATTTTAATCAGCTTTAATTAAAAAAATAATACATTTTTTATAATATTGATAAAAATAAGACACTTTTACTGAATATATCAAGAGAAAATAGTCCCTTCAAAAGATTACTAACCCTAAGTTTTCTACATCAACATTTGGAATAACTTTTACATTATCTTCAAAAAGGACATTCCAACAAATTTGCACTCCATAGATTATAAGAACAATTTTTTAGGGGGATTTTGATGAGGATAGAGTTTGAACTTTCATCTTCCCAATGATAGAGAGTTGATTTTTGCTACTTTACCGGATGCACTTTACTCAATAAAACAATTTAACTCATTCTAAACAAATAATTCAATTATTTACATATATGTTATTAATAAAATCAATGAGATCCTCGATATCATTTCATTGATAACTATTATACTAGAAAATACCAGATGTACCAAAAATCGTTTCACTGATAAATGTTATATAAAAAATCAAAACTATTTTCAAATGGACATATTTAGTTTTTATAATTTAACTAAGATTTTAATTTTAATTCTTTTTTTTTTAAAAGTTAATAATAAATAATCCTAATTTAAAAAGAAAGAAAACTAAAACTAAAGAAAACTAAAACTAAAATCGTGATCAAAGAGATTCTAAAAACAATTAAAAAATCTTACGTTGACTTGAAACGACAAGTAAACCTTGTACAAATGTGACCATGCAATAGATTGTATATGGAGAAAGCAATGTCGGCTGCCTAGTTAGTGAGATGATAACTAATATGGATTGAGATTGGTTCATTGTGCCATTTTCATTTCTGAATTAAATTAATAGCAATAATCTCTTGGGATTTGAATGCTAAACATGATAATTAATAAATAATGCATAAAGTAATGAGAAATTTCCAACGCAATTGCATCTTTTCCACCGCATAATTTTCACACTCACAAACAATATATAAATAACTAGAGGAGTGGGTTCTTTTATAACTTTCTCAAGGAGATGGAGTTTAAACTTTTGTATATTTTAATGTTATATGTTTTCCCAAGTTTCAATTTATCCCTTCCCAATTGGCCATTACCAAACAATTCAAACAAAGATTTCTTTGGGATTATGATATGGTTGGAAAAATCAAAATAGAAATCTAAGTATCATTACAGTTGAAATAAAATCATATTGTACCTCTTAAATTATATATTAATAAATAATTAAGATTCTATAATCAATTTTAACTTAAGTGGAGGGATATATATTCACTTTCCTCATTTGTGGATTAGGTCTAGAAGTATCAAGGAGATGTAGTGGATGAGCTTCTATGCTCTCGTGTGTAATGATTTCATCATATTTTTCAAAATGTAAAAATGAAAATGTGGATGTTGAAACTGACCCTAATTATCTCATTGAGAAAGCTATCTATGTATTAAATCAAGCCAAAATACATAAAACAAGTAATTTATTTTAAAAAAATATCAAACATGATCCAATTATTTATTAATTCATATAGTTTAATGTGGGAATGACTTTTCTATCACATTGGTTATAAATGGATTGGCATTGGCTTGTGGGGAACTTGCACTAGGAATTACAAGTAAGAGTGTTAATTATATACATCATAATAAATATAACAAAGAAAGAGTATTTTTATGTTTACTTTTACTTTTGTTAAATTGTTTTTTTACACATTCTCTTTAAAATTAGCTAAAAATCGAATCATGTTCAAAATATATTGTAAGTTTATAAATGCCGACTTAAAAACAATATTTGTTACTTCAAAAAATAAATCAAACTCAAACTCACAATTTTACTAAATAAAAATACCAAAATATACTAGAATCAAACTCAATTCCCAACATGAGCATAGCTCAATGGGTTGGGCACATGCACCCTCCCCAATTTGACGTAATATTTTTTTAAAAATATCCAATATTATCTTCCCTTACAAAAAAAAAAAAAAAAAAAATCCACTAATTCCATCCAAAACCCACAATTTTTTAATATAATATTTTTTACCTCAATTTCCCCGTTGGGGTGTTAACCACCATAAATTAATTAACTAATTAATTACTTTTTTCACCTGTGTTAATATAACGCAATATTATATTCCCGCAATCTATTTTCACATGTGGTAGCTTCCGATTCGTCGGTTTCGAAGTCAAAACATCCACTGGCGCCAAAATAAACGGCCACTGGTCAACGGCAGTTAGGCAGTAAAAAAATTTCAAACATAAAATTTTCGAATTCCATTTCTTTCTTCTCTCTGAATTTTTTTTCCTTAAGAAGATTAACCTGGAATTTCAGGCCATTTAATGGGGTTTTCTGATATTTCCTCATTCTGTTTTCTAAGTTTCTTTCTTCTTTCATTCAATAAAATTTCTTGTCACCATGAAAATAATGGAGAAGCTGAAGCATTACTTTCTTTCAGAAATGGGATTGTTTCAGACCCAGAAAACAATCTTAAAGACTGGATTTTTAACTCAAAACTTCATTTTTGTAATTGGACAGGAATCCAATGCAAAAATGGCAGCAACCAAGTTGTATCACTTGATCTTGGAGGGATGTTTCTTAGAGGAACTATTTCCCCCTCTCTATCCAATCTCTCTTCCTTAACCATTCTTGACTTGTCCAGGAACTTTCTAGAAGGTTCCATTCCAATGGAATTAGGGTTTCTTGTTAATCTTCAGCAATTGAGTTTGAATTGGAATCATCTTATAGGAAGAATCCCCAAAGAGCTTGAATTTCTTCACAAGCTTGAGTTTCTTCATTTGGGTAGTAACAGGCTTGAAGGGAACATTCCTGAGTTGCTTTTTTGTAATGGGTCTGGTTCTTTATTGAAGTATATAGATTTGTCTAATAATTCATTAAGTGGGAGAATTCCTTTGAAGAATGATTGTGGATTGAAGGATTTGATAAGGTTTTTGCTTTGGTCAAATAAATTGGAAGGGAAGGTTCCTGCTTCACTTTCAAATTCAACAAATTTGGAATGGCTTGATTTGGGGTCAAATAAGCTTGATGGGGAGTTACCATCTGAAGTTCTGGTTAAAATGCCTTTGTTACAGTATCTTGATTTGTCTGATAATGATTTTGTTAGTCATTATGGTAACTCAAATCTTGAACCTTTTTTTGCTTCTTTGGTTAATTCTTCAAAACTTCAAGGGCTTGAATTGGCAGGAAACCGTCTTGGTGGAGAGATACCGATTATTATCGGTGATCTTCATGTCAATCTTTCACAGCTTCATTTAGAGGATAATTTTATCTATGGCTTCCTTCCTCCTCACATTTCAAATCTCAGAAATCTTACCCTTTTGAACTTGTCTAGTAATCTTCTGAATGGAACTATTCCTTCTGAAGTTAGCAGATTGAGGAAGCTGGAGCGGTTTTATTTGTCGAATAATTCACTCTCTGGTGAAATCCCATCTTCTCTTGGTGAAATGCCACATCTGGGTCTTCTTGATTTGTCTAGAAACAAGCTTTCGGGTTCGATCCCAGAAACGTTGGCTAATCTTCCTCAGTTAAGGACACTGTTGCTCTATGGAAATAATCTCTCAGGCACAATCCCATCAAGCTTAGGAAATTGTATCAATTTGGAGATTTTGGACCTTTCCGATAACCGAATTTCAGGTTTAATTCCTAGTGAAGTTGCAGGATTGAGGAGCTTGAAATTGTATTTGAATTTATCAAGTAACCTTTTGCATGGGTCTATACCATTAGAGCTAAGTAAAATGGATATGGTTCTTGCAATTGATCTGTCGCTCAACAATCTATCTGGCACAATTCCTTCTCAACTTGGAAACTCCATTGCATTAGAATACCTTAATCTATCTAGTAACTCCTTCATTGGGCCGTTACCGGCTACAATCGGCCAGCTTCCATATCTTCAAATACTTGATGTTTCTTTCAACCAATTGAATGGAACCATTCCAGACACCCTCCAAACATCTTCCACTCTCAAACAACTCAACTTCTCCTTCAACAAATTTTCAGGTGAAATATCAAATGACGGTGTATTTTCATCGCTGACCCTATCTTCTTTCCTCGGAAATAACGGTCTTTGCGGCTCAATCAAAGGCATGACAAAATGCAGGAAAAAACACAAGCACCATATTTTACTGCCAATTATCTTATCTACATCAACAGCTCTCATACTTTGCATCATTGGGATCATTTCAACACTCAAACCAAAGATAAGAAAGAGCTTTAACGATTTCAACGAAAAGGGTATGAAAGAATACGAAAAACAAGAAAGAATGAAATACCCCAGAATCTCATACAATCAACTAGTAGAAGCTACAAATGGATTCAGCCCTTCAAGCTTAATAGGATCAGGAAGATTTGGAGATGTCTATAAAGGGATTCTCCCAAATAACACGAAAATAGCAGTAAAAGTTTTGAAACTACCAATGAATGGAACAACGGGAGAAATCTCAAGAAGCTTCAAGAGGGAATGTCAAGTTCTGAAAAGAACAAGACATAGGAATTTGATAAGAATCATAACAACATGCAGCAGACCAGATTTCAAAGCTCTGGTTTTTCCATTGATGGGGAATGGAAGCTTGGAAAATCAACTCTATCCAAATAATGATGAGATGGGGTTGAAGAAATGGCCTGATTTGATTCAAATAGTGAAGATTTGTAGTGATGTTGCTGAAGGAGTGGCTTATCTTCATCATGATTGTCCAGTGAAAGTGGTGCATTGTGATATTAAACCAAGTAATATAGTTCTTGATGATGATATGAATGCATTGGTCACTGATTTTGGAATTTCAAAGTTGGTGATTGGGGGAGATGATGATATTGGGGTTAGTTCTTATCAGAATGATTCAACTTCTTTTAGTTCTACTCATGGATTGTTGTGTGGATCTGTTGGCTACATTGCTCCAGGTAAAATTTCCCTTTTTTTTAGCAGGCTATGCGTTTCTTCTTTTGTAGGGAATTTTCATTTTTATTTTTTATTTTTGTTTTTGTGTTATACATATAGTTAATAAGTTAATCGTTGTTTTAAAAACTTAATTTTAATTTTATGGAATTGACTTCTGAATTATAAATGTCAAAGAGATCAAATGAGGGTAGAGACGATTTTTTATGGAAAATTTACGAGAAATGAGTTTTTGACTCGTCTTGAATGAAGTGAGGAATCCTTGCTTCGAGCGGGAATTGGGATGAAGATTAAAATTTAATTATTAAATAAACATATTGATTTAAAGAATATGTTTTTTTTATATATAAAACATATAAAATAGAACACTGAATTATAATTTTATTAAAAATATTTATAATTTAATTTAAACATCTAATAACCATTATTTTTTTTAATATGTTTAAAAAAATACATTTTCTTTGTAATTTTCCCATAAGTTGAAAGGAAATTGAAATATTAAGGATAAATTGAATGAAAATAAAGAAACATAGTTTATCAATATATTTTCTCACATTAGACTAATTTAACTAATTTTTGAGTAAGAAATGTTTTTTTTTTTTTTCGTGTGTGTGAAATAATATTAATTAAGCCTTTTTACATTTGAAAGAAATGGACATTACTTCGTTGAAAAGAAAATAAAAAACAAATTTAATTCTTGATCCTTGTGAAAAATGCAGAATACGGAATAGGAAGAAGAGCTTCAACAGAAGGAGACGTATTCAGTTTCGGTGTTCTTCTCTTAGAAATCATCACTGGAAAACGCCCCACCGATCTCCTCTTCCAACAAGGCGCTGTCTTACACGAATGGGTCAAATCTCATTTCCCTCATTCCCTCGATTCCATCCTTGATCAAGCAATTCAAAGATACTCCCCACCGCCGCCGCCTCCCCCTCCGCCACAATTCCGTGAAGTTCTCTACGAGCTTATCGAGCTCGGTCTTATGTGTACTCAATATAATCCTTCAGCGAGACCAACAATGGCTGATGTTGCTCTTGAAATGGCTAGTTTAAAGGAACGTCTCTTGAATTCTTAACCATTTTCTTTTTAATATTTGATTTGTTTGTTTTGAGGCTCCTATGTAATGTACATTTTGTTCACACATTAAAAAAATGGTCAAATTTTTCATCTTTTCCGTTTTGAGATCGTTATAGGTTTTGATTTTGACCATTACTCTCTCTTTATTTTTCGGCTGACTTGATGCAATGATGATATAATCATGATTTGAACAAAAATTTAAGATTAGGACTCGTTTTACTTGTGTTTTATACTGTTTTTAGATTGAAAATTGAAAAAAAACAAATATATATATACATATTTCTTGCTATTTGAAGTTAGGCCACATTCCTCTGCCTTTTAGCTATTGAGGGAAGGAATTCTGATCTGATCCTTTAGGAGGAGATAGAGTTACTATTCTTTGCATTGGTCAACTGGTTCAAGGTTCAAAATATCAAACAACTCGTATCCTTCTCAATATGTAACGAGAATGAGACACGGTACGAAAAAAGTCTAAATCGAGTGACTTGTTTGTGTATAGTCTGATAGCCTGAGTCAAACAATCGTATCTGTCTTGACGAATACCGTGACTTTGAACCATGGGTAGCTATTGCATTTTGAGAAACTTTGCTTGCTTAGATTAACTTTGTTGATCTTCTTTGCATCAGGTGAATCACTTTGTGAACATATCTTCAACCAATCTCTTTTCAAGATATAATCTAATTATCTATTAAAGAATTAGAGTTGTGTTTGTTATAAACAGCATATGAGACCTCTTTTAACCTACCATTAGGATGGAAATTAATTGTTTAAATTATGCATTTAGTTGGAAGGTAATTTAAATGCTTTGTATCATCTGCCAATACAATGATTATCTCCACTTTTATACTTTGTTATTAAATTTATCATTTCCACTTGACGTGCAATTCGCTATACCTTGTTGTTTGCCTCAGCTAGGTAAGAATTCTGTAGCAAATAAGATTTGGATGTCAGTAAAAGACAATCTCAACTTTTCACATTGTTTAAAGATCATTAGTCAGCTTATCCTTTGCAACTTTTTCACAATTGCTGGTACTGGTGCTGATTTGTTCAATACGAGCATGGACCATGTCTAAACTAGGTAATGAAAAAAGGCTATGGAGACTTAGGATTGAGTCAAAGCCTCTAGTTTTCTACTTCTTAATGGTCAAGTGTGAATGAGAGGACTTGGATAAGAAATTCTAACACAAATCTGCACAATGAACTTTTTCACACAAAATTTTCACTTCAAGTACAAGTGTCATCATTACGATTAGTTGCTCTTTGTGTTAGATATAGAGTCATCGCAATCTTATCTAGCTAACAAACTCTTGTTTGGTAAGACTCCACCAGGATTCAATTTCTAATTTTCTGAAGGGAAAAATTCAACCTCAATCCCTGTGTCATTGAATCGTAGTTTAATACTTGGAGAAGCCGACTTTGTCAACAAATGTGTGTATGATCTATCTTCTATTATAGTATCCAACAAAAGTATTGTTTGGTTAGTTGTTTTTTCATACTCATGTATCTCATACATTAATATTTTCTCTTGAGTGGGCAAGTTGGCCAAGATATGTTTAGTTCATTAACCTTGTTACCTCTCTGTTGCAAACTTTCCATTGGATTGTAACTTAACCAATTAGATATTGTCAAGCATTGAATTCTTAAATTTAGGGGAAATTTTAAATGTTTATACCTGTCCTTTTAACCAATTCATAAAGAAGAGGATCTGACATTGGATCAAAAATATCAGGAGAACAAGTGAATAACACTGCACATCACATCATTGAATGACAGAAAATGTTTTTCCTTGATAATCTAGATTAGATTGATTATAATTAAGAAGAGAACGA
Organism: Gynostemma pentaphyllum; assembly: GCA_028015215.1. Classification (NCBI taxonomy): domain Eukaryota; kingdom Viridiplantae; phylum Streptophyta; class Magnoliopsida; order Cucurbitales; family Cucurbitaceae; genus Gynostemma; species Gynostemma pentaphyllum. Next base: position 15,520,614 of record CM051351.1, on the reverse strand, counting down.
GTGAAAACAATTTATATGTCAATTCCAGCAGCTCAATGATATGTGACAATAGAACATTTTATTTTCTGTTTATTGCAGAGATGGTTGAACTGTGAAAATTCATTTCCAGGACCTCAATGATACGTGTGGTTTATCTACCTCCCAACTTTTTCTGATGCAAGAATAGAGGATTGAACAAGGTACTTGCTAATTCCACCAATGCTTTTACTAATTTAAAGTTGTGTATAACCTAAAAATCTGAGAGGAAGAATTGTAGATGTTTACGGTTCTACTAATGTAAGGCTATAGTTCTATTCATTATCAACCAATTTTTTCCCCCTCTTTTTGTGATGAAATTGTTGCAGGAGAACCACATTCACTTACATTAGCTCCCCTGCTGTTTTTCCTTATTTATATCCTTGATATGATATGATATGACTGAAGTTGGCTAATTTGTTGATTTTAGCCAATTGAGTGGCCAGTTGTACATCATCCAATGGTAATAAAAAGAATACAATATTAAAAAGAAAAGCAACTACAAGTTCTCTTTTCCTTGACGGAAATTAAGGTTTGAGTTCTTACACGGCAATGTTTAAAAATAAATATTAGTAAATATATTAACCTTAATCTAACCAATACCCTAAATTTCTGAAATCAATGGTAAATGATCATCTTGAGTCAACTTTACCACCAATTGATCCATTCTAAATCCAATCAAATAACTTGAGATGGGGTTGAGATAGTGCTCAAAGTCAGAGGCATGCTGATATGAGTTCTAGAAGAAAAAAAAAATTTATAATACTAATGATAAGAAAAAAAGGGGGGTAACAATGGAGATACTAGTTAATGCTGTTTATAAAAATATGGTTCAATACCCATTCACATATTGCTTTGCTTTCCCAACAATAGATAAATGATATAGAAATAGATGATTACTACTGGACAAATATTCCAAGGGAGCTTTTTAAGTAGGTGCAAATGATATCCAAACACAATGCTCAGCCCACTTGCAATAAAAGAAGCTCACTACATCTCTTATTTGTGCAGGAAAAGTAAAGAGGTAGGTAGAATGGTCCTCCATGATAGCAACTTCTATAGATTACATTACTTCAATGTCTACATCATGATGATGTTGTGTCACACACAAGAGAGATTGAGGCCAAAAACAAAAAGTGGATCTTATTGCCTAAAAAGTGTAACTCTTGTAATAACCAATTATTTCATATCTTATAATCTGTAGATAATGAAAAAAGGTTCTTCAGTTTATAATCCGTATCGATAATGTTTTGCATCACATGCATTTGTCATTATATCACAGTTTCAGTCTTAGAATTAAGGTCTTCGCATTCATCATTATAGCATATTAAAACTGTTAAATTATGTTATCTTCTGTTCTTTTGAGTTGTAGAGTACCTTGTAGGATCATGGCCTCATTGGTTATTGTAGAGCTACAAATATTGATTGAAGACGAGCATTGTGGCTTCAGTTGTTTAACATAAAGGAAAAATGCAAAGACGAATATCGAACCAATGAGTCGAAGATATGGCTAAAAGAGGCAAAATATAACTATGCATAGAAGTTGAAAAGCAAAAAGAGGAGGATGAAGATGTTGTGGCTGAATGGAGTGCTGAGAGATAGCCAACTCATGAATGAACTTTTAAATGTTACAATATACAGTTCACCTAACCTATGAGAGTTGTCCATTTTTGTAAGGCTATTAAACTCAAAACTTTGGTTTGGTAAATTCCCTTATTCTTTATCTACAAGTTGACTGAGATTCATTTGTTTACTTTCTTTTTAAGAATTACTTATTCTAAAAAGTTAGATTAGCAAATAGTAAATTTGGAGTCTTCACCAATCTCTTTACTGTGAACACATGTCATAGATATCAAGGTATAGAAGTCAACTTCATTGACTTTTACATTCAATGATGATACCTTTTTAATTGATTACAAATTTCTGACATTTATTTTCCTTGGAGCTGGCCTTTGTTATAATTAAGGAGGCTGCTTGGAAAATGTAAACGGCTACTGCCTTGTGAAATCAAACGTGTCACAGTTCGATACCTGTTCAAGGCAATTATATTCGAAAGAATAACAAATCACCTTCTTTTTTGAGTTTTTATCCAATACATTATAGCTTATTTTATAAATTATTTAGGGGCAATTACTAAAATAACATATTTTTACATACTAATTACTAAAATGTTTGAACTTTTAAAAAATTAATTAAATAGCATAATTATACTTCAATAATTTATTGAACTGTATAAAAAAATTAAATATTTTAACAAATTCATTGAAAATAATAATAAAAAATGATCAAATACTACAATAAATTATTGACTTTGAACTTAAAAAATCTTAAAATAAACAAATTCGTTAAAAATACCTATGAAGAATAGTTCAATAATTTATTGAACTATAATTATGCTATTTGAGTAATTTTTAAAAAGTTCTGACATTTTTAGTAATTAGTATGCAGATTTATGTTATTTGAGACAAATTCTTAATTATTTATAAGCGGATAATTACAATCCAAACCCAATAGGCAATACGTAATGATTTATCTATCCCTACCTTTATTTATTCAACCTTTTATATATAGGAAAAAATATCCTTGCAGGCCAGGGTAGAAAGGTTTGAAAAAAAAATCTTATAAGTTATACGGCTAAAAAAAATCCAATAATAGAAAGAATAAAATCTACTTCATATATAACAAGTTTTATTCCTTCACATATGTATGTTTTTTCAACCAAAATATTCTAGCCATCTATCTAGACTTTACTATGGTCCAAAATACGAACGTTGGTATTGTGAAATGGATAAAACTTGAGCATAAAAATGAAAAAGAAAAAGTCATTTTAAATGTATTTGAGTTGTTGATTGACCGTTAGTTATGAATGTTATCTTGAAGGAATAAAACTTAACTATTTATCACTAGACAGTCTTTTCTACTTATATTTAATGAGAAAGGATATATAGGCTAAAAAACAATATCATTATTGATTTTATTTTAATTATTTTAATAACTTTTTAACCTTATATTGTATGAGAGGCTAAGTAGAGATAGCAACTATACATTTTTGTACGTCAGTTAGAGTTCTTCTTACCTCATCAAAGTTTAATTAGCAATTTTTAGGATAGACCCGTTTTAAGGTTGTTTACACTCTAAAATATAACATGAAGAAAACATATATCCACCCTATTATAATATTCATTTAATAAAATTAAGGAAATATTGATTAGAAAGAGTTCTTGCTTATTTTTCATATGTTTTATTTTTATAATTAAATTAAACGTATTAATGAGACTCATATATTTATTAATTATAGATGATCCGATAAAAAACAGATAGTAACTAAGAAGAAACACGTAAAACTAAGTTGAATTGTCTCCTCATTAGTCAAGACAAGTAATTTACATAAAATTACAAATTTAGATCACATTAGAATCAACGCTAACATAAAAATTTCAGACCCTAAAATTGGTCATATTCATGTTAGCCTAAAAATAACCAAAAATAAAAAAAGAAAAACATCAACAAAAAAAAGACCATATTACAAAACAATGAGAAACCTCCAATATCTTCATCATCTCGAAACCAAAAGTGACAGAGAATTAGAGAGATGTTCCTTCAAACGTGTCATTTCTTGAGCAACATCAACCATGTTTGGCCTGGTTGAAGGACTGTACTGAGTACACATAAGCCCCATCTCTATCATCTCCATTATCACTTCTTTCCACAGTTTTTTAGTACGAGGTTTCTCCTCCACCTCTTGTTTACAATATCTTTCTATTCCTTCTTCAACAATGGCTTCTAGCCTATCTGGGTATTTACTTTTTACCCATTCATGCAATCCTTCTCCTCCTCCTTGCTGGAAAAGAACATCTGTTGGTCTTTTTCCTGTTACTATTTCTAACAGAAGTACCCCAAAACTAAACACATCTCCCTGAGTTGAAGCTCTTTTTCCTAATCCATATTCTGCATTAAAAACAATGGAGGATTTGTTAGAGAAATTAAAGCAAACTGGGTATTGATAATGTTAAGAATATTCAAAGGATTAAATTCGCCTGCCTAATATCTTAAACTTTTGAGTCTATTGGTGATTTAACAGATAATATATAATAGAGTTTTTGGGATAGAACTTACCAGGAGCTATGTAGCCTACTGATCCGCATAACAATCCATGAGTAGAACTGAAGGAAGTTGAGTCATTTTGAAAACCCGTGTTATTATTGTTGTTGTTGTTATTGTCTTCTCCGATTACGAGTCTAGCAATTCCAAAATCTGTGACTAAAGCTTTCATGTCTTCATCTAGAAGAATATTGCTTGGTTTAAGATCACAATGCACTACTCTAACTGGAGAATGGTGGTGGAGATAAGCTACTGCTTCTGCTACATCACTGCAAATGCTCACTAATTGAACCAAATTCAGTCCCTTGTGTGTTGGATAAAGATGGCTTTCTAAGCTACCATTTGACATTAATGGAAGAACAAGAGCCTTGAAATCTGGTCTGCTGCAAGTTGTTATAATCCTAATCAGATTTCTGTGTCTTGTTCTTTTTAGGACTTGACATTCTCTTTTGAAGCTTCCTGATGAGATTTCGATTGCTGTTCTACTTGGGTTCAAGACTTTTACTGCTATCTTTGTGTTATCTGGTAGGATTCCTTTGTAGACATCTCCAAATCTCCCTGAACCAATTTGGCTCGAAGAGTCGAAACCGCCGGTTGCTTCGACTAGTTGTGCATATGAGATTCTTGGATACTTCATCTTCTTCCTCTCTGCTTGTTCTTCACATTGATCTTCTATGTCCCTTTTATGGAAAATTGCAAGCTTTTTTCTCATTTTTGACCTCATAGTCAACATGATCCCAATCAAGCAGAACACAAAAGCTGCCGATGATGACATGAGAATTGGCAGTAAAATATGGTGTTTGTGTTTCTCCCTGCACTTTGGCATGCCTTTGATTGAGCCGCAAAGACCGTTATTTCCGAGGAAAGAAGATATGGTCAGCCATAAAAATACCCCCTTGTTTGATATTTTCCCTGAAAAATTGTTGAAAGAGAAGTTTAGCTGCTTGAGAGTTGAAGATGTTTGAAAGGTGTCTGGGATGTTTCCAAACAGTTCATTCAAAGAAACATCAAGTGTTTGAAGATAAGGAAGCTGGCCAATTGAAGCCGGTAACGGCCCATCAAATGAATTATCAGATAGATTGAGGTACTCTAATGCAATGCAGTTTTCAAGTTGAGAGGGGATTGTGCCTGTGAGATTGTTGGAAGACAAGTCAATTGCAAGAACCATATCCATTTTACTCAGCTCTAATGGTATAGGCCCATGTAAATTGTTATTTGACAGGTTCAAATACAATTTCAAGCTCCTCAATCCTGCAACTTCACTAGGAATGACACCGGAAATTCGATTATTAGAAAGATCCAAAATCTCCAAATTGATGCATTTTCCTAGGCTTGGTGGGATTGTGCCTGAAAGATTGTTTCCATAGAGCTTAAGTCTTCTTAACTGAGAAAGATTAGCCAAGGCTTCTGGGATAGAACCTGACAGCCTGTTTCTAGACAAATCAAGAAGACCCAAATGAGGAATTTCACCAAGTGAAGCTGGGATTTCACCAGAGAGTGAATTATTAGACAAATAAAACCTCTCAAGCTTCCCCAATCTGCTAAGTTCAGAAGGAATAGTTCCATTCAGAAGGTTACTAGACAAGTTCAAAAGGGTAAGATTTTTCAGATTTGAAATATGAGGAGGAATTGAGCCATAGATAAGATTATCTTCCAAATGAAGCTGTGAAAGATTGACATGAAGATCACCGATAATAGACGGTATCTCTCCACCGAGACGGTTTCCTGCTAATTCAAGCTCTTGAAGGTTTGAAGAATTAACCAAAGAAGCAAAAAAAGGTTCAAGATTTGAGTTACCATCATGGCTAACAAATTCATTATCAGACAAATAAAGATACTGTAACAAAGGCATTTTGATCACAATCTCAGCAGGCAACTCCCCATTAAACTTATTTGACTCCAAATCAAGCCATTTCAACTGTGTTGAATTTGAAAGAGCTAAAGGAACTTGCCCCACCAATTTGTTTGACCAAAGCAAAAGGCACATCAAATCTTTCAACTGACAATCATTCCTTAAAGGTATTTCACCACTTAAAGAATTGTTAGAAAGATCAATGTATTTCAAAGACAAACTTGACCCATTACAGAAGATTAACTCAGGAATCTCCCCTTCAAGCTTATTACTACCCAAATCAAGAAACTCCAATCTCTGAAGAAATCCAAGCTCAGAAGGGATTTTCCCTATGAGTTTATTCCATGATAAACTCAATTGTTGAAGGTTTAAAAGAGAACCCAATTCCAATGGAATATAACCTTCAAACATGTTTCTTGACAAGTCAAGAATTATCAAGGAAGAAAGATTGGAAAGAGATGGAGAAATGGTTCCTTTAAGTGATTTCTCACTGAGATCAAGCTTTATGATTTGTTTTGTAGAATTGTTGCATTTGACACCAGCCCAGTTACAAAAATGAAGACTTGAAGATGATTTCCAATCATTGAGATAGTTTTGTGGATCAGAAAAAATCCCATCTTTGAAAGAAAGCAATGCTGTTTTCTGCTTCATAATCTCAGAAGTTTCATTAATATTAGAAACTTCATGATCATGATGACCAGAGGCTGTATTCAAGAAAAGAATGGCAAAACACTGAAAACTAAAGAAACAAAACCTGAAAAACTCCATTACTGTTTAATTAATCTCCTTCCTGGTTGAAAAAATTTGGAAGAGAGAGAGAGAGATGGGTTGGTGATGAAACAGGAGGCATCAACAGGGGCTTTAAGAAGGAGAGTAGAATAAGAGAGGGAATGTTTATTGGCTAATAAAATAGTAGAGATAATATTTGACCTTCAATACACGAGTTTTCCTAGGGAGTTGATTTATCATTTCTTTCATATGTTTGCTACCAAATTATATGTATAATTAATTGGAAAAAAAAAAGACCAAAATGTCAAATAACTTATAGTGTGTTTAGACTTTTGAAAGAGTGAAATTTTCTTTTAAATCATTACAATTACTTTTTAAAATTTCTATGATGTTTGGGTTACATGGCTAAATGCGTTTTTAAAATTTTATAAATACTTAAATTATTTTGAGAATACACTTTAATGATTTTTTTTTCTCTAAAAGTGTTTGTAAAAAAAAAAATATGACACTTAAATATTATTTCTAAAATTCATCCAGAACTCATTCTTAATACTATTTTTTTTAAAGAAATATTACATCAAATTGGAGAGGGCTTCGACCTCATGAAAAGGAAGCATGTGTCTAACCACTTCTGGCTCATTCTTAGTTCAATTTAATTATGATTTAATTAACTTTGTATTTTTTTTTAAATTTATAATTTTTATAAACGAAAAAATAAGGTCTTGTTTGATCACGACTTTGTTTTTAATTTTTTTTTTGAAAAATTAAACTGTTTACTAATAGTTAATCCATCTTGTTTTCTAAATTTTTAAAAAACCCCCCTTTTCAGAATTCTAGTCAAATAATTTTAAGGAAATTTTTTACAAGGTAATCAATAAGATGAATTAGTGATTACATGCGCGAAATCAATAGTAATCAGTAAGATGAATTAATGATTACATACACGAAATATCAATTAATATTGTGAATTAGTAAAATTTATGATTAACTATGTAGTGAATCAATGATTACATGTGCGGAAATAAGTGATTAATTGTTTGAAACTAATGGAAATTTTGTAATATTATATGCGTAATTTGAGTTTTATGTTATATTTGTAAATAAGTTTTTGGGCGGTTTTTGTTTTTTTTTTAATATTTGACCTGATTCCGACATTTGACTAGGATATAAAAAAGCGGATTACAAAACTAATATTAAAATTAAAACTTGTTATCAAAAAGATATTTATTTAAAAAACAATAGTAGATTTTTAAAAATATTTTTAAATAATAGATTACATAAAAAAACTGAAAATAAAAACTAAATCATTTTCAAAAGGAAGTTTAGTATTTAAAATAAAATATTTAATTAATCAACACTATGTATCAAAAATTATTATACTGAACATTAAAAATCTTCGTTTAAAAAAAAATAGGGGTGAAATGCCTAACAGCCATTGAAGAGAGGAGACTCGAGAGGAGGTTTCGTTTTGCGCCTATGAGCTTTGACTCTTAATGGCCAAATGGACGATTTCCACGTGTTCAAATTATACACGCCGCGTATATATATAAGTAGCATAGAATTAGAAGGTGAAAATGAAATCAGAAAGAAATAACCTATTAAACATTATTAAGGATGTTAATGGTGAACACGTCATCACCAACAGGACGAGCCTAACACTTTTTTAAAGTACACAAATTAAATAATTAAATAGAAATAAAAAAAGATAGAGAGAAGGAAAAATGGTGGAATTTTGGTTGTGGGAATGAGATGGGAATGAAGATTAGTGGTTTTTGTGCTGTAATTAAGGGAAGATAATCTTGATTAGTTAATTGGTTGCGATAGGATTGAAATGATTTGGAATTTTGGTATATTTGTCGGCTGACTTCATCTCTTTCTCTCACTCCACATATATTCATGTTTTGCATGAATTTGCTTTTCATTAATCATTTCATCCATTTGTCATGTTGCATATTCATTATGGGTATTTGGATTTCACATATGTATTGTACTCTTAACAAAAATAATCAAATTTTACTTTTTATAAGTTTTTCTTCTTTCTTTTTTCTTTAAAAAAAAATTTGGGATTTGGAGATTCTAATTTAATGATAGATATGATAAATAATTTTTTTTTGTTAGTGTAGTTATCCTTATAGAATCACATATGGAAAAAAAAATAGTATATTCTTTTTAAAAAACTTTGCAACACCCTTATGAAAAGTAATTTATGATACGGTTGTACCAAATATATATTTTTCATATATTTTCCTTTAATATTTATCAAGTGTATTTATTAATAATAATAAAGAAATAATAGACTCTACCACTTATTTGTTATCATTGTTTTTACATGACTAGTAATAAATGTCATTTGTGTTATCACTTAACATGTTTAATTAGCCTTTTCTTACACTAACTAATGAAAAATTTACGAAAGTGGTCATTTTGAACTATTTTCTGAAACATCATAGAAACCTCAATGATCAAAATCAATTCAACACAAAGGACGAAATTGTAGTTTCTTTTTTATTATTAATCTCATTATTTAGAAAAAAAAAGGTGAGGTATACATATTTAAAGTGTTTTTAATATTATTTTTTTGCAAGTGATTTTTAATATCTTAAATTCATTTATTAACGACACAAAATATATATGGTGAGGGACAAAAAATCTCATTTTTTAATTATAAAAATGGATATTCGAATCTCCCTTAACCCTAAAATCACTTATGACAAGATGAGCTGTTGAGATATATGATTAAATTTATCCTTGTGTATCCATTGGCTTAAGCTTTTGGGACAATTGGTGATTTAACATATTCAATCTGGTATCAGAGCAGGTTCTAGGTTCGAACACCTGTGATGATATTTCCTCCCCATTTATATTTCACATGTTTAGGTTTTGTGTAAATATCCAAGTCCACATGTGAGGGAGAGTATTGAGATATATGATTAAATTTACCCTTACCTATTGATTAAGCTTTTAGGTCTATTAGTAATTTAACATATTCAATATTAGCTTTGGTTATTAGTCTTCCTTCCTCAAAGGAGGCGACAAATAGATAAAAAGCCATCTCCTTCTTCAATAAAGGTGCCAACAAAACCTTGTCATAGATTCATCAAATGAGAAAGTTCATTGTACTTGAATTAATAAAATTGAATCCAAAACTATAATTTATATATAAAACAATCATTCCAATAGCATTTCTTCCAAATAAAACATCATTGAAAGAAAAAAGACTAAAGAAAATATTTGTTTTATTTGTTTTGGTAAATGACCTAATGGGTTGGATGCATTGCAACTAAGAAACAATAGCAATTTAAAACCGAAAGTATAAAACTCCAACTCCCTAAAAAATGTTATAAAAAATAAAAAGAAAACACACTTTAAATTATTTATAAATAGTGCCTGAAAATCATGTGGGAAAAGAGAGACATCTTTGAAATGAGTCTTTGTTCATTTTTGTCATCTAAATTGATCATTGGCAATTAATTTAGATATGAAAAGTGTTGTATATCCAAGTGGCATAAAAGCCGCTTTATAAACAATATAATAAAGTTAAAAATATTACTTCTTTTTTCTTTTTTTCCAATTCTCATGATGTCAACTAGTTTTCGCAAGTTGCTATATATAGACAAAGTCAACTACACTTTTCATAATTTTATCATATGTGATTTGAGGTTTGAAGACGAAAATGTTTAAAATGGTCATATGTTAATTAGTCTTTTGTAACTATTTGGATTAATGTCTCGATGACTTCTAAATATAAGCATTTAATAGCACCCAAAATCATTAAAAAAAACAATAATTTTCATGCAAGTTTTGGATATGTATGAATTTTTTCTATAGACTTTTTTTAGGTATTTTTAATTAGGACAATATTTTTAATAGTTATTTTTTAAAATAGTAAAAGTTTTCAAATTTTTAAAAAAATGACTAACATAATGAATGGAATTAATTAATAAGTTCATTTATAAAAAAAATAGTAAATCAACAAAAAATAAAAAAGTTAATTCAAAATTAAAAGGGTAAAAGGCAAATAAGTGTTAGGTTGGTGGAGTCAACTCAAAATATTTAATAATTAATAAGTTCAAGTTATCTTACTATAGTCAAAATCTCAATTTGATTTTTAGTCTTTTCCTTCCACCGTGGCTTGAAGTAAGAAACAATTGAAAAGGAAAGTGACGTCATATGAGGCGGTGAAATTTTATTATAAAATTGAAAATTTGTAGGTCAATTTGGGGTTAATCTAGTAGATAGCCTAGTTTTTATTAAAATAATATTTTTTGACCTACCCATAATTAATAAGGCTTTTTGGCCTGCCTAATATGCAAAATACCTAAATCACCCTTACAAAATTAATTAAGAAGGAAAGAGGAGAAATAATTGAGTTTGAATATGCATAAATCAAGGAATCATATAATTAATGAATAAAGAAGAGATATAATGGTGATTTAAAAAAACATTAAAGATAAAATAAAATAAAAAGAATTAACACACATGATAATTTAATATAAAAAAAACATGAATTCCATTTTATAAAACGATTTACTAAAAAAAACATGTATAGTATAAGATTGTACAATGATGTGAAAACTTATAGAAAAAAAATGATGAGCTACAGTATTTATATGTATAAAAATATAGTATATTACGTACAGTACAATATTGATAAAATGAACCAATACATGTACTATACTATATTGTACGTAATTGCATAACGCAGAAAAGTACAGAGCATACAAATATGTATTGTACTATATTGTACTGTACTAAAGCATAAAAATGCAGAAAATGCCTCCTTTTGCGACAATAGCATTTTCGACAAAGGGAAAAGACTTTGTAGGGATCAAAATCATTCTAAAAAACTAACGGTAACAAAAAAAAACTCAAATTTCGGTTGAAAAATTCCAAATCCCGGACTGTAAGAAATAACAAAGTAAAAAAATTTACTTTCCATGGAATCGAAATGGATCAAAATGAGGGGATTTCATTTAATAAAAGGAAAGAAAGAAATGGTTTTTAGTTGAGAAATACCTTTTGATTTCTGGTTTATGATGAAGTAAAGGTAAAGGAAGAAAGATTGAAAGAAGATTGTGGGTTTGGTTTGGTCTTTTGCAACAAAAAAGAAAAAAATTTCAAGAAATAAATTTCAAAAATAGAGAAATCAAAATCAAAGAACAAAAAATGGGATTTTGAGAAATAGTTGTCACACATGGCACATGGAAAATTCAAAATGAAAGGGAAGAGGAAAAATAAAATAAAAAATAGAAATAAATGAAATAGGAATCAAGATCCTACAACCAAGGAGTCACCATAATCGGGTAAATAAATAAAGGTAATAGATATGAAATTTAATAATTTAATCAATAAAACAATAATGGGTAAATTGAGAATATTAAAAAATTGAAACAAAAATTTGGTATAAAAAACATTAAAAAAAATAGATGGGCTAAAAAACCATTGTATATAGCCTAAATAGGCTATATGCTGGATTATCTCGTCAATTTGGTGTGGACTAAAATGTGAGAATTCGTCAAAGCAGTGTCTTCTTTTTGTTCACCGAGGTAGTGAAGAATTAGTTTTTTGGGGCGGTTCTTTATTGAGAGAAAATATAGTGTTCTAATAAATTGTTAAACTTCTATTATTCGTCTTAATTGCAGTCTTCAAATTCATAGTGGAATCTGCAGAAGACAAGACGTACCAATTGGGAATTTGTATAAATTTCTAGTGTCATTACTTATTCTTTGTGTTGCTATTTATCGTTCTTAAATTAGGGAGTTTAGGGATTTACAAACCCTTCAAATTCTCAACAACTGGTATCAGAACGTTAGGTTCAATGGACTTGTGAAAAAGATCACTGGATAGCACAAAAGATATTGGGATCAGAAAATTTGATGGATGCAGATTGAGGACTACTTGAATGATGATGAAGATTGGAAGCTATTAGACAAGCAAGTGTTGGGAGTTGTGAGATTGACCTTGTCAAAGAATGTTGCCCATAATGTGGTAAAAGAGGCCACTACAGCCGGATTGATCAAGACCTTGTCTGATATGTATGAACAACCCACCGTCAACAACAAGATGTACATCTACACTCAACTCGTGCATATGAAGATGGCTGATGATGAACTATTATCAGATCATTTGAACAAATTCAATATTCTCATAAATCAGTTAATTGCTTAAGAGTTTCAAATGACTGATGATATGGTGGTTGTTGCATTATTGACATCTTTACCTGATAGTTGGTCTACTATGAAAATTGTTATCGTTAATTCTCAGGGAAAGAGAAGCTTTGTTTTGCAAATATCAGAGATGTTGCTCTTACAGAAGAAATTTGTTTGAAGAGTTTTGGTATGGCCTCTAACAGTGGTACTGTTTTGTATGCCAGTAGAGGAAAAAACAACCAAAGTAACAAAAGTAAGGGTAAAGGTACATGGAACGAGGAGGATTGAGTGTTACTACTGCCCCAAGAAGGGTCACATGAAATAAGACTGTAGACAACCGAAACAAAATCAGAAAGATAACGAAAATAACTCAGAGGCAAATGTGGTCATGCATGCTCTCTGCTATATTGATAAGAGCGTTAATGTCAATGAGCCGATGACAGACTGGGTTGTAGATAGTGCCTCTCCCTTTCATATTACTTCAAATAAATAATTCTTCTCATTTTTTATAATAGATGAGTTTAGCTTAGTGAAAATGGGAAACATAAATATCTCTAAAGCTGCTGGTATTGGAGATGTAAGTTTGGAGGCTGATACAGAATGCATGCTACTATTGAGGAATGTCAGATATGTTCCTAATTACAAGTTGAATATTATTTCTGCTGGTCAACTTGATAATGCTGGTTATCACAGTAAGTTTAGTAGAGGGGTATGGAAACTCACTAGGGGATCTTTATTGGTAGTGAGAGGCTACAAACGTCCTACTCTGTATGTGACACGTTTGAATGTTACCAAAGTTAAGGGTGCTACACGTAAAGTGTAATTTTGGAGAGTTGTTGATGTTCCCTCAAATGGGAAGGGTAAGCCGACAGTGCGGAAAGGACAGTTAGCTCCTAATCCATCAGTTCATGTGGAGGAACAGTTGGGAGAATCTGGAAGCACTCAGAAAATAGCCTTAACTGACAGGCAAGATAGCGAACTGGTGAAGTTTTCCGAGGATAATAGGGTAGTTTTCGCTAGTTTAAGAGTCAAGAGGGTATAAGCATCAGAGATAGAGTCTTTAATCTGGCAACTGGCTTGAATTCTAATGTCAAGCATATGATGAAATATTTCTTTACCAATATTCGTTGGAGGCGGATAGTGGGTAAAGTGGTTGATCCTGCCACATAGATGCAGTGAGAGGTGCTGAAGTATATTTTCATGCATGAGAGATAGCTTACAGTGATGGCCTTGCATAGGCCAACTATGTTAGTGGATTCTAACAGGTATATGGTTTTGGAAATTGATTTGAGTTTGAAAGTTGAAGCTTTAGTGTTCCAAGCATGTGGTAAGCTGCTTTTGCAGTGAGAGTTGAAGATGTTTGACTTGTTTCCAAGTGGGAGATTCTTAGGTTGGTGGAGCCAACTCAAAATATTTAATAATTCAAGCCAAAATTGAAAAGCCCAAATATTTTTGTCAAGTTATCTTTCTTTAGTAAAAATCTTAATTTGACTATTGGTTTTTTCCTTACACCGTGGCTTGAAGTAAGAAACCATGAAATTGAAAAGGAAAGTGGTGTCATGTGTGGCGGTGGAATTTTATTATAAAATTTAAATGTTGTAGGTCAATTTGCTGTGGAGCAAAATGTGAGAATTCATCAAAGCGACGGTGTCTTCCCTTTTGTTCACCGAGGCATTGAAGAATTGGTTTTTTGGGCCGGATCTTTATTGATAGAAAATAAAGTGTTTTAATCGATTGTTAAACTTCTATTATTCGTCTTAATTGTAATCTTCAACTTCATAGTGGAACCTGCAGAGTATGCAGAAGACAGAACGTACCAATTAAGAGCCTCTATAAAATTTCTGGTATGGTTATTTCTCTTACTTATTATTTATTTTTGTGTTGCTATGTATCATTCTTGAATTAGGGAGCTTAGGGATATGCATGTAAGGAATGATATCGTAGAACTTGTAATTATTTAATAAAGATAATTTATTTTGAATAAATTAAATAAATAAACATAAGTTCTTTTTATATTGATTCAATTGACCATACTAGGAATATATGGAAATATATGAATATCAAACATTCAAATGGTAAAATCCTAAGTTGCTCTAATGAAATCACGACTAAGTATGTGAGTCATACGAGAGAGTTAAAGCCGAGATGAGTAACTTAAAAGTGTCTACAGTATATGGATAACGTTTGGGAACCTTATCCTGGTAACAATGTTGATAACTTGCTATTTTGTTTATAAACAAATGATCTAATCCTGATCATTCATGTGGGTGACATGAAATGGAAGTATCATATATAATGTTGATTGTATAAGACAAGACCACGATGTTCGATCAAATTTCTCATTAGTATCGTTTATGGGAAATGATCGATATCAAACTAAGTTTATCAATCGTGAAAAATCTCAATCTTGACTCCTGAGTGAAATGTGAACTTCTATTCATGGAGTTATGTTCTTTGATCCATATGGTTGAGACCGATCTGATATGAACGCTCAATACACTCCTGTTTTGGGAACATAACGAGATAGTAGCTGAGAACACATTTACACGAGATGAAATTCATAACTTCCCTCTAAATTAATGGTATCAGTACGATACCTAAACATTTTAGGAACTTTAGGAAACTCCCTTGATGTATTGATTCGAAACATAAATAAGTGGCGCCACGACTTCTATTGATCACATAAGTATATTATCTGTAGTTTTACTACAAATAATGTTTATTGGAGAATAAGCTGGAACACAAGGATAAAGAGGTAACACTACAAGAAAACTGGCAAATAACGACGAAAAATAACGACGAAACGGCAGGACGTTATTTTTGACATCGTTGGTGAAAATTAACGATGGATTGCCTTGTTCCTTAATGAGGCAAAAATGTTCCATCGTTAACATATGTTGACCAAGAGGTTAGACGACTTATTGCGTTGTTAATGAAGTCAATGTGTATTTTGACTTTAACGACGCAATACATCGTTCTGTATATTAATTACAACGACTAGATACATAGTTATTTAAGTTGTGGTTAACGATGGAATCGGTCGTCCATAATCATTGTCCAATTTTGGAACCTTACGATGCATTTCGTAGCTCGAGACCATATTCCTATTTTTTAGATCAGCGATGCATTTCGTCGCTCGGTTTGACTATATTTTTTTTTAAAAAAAAACAATTTAATTAAATTATTAATAATTAAAAAATATAAATTAAATAAATAATAAAATAACAAAATGAATAGTATATAAATATAATAAAAATGTAGCAAAATGTATATAAAACAACAATACCAAAAAAATCTCAAAAATATACAAAATCTACTCCTGATCAGGCGGAGGCTCGAGCCGTGGTGCATCAATACCGGACGTCGCTGAACACTCTGATCCTCGCACGACAGCCATAAGACTATCCACTATCGCCTTCATCGACCTCTCAAACTCCCGATGTTCCCGCTCAGACTTGAGACAAGCCAGCTCAGATGCATCGAGACGAGCAAGAACCGTCGACATATCTGCCATCAGATGCTTGGTGCTCTCCTGGAGCTAAACAGTCTGTGCTCTAAGAGACATGTTGCTCTCGTAGAGCTCCTGAGTCTCTCTAGTAATACGAGCCGTCTAAGACAAGCGAGGCTGGTCAGCGTAAAGGATAGGCCCAAGGTTACCAAGTCCAGGAACAGTGTCGTCTGAACGTCAGCCTCCAGCTGCCTCAAGATAAACCGCATCGATATCCTTTGGAGTGGGAAGGGTGTCCTCACTCAGTAATCGTGTAGTGAGGAGTTCTTCGTAACGACCCTGAAGAAAGATAAGAAAGAGTTTCATTAGTTAAAAAATTATAGATTAATCGTATTAATTATTAATGGAACACTTACCGCCCTCTCTCTAGATTTGTTGTCGATGAAGGTCTTCTTATCTCCACCTTTAGTGTGGAGAATGAGGAACATCTCGGCAGCATGCACGGGACGTCCAAACTTTTTTTCCTACAAAAGTTAAGAATTAGTAAATATTCAATTGAAATCAATTAATTTAAAGTAAAAAATAAGAAAAACACTTACAAGCCTCTTCTGGTGCTCGTAGGCTGAGAGCGATCCTCCAGTGTGCTTCGATGAGTTTGAGTTCCGGTTGGCACTGTTGATTAGTGAAATTCGCTGAGCATCTGGAGTCTGCGAACGGCTTAAGATATCCTCCAAGTCCTCTGCAGATACATGAGCCGGCCTTTTATCGGCAGGGGCATGTCGAATATTGTAGCCAGTGTCCCTATACCGAATGTCGGGCTGATGATGCCAATGAGCGTAGATGACCTCGTCGGTCAGCTTCGCTGGAATATCGAAGTATTACTGAAAAAGAAAAGATTATAAAATGTTATATAACAATTAAATAAATAATAGACATATTAATTGAAAAGGATAAAGTTATTTACCTTCCAAGCTTCGAATAAGTGCGTCTTATGCGCAGCGGGGACAACCAGCCAGCGAGAGTGTCTCCGTACTGGAAGCATCTTCAGCACCTCCGTACCCCAACTTCTCGGGTTTGCTTAGACATATAAGAATCTACCATGGAACAGAATAGTAATCCGCTCAAGGTTTTTTAGTGAGTAGCTTAAGCCCATAAAAACTCAGAAAAGTGGAGAGTATATGCTCCTGTCAAAATTGAGATTTGATTAAATTAGAAAAAAAAAAAAATTACTTTCATCTACCCCTTCCTCTTTTCCTTCTTCCCTTTTTTTTTTCCATTTTTTATTTGTTACAGACTGCCAATTCGACGATTTCCATTACAAAACGACCAGGACGGTGATAAAAACCATATAAAAATGTGGGTAAGTCTATCTAAAAAAAGGGGAATTTTGACAAACATTTGAAAAGATAATCTTTAATAAGGGCATGAAAAACAATAAACGTTTCTGAAAGCATAATTCTAGAAATCTAGAAACGAAACTCTATTTACGTTCATTACCCGAGAAGTTGGGGCAATTGATACAGATCTTCAATGGTGATTAACGAAGGAGAAGAGAAGGAGACAACCTTAATTTTTTTTTTCACGTGAGAGAGAGGGAGAGGGATTTAGAATGAGTTAGTTTTGTTACTAATGTCAAAATTGGGGATAAATTATAAAAAAAAGAAAAAATTGATGTCTGTTAGAATTAACCTTCTAATTGGATGGAAGTTGGCTTACTTATAGTGTAGGGGTGAAAAAAGTCAAATTGATAGTGTAGGGGTGTAAATTAAAAAATCTTGAAAGTGCAGGGGTCATTGGTGCATTTTACCCTTCAAATTATTCTAATGAGACCTCTCTCTTTCAGCGTCATTAATTTTCTTTTAGTCATAACTTATTCGTTTGAACTCCGATTTGGATGATTCAAGATGCTTTGGAATCCTTATTTCGGTCCCTATGTTATGGTCAATTAAACTTCTAAATCATCAGTAACAAAAAAATGTTAATGGTGTAAATCATACCTAGTAAGCTTTTTTATTTAATAATGATTTAAGTTTGACAGTGATCATATTGTAGAGCTCAAAACGAGAATTCTAAAATATCTTGAATCATCAAAATCGAGATTCAAACGAAGAAGTTATGGCTAAAAAAATAATGGCGTTGGAGGGGAAGGGTCTCATTGAAATAATTTTGAACTATAGTGTATAATTTGTCATTTTTAAATAACATGGGGTGTTCATGCATTTGAAAAACCACATGGGTTTTATTTGTATTTTACCGAAATTAAAACTATTCTAATAATTATCGTAATTTTTTTTTTATCATTAGACAGAATTAATGAAAATTAATTAATTAATTAATTAATTTTATGAAAATAAAAAATACTACATTCTAAAAATAAACCAGACTTTTTCTATTTTTGAAATTGGGGTGGATTGTAATTTCTCCTTTCGTTTTTAGAGAATCTGGAGTGTGAGGACTCAAATGGATAACATAAATCAATTAGTTTTCTTTTTACTAATTGAGTTATTTCACCGATTATAAGGCTGTGAATTGTTTACCTTATTTTGGTTTGTTTATAAGTATTTTTGCGACAAAAATAAAATAAGTATTGATTAATAATTATTTTAGTTTTTTTTCCTTTCTGTTTTTAAAAAATGAAAACTTGTTTATTAAAAAAAATGTTATGTAAAACAACTTTTTGAAAATACTTTCTAAATTCTAGTCAAATTTGGCTAGATTTTATAAGATTTTTTTAAAGAATAAGAGAAAAAAATATTTAAAACAAGCATTTTTTTTATATTAAAACAAGCATATTTTTTGGAAAAAAGAAAACTAAAAATAAAATTATTGGTAAAATATTGGACTTACAAAATTCAAGCAGTTTGTCAAACGGCCCTGAAAGAGAAATATTTTAAACGCAAATGAGAACAGCCAAAAGAACGATATGTTTCTGCGGCTTTTGAATATAATCTCGTCACCGCAAATTTGAAACTTGCTAAAGCAATGAGAAACAATATCAGGAAAAGCTGCATTTCCCCCAAATTGATGTTTTACATTTGTCTTTAACAAGACTTTCTAATTCAAACCTTATCAAAGACATTGCACATTCTTACAAAACCTTTTTTTTAGGTTGACAACAGGTTATTTTTAATTTTGTGTAATTTTCGGTAATAGATAATTTATTATTGTTTATTTCAGAAAAACACAGCCTTATATATATATATATATATCAAAACTACTCTAAACCATCACTGGAACATTTAAATTACGTTGTCAAAAGACGAATCATACCCCCGATTTAATTTTTCTTAATTTGTACAGGATTTAAGAAAAGTTATAAAATCCCTTAAATTTTGTAAAATTAAAGGAAAATTTAAATCTAAAAAAAAAATAAAACTATAACAAAATATATATATATATATATATATATATATATATATATATATATATATATATATATTCAAGCTTCTGAATACTTCTTTCTCCCATAAAATATCGAATTTCTTTCTTTTTCGATCATTCTCCAATCGCCATTAAAACTTTTTCAAACTCTGAAGTTTTTTTAAAGAAAATCACCGTTAGTTTAATAATGTTAAACTGTGTATAATTGATAAAAAAAAGAATAAGTATTCATTTTCTTAAAAAAAAAAGTTTAACAAAACTAAACCAAATGCAATGTTAAATTGAAAATAAAACATAAAAAAATTGAAAAACCAAATCATACATAGTTTAACATGTTTATATTTAATAAACAATGTATAATTAAAAAACCAACCTCTAGAAAACAGCCATGAAAACTTGTAGCAGTAGTCATGCATAATATTACAAAAAATATACATAGTTTAACATGTTTATATTTAATAAACGGATTATTGATAAACCATTAACATTTGTAGCAGCAAATGAAAACAAAACCATAGGATGAACTCTAGCCAAACTCCAGTGGCGATTTCAACGCTGGTGATGGTTGTGGGTCAGGGGCAAGGGGTGGTGGATGTGGGTCGTATATGAGAGGGACGTTGGTTGTGGTTCAAGGCAGCTGGTTTGAGCGCGAGGATGAATATGATAAAAGCATATTTCAACACAAGAACAAAGACAAAAAAAAACGTATGTAGGAGATGGCCTGCTTCTAGGATGAATAAAATGGAATCAAATCTTCATGAGGAAGAAGATGAGTCAAAGAAATGTTGACGGTGGCTGGCGTGAGATGCAAGGGTGGAAGAAGAAGAAGTGAGATATTTAGGTTAAGTTTGTTAATCATTAAATAAGAACTCCTAAAATCAAGGTAGATTGGTTTGAATTAAAAAAAATTATAAATTAAATGATATGTAATTAATAAGATATAATTATCCGGAGAGATAAAAGGGTAAGATGGTGAAATATAAAGTTGAAAACCACCATATCACCACCATAAATAGTGTTTCTTTGATATTTTTTATATTGATTTTGATTTGTCATAAATTTTAAAATTGAGTGAATTAAAGTGGTTTAATTAATTCTTTTAATTTATAAAATCCTTATTTTTTTTCTCTTTTGTATATGTTCTTTATTGTAGAAATAAAAAAATAAAAACACTATCCACATAAAATAGAGTCAAAAGTGGTTACTTTCTTGGATTTACTTTACAAATTGGAATTTTTAAATTATGAATTATCTAAATTATGTTTTATTCTTATATACTATGCTATATAATGATGATAATAAATTAATAATTATTGTGATTCTAATTATTTATTATATCCTAAGAAACAACCATTCTTTTGCCAAGGTGAAAAGTTCAGTTCTTATATTTTTTTGAACTAAAAAACAAGAATATTTAGTCAGTGAGTAAAATATAATTTCCAGTTCAATTGAGAAATATTGCATCATCTAAAACCAAAAAAAAAAGCCCTCAGATTGAGCTAATAATGGTTATATATATATATATATATATAAAAGATTATGATTCTCACATCTTTATCAATTATAGACATGTTAAATTGCAACAAATAAAATATGATGGATCTGACATTGATTGAATTTACAAAAGATTACCCCCATATAAGACCCTTCTGAAATTCGGGACAAGAAAATTGTTGGGTAGTGGACCTAAATCAAATCATTAAAATAAAAGCCCAATTTTAATTAAAAGCCAATGGCTAGAAAGTCCAAATTAGCAATTGCACTTTGACCAATTGGTTTGATCAAACCTTTTGATTTCACCACAATAGTGTTGGATTAAAACATGAAAGGTGAGTGTGGAGGCCTTTACTTGGGAGCTACATATGGAAAAACTTTTTAAATATATTTAATTATTAGTTTAATGTTAGATCATTAAGATATTTCAATATATTAAATTATTGTTTTAATACATAAATAGTTATTATATAAAATAATCAAATTTTAAATCCTTACTATATTAAAAGTGGGATCTTGTAAAAATATTTTTAGACACTCTTATCGTTCATCAAAACTTAAAGGATTAAATATCTCAAAGTGGTTAGGCATCTGCTCCCTTCTCTTGAGGTCGAAAGTTCAAGTCTCGTCTCCTCCAATTTGATGTAATAACTCAAAAAAAAAAAAAAAAAAAACTTAAAAGGATTAAATATAGAAATAACCATTTTCCTCTCTCTTTTTCCTAATAACCACCATTATAAATTTATTACATAATAGTTACATGTTAATGTAAAAATATCAAAATACCCTTAATGTCAAATCATTCTTCTCTTTCCTCCCTCTTTTTGGAGAAAGTATTCTATGCGCCTGACGCAATAAGGCGGTTACCTTATATGAAATATTCAGCCTTTTTTGTAATTTTTTTCCAGGGCAACACAAAATATATCTTTTTTTCCCAGGCCCCGCGAACGACTTAAAGTTAAAATTGCCCCATTTCTATTTTTTTCAGACACATTATATATATTATTATTAACTGGATAAAAAAATTATATACATTTACATAGTATTATATATTATATGTTTATTTTAAATACATATTTTCATAATTCCTGTTTATTTTAAATACATATTTTCATAATTTCATGAACGCTGATATTCGGTACTGTGATATTTTTTTTTCAATATATTTAAAAATTATCTATTTAAAATTTGATTATAATTTTATATATCATATAATACAATCATAATTTTCATATTATTAGGAAGTTTACAGTCATTTTTTTCGTTTACATTCTAAATTTTGTTTATCAGATATAAATAAGGGATAATTACTGAAATAACATATTTTTGCATACTAATTACTCAAATGTTAGTATATTTTTCAAAAATTACTAAAATAGTATAATTATAGTTCAATAACTTATTGAACTAAAAAAAGAAAAAAAAAACTAACAAATTCATTGAATATAATGAAAGATAATCAAATAGCTCAATAAATTATTGAACTTGAACTTAAACTAGAAAAAAAAAACATATAAATTCATTAAAAATATCCATGAAAATAGTTCAATTATTCATTGAATTATACTTCAATTATTCATTGAATTATACTTCAATAATTTATTGAATTATAATTATGATATTTGAGTAATTTTTAAAAAGTTTTGACATTTTAGTAATTAGTATGCATATTTATGCTATTTGAGATTGAGACAAATTCTATAAAAATAAAACAATTTTTTTTTAATAATTTGGATAACTTTTTTTAAAAAAATTCTCTTCCAATATTATTTTGTTTAAACTTAATAATATATATATATATATATATATATATATATATATATATATATATATTTACCACTTATCTGATTAATATTCAATAATTTATTTTTCATTATTAATTTATTTATTGAGAAATATTTTTTTCAATTCTACTTTTGATAATGATTTAATTTTGTTTTAACATTTTTACTAACAAAATAAAAAATTTAGAAAATGTTTTTTTAATTAAATTTATTGGTAAAATATGTTTGAGAGATTTCTATATAAATGTATATAATTTTTGTATTTAAATAATATTAATATATAATGAAAATTAGAGGTAAGAAATGACACTTTAAGTTGTTCGCCATTTGCGCGGGCCTGCAAAAGTAAAAAAAGATACATTTTGTATTGCTTTTACCAAATTGCAAAAAAGAGCTTAATATTTCATATAAGGTAACCGCCCTATTGGGCCAGGCACACAGAATAATTTTTCCCATCTAGCGCATCTCTAATCTATCGATCTTTGCATCTCAATAGTGATCATTTCGGAACATCTGAAAAAAATAGTAGAAAATAAATCAAATGTACTAAAGAAATTGGATAGAATAGATAAAAATATAGAAAAATATATATACGAACCATTAAACGATGCAGCAAGGACAAGTTGGTTGAAATTTCACTGCAACTCCAATGGTAGTACCCATGGAAATTTCAAGAAGCGATAAGACCGAAGATAACATTTGATTGTCATTATTGGCGAAAACCTCATGATCAACAATATCAGAATGCATATAGCAAAATATTTGTCTTAGGTATTATATGGAGAAGCATCTATAGACATTCAAATCTACCATAGAATCGAATGGAACCCCGACGTCGAATATGCAATGGAAAGTATCGGCCCGACGTCGAATATAGAGTGGAATATAACGGGGGAGAACCAATTCAAGGGGGAATCGATCTATTAGAGTAAGAAAGGACGTTGGGGGGCTTCATCCATCGTAAGAAAGAAAAAAATATCGAATCTTGAAGAAAATGGTGAATTCAGATGAAAAGAAAAGAAAATGGTGAATTTAGATGAAAATAAAAGAAAGGCGCTTAATCTTGCATGTTGAATAAGGAAGAAACGGGAACAATTCAATTCCGATTTTCTCTATTTAAGGAGAAATTATTCTGTGTGTCTGGCCCAATAGGGCAGTTATCTTATATGAAATATTAATCTCTATTTTGCAATCTTTTTTTAAGACAATACAAAATGTATCATTTTTTACTTTTGTTGGCCGACGCGATTGGCGAACAACTTAAAGTGCCATTTCTTACCCCTAATTTTCATTATATATTAATATTAACTAAATAAAAAAATTATAATACATTTATATAGAAATCTCTCAAACATAATTTACCAATAAATTTAATTAAAAAAACATTTTCTAAAATTTTTATTTTGTTAGTAAAAATGTTAAAACAAAATTAAATCATTATCAAAAGTAGAATTGAAAAAAATATTTCTCAATAGATAAATTAATAATGAAAAATACATTATTGAATATTAATCTGATAAGTGGTAAAATATATATTATTATTATTATTATTATTATTATTAAGTTTAAACAAAATAATATTGGAAGAGAATTTAAAAAAAAAAAGTTATCCAAATTATTAAAAAAAATTGTTTTATTTTTATAGAATTTGTCTCAATCTCAAATAGCATAAATATGCATACTGATTACTAAAATGTCAAAACTTTTTAAAAATTACTCAAATATCATAATTATAATTCAATAAATTATTGAAGTATAATTCAATGAATAATTGAAGTATAATTCAATGAATAATTGAACTATTTTCATGGATATTTTTAATGAATTATGTGTGTCTGGCCCAATAGGGCGGTTATCTTATATGAAATATTAAGCTCTTTTTTGCAAATTTTTTTTAAGACAATACAAAATGTATCCTTTTTTACTTTTGTAGGCCGTCGCGATTGGCGAACAACTTAAAGTGCCATTTCTTACCCCTAATTTTCATTATATATTAATATTAACTAAATAAAAAAATTATAATACATTTATATAGAAATCTCTCAAACATATTTTACCAATAAATTTAATTAAAAAAAATTCTAATTTTTTTATTTTGTTAGTAAAAATGTTTAAACAAAATTAAATCATTATCAAAAGTATAATTGAAAAAATATATTTCTCAATAGATAAATTAATAATGAAAAATATATTATTGAATATTAATCTGATAAGTGGTAAATATATATATATATTATTAAGTTTGTACAAAATAATATTGGAAGAGAATTTAAAAAAAAAAAGTTATCCAATTATTAAAAAAAATTCATTTTTTTTATAGAATTTGTCTCAATCTCAAATAGCATAAATATGCATACTAATTACTAAAATGTCAGAACTTTTTAAAAATTACTCAAATATCATAATTATAATTCCATAAATTATTGAAGTATAGTTCAATGAATAATTGAACTATTTTCATGGGTATTTTTTTTTGTTAGGAATGGTGTTCTAGAACTTGTAATTATTTAACAAAGATAATTTATTTCGAATAAATTAAATAAATAAACATAAGTTCTTTACATTATCTAGATTGATTCAATGAATGATATTAGGAATATATGAAAATATATTAATATCAAACATTCAAATAGTAAAACCCTAAGTTACTCTTATGAAATCATGACTTAGTATGTGAGTCATACGAGAGGATTAAAGTCGAGATGAGTAACTTAAAAGTGTCTACAGTAAATGGATAACGTTTGAGAACCTTATCCTGGTAACACTGTTGATAACTTCGTATTTTGTTTATAGACAAATGATCTAACCCTGATCATTCATGTGGGTGACATGAAATGGAAGTATCATATGCAATGTTGATTGTATAAGACAATACCACGATATTTGATCAAATTTCTCATTAGTACAGTTTACAAGAAATGATCGAATATCAAACTAAGTTTATCAACCAATGATAGATCTCAATCCTGAGTGAAATGTGGACTTCTATTTGTGGAGTTATGTTTTTTTAATTCACATGGTTGAGAGCAATCTGTAAGAACGCTCAATACACTTCTTCTTTTGGAATATAACTAGATAAGTAGATGAGAACGCATTTTCAAGAGATGAAATTCATAACCTTCCTATAAATTAATGGTATCAGTGCGATACCTAAACATTTTAGGAACTTTAGGAAACTCCCTTGATGTACTGATTCGAGACATGAACAAGTGGCGCACGACTTCTATGGATCACTGAAGTATATTATCTCTAGTTCGACTAAACATAATGTTTATTGGAGAGTCTACGAGAACACAAGGATAAAGCGGTAATTACAGGAGCAAAACGGTAAATTTAATCCATTTGTAATTATGAGGGTTCCACGTGAAGGATATATCACAGATATAAATAAAGATTATCTAAATGGACATAACTCATCTATAGTGAGAGGAGTTCAGCTATGAATCTATAGTGGAATTATTCATAGTTAAATAATAAGTAATTAACTGATTATAAATTAATCACTTAATTGACTAATTATTAAGCCCATGATCTATAGGTCCATCGGGTCCCTATGCTAGCCCAAATATCATAGTCGCGAAATCAAGTAGAAGAAATGAAAATTTTAAGTAAAGTGATTTACTTAAATAGGCAATATTAAGTAAAGCGAAATCTTTATCGAATACCATCTTCTTGAAAGAGAAGCTATTCAGTTTCAAGATGGACAACTCCAAATCCCTTGATGACAACCTAGATGATTTCAAGAAACTCATCAGCACCCTAGTGGAGCAGAAAAAAAGGTTATGAAAAGGATTCGTGCATTATTCTATTAAATTCTTGACCTGATTCCTTTAAAAATGTCAAGAATGCTTTGAAATATGGAAGAACAGCCTTGGCAATGGAAGAAATCATCGACTCATTAAGGTCAAAAGACCTTGAAATACAAACTGAGAAAAATGGGGAAAATGGTGGAGAGTCACTATTTGTTAAAGCAAAGATAAACAAGAATCACTTCAAGGGAAATTATATGAGAAGAAGAAAATGAATAGCAAAAATTTAAAATGTTATCATTGCAACAAATAGGGTCACATAAGAAGAAATTGATATCAATGGTTGAGGGAGAATAAAGAAAGAGAGACTTCAGGGGATGCTAAAGTTGTTGTAGCAGATCAGGCAACTCAGGCAAATGAAGATGCATAAGTTCTTGCCATTACAAAGAAGAACATAGACAGACAATGGATTCTTGATTCAGGTTGTTCCTATCGCATGATACCTAATAAGGATTGGTTTGAGACCTATGAAGCTTATGAAGGAGGGCAAGTGTTGCTTGGAAATAACAAACCTTACAAGGTGATAGGAAAAGAAAATTTGAGAATCAAGACGTTTGATGGCCTGGAAAGAATTCTTTCTAAAGTAAGACATGTCCCTGAATTGAGGAGGAATCTCATCTCCCTTGACACTCTTGATCAAAAGAGATACTCCTATGAAGCAGAGAAGGGTATCATCAAAGTAATCAAAAATTCAAGAGTGGTGATGAAGGCTGTCAGAATAAATGGATTGTACCATTTGATGGGAAGCACGCTTGTTGGAGAGGCTACATCTATGAAGAGCCAGGAGAAGTTTTAATGCAAACCTATAGCATAGAAGACTTGGGCACATAGAAGAAAAAGGCCTAACTAAACTTCACAAACAGAACTTGTTGGGAGATGTAAATATGAAAGAGTTACAAAACTGTGACAATTGTATTATGGTAAAACTACCAGACAACATTTTCTAAAATCAACCTATAGAACCAGAGAAACTCTTGCTTATGTACATTCTAACCTCTGGGTCCAATTAAGGTAGATTTAATTGGAGGAAACAGGTACGTACTTCATGACAATAATTGATGACAATTCGAGGAAACTATAGATCTACATGTTGAAAAGAAAAGACCAGGTGATATCTAAGTTTAGGGAATGGAAGAGAATAGTAGAAACTCAAACAGGGAAGAAGGTCAAGAAACTCAGAACTGATAATGGCCTTGAATATGTAAATGAAGAATTTGAGAAGTTATGCAAAGAAGAAGGCATGGTGAGACACAAAACAGTCAAATATACTCCCCAACAAAATGGCCTGGCTGAAAGGATGAATAGGACCATTTTAGAGAGACTGAGAGTAATTTGGTCAGAAAGAGCACACACTGTGGCATACCTGATAAAAAAAACTCCCTCCACAGCTATTGATCTTAAGACCCTCTAGAAATATGGAATAGTGAACCTCCAAACCTTGAAAACCTCAGAGTATTTGGCAGTCTTACTTTTTCTCATATAAATGATGGAAAATTGGAACCAAAGACAAAAAGATATATTAGCAAACGGGGTACCCAACTCCACCCCACCCGCCCCATCTTCACCTCACACAGGCAATGCCAATAGCAGACTTGTTATCACAAAATAATTATGTAGGTTTTTCTTATGTAAATCCCAAATCATCAAGCAATTGCAAAGCCATATTTGCTAGATTAGTTGTCGATTGATTGAGCCACAACTTCTTGTTTTTTTTTTTATTTCAAGAAAAAATTCCAGTACCAATAAAAAAAACATAACTAGAAGTGCTTTTAGAATCATCAACACAACAAATCCAATCACTATCAATATATCCAATCAAATTTAAATTACCAATGGACTCAAACAAAATTTCAAAATCAAGAGTTATATATCAATGCGAAAATGAACTTCACTAAGAGAGTTCATATATCTTAAGAGCACACATGTAGCGAATATTAAGTCCGGCATAGTTGCTATTAGATATAAGCAAACTTCCTAGCAAACTTCTAAAATTTGTAGGATTAGAAAGTTTCTCACCATCGTTCTTAGAGACTTTTAAATTCAATGCTAGCGGGAGCAGACACAGTTTTACATGTGTCCATCATAAATTTCTTCAAAATTTCTTGTGCATTTTTTTTAGAAATAAAGATAGCATTTTCTTCTTGATCAATCTTCATGCCAAAAAAATAGTGCACGTAACCAATATCAGGCGTCTTAAACATTTTTTCCATCTCAACATTAAATTTTTATAACATTTAATCATCATTTCTAGAGAAAGGATGAGCTGCTTAGAATTATATGTTGAAAAAAACATTATTATGTTTAGGTTAGTTGACTGAAATAAGACTCCAAAATACTTATGTTAATAATAGTTATATTATAACTTACATTTATTTAAGTAAACCAGACGACAATTATGGTGATAATGATATTCAAAAGGGCCCTCGAAATAGTCACATGTGACGTTAATTATTTGAATGATAAAATGCATCTTTATACCAAGGTTGGAGGTGGGTATTCATTGGATGAGTAGTTATATAGTGAATTGGTATAACTATAAAATGTGACTGTTGAATAAAAATGGTTATTCATTCAATAGATGCAACTTTCCATAAAAGTGGTTATTTATTCAATGAATGTAACTTTTCATAAATGTAGTTATTTATTCAATAGTTACAACTTTTATGTTACTTAATGAATAAATACAATCTTTACATAAAATCAAAATTAAAAGTCACTTTTAAATAGTGATTATATTATAAATGTAGTTATTTACTAATATATATATATATATATATATATTTTTTTTTTTTTCACAAAAGTCACATTTAAAAGTCATGACTATACCTATAAATAGGCCTCAGAATACCTCACTTGAAATTACAAGAGAGAATTCTCTAATATTTCTCTCTAATTATACATACTGTTATTGTGCTGAATTTATTCCTCGACTTCTGAATTGAGTTTCATTTTTCGGTTCAACTGTCAAGATTTGTAAAGTGCTTTATTAATTTTGGTTAGAAGGTGTTGTATCTTGAGAGACTATTGTCCATTATGTGCAGCTCCTAAGCATTGAGTAGATATTATCTTGAGGAAATTTACATTTTATGCGTACCTCACTCCATTGAATTTCATTCCTTTATGTAAATGTTTAATTTGCTGCAATTATAATATTATCTATTCTTTGATATTGTTTAGATTTCCAATATTATCATCAACCTTGACATTTAGAGTAGATTCACTCATAATAATAATCAATTTTTGCCATACCAAACAGGTGGTGCTTGCTTTCTTGGTTGAGTTAGATCATTGGATCATTGCTGGTTTTGTTTATGAACTCGCGTTGATTCATAACACTATCATTATATCAGATTTTGTTCTTCCCTTCTCTGATTATAAATAACAAACTAAAAATTAGTCATTTTTCATTCTAGTATACAGTATTCCCACTATTTGAATCTTATTCATGATTATACTAGAGCTGGCATCTTCTTAATTTATGACTGATGACTGATTAGCAAACCACCCATCATTGATTGCTAAACAATAAGCATATTCTGAAGATATGTAATTGAACTTCCCAGGATTTACTGCAACTTTACAAGGCAGATAGACATCCAAAGGGAAAAAAAATTGATGGATCTGCTATTAAAATTGAATTAACAAAAGCTTACCCGTACACATTTTGAGGAGTCAAAACAAGAATACAGCCTCTATCTGGAAGCCGATAGATTTCGGGGCAAACACCTGTTTAACTGATTGGCATTTTGAACTTCAGAATTTCATCTGCTTCATCCACAAGGACCACTTGACTGCCTCTAAAAATTGGTCGTTTCTTTGTAATGCTTTGATCATGTTAATATAAGTTATTCCATCAGGTTCAATCCTCTTCTCTCTCATTTCCTTCACCAAAAGAGCGGCTTCTTCAACCATGCCTGCGATTCCATATGCCTTAATCAATGTGTTATAGCTGTACAAATCAGGTTTGAGGCCACATGCTTTCAATTCTATTAGCACTTCTGCAACTTCATCGATCCATCCTTGCTCTCCAAAGATGTTGATCATGATGTTATACGTGTAGTGGTCACGTTCAACACTTGATTCCTTCATTCGTTGTAAAACACTTCTGAAATTCTCCATTTGGCTTTCTTTGCCATATGCATCCAACATACAATTGAATGCTTCAAGGGAAACTGAAAACCCATTAAATTCCATTTTTTGAACAGTAGATGTCATTTTTTCGAAGTCCTTGTTCTTTCCATACGCAGAAATCATAGTATTGTAAGAGATTACATCAATTAAACCTCTTTTCTGAGCTAGCCTAAACAGACTTCTAGCCTTATAGAAAAGCTTGGATTTTCCATAAATGTCGAGCATGACATTCAAGGTCACTGTGTTTGGTGCAAAACCACGTTGAATCATTTCATCAAAAAGCCTCGAAAGCTCATCGATGGGCAGAGCACGAGAACAGCAGTTTATGACACAATTATACATTTCCTGATCCCAAGCCACTCCACTCTTCAGGATATTATAGTACATATCTGCCAGCTTACCCACCATGCCACATCGTTGATAAATACGAAGCATGTCTCGCAACAGATAAATGTCTGGAACAATGTCCTGCTGCTCATTCATCAAGTCAAGAACTGAGCATGCATCTTTCAATGATCCAGCTTTGACGTACATTCTCACAACAACATTGTAGGCAATCAAATCCAATGCAACACAAGATGATCTCAGCATCAGATAAAGTTTCTCCCCTTCAGTGAACCTACCCATGATGCTGTAAATGTCAATCATTGTGCACGTAATATGCAAGTTCGGTTTATTTTCATATTTTGGCATTTGAGTATATATCTTAATAGCATTCTCAAGCTTGTCCAAATCTTTACACGAGCAAATTAACAAATGATACAAATTCTCCTCAAAATTATGATCGTCCCACTCTTTTTCCCTCATCACTTTCAAAGCATCATCCACCAAACAGTGCTTCACGTAAGCCATGACCAGAATAGAGCAAGATGTCTGGTTGGTTAGAATATGCCTGTAGAATGACCCAGTCAGGAGGAGAGGCACATTTTTCATTCTTTTAGCCTTTTCATATGCTTGTAAAATATTTCCAACAATGGAAGATGGCCGGCATCCAATCTTCAGCATATCATCAAGAGTTCTAAGTGCACCTGCTTCATCCTCATGATTGGCTTGCAGGTTCATCAGGGTGAACAAGTTAGAGGCATTAGGCATATATCCTTTCTGCTTGAGCCCCTTGTAGTACCGCTGTGCCATCTTATAATTGCCAGCTCGACCCCAACCTTCAATCATGGAGCGGTAAGTCGTTTCATCAGGTTTTACCCCAGAGTTGTTGATGCCCAAGAATAGGCGTTCGGCAGCATCCATATTGGATGCCTTACCATACCCAGTAATTAAGGTATTATACGCAACAATATTGGAGGAAAACCCTGCTTCTTCCATGGAGGCTAATACAAGTTCAGCCTTCTCCAACTTGCCTTGTTGACAGTAAGTGTTAAGCATTACCAGCCAATTTTCCAAATTGAGTGTCACTCTATCTTCTTCCATTAATTGAATGACCTCTTCTGCTTTATCATACAAACTCAAACGTGTATATATAGTGATCATCGATGCATATGCAGTTTCACAGACAATTCCAAAGTTCCTCATCTGATTGAAGGCAAATTCAGACTCCTCAACATTCCACCCCTTCTGGTAGAGACCCATAAGCATACCAAAGGTTGCAGCATTTGGCTGTACGTGGCACTCCAACATCGTTCGAAACCACTTAGCACCCCACTCCACAAGCCCCGACTTATAACACGCGTAAATAAGGGTATTAAAAATCTGAAAGTCCAACTGAGAATCCATATCAGCTTTAACTTCTTGAATTAGCTTCTCAGCAGCATCCCAATCAGATTTCCTACCTAATACTCGAAGAACCAAATTATAGGCTGTCACATTCCTTTCTAATTTCCCATTGCTTCTCATCCACTCAAAAAACGTCAGCGTTTTCCCATCATTACACCTCTCTAACTTTTTCAGAATAGCATTGCAATCCTCTAAGTTCAAATCAGACGCAATTACGGAGTAATCGACATCCAATTCACCGCCATTGAAAACAATATTTTCAACAACTCTCTCACTAAAATTCCCAGCAAAACTAAAATAAGAACGCGCAGCTCTTTTCGACGCCTTTTTCCTACCAACATGCCTCTTTCTTAGAACAATATCATCATCATCATCATCCACACATTTCGACTTATAAACATCCGAAGCCTCAGGTTCAATCTGAGAAACCTCACAGAACTTCTTAACCCTAGTTGGAGAATAAAATAAGCTGGACTTATTCAAAATAGAGCAGCAATCAGATAATAGAGCAGAATTAACAGGAAAATCAAACTTCTTGGAATCAAAAGAATCTAAAAAAAATGAAAAATTCAGTGAGGCCATGGATGAAAATTGACAATGACCTCACTTATTAGTTCAAGTTCTAATGCATAAGCTCAGAAATAAAATTTTGATACTTTGGTCAAAGTGAAAAGAATGGGAAAGATAGAATTATGGTTAATGGGAATGATCTTTAATTTACCATAGATTTCGGGTTGGCGCTCGTTGAGATAACGGAGATTGAAAGCAGTGGAGGAAACTGATTGTTCAAGAATTGTTTTTTTTTTTTTTTTAATAAATCAATTTGCGTCAGCAGACGTGGAGGTTGTCCCCATTTCGGGACGGCGAAATATAAATATCTCACCGCCGATAAGAATTAAGCGACAGTGACAATTTAATATAAAAAAAAAAAAAAACTCAATTTAATTTAAAAAAAAAAAAATCCACTTACCAATATAGCACTATTTTTTTTTAATATTTATAAAAATATCAATTCTATAAAATATTTATAAATATAATATTTTTTATCAGGTGAATTAGTGATAAATATTAAATTATATATTTTTATTACTGATACATACATTAATCATTAATAATCATTTATTAACATAGTAAAAATTGTCATATTTGTAAATATTTTTTAGAGTTAATATTTTTATAAATATAACATCAAAATCTGCTACCCAATAAAATTTCTTAAAAATATTTAATACAAATATAAAAAATCATTTTAATAAAAATAAAAATAATAACTTCAGGAAAATTATAAGGGTTAAATGTAAAAATGACTCTTGCAATTTAAGGCTTTTTCAATTTACACCCATACACTTCTAAATTAAAAAATTTCACCCCTACACCTTCATAAGCTATCAAACTTAACTTTTTCCATCCAAATTAACAATAACCCATTTTTTAAATGTTTATTATTATTATTTTTATTCAATATATTGTAACTCATGGAAATTTGGGTAAAATGACCTCCAAAATCTGAGATTAATGATTTTTGACCTCCATTTTCAATTTAACCTTTTGTAACCTTCTGATGATGTCATATGTGTGTGAAAACCCCCTTTTACCCTTCTTCAACTATCCTCTCCTCCAGCCAAGAACAGTCCATGAATCTCATTTTTCTTCAAACTTCAACCTCAACTTCATCTTCTTCAACCTAAACTTCCATTGATTCTTCATAACCAAGAACTCAAAGGTACACAAGAATTCGCAAATCTCAAAATGAAACGAATGCCGAAAATGGAGATCCATGGAAATCGACCTCGAGGTCCTTCGATTTCTGGAAATCAGAAATCGAAAGAGGAAGGAGCAGGTCCTTCGATTGGAAATCGAAGGACCTGCTCCTTCGATTTCCAAATCGAAGGAGGTCCTTCGTTCGAAGGACCTCCTTCGATGAAGGGGCTGGTCCTTCGATGAAGGACAGGTCCTTCATCGAAGGAGCTGCTCCTTCGATGGATCGAAGGAGCTGGAAATCGAAGGACTGAGTCCTTCGATTTCCAGAAATCGAAGGACCTCCTTCGATTTCGAAGGAGGGTCCTTCGATTTCAATCGAAGGGGGTCCTTCGATTTGGACCTCCTTCGATTTCGAAGGATCTCCTTCGAGAGGTCCTTCGAATCGAAGGGATCTCCTGAATCCAGGTGATCTCCTCCCGATTCCGAGGAGATACTTCCGGATTCCGGTCCTCCGGCTCTCGTTATTGTGACCTCCTTCAATTGTAATTTTTTTTTTTTTGTAATTGTGTCGCCCAATTTTCCTGGAGGATCGGAATTCAATTAGGTCCACCTAATTTTGGGCGAAAAGGCCCTATTACATATAAATAAATATATATTTTTTTTTAATTTTTTTATTTATTTAATTTAGATTATATGGTAGTATTTTTAATTATTTTTAATTAGTTAGGTACAATTGTAACTTTTTTTTTTTTTTAATTGTGTTCGCCCAATTTTCCTGGAGGATCGAATTCAATTCCTGTCCACCTGAATTTTGGGCGAAAGGCCTTTTACATATAAATATAATTTTTTTTTTTAATTTTTTTATTTATTTAATTTAGATTATATGGTAGTATTTTTAATTATTTTTAATTAGTTAGGTACAATTGTAATTTTTTTTTTTTTGTAATTGTGTGACGCAATTTTCGAGGACCGGAATTCAATTCCAGGTCCACCTAATTTTGGGCGAAAAGGCCCTATTACATATAAATAAATATATATATTTTTTTAATTTTTTTATTCATTTAATTTAGATTATATGGTAGTATTTTTAATTATTTTTAATTAGTTAGGTACAATTGTAACTTTTTTTTTTTTTATATATTTTTTTTTAATTTTTTTATTTATTTAATTTTGATTATATGGTTGTATTTTTAATTATTTAGGTAATTTAGTTTAAAATTAGTTATTTAATTTAGTTTAGTATAAATGTGGTTTTTTTTGTTAATTAGTTATATAGTTTAGTTTATATGTGGGCTTTTTTAATTAGTTGTTTAATTTGGTTTATGTGTTTTTTCAGGTAAAAATGTCCATGAGCGACGATGATGTAGTGTTGATAATCCTAGGACCAATATTTCCATTCCACCCTTAGTAATCTATCACATTTATCGCATACGGTTAGTTTGATTACTAGTGTTCTCACCCCTAATCAATTAGAGTTATTTAAAAGGTCAAGCATTGGTAGGTTGATTGATACCTGGATTTGGTCTTTTGTGGTCCACTTATACATCAAATTTTGTTGAGAGAGATTAAACAACCTGGATCAAAAAATTATGCAATTTTTGATTGGGGGGAAGTGATTACTTTTTCATTGAGATCCTTTGAGGAAATTACGGCTAAAGTCTACGAGGAATTACGAGAAGACATGAATTTAATCCTAGACTTAGAAGATTATTGTTTGATGATAGAGTTAAAGTTCCATCAAAGGAGTTAGAAACGAAAATGGAAAACCATGGATTGAGCGACGATGGAGATGTGGTGAAGTTAGCGCTTTTGTGCTTTATCGAGTTGGTGCTATTGGGGAATAAGAGAACGACACTTATAGATACATCATTGTTATCTATTTTGGATGACAATGAGAGTTTCGAAAACTATGATTGGGCGCAATTATTCTTCGATAAGACACTTTTTGGGTTGAGCAATGCACTTAAGGAACGCAAGTGTAAAACTGGTGAAGTTGTATGGAAGAAAGCCAAGTCTTATAGTCTTTATGGGTTTCCATTTGCTTTTCAGGTACTTTTGTTATACTTATTTATTTATTGCCAATTTTTGTTTATATTTTATTACATGTATTGTACTTTTTTTATAGGTATGGATTTATGAAACAATCCCGTTGATTGCGAATATGTGTGCGCGAAAATTAATAACCGATCGATGCCACCGATAGGCGTTGGAATTGTAACAAACTCATTAAAATGGATAGGCTTGAACGAGATATTTTCTCAAAGGATAAGGTTTGACATACTTCCCGGTGATTTAAATAGCATCTAATCATATTTCATTGATTATTCTTCTTTTTTCGTTATTTAGATAGTTGTGAATGAGGAAATTGATTTTCACATGGACGAATTGGTTAAAAACCAGGTTACAACCGAGAAGGTTGATAGAAAAAGGAAAATTTTACTACATGTGAAGAGTGGTGAGGAAGAGAAAAAACATAAACGGGTGGAGGAAGAGGAAAAAAATAAACGGGAAGAGGTGATGCCAAAAAATGAGGGGGAAAAGAGC
The DNA here is from genome assembly GCA_028015215.1 of Gynostemma pentaphyllum. Taxonomy (NCBI): domain Eukaryota; kingdom Viridiplantae; phylum Streptophyta; class Magnoliopsida; order Cucurbitales; family Cucurbitaceae; genus Gynostemma; species Gynostemma pentaphyllum. The sequence goes on along the minus strand of CM051351.1, from coordinate 15,483,748 downwards.
CAAAAATCTAAAGGATTGTCATCCTCTTGTAGAACGTGCATCAAACGCACCGATGCTCGAGTTGAGCATTTAGAAGCGAGGTGCGAGAGTTGAGGCGGATATGAAGGTAGTTTTGGCCACTCTAAAAAACATAGAGAAATATTTCGGAAGGTATGATTTAAACTTCATAAGAATTTTTGTTTTGATATTGTCATTAATTCTCTATACGTTTTTCATTCATATATATGTCACAATGTAGGGTGATGCATCGAAAGTTGAATTAGGGGAGGATGCATTAGACATTAATGAGAAATCGAGGGAACCTGTGGAAGAAATCGGTCTTTGAAATCGGGAGGATGCATTAGACATGAATGAAAATTGTGGTGACCGAGTTGGCGAGGAACTTGGGAGGGAATTCCATGATGATTCCAACAGGATTATCATGATTGAATCTCAAGATGAAAGAAATGCGGATAATGCTATTCAATCCGAGGAGAAAACTAATGCAAGAAGATATTATGCAAATAGATAGACCTTTGGATTTTCCGATAGCATCGTCACGAGTGGCTAGGCAAATAAATCCCTCTCCACAAATACGATCTCCATTCGTGGTTCCCAAGAAGACCGTGAAACCAGGCGAAATTGCGTGTCGTATGATCCCGCACACAAAATACCGAAAGAACTGACGTCGAATTTCAAAAAATGGTTAGTTAACGCGCTCGGAGGGGCGATGAGCGTGAAACTTGCTACGGGTCACCGAATACGAAGTTTTTTCAAGATTTGGTAACGTTCGAAAAACTGGATGGTGAGGTATGATAAATTATGTTATTTCTTAAGCATTCAACTTGTTCGATTATGTTATTGTCAATTCGATACAATGTTTGTTTATGGTTTTTTATCAGCACATGGATACAATATTCATGTTCATTCGCTTGAAGGTTAGAAAGAAGCCCGAATGCATGTGTCATCAATTTGCAACAGTGGATGCATTTTTTATGGTTAGTATGGACGAGTACATTTCTGCTATTGTCTGTTTCCATGTAATTTAACACTTATTTTCAACGCAATTGTAGAGTGAATGCAATAAAATAATGACGGAGCGGGAAAATGCGCTGAAGGATGGTCCGTTTTGGGTACCGAAAGCACATTTCGGTGAAAACTCTATTGGTGACTACATCTTAGGCGATAATCGAGACTACAGTGACCCTTGGGCTTCGGTGGATTATGTAAGAAGCTAAACTATTATAAGCATTTGGTAAATTTTGACTAATATTATAACCATTTATGTAATTAACCCTAATTTTTCAGGTGTACTCAGCATTTAATGTGCTAGGAGGTCATTGGGTTTTACTTCAGGCCGATATAAAAAATCGGAGGGTTGTAATATGGGATTCTCTTCCAACATTTGTCGATGTAGGTACATTGACAGATTTGTTGCGACCTTTCTGCACGATCGTGCCACTTCTTTTGGAATCAGTTGGTTTAATAAATTCCACCGATCCTTGGCCAGTTGAACGCATGGACAATGTGCCAACTCAAACGGGTGGTGTTGACTGTGGGGTGTTTTGTTGTAAATTTTTTGAATATCTAGTAACCGGGTCCGATTTTACTTCATTGAAACAAGCTAACATTAAAGCGTTTAGGTTACAATTGGCGATCGAATTGTGGTCGAACCGTCCTATTTATACATAAATAAATTTTTGTTTGTATATTGAATTGTTTTCCATTTTCAAGTAACCATACTATTAATTTTGATTTAACAAATTTACATTTAATTGGTTGAAATAAGAAATTGAAAAAAATAATGCAATTGAAAAAATGGTAAGTATGAAAAAGAACATGGAATTTGCAAACATCTTGAAATTGACCCAAAAACCCAATGTAATTGAAAATACAAAAATAAATTGAAAAGTTTAAGTAAATTGAAATTTAAAAAAAAAAAAAAAAAAAAAAAAAACTATACAAAAATAAATTGAAAAGTTTAAGTAAATTGAAATTTAAAAAAAAAAAAAAAAAAAAAAAAATATATACTGCTGCCATAAATTCAGGAGGACCTAATTGAGTCCGAGGGAGGGGAGGGGAGGGGGGAGGGGGGGGGGGGGGGAGGGAGGGAGGAATCCGGAGGACCGGATTTGGGGGGGATTGGGGGGGGAGGGGGGGATTGGGGGGGAATCCGGAGGACCGGTTTGGGGGGGATTGGGGGGGGTCTCACTCCAGGAGGACCGGGTTGAATCCTGGTCCTCCCGAATTTTGGCCGAGGTTCGGATGGGGGGGGCCTAAATTCGTTGGGATCGAATTGAATTCCGGTCCACCTGAATTTAGAACAGATACATATATATTTTTTTTTTTTTTTTTTTTTTTTATTATTTAACACTTGCATGCTTTTTTTTTTAAAACTTTTTTTTCAATTTCCTTATTTTTCAATTGATATATAAATATATATATTGTTATTTTCAAATTATTGTTTTTCAATTTCAATTTCATGTTAATTTTTGTCAATTCCATGTTTTTTATCAATTTACTTTTTTTAAATAAAATGAAATTGAAGGAAAAACATAAATAAATATTAAAAGCAAAAAACACTTATTTATACGATAAAGGGTTGTGACAAGTCTTTCGTTATGACCAGGTGGAACCACACCTACCACATTTTCGGGTTTGAGAAGTCTCCTCCCCAGAGTGGATGGAATTCTCACCTCTACGACGCCCATTCGAGCCACTTCTTTTGGTGGTAACACTTCAATCGGTACAAAACCCTCAGGCAATTTCCACTCAAGAGTGACCTACAAGCATGATCCGCTCCGCATAAGAATTTACCCAACATTCATCGTATAGAAACGAGAGCACATTACATATGGGCTGATGTTGCGGTCTCTTGCAAGCTAATGCATGCACACAAGGTATCCGATCTAAATCAAATACCCGACAAGAGCATTCTTTCGCATGTAAGTCAACCCGTCCAAACCTATCTCCATCCAGGTACATTGGATTGATAACAATCAATGTTCGTAGCTCCAAGTGTTAATGATTTTTGATGGTTTTTCCGTAAGATGTCTTGACATGAGTTGTCAAATTTGTTGTACATTTCAATGCTTCATTACGACGCTCCCAAAACCATTCTTGCAACTTAGATCGAATACTTTCTACTAACGCAGATTCTGGTAGTTCCCTTTCATGAACCAATACACCATTTATACATTCTGCAATATTCGTGGTCATGATATTATACCTTCTCCTTGAACAGAAAGCACGAGCCCATTTTTCAAGTCCAACCTCTTCTAAATACTCACATACACCTTGATATCTTTTAAGGTCATTCCACAACCGATCAAAATCAGACTCACGGTATGCTTTCGCTGCAAGGAAGAATATAGGATTTATTGCATCATTTTTGAATTTAGCAGTGAGATTCATACTCAAGTGATGTATACAAAACCCATGTATTGCATGCGGGAATACAGACGCCACGGAATTAATGATGCTTTTGTTTCTATCAGAAATAAATACCAAATCCTCAACATCACCAATTGCACTTTTTAGTTTTTCCATAAACCACGACCATGACTCATCCTTCTCCCTATCTACAATTCCAAAAGCGATTGGGTAAATTTGATTATTACCGTCCAAACAAACACTGACTAATAATGTACCCCTATATTTCCCCTTCAAAAATGACCCATCAACGGCAATAACCGGACGCATGCAACTTAGGAACCCTCAATACACGGACCCAAAGCAACGAAAAAGTATTTGAAATGACGTTCTTCCTCAAGTTGGAGGTAATATACCTGGTTCCTGGATTAGCAATTTTCGGTGCTTTACAATATCGACTTAGCAAATTGTAGGATTCTTCCGGTGATCCTCTTACCAATTCATATCGTCCTCTCTGCACGCCACGCTTTATCATAACCGATGTTAACACCATACTCTTTTCGCATGTCATTGATTATATCTTTCTACCGATCATCGACGACCAACATCTTCAACTCTCCCCTTTATTATGTCTCCAATAACCCAACTTGGCGCTTGTCTGGTGGTCATGATTCAAGACATCCAGTGAACAACTATGAACATCTACGACTTGGAAACTCGAAATATATCGACCCTTTCAAACAAGTAGCTCTTAACCGCCACTTGCAATTCGTATCAATACATGCCACCGAGAACAAAGATTTCGTCGACTTTTTCACTCTAAACTCTTTGTTAATTCTCATCGCCGCAATGGACAGTTTCATAGACAAATCTTTTTTTGAGAGAAAAATACTACCCTCTCGCAAACTCATCCCCCATACAATTTCCATATGACAAAGATTTCCATTGAACTTGATGTATTTTTAGTTGATGTATTCGTAATAACCTGGTTCTTCATGAGATTTACACTTTCCTTTCCTAACATCTCTCCTTTCTAGATTATCGGATCGAGGATGTAAAAACTGCGTTTCCATGAAAGCCTCATTATCATTACCTAAATCACACAGGAGGAATGTTCTCATCTATTCCTGGAATGGTTGATGAGTTTCGAATGTCATTGGCTACGTGGTTCCCGCCAGAACCAGGGACGCAATATACGGATTGAATTGAATATTATGTCCACTATTCACATCTTTAGGCACGATTGAGATATATAAGGGAAGTACGGATGCATCTTCACCCATTAAGAAAAAATTTAGGTCCTCTTCGTCGTTTATGTCGCATGGAGGTGAGTCAATAAGTAAATTGTAAATGCACTTGATTTTAATATCAAACACTTCAGGATCAATTCTGGCAACTGTGTACAATCGAAACAGAAATTCTTCGAACGTTATACTTTTACTTATCGCTATTCCTTTCGTGTTACCACCTATATACCGCCATCGAGATCTCATTCTCCACCATAACGAATAAATATTCTTGTCATTGACATCCTGTAAAACAACCATAACAAATACGAAATTTGAAATTCCTAGGTAACAAAGTTAAAAAACCTGTCTTAATTTGGGACAAAATTATAACAATGAATTCAGGCAAAAATTTCAAAACCAGGCTTATTATGAGAAAAAAAAAAAAAAAAAAATATTCAATTCCGGGGGAGGGTACCTCCGGAATCCGCTCCTCCGGATTCCGGAGGTACTCTTAAAAAAAAAAATTCGGAGGAGGTACCTCCGGATTAGAGGTACTACCTCCTAATCCTGAGGTACCTCCTCCCAATTGGCAAAAAAAAAAATTTAATTTTTTTTAAATAGTACCTCCGGATTCGGAGGTCGTCCTCCGGATTCCCGGAGGTACTCTTAAAAAAAAAAAAAAAATTATGCCAATTCTGGAGGTACCTCTCCTGATTGGCAAAAAAAAAAAATTTTTTTTTAAATACTACCTCCAGGAATCCAGGAGGAGATACCTCCGGATTCCGAGGACGTACCTCCGGATTCCGGATTTATTTTACAAAATGGATATTCCGGATTTATTATAAAAAGAAAAAGAACAATGTTCATACCTTGAATGATGAAGAGATTGAAGGAATGATGAGTTTAGATTGAAGGAATGATGAGTTTAGGTTGAGAATTTTAGAGAGAATTTTTAGAGAGAGAATTTTTAGAAAGAGAAAAGCATATGTAAAGTGAAAGGGTTATATATAAATTTTGAAGGGTAAAAGGGGGTTTTCACACAAAGATGACATCATCAGAAGGTCAAAAAAGATTAAAATGAAAATGGAGGTCAAAAATCATTAATCTCAGATTTTGGAGGTCATTTTACCCAAATTTCCGTAACTCATGGTTATAACTCAATTAAAAAGTTAAAATTCAATTTTTCCAATTTCTTGGATCAAAGTTACAAGGTAGCCTTAGGAAGCTTGAGAAATCACATCTTCATCCTCTTCTTTTCTTCTCTTCCTTTCTACGAGATTGCACATTTGTGAATTGCGAGAACTCCCATTTGAAGACTTTATCTTTCTCCACAATAAGAACCCTAAAAATAAATCTGCAATTTCAGGGCGACGAATTTATCTTCCTTCGAATCCAGGAGAAACTCATGATTTTCGCTAAACTTACGTGTTGCGGATTCAAAGCATCACAATTTCATTTCTCTTATTCAATTTATAAAAAAAACGACGGGATTTTTTTTGTAAATAAATATGGATGAGTTTTGCTCTTTCTCTCTATTTGAAGATTATCTTCCATTGTTTAAGTAGTGGAAAACAAGTTATTATGAGAATAAAAAATAAAATGACATGTTGGTTGAATTTTCTTATTTTGACTTTGAATTAAGTTGAATTTAGGTTGAACAAAGTTTGTTCCATAACCAATTAATTTTGGATTTTAAAGATATGACAATTTGAACATATTATTGCCTTCAGTTTTGACATTACCTAGAAATTGTGATTCATCGTTTAGAAATCGCGATTCGTCACTTGAAATTGTGATTTGTTGTTGTTGAATTGTTGCCTTAAAATCGTGAATAGCGCTTTTGGAATTCTCAAGGATAATGCTTGCTTCAGGAATTCACAATAGTCAGTGAGGATGAAGTTGCTAAAAGGTGGAAATTTTGCCAAGTAAAAATTTAATAACCTAGGTCAAAATTCATAGCAAAGGTAAAAGATTTATTGTGGAAGGTGAAGTCGCCAAATTGGAGTTCTCGCCATTTGCAAATGTGCAGTCTCATGGAGAAGAAAAAGGTATGCCTATGCCTCTTCATGGTGAAGAAAAGAAAAAAAGTGCGTGTGCAAGAAAAGTCAAAATTTGATGTTAGTTTGATAGCTTATGAGAGTGTAGGGGTGAAAATTTTCAAATTAGAACTTATGTAAATTAAAAAAGCCTAAAAATACAGGGGTCATCCATACATTTAACCCAAATTCTAATTTTGTGCCTCCATTTTTTTCTCCATATCTAAAAAAATGTTTAGAAATCGCTTGACATGTATTTTTAAGCCTATATTATTGTAGAGGTAAAATTCATCATGGACCAAGCCCAATGTCAAAAGCCCAATCTTGATAGGCCCGACCCCGAAGAGAAAATGTAGCGCGTGTAGTCAGAGCCATTTCCCTTAATTTAAGTCCAAAGAGTTTGGGCTGAGCTCAATCTAGAAGGTTGAGGACGTGCAAGATAGCTCGGACAAACGCGAGTCCGGATACTTATTTCGAATGAGATAAGTCTATAATCATCCTGAGATAAATCTGATCGTAGCTAGATGTATTATCCTATCTACAGGTCCTCTATATATAGATCTCATAAAAACCCTAAACGGTACGTTATTGATATTCTACTATTGAATACACATATCTATTGCTTCCATATCACTGACTTAATCATCGAAGACGGTTTGGCAGGCACCACACCTAGTGTTTTCTTGTTATTATTTCTCAAACATTTTAGATCAAGGAGATGCAACGCACGTTATTCGCACGTGATTGACCGTAGTGGAAATCATCATCTACAATTATGAACTAAATACATTGATTTTGGAATGTTATGATTGAATTGAATTTATTAAGTAAATTCAATAATTTAATACTATTACTAATTCACACCTAATTGAATCAAATGTATAATAAATAATTCATATCAAAGTTAGAAATAAGGATTGTATGTTTTTAATAGTACCCTACTCGATTCAGTTCTATTAATTGAAAAAATCGACACATAAAATAAAGAAAAAAATCGATAAAAACCAGCTTTCAATCATATTAAATTGAAGAAACCAGTGTAGTCGAAATAACCGGACCAAACCAGTCAGTTGGGTTCATTTTGGGAAAATTATTAACAGAATTGATAATCTCTTTTAATTTTAGGTCAAATGTCATTTCACTCAAGTTTCATTTTCGTCCTTAAACTTTCAAAAGTTATATTTTTCGTCCTTAAACTTTCCGATTCGTTTTGTTTTAGTTTTTCTGATTTTCCGTCTAAAACACTAATAGAGGGCTTGTGTGGTATGTAATTGATGATATGACATTATAGAAATATACCGTGAGGTTAAATACTATAGAATAAGGAATATAAAGGAAGGTTAAATCTCATATTTTTCTCCTTAATTCCAATCTTAAATCTCACTGTATATTTGTTTTTCCACATCATTTAACTTCATTGTATATTTATATAATGTCACAACATCAATTATATGCCACATAAGCCCCCCGGTAAGGTCCTATATGGAAAAACGCAGATTGAAGGACTAAAATGGAACGAATTGTAAAGTCCATGGATGAAAAATATAACTTTTGAAAGTTTAGGGATGAAAATGAAATCCAAGTGAAAGTTCAAGTACCAAAATGATATTTTACCCTTGAAATTTTTTATTTTTGTTTTTAATTTAATGATTGAATTGAAACCACTTTTATAAATCAAAAGGGGGATGAGAATGGTATAGGTTCACCTTAAACGCATTCACTCATACAGTAAAGCAAGCAAAGTTCAGCCCACTTTTACTTCCAGCTCACTCTCCTCAACTCTCCATTCCTAAACTTACTTCCAGGTCTAGCTCCGTCCCCTCCCCTCTCCTCAAATGACATATTTAAAATATATAATTTCATTTATGTTATTATTTTTTATTTATTCATGAAATAACAAATTTTATAAATTATTGACTTAGAAAAATTCAAAATTAAATTAACGATTTAATATATTATACTAGTAACGATTTAATTTCTAAAACTAATTTAGATTATAATTATTCAACGTAAAATAAAATTATAATAAAAACATTAAAAGTTAAGAAGTCAATTTTTTTTGTCATATAATGATTTATTGAAAAGTTTTGGCTCGAGAAATATTCATTTTTATCTGTCTATTCATTCATAATCATTCATTGTTTGAGCTTTCTAATTTTGATTATTCATTATATTTTTTTAATCTAATTTATTCATATGTATGTTTTTATAGTTATACCAAGCTAATTTTTTGGTTGAGATTTTTTTTTATCATACACAATTTTGAATGTTGAATCATATCTTGAATATGTGTGAACATGCGATTAAATAAAATTGAAGTTAATAGATATAAGAAACACATTGAATATGATTTGAGAAATATAAGAAACACATTGAATATGATTTGAGAAATGTAATCAGAGAGATTAAAGATTAAAAAATCAGTGAAGGTTTAAGATAAATTTATGAAAATTAATTTGTAAAATAAATAAATTATTAAGATACGATATACTCTGAGCACAAAAAGTTTTAAAAAATTAAATTTATAGCATTTAAAAATTTCAGCACATATATACATACAATGTTTAATATAAAAAAAAAAATTGGGGGTCATGACCCCCCTTGTTCCCTTAATAGGTTGAGCATGCAAGAGCGTTGCTCACACTTGTATTACACTAGATGGAGAAAACAAAGCTAGGTCATATCTTAATTTAAAACTTTCGTTTCACTTTTAAGCTAACTTTGATTGATTAATGTGATATTAACCCATGGAATTCATCTATGATACATAATATTTATTATAAACAATAGCAATAAATTACAAGAAATGGTTATCTAAAAAAATATAAGAAATTAAAGAAGAAAGAATAGCAAGGAAATTACAACTCTCCGAAAGATATTATTAAACCTTGAGTGTTTCTATAATGTTTCATCTCTTTTCTCCTGTTAGCTTGTTGACATAATATACGCTCCCATTACGATTAACAAATTTTTTTCACACAGTAAATTTAACCTTCTCTTGCTCCTGTCACAATTATTTTAAGTTAGAAAGGCATATATAATATAACACACCTACATGCTTATTTAATAAATTACTCTTTTTTTATTGTCCAAAAAGAAAATAATATAAAGGGTGAAAAATCAGGATAGCCACTTAATGGGCCTTAAATGTCAAAGTAGCCACATTCAGAATTTTTTATATTGATAGCCATCCCCCTAATTCAGATTTCAGTACTATTACCTAAATACCCTCAAGTATGTATGCCAGTATAATGGGGACAGGCAGGACGGCGGCGTCAGATGGGCACACTATACGGAGAGGTCTTTTCGGTTGACAGCATTAAAAAAAAAATAAATAAATAAAAAACAAAACTTCCTTCGCACGATTCAGTTTCCTTCTCCCCCCATTTTTGTCAAATCAAAACATTTACAAACCGCCACAAAATCTTCTCGCCCCATTCCTATCATTGTAACCTCTGGAAACCGCCATTGGAGTTTTACCCCAACAACATAAAAACCCAAAAACAGGTATTTTTATCTAATTTGGAAAAAAAAGATCGATACATTTCTTATTTATGTATAGAAGCCTAATAAATTGGTTCTTAACATGTCAGACATGGTTGAAACTCGAGGATCATCGAAGAAGGAGAAACTCACGGTTCATTCGGACGAAGAAGAATCAAATGCTGTAGAGGACAATGTAGCAGACGAAGAGGAATATAGCAGTCTAAAAGGATCAAGCGATAGTGAGGACAAGGTAATATTTGAGTTTAAAAAAATGAAGAAATCTGAAGGAAAGTGGTCTAACAGAAATTACGATTGTGCATGCAGAGGTCTGAACAAGAAGAAAGCAGGGATGAGGGAAAAAAAACGATGCACACTCCATCTTCTTCGTCTAGACCGAATAAAAGCAAATCAGAGGTATGTGTCGGAAAAACATGCATGACTAATGTATATAACATACTATAACTATCTGATTTATGGCACACCTGGAGATGTACTGTCTTTACGAACAGAATGTGCATTATTGTTAACCAGACAATAAAAAATATAGTACTGAAAATAAGCGTTATACTTACTATACATAATATACAGTATCTTCCTTATGTTCGCCTGTACATAACTAGCAGAAGTGTAGGCTATACATACTATACTGTTTGTTATTGACTGTATAGTACGAAGAGTATAACATGTACAGTGTCTTAACAGGGGCCCCCCTTGATTCAGCCAAGGCATGCATGGCAGAAGGACCAAAAGGTCAATGTGTACTCGAAGACAAAACTGCTCGGGGTTCTGCACAAAAAAATGACAGACAAGCAACAAAGGATTATGAAGAAATCCTTCTTGTGGAATTTCCTGGGAACTTCCAACAACAAACTTCCCTACTCAACTACTATTGCGGATAATTCGTCGAAGGGTGCATAATGACGATAAGTCGTTGCTCACTTTCAATATATGTGGGTACACATTGACTTCACCCTCGAGGATTTTGCAACAATCACCGGGCCGATATGTGATGACGTTAAATTCACAAACTTAGATAAGTCGCCAGAAGCTCCATTGAGAAGAAATTTTTCAAGACTCACACAATACACAACAAGGCGTTGATTGAAGAGATTGATGACTACGACTTTCAAAATGACAAAATGTCGATAAAGGTTGCAAAGTTGGCTATCTTGGAGAGCATAGTCATTGCAAATCAACAAAAAAACACAATAAGTGATCTCGCACTTTAGGCTAGTTGAAGATGATGATTTGTTCGAATCATACCCTTGGGGAGGATATCATACGATATGTTACGTCAAAGTGTGACACGAGCGATGGGGAAGCAAAGTCTCTGTGCATGGTCATTTGGTGGGTGTGCTTATGCACTCATATCCTGGGCGTTCGAACGAATTCCAGGCTTAAGTATTGGAGAAAAGTATGCAAGACGAATCAGTTATGATGAGCCCAGGGTGTTAGCATGGGATGTTATGAGGCATGGTACATGTAAGGAACTTGATAAAGATGTGTTCAATGACCAGGTAGTGATTTGTAATGTCATATTTCGTAACAATACAATTGTTTTAAATTTTGGTGCTATACTCGCTATACTAGTTGTTGATGCTCTTCGTTTACTGTCTTCTGGTAACTTCATGTGCAGATTGTTGTTGAGAGTAAGCAGCCAGTATTAAATCCTGAAAAATACTACTACTTGAATGAGTTCCAACAAAGTAAGAAGAGGAAAGGGAAAAGTGTGCAAGAGGAGGTTCATGAGCCAGATCTGGGCTTATCAGGAAACTCCGACGAGGATGAAGAAGCAGATTCTGATAGTGACAAATCACACAAAACAAGTGGGTACATAAAGCTGAGTAAGAAGCTCGATAAGATAGCAGCTGTACTGGATGCACTAGCAACAAAGGTTGATTTCATATCTGACATTGTATACATGAGGCATCTGTCTGAAGAGAAAGAGAAAAGGAATGTGGTAATTTCCAAAACACTACAGATAAAATATTTTTAGTATTCTCTTATATGACACTGACAAAGCATATTCGAACTGGTATGAAATGTACCCAGGGGAGAGTGGGTGATGGTGAAACAGAACAGGGAAGAAATACTAAAGATGGGCATCGCGAAGATGAGGTCATACGTGCTTTTATTCTAAATTTTGTTATAAATACTGTATATGCTATACGGTAGTTTACGTGCTATACAAGTGTTATTTTTATACTTGTCGATCATCATGAGCCCACTAATGTTCTTTACGAAACAGAGATTCGAACCGCGTGTCAATGTGGAGGTGGGGCATGATGATACTGTTGTATACGACGATACAGTAGGAGACGGCGAAAAGGACACAGTACTCGGGCGTTCAGGTGCAGACAAGCATCCCCTTGATCACATTGATCAAATTGTCACCAACGTTATGGAATGTGTGGCGCAAGATTTCCAAGATGTATGTATATACAACTACTTATGCTTATTGTTAGGCCACGGTTCACTAACTAATAAGACACTACCTATTATTATGGAAGATCTTTGGAGGATCCTACAATCGATAACACCTGGTTTGGATTCACAAGAGAGGCTGAGCAAGCGTGATGCGGGGCACACAACCGGGGGGAGGTAGATGACGTCGAGAATTTGTACAATATGCAATGTCATTACTTTTTTTCCTTAACAACATGATTGTCGTGCGGCGCTCATGTGGCACGGTGATACACCGCTATACAAGAACATAGCTTGCAAGACTCAAAGGTGGTATTCTCAGACATCGCAATGTACTACTTCTGTATAGCATGTAAAGTAAATGATAATCTTTATGTACTTAAGATTGAGTATATACTACTGCCTCTAAGCTTGATTATATATTACTGCCTGTATAGCATGTATAATAAATGTGGGGGAGGTAGATGACGTCAGTAACTTGTACTATATGCAATGTCATTACTTTTTTTCCTTAACAACATGATTGCATGCAGGCAGCTACTGTGCACGGTGATGCACCTGCTATACAAGAACATAACATGCAAGACTCAAAGGTGAGCTTCTGTACACTGCAATGTACTACTGCCTGTATAGCATGTATAGTAAATGATAATCTTTGTGGAAGTAAGCTTGAGTATAGACTACTACCTCTAAGCTTGATTATATACTATTGCCTGTATAGCATGTATAATAAATGTTAGGGTTTGTGTGTACTGTATCGTGTGTGAAGGTAGCTTCCGGTGTGAATGAGTCGCCTGCTATAGAAGAATCTACCCTGCAGACAACAAAGGTGAGCATTTTAACGTGTACTAAACTATGTGTGAAGTACGAATAGTTGTGAATTACTTTGTTTTACACAAATTTTAGCAACCTTGCGTGGATAATGACCCAAAAGATTCAGCGATGGAGCCTCAAGTCCAAACTCGGGTGGAAGTAAGTTTGGATGTATGTTGTTTGCTGTATATAATGTATAGTACTTCCTTCACACATTGCTGTTATCCTCTAATTGCAGCGGCCACGAAGAGAAAAAAATCGCGGGAAATTCGTTAGTGAACCAGGTATCAGATGCATTTGGTTCCACTGGATCGAAGGCACCCAAAGCAACGAAGAAACGGTCACAAATGACGGGGAAGGCAAAGACCCCAAAGCATAGTAAGAAAGGCAAACTTGAAGACGTTGGCACCGAAGAACACGATGTTGATGGTGTGCGGCCTTCAGGGACGATGAACCAAATTTTAACATCAAATTAACAATGCGATTAATGAAATTCGAGTGCGGACGACAGGAACTAGTGCCATCATGTGTTGACTATGTTGATACACCTTAACTATGTGTTTGTAATTGGTACTTATTACTTTTAACAAACTTACTACTTGCTGATCATGACATTCACAAGTATATTTTGGGATGCACTTATCCTTGTGATCATGACTTACGACTTAACTATGTGTTTGTAAGTGGTTTTGTGTCTATGTTTTATGCAATGAACCAAACCCGTTTTGTGTAGTGTATAGTATGTATAGCACCAACACCTCCGGATCTCGCTATACATGGTCCCTTGAGTGTATATTATATAGCATGTGTAGTACCTAAAAGCGCTTGCTTCAATCAACACCTTTGTGTGTTTAAACAAGATTCACATCTTGTGGTTTTATGAGCGCATAGCGTCTAGTATAGCATTTAAAGTACCTAAAGCTCTTGCAACACACACTTCTTTATGTACAGCATGTATAGTGCGTGCAGTGACAATCAGCTGAACAAATTACCTGTGTATAGTGTATTGTATGTATAGCACCAACAGCGATATATTCAAACTATACTTGTGTGTCTAGTATAAAGCATAGCATCTAAAGTACGAATAGCTCTTGCTATACACAACGCTTGTGTGTGTTTCAAAAGGTAATCAAATGCTTTGGTTTTATGGCGCATAGCGACTAGTAAAGCATGTATAGTACCCAAGGCTCATGCCACACACGACACTTGTGTACGTGAATGGACACTCCACATTTATGCAGACCGTACACAACACTTCTTTTTTTTAAAATGTACAGAGAGGATAGTGTCAAGCAGAAAAAACACAATACCCGTTTGTATAGTGTATAGTATGTATAGCACAAATACCTCCGGATCTCACTATACCTGGACCCTTCACTGTATATTATGTAGCATGTGTAGTACCTAAAAGCTCTTGCTTCAATCAACACCTGTGTGTGTTTAAACAGTATTCACATACTTTTTTTTTATGAGCGCAAAACGTCTAGTATAGCATTTAAATTACCTAAAGCTCTTGCAACACACACTTCTTGATGTATAGGATGTATAGTGCATACAGTTGCAATCTGCTGAACAAATTACCTGTGTGTATAGTGTATGTATGTATAGCACCAACAGCGCAATAATCAAACTATACTTGTGTGTCTAGTATAAAGCGTAGCAAATAAAGTACGAATGGCTATTACTATACACAACGCTTGTGTGTGTTTCAAACGGTAGTCACATACTTTGGTTTTATGGCGCATAGCGACTAGTATAGCATCCCGTTTGTTTAGTATATAGTATATACAGCACCAACACCTCCGGGTCTCGCTATACCTGGTCCCTTCAGTGTATATTATATAGCATGTGTAGTACCTAAAAGCTCGTGCTTCAATCAACACCTGTGTTTGTTTAAACAGTATTCACATACTTTGGTTTTAGGAGCGCACAGCGTCTAGTATAGGGTTCAAAGTGCCTAAAGCTCTTGAAACACACACGTCTTTATGTATAGCATGTATAGTGCGTGCAGTGTCAATTAGTTGAACAAATTACCTGTGTGTATAGTGTATTGTATGTATAGCACTAACAGCGATTTATTCAAACTATACTTGTGTGTCTAGTATAAAGCATAGCATCTAAAGTACGAATAGCTCTTGCTATACACAACGCTTGTGTGTGTTTCAAAAGGTATTCAAATGCTTTGGTTTTATGGCGCATAGCGACTAGTATAGCATGTAGAGTATCCCAAGGCTCTTGCCACACACGACACTTGTGTACGTGAATGGACACTCCACATTTATGCAGGCCGTACACAACACTTCTTTGTGTAAAAAATGTACAGAGAGGATAGTGTCAAGCAGAAACAACACAATACCCGTTTGTGTAGTGTATAGTATGTATAGCACCAACACCTCCGGATCTCGCTATACTTGGTCCCTTGAGTGTATATTATATAGCATGTGTAGTACCTAAAAGCGCTTGCTTCAATCAACACCTTTGTGTGTTTAAACAGTATTCACATACTTTGGTTTTATGAGCGCATAGCGTCTAGTATAGCATTTAAAGTACCTAAAGCTCTTGCAACACACACTTCTTTATGTACAGCATGTATAGTGCGTGCAGTGACAATCAGCTGAACAAATTACCTGTGTATAGTGTATTGTATGTATAGCACCAACAGCGATATATTCAAACTATACTTGTGTGTCTAGTATAAAGCATAGCATCTAAAGTACGAATAGCTCTTGCTATACACAACGCTTGTGTGTGTTTCAAAAGGTAATCCTATGCTTTGGTTTTATGGCGCATAGCGACTAGTATAGCATGTATAGTACCCAAGGCTCATGCCACACACGACACTTGTGTACGTGAATGGACACTCCACATTTATGCAGACCGTACACAACACTTCTTTGTATAGTGTATAGTATGTATAGCACAAATACCTCCGGATCTCACTTTAGATGCTATACTTTATACTAGACACACAAGTATAGTTTGAATATAGCACTGTTGGTGCTGCACATACAATACACTATACACACAATACACTTTACCCTAAACCCTAAACCCTATACATAAAGAAGTGTGTGTTGCAAGAGCTTTAGGTACTTTAAATGCTACACTAGACGCTATTCGCTCGTAAAACCAAAGTATGTGAATACTGTTTAAATAAACACAGGTTTTGAGTGAATCAAGAGCTTTTAGGTACTATACATGCTTTATACTCTACACAAAGGTGGGCGGTATAGTTTGTGCTATACATACTATACACTATACACACCGGTATTGTGTTTTTTTCCGCTTGACACTATCCTCTCTGTATCATGTTTTACACAAAGAAGTGTTGTGTACGTGTTGGTGCTATATATACTATATACTCTACAAACGGGATGCTATACTAGTCGCTATGCGCCATAAAACTAAAGTATGTGACTACCGTTTGAAACACACACAAGCGTTGTGTATAGTAATACCCATTCGTATAGTTTGATTATTGCGCTGTTGGTGCTATACATACATACACTACACACAGGTAATTTGTTCAGCAGATTGCAACTTTATGCACTATACATGCTATACATCAAGAAGTGTGTGTTGCAAGAGCTTTAGGTAATTTAAATGCTATACTAGACGTTTTGCGCTCATAAAAAAAAAGTATGTGAATACTGTTTAAACACACACATGTGTTGATTGAAGCAAGAGCTTTTAGGTACTACACACGCTATATAATATACAGTGAAGGGACCAGGTATAGTGAGATCCGGAGGTATTTGTGCTATACATACTATACACTATACAAAGAAGTGTTGTGTACGGTCTGCATAAATGTGGAGTGTCCATTCACGTACACAAGTGTCGTGTGTGGCATGAGCCTTGCGTACTATACATGCTATACTTTATACTAGACACACAAGTATAGTTTGAATATAGCACTGTTGGTGCTGCACATACAATACACTATACACACAATACACTTTACCCTAAACCCTAAACCCTATACATAAAGAAGTGTGTGTTGCAAGAGCTTTAGGTACTTTAAATGTTATACTAGACGCTATTCGCTCGTAAAACCAAAGTATGTGAATACTGTTTAAATAAACACAGGTTTTGAGTGAATCAAGAGCTTTTAGGTACTATACATGCTTTATACTCTACACAAAGGTGGGCAGGTATAGTTTGTGCTATACATACTATACACTATACAAACGGGTATTGTGTTTTTTCTGCTTGACACTATCCACTCTGTACATGTTTTACAAAAAGGAGTGTATTGTATAGCATCTAAAATACGAATAGCTCTTGCTATACACAACGCTTGTGTGTGTTTCAAAAGGTATTCACATACTTTGGTTTTATGGCGCATATCGTCTAGTATAGCATGTGTAGTGCTTACGGCTCACACAACACACAACACTTGTGTATAGTGTATTGTATGTATAGCACCAACAGCTCTATATAGCACTTATATCAGACGCACCTTTGTTCACGCCGTACAGAATGTATTACACCACGAAAAAGTATGGTAACAATATTATATAAATGGGTAAATATGTATTGTTAAGAACAACAAAACCGCACAAAAAAACCTTCTTCCACACACCCTAAAACATCACTTTGATCAACTCCAAAAGGTGGCTAAAAAATAAGTAGCCTAGTTCACATGAATGATGATCAAAATGATGTTTCCTAGGGGAGATAATACTAACTAACCCAAAAAAGAATACAAGTAACTACTTTGGCATCAGTTTGACAAATCATCATCATTCAATCAAAATCAAAAGAGAAAACAAAAACTCTGTGTGCTGCGATTGTATTAAAACCATCGCCCTTGACCTTTTACTTCCAAGTAGAACTAGGCTCGACCAAAATGGTCTGACAACTATCCCTCGTGTGTCCGTTCGAATTACATCTACCACATCTTAGCAACGGTTTATACTCACCAACTGATCGGATCCTAGCTGTGCGCGGCCTACCTGCCTGTCGTTTGAATGGAGGTGGAAGCATGTGGATAAAAACAAGATGCTTCGGCACATCCCACTGTCGAAACCTACCAACTGGATTTATGGCTCCTGCGTACGTGCGAACAATGGCACTCGTCGAATAAAAGTCATGAACACATGTTCCAATGGGGATGCGCAAGAAATTCAATGCAGCACATGCGTGAGAACAGGGGATCATTTGTTGTTGCCATTTCCCACATGAACACGTCCTACCGGGAACATCAATGTCATAATCACCGTGGGTGTCGCTTACCATAATTTTGGATGAGTCGGTTGGGTTGACCTACAAAAAATACACTTTCTGAACTTATTTATCGTGTTGTACTATATACAAGCTATACAAAATATACTACATTAAGCGACTCGATGCATCTCCCAGCTTGAATCCGCTTCTGCAGCACCAAATGGGGGATGTCAGCCAATATATTATGATTCTTGTTAATTGAATTCCGTCGGGCAAGAAACCAATGCTGCAATTTTATAATGTACTCCTCCACATACGCAACTAGAGGATAATCACGGAATGGTGACATAACTGAATTGAAGCTTTCAGATATGTTAGTTGTCATAATCGAAAAGCGAGAACCGGGAAACAATGCTCGAGCCCACAAAGATGACCCCGCATCTTCTAAATACTGTTGGGCTGACGGGCATATGCTGTACAGCTGATTGGAATGGATTTCAAACTCTTCAAGTGTATATGCCCTAGCAAAGACGCATGAATATCTCTCTCATCCCTTTCTTCTGAACCGACTTTTCAAGTTATTCGACATGTGATACATGAATAGCCGTATTTTGCTTCGGGCATCACCTTCATAACGGCCTTCTTGATGCTATGGTGCCAGGTCCAAAATAATAGCAATATCGGACAAGTTGTTCCCAAGCACAACCCTCGGTTCTTTGAAAAACCATTCCCACGCGGTCGTTCTCTCGAGTCAACAACGACCATACAAATCGGAAAGATATGGTTGTTCGCGTCCATGCATACTGCAGCCTAACATTGTTCCACCGTATTTCCCAAAGAAAAGTACCATCGACGGATATTACCTGGACTGGCGAACTTGAAACCTTCAATAGATGCCTTAAGTGCAATAAACATGTACTTGAACCTGAATTCCTCGCGGTGGACAACGAATATAACCGTGCTGTACATGTAGAAATACGTACATTATGTATGGAACATCTAGTTCTGATAGGTTGTATAGCAATGAAAAGTTGTATAGCGTGTATACAATCAGAAACATGTAGATAATAGCGTAAATGCATTCATACCAAGGTTCCTCTCCTTCACGACATAGAGGAATTTCGTCAAGTTATGATACGAACCTTCGGGACTACCACGAAAGTATGCCAATGCTAACTCACGTGCCTTCCGTGCCTTACAATAACTAACATGTATCCCGTGCTCAGACCTCATAATCTCCTTTACCTCATACGGGCGTAATAGCTTACCCTTAATTGGTGGATGAAATCCCTTAATAAATTCTGCAATGATAGCCGCGCTTGCCTGGGGGTGGTCGAATGGAACATAGTCGGGAGGGCAAGTGTGCACGTTATGTAACGTATGGACTTTGAAAGCTTCAGAATCTGAAACTCTTGAACAATGCGCATGCCAGTCGCACCCATCCTTGTGACACGCAACATACACACGTGTTCGATTCGATCGAACGACCCTAAAATAGAAATTGTCCTTGATGGCCAGAATCTTCAAAGCATCCATAAGTAACTTTTTGCTTGCGTATACATCATCAATGAGGACATCAAAAGTACTTCAGGTAGTCTCTTATATCAAGCCTATCAATGTACCTCGCTCCATCGGAAATATACACTCAGTGACAATACGGAGATCGTGGTCTAGGTGATGACAAGTGATCATCGACTCCATCCCCAGGTTCACCGTGTATATCGTGTATAGCATCTATATCAATAAGTGATTCGGTGCTACCATCATCAACTACCAAGTCTGTTTCCCCTTGCTCCTTCCCTTTCGTACATCTGTCATCAACATCCCCACCGTCGTGCTCACTGACCACCGTGTTGTGTACGGAATCAGAAATCCCTTCATCTCCAATAGAATCCGGAACACTCTGTATATCGGAGTCGTCGATAATTTGTCCTCGGGCTTTCCAATTGACAGCTGAAACCGTGATTACATCCTGAAGGCCTTCGTCTTCCAGGGGACTATCGAAGGCAGAATCATCGCTATCGTCATCCACAAGCGAGTCAATGACTACAATCACTACAGAGCATTTTACGCCTTCTATCTTGTATATATTAACAAAAAACTTGCAGTCATCGTCCGAAATTAAAGGAAGATACTTTGAAGCGTTTCCCACGGTGACTACTTCGATAAACATCTTCATCTTTACGGTGAGATGAAGGGCGGATATAACGTAACCTTCAAATTCGTTGAATACCTCCGTCAATGGAAACGATATACTTTGATCTACATATGAAACGTACTTCCCCTCCGGTATTCCACGTACCATTTCTCTTCGTCGTAACATTTAACAACTCCATTCTCAACTCCACAACTACTTGCCTAATTCAGAATGCAAAAGAACCAATATTTGAGTCTTACATTTAAATATAAAAAATAGTGGCAAGCTTCCATTGGAAGCTAAATAATTCCATCCACAAAAAATAAGGGCGCCTTTACAAAACAAATAATAAAATAATAAAGGATGTTGAAGCTTCTAATGGAAGAATCAATTGTAATCATTAGTGCCCTACATGGGTAGTCGTCTTGAATCGCTAAAGGAAAAGGCAAAACCCACGTGCGGTTCTCAGCAGGGGTATAGTGGGCATATTACAAATAACATATCTGATTGGGTGGCTAAAAGGATAAAAAAAAATGAAAATGGCTACTAGGGAAAAGGGAACCTCAAAAGTGGCCAACTTGATATTTTTACTCTAATATAAATTGGTGGATTATCTTTTGTATTTAAAGATTTCTCATCCACCAAGTTAATATATATAAGAAACACATTAAAAATCAGCGAAGGTTTAAGATAAATTTATGAAAAGTAATTTGTAAAATAAAAAAAATTATTAAGATACGATATACTTTGAGCACAAAAAGTTTTATAAAATTACATTTATAGCAGTTAAATATTTCAGCACGTATATACATACAATGTTTTATATTTAAAAAAAATTGGGGGCCATGGCCCCCCTTGTTTTCTTAATAGGTCGAGCAAGCAAGAGCATTGCTCACACTTGTATTACTCTAGAGAAATGCAGGAAACTACCAAAGACTGAAAAAGCAACCCACTAGAAGTGTCTAGGGCTAAAAAAGAAGAAAAATAAGGCGAGGAAAAAGATCTCTGACAAAAAATAAGAAAACAAAGCTAGGTCATATCTTAATTTACAGCTTTTGTTTCACTTTTAAACTAACTTTGAATGATTAATGTGATATTAACCCATGGAATTCATTTATGATACATAATATTTATTATAAACAATAGCAATAAATTACAAGAAAAGGTTATCTAAAAAAATATAAGAAATTAAAGGTGAAAGAATAGCGAGGAAAATACAACTCTCAGAAAGATATTATTTCGATAACATACTAAATATTTTTGGAAAAAGATATAAGATATTATTAAACCTTTCTAGAATGTTCCACCTCTTTTCTCTTGTTAGCTTGTTGACATAATATACGCTCCCATTACGATTAACAATTTTTTTCCACACAATAAATTTAATCTTTCTTGCTCCTGTCACAATTATTTTAAGTTAGAAAGGCATATATAATATAACACGCCTACATAATTATTTAATAAATTACTCTTTTTTTATTGATCAAAAGGAAAAGAATATAAATTGGTGGATTATCATTTGTATTTAAAGATTTCTCATCCTCCAAGTTAATAGATATAAGAAACACATTAAAAATCAGTGAAGGTTTAAGATAAATTAATGAAAATTAATTTTAAAAAAAATAAATTATTAAGATATGATATACTTTGAGCACAAAAAGTTTTAAAAAATTACATTTATAGTATTTAAAAATTTCAGCACATATATACATACAATGTTTTATAAAAAAAAATTCGGGGCCTGGCCCCCCTTGTTCTCTTAATAGGTCCTCCCATGGTTATATTTCTTCTGATATTGTTGAAGAGGTTTTCGCCAATAATGGCAATCAAATGCTATCTTCGGTCTTATCACTTCTTGGAAATTTCCAACTGTCAAGGGGAATACCATTGAAGTTGAAGTGAAATTTTAACCAACCTTTCCATGTTGAATCGTTTAATGGTTCGTATATATATTTTTATCTTTTTTTTTTCAAATCAAATTTATTAATAAGCAATCCAATATCTTTAGTACATTTTATTTATTTTTATTGTTTTTTTTATTATAATAGTCTAGATAGATGGCTAAAATATTTTAGTTGAAAAAGCATACATATGTGAATGAATAAAACTTGCTATATATGAAGTAGATTTTATGATATATATTATTGAACTTTTTTAGCCGTATAAGATTTTTTTCACTTTTATTTTATTCTATCCTTTCTACCGTGGTCTGCAAGGAAATTGAATCCTCTACATAAGAGGTTGAATAAATAACGGTTGAGATAGATAAATCATTACTTATTGCGTATTAGGTTTGGATGGTAATTATCCGCTTATAAATAATTTATAAAATAAGCCTTAATGGATTGGATAAAAACTATACACAAACATCCCATTTTTTATTTAAAACTATATACCGAATATTAATTTAAAAATAATAAAATGAATATTATTTTGAAAATATATTTAGTATATTGAATACCAACTTCCCGTTTTTTTTTACTATTTGTAAAAATCTTTTCGGCTTTTCAAACACCATCTTCTAAATGTATACTTTGACTTTCTTTTATAATCAAATTTTGATTTTTTTTTTAAATCGTATATGTTTAGATAAAAAAAATTATTCTTCAATTGATTGTGAATTTTATATTATATTAAATGTAATAATAATTAATAGTACTGTTTATTAAGTGAATATGAATTTTTTTTACATTCTATTGGTAATACAATGTTAAAAAAAATAATAGCTGGCTGATGAGGAATTAAATAACTCAATAACAAATTAATAGAATATGAAAATCTAGAATATAGAAAGTTTGAATGTGCAAAGTTTAGTTTTTTTTTCATTTTTTAGATAAAGGTTTGAAATTGTTAAGGTTTTGTAACACCTCTTTTTTTTTTTTGGTGTGAACACCTCTTTTTTATTCTCTAAGTTAATTGTAGAATTTCAAGAGTTTGAAACTCCCTATCACCCACTATTATAAAAAGAGGTCTCTTCCACCTATTTTCTACACTTTTTTAAGCTCTTCCTGATCTTGAGTGATTATTTTTCTCAGTTTTCTCTCCTTTTATGGTTAAGGGTCTACAATTGACAGTTGTGATGCACGATTTTGGTTCACTTTATAGAAGTAATGATTTTGTTTTGTTGCATTACTTATTAATTTCATAGTATGATGTTTCTTTTCTAAAATGTAATTTATAGCATATTATTTAATTATTCCTAAGGTATATGGGGATTCATGATGTTTGTTTATAATTTCAATTTAATGTAAGAGCATTTATTTTTTAAAAATTACAATTTTTTTTATCGTAAAAAAAATTACAATATAATCAATATATTGTAATTTTTTTTACTATTTAAAATATTTAAAAAATTATATAGTGTCAACATCTATTGTGTTACTATTTAAAATATTTTTTTTTTATCAAATTTGATTTTAAAATTTTCATTCAATTATAAAATAAACGTGTTCAAATTAGCGAATTTCATATAAAATTTATAACTTTTCACGAAAAATATTTAACATATATATTAAAAAAATTAAAAGATTATTTAAATATAAAATAAGATACTATGAAAACATATCACGTGCAAGGCACGTGTTAATATACTAGTTAATTAAAATTTGCGCATAAAAGTTGTTGGTTTAAAAAAAAATGTTTATTTTCCAAAAAAAAATGTGTATATTTTTTTTAACAAATAATACAATATTGAAGATAAAGACAAATCTATAAAAAAAATATGAACCAAATCTGCATAACATTATTAATTTGTATTCCTTTTAAAGGAAATTAATCGTAACTAACCTCAGAAATAGGTATAACAATAAAGACAAAGCTATAAAAAGAATATGAAGGAACTTTTTGCCTAAGTTCAACTACATCTATCTATACTTCTATACTACCTCTAAAAGGGGCTTAAGAGGAGAAACTTTTGATTTCCTCTTTTGCCCCTCTTTAATTATTAATTTTTATTTTCTATATTTTATTATCAATCTAAAAGATTGTTCAAATTTCTAATTATTTATTTGTTTTCAAAAATCAAAAGTTTATTCTTGATTTTTGAACAGTCTTTCTTACTTAATTCAATGAATAAAAGAATGAATTACTACTATATAAATATATAAATAGACCCAAGTCATTTTATTCTTTCACCACCAACCATCTTTCTCTCTCGAGTTCAAATTGTCATTGCCTTACTCCATGATTTGAAAATGAAAATGGGAGAAAAAAAGCATCCCATCAATTCTTTCATGGTACAAAGACCAATTTTATATGCTCATCGCAAGTTGGTTTTCCTCTAATTTATCGCCTCTTCCTTTTATTTACTTTATGCCATAGACAAGAAGAAAATAGCATTGGAATCAATTGTCGTGAGAAGAGAGCATGTGTTCCTATCCTATTAACCTGATCATTTTAGATAAAGCTATGACTTCCTTCAATTTTGTTCTATATTTCATAGCCTTTCACGGGTGTGTCACAACTTTTCATTTAAATTCGATATACTATATTCAATTTAATAATAGTTTGTTCATATTTTTTATGATAGAATAGTTTATTCAATTAAATTAAATAAACAAATCAAGGTTATAAATGAATTAATTAATTGACAAGGAAACTTTTTGTTTTACTAAAATATGAACGAATGAAAATTTTAAACTTCATGAAAATAAGGTTTGGTTAATTATTTTTTCAAAATTTTATAGATGGTTATTATTTATTTTTGGTAAATTGTGAAGGACCATCTAAATTATTTGGAGCTAATTTTGGTGCATGAACATGAATTTTTTTGTCTTTATTACTCTAATAACAAATTTTGAAGTTTTAATTTTGCATTTAATAATCTGTTGTAAACATTGAATAATAGAAATATGACTTAGCCTCTTTTTCAAAAAAAAAAAGAAAAAAGAAAAAGAAATATGACTTAGCCTCGAATATTGCTATGGTTTTATTTTATATTGATATTTAAAAGACAAGTCTCCTTAATAATTAAATTAAAAAATATTATTAAAATCACCATTATAAATATACATTCATCCTTTCTCTCAAACAATTGGTTCACCTCAATCAATTTATTTTAGATCAAAACTAGAATTAGAAAAAATATATTTTTATAAAAAATGCATTCTAATCAACCGCCTTGATATTGTTCGAGAAAAGGATAGATTATTAAAACTGTGATATTAAGAAAATGTGTAAAGTGAAGGTATAAGAGAAATGTAGTAGCAATAAAGATTAGATTCAAATTTTGAAGGTAATTTTAATAAATGAGGTAATACACTATATTTCTCATCCCTTATATATTATTTTGAATTTTATACATCCCTATTTAAATTTTATTATTTATTATATTATGTGTAAAAAAACTATGGGTGACAAAAATACACAGTATTATTCAATTATTCTTTAGAAATGAAAATTCAAAGATACATTTTTCTAATGTGAAAGTAATTTTATCATTTATAAAATTGAAAATAATTAGTTTATTGTTGTTTTTAATTTCACCATATAATTTTGTGTAAAAAACCGTGATTATAAATCATCAAGTATTTGAATACAAATAAATACCTATTTGTTAATTTTGATAAGATGATCATCAAGTTATTATTGAATGGATTACATCCACATAATCTATTTGTTTGAAAAAAATAAAAATTTCAATGTTAAAATTTATAAAATTAAATTGTTTGATGATTTGTTAAATACAAAAGAAAAAAAATAAAAATCAATCTTGTCAAGTGATCTAAAAAATATATATAATTTGTTCATTTTTTCAAGATAACACTATTTTCTAAAAGAATTTTGACTATTGACATAAATATGGGTTAATAGTTTATAAAATTAAAAAGCACGACGGACACAAATATAAACTTAATTATTACACATATAACTTAACTTTTTAACTTTATTTTAAGTTTTTTATTCTTTAAATAGTTAGCATTCTCAATTGTAAAAAAAAAAAAAAAAATACTTACACGTGCAACGCACGTAGAGTTTGACGACTAGTATATATAAAAGATGGAGAAGAAAGTTAAAAAACCCATAAAATTAACCAACAATACAAAATGTTAAAATTTATGCGATATTATTAATCATCAAAGTTGAACATCATCCTCGAGAATATGATCCATCTCCAGCAAACATCTTCTTTAAAGAATGAAAACTGAGAGACTGAAGATCAACTGAAAAAATATACATTACTTTATTTTGTATAACTTTCTTAACCCTCTCATTCTTTAGATCATACAAGAATAAACCTAATTGTTCCACAAAAAACAACATCTCTCCATTCTCATAGTCGACTTGGATGAGCTGACACGGCATGCTTCGCACCAAATGTCGTAAATCATCTGGTATGTTTTTAACAACAAATTTTCTTATCCATTCACGGTCGTCTCGCATTATCCATACCTCAATCTCACAAATTTGATTCGGTACCATATTGCAAATATTGGCAAGAAAATGCCCATTAAAAACTTTAATGGTTACTGAATAAAAATCAATCAAGTCGCCTTTCGGAAGAGAAATAGCCTCGAATTTCTCATCTTCAACATCAAAACGAAGTAAATTTCTTGTGTATCCGGAGTTTTATCCAAGCCAATAGAGGGCTCCATTTAAATAAACTCGCGAAAACTGAAATCTCATCCATGTTATTATAAAAAAAACTAGTGGAGCGGGGCAATATTGTTTTAAAGACAGTGCAATCGCACTTTTCGACGTTCATCAATTTATGTGAAAGTTCTTATTATTGTAATTTCAATTCAATTAAATTATTGTTATTACTAATCTGTTTTGACTTTGTAAATAGTATCGATGTCAATATATTAAAGATGTTCATCTCGATTTGGTGTCAATCATCTCCGGATCCAACAAATCTCTCTAACAAATGGCGAAGCAAATTTGAAACTTATGCAATATCACATTAAAAATTACTTGGATTTCTCCATATCGAAATTTCTTGCAAAAATAAAAATAAGAAAAAAAACCAAGTATTCAATCACCATTGTTCATAAAAATCAACATTTCATCATCTTATTAGCACAATTTCATCATTTCCAGCAAGAACACTACACTTTTACCAGTATTCAACCACCATTGTTGAGGCGGAATGTTTCGTGAAAAGAAGTGTACAAATAAAAACTTTAACACACTTAGAAGAATCAAAAGTAGAAAATTTGAAAATTTGACATATATTGATTGAAAGCACTGTTGTACAATATTAAAATTCAAAACAATTAGAGTTTAAGAAAAGGATGATCCATCAATTCCCAAGCTGTGGATCTCTTGTTTGGATCTCTAACCAAACACCTTCCCAAAAAATCATTGGCCATCTTTGATGAATAACTTGGAATTTGCGGCAAGTCTTGAGTGCATACAATCAGATAAAAAAGATCATAGTTTTCTTCCCTTCCAAAACTCCAAACATCCTTTCCTGTTAACATCTCCAACACCACACAACCAATTGCCCATATATCAGCATGCCAATCCAACTCTTTATCCTTCATTAACTCCGGCGACATGTACTGAAACGTCCCGATAACCTCCCTCACCTTCACATTCTTCGACATCTTCCTTGCGGATCCATAATCCGCTATCTTTGCCATCAAACAACCACTTTCCTTCTCACGAACGTCAGGTAACAATAGTACATTATGGGGTTTAATGTCGCAGTGAATGTAACCGCTACAATGCGTGAAAGCAATTCCTCGTACCATATCTCTTGTATATCGACGAACTTCTAGTTCAGAAAGGCCGGACGGTCTTGATTTTATATGCTCGTACAAATTACAACCGGGACAGTATTCCAAGAGTATATTATATACTTTCTCGCCGGACTCCGATACAGTGATTTCATCACCGTAACAGTGTACTATGTTCATACATAATGCTAAATCTCGAAGTACCTTCTTTTCAGACTGTAGTGAAGAAGAATCCGCCAAGAGTGAAGATTTGACGGCTGTTTCAGCGGGAAAATTAGGTGCTGTGCTTTTGGCTAAGAAAACAGAGGCAAAACTTCCTTTGCCGAGAAGACGATCTCGAACCCACAACGAACCGTTAGAGTCTTTAATATCTTTTGGGTTTTCATGGCTATGAATTCTTGTTTTTGATATCCCTGAAAATTCTAGAAACCCTTGGATCTTATGGAAAAATCGACCCTTTTGCTCTACATATCTCACCATTTTTTCAAGAAAATTGTTTGAGTTTGAGACAAAGAGAGTGAACTTAAGGGGATAATTTATAGTCTGAGATGAAATTTCGTTGTTTCCATATTTCAACTATCATTTTTAAATATTAGCTTCAAAATAAAGCAACAAAGTTCCCTCCAATTTAATATTTACCTGGTTAAAATTATCTTCTTAATTACATATTAATTAAGATAAAAGTCCTAATTCCATGGAAATCTAAATAGAATTTCCTTGTTTATAATTTTTAAATATTTTCTTGAATTATCTGGAATAGTTTGAAAAGGAGAATTTAAATAAAATCTGTTGGGATATATGATTAAATTTACCTTGAACCATTGGCTTAAGCTTTTGGTTCAATTGGTGATTTAACATATTCATATGTTATCGACGCAGGGAGGTCCCAAGTTCGATTCTCCGTTGTGTCATTTGCTTCTTATTTCCTCCTATTTAAATTCCACATGTTTGGGTCTTGTGCATTATCCAGGCCACAGTGTGAGGGAGTGTTGGGATATATGATTAAATTTACGTGGCCATTGGCAAGCTTTTGGTTCAATTGGTGATTTAACATATTCAATAAAATCTTCAAAAAATATTGAAAGCAATAATATCAAACTCTACGTTTAAAACCATGAAAGCAATAATATCAGAGGGAAAAAAAAAAAGATTTTCTCTTAAGATTTGATAATTTTCACTCTAAGATTTACAACTTTTTTTTTCTCTAAAAACCAACTAAATATTTATCTCCAACCATTATATTCTTTTTTAAATGCTGTCAATCTTTTTAAGAAAATTAAATAATTTTTTAATATCTTCCGTTAATTTATATTATATTCATATTTAGATGTAATCTAGTATATTTCTTTTTTCTACAAAATAAAATAAAAACTTATATAAGTAAAAAATAATACAATTTATTAATAAAATAAAGTCATAAAAAACCCTACCATGTAAGAATTTAAAATTTAAAATTTACAAAAAAAAAAAGATTTTTATTTTGAAAATTAATTTTCTTGAATTATCTAGAATAGTTTGAAAAGGAGAATTTAAATAAAATCTTCAAAAAATATTGAATATATATTTTATACAGATGGGGATAAAATTTTGCATCAAGTAGAGTTTGAAACTATCAATAAATACGCACATCTCTCAAACACCAAACATCAAAATTTGAAAAAGAAAATGGTGAGATCAGAATCAAAAAACCAAAAGTCTGGATTTTTTAGAAAGATCGAGGGTTTTCTTGAATGCATAGGGCGATCAAAAGGAAACCCAAGAGGTATAGATAACTCTCACGGTTCGTTGTGGGTTCGTGATCGTCTTCTCGGTAAAGGAAGCTTTGGCTCTGTTTTCTTAGCCAAAAGCAGAGCACCCAACTTTCCTTCTCAAACAGCCGTCAAATCCTCATTCCTGGCAGATTCTTCTTCATTGCAGTCTGAAAAGAAGGTACTTGAAGATTTAGCATTATGTATGAACATAGTACATTTTTACGGCGATGAAATCACCAAAACAAAGTCCGGCGAGAAAGTGTATAATATAATCTTGGAATACTGTCCTGGCTGCAATTTGTTCGAGTATATAAGACTGAGACCGTTTGGCCTTTCGGAAGTAGAAGTCCGTCGATATACAAGAGATATTGTACGTGGAATTGCTTTCACACATTTGAGTGGTTACATTCACTGCGACATTAAACCCGGAAATATACTATTGTTACCGGATGTCCGCGACAAGGAAAGTGGTTTTTTGATGGCAAAGATAGCAGATTTTGGATTGTCGAGGAAGATGTCAGATGAAGTAACAGTGAGAGAGGTTATCGGGACGTTCGAGTACATGTCGCCGGAGTTGGTGAAGGATAGACAATGGGATTGGCATGCTGATATATGGGCAGTTGGGTGTGTGGTGGTGGAGATGTTAACGGGACAGGATGCTTGGAGATTTGGAAGAGAAAAAACTGTGATGTTTATAATCTTATAGCATTCACTGAAGTGGTTCCCATAATTCGGAGTGATTCATCAGAGATGGCTAAGGATTTCTTGGGGAAGTGTTTGGTTAGAGATCCTTTTAAGAGATCCACTGCTTGGGATTTATTGGATCATCCTTTTCTTCAACTCTAGATTTTCTTGTTTTTTTCATATACATTATTAATGGTATAGGGTACACTGCTTTCAGTTATCCATATACATCCCTCTGTTGTTATTGTTGTTCAAATATTTCGTCTCTCATTATATACATTTGTCAAAACAAATTCATAATCTTTCTTGTATCTATTAACTTAAATTTTATTATTTTTTAAGTTTAAAAATTGTGTGAAATAATACTTTTGTGTGTATTTTTATTTACTTGTTATATGAATTAACTTTAAAACATCAAATATTTAAATTTGTTAAATATATCTTTAACAAACAAGAAAAACGGCTAGAATTATGGAAGAAGAAAAAACCCCAACATCGATAGTAATACCAAACGATGTCTTGTGACATTGAATGAGACCATGCCAATGACTTATAAACAAGTAAATCCACGCTGAAAGGAAAATTCATCATAAAATGAGAACCTTTAAAGTATTTTTCTTCATATTTTAAAAAAACTTCAATGAAAACCTAAATATATTTTTATATAGCTTTACATATATAGAAATGTAAATAACTAAAAGTATAAGCACTAATAAACAAATCAAAATAAATTATAATTTCCTAATTACATCCTACATTTACTTTGTCATGTTCTCAAAATCGAAAACCATTGTCACTATGCTTTTGCCTTTACAAATCTTTTATCCCTTTCTAATTGCTTTACCTATTTCGTCCCTCGGTTTTTCTGGGATTCGATGGAGATAGACAAAGATGAAATGTTTAGAAAATAAAGAGAGTTGAATTGTAGGGTTTAGGGAATTGTGAAGGTCTAGACAATAAATTTAGGGCAATTCCTTGAAATAACATATTTTTACATACCACCATCTGAAATGTCGAACTTTTCAAAAATGACTCAAATAGCATAATTATAGTTCAATAATTTATTGAACTCAAAAATTAAAAAATTAAATAAATTTATTGAAAATAATAATAAAAAATGATCAAATACTTCAATAAATTATTGAACTTAAACTTAAAAAACCAAAAAACAAAAAAAATTCATTAAAAATACCTATGAAAATAGTTCAATAATTTATTGAACTATAATTATGATATTTGAGTAATTTTTAAAAAGTTCTGACATTTTAGTAATTAGTATCCATATTTATGCTATTTAATCTCTATATCTCTACTGTATTAGAGGATGCTTGAAAAAATAATTTTAGACCATAATGTACTTTAACAAACCTTAAATTTACTCACATGCGACTACTAATTAATTTACATTCCTAATTTTGATTATTCATAAGCTCTATTGATGATTTCAACAGTATTCCTAAAGCAAAATTGTTTTAAGGTGTAATTTGGTTTCTTAAATATTAACCTACTCTTGCCAAAGTAGTATTTTTTGTGCTACATTAGCGTTAGTTGTAGTAATAATTCTTCAAAACCCAATATTTTTTTTTAACTTTTCTTTAATATGTTTTTCTTATCATCTAATTTTTGTGGGTTTTATTTTTCGATAAAATATGGTTGTTATTATCAATGTAAATATCAAAAGATCTATGAAAGGGAAAAAGGTCACCACCAGAAGGTATATATATTGATGTAGAAATATATGAGGTGAAATCTTTGTTCATCTACAAGAATATTAAGTTTGTTGATCCGGTGGGAAGAGTTAAACAGTGAAACTCCATTTAATACATATAAACATTGTCTTTTAATGGAATTGATTATTTTCCCCCAAAGTTAGCTGATTTCCCCCCAAAAACTGACCAAACTATCTTCTCTCCCAATCGCACGAGCCCTTGACAGATTTCTTGAAGATGAACTCTCAATCTCAAATTGTGGTTGTGCATCTCTTATCAATGTTTTCCTAGAATACGATAATAAGATTTGATTGGTTATCTGTTAATTAGGGAAATAGTCAATGATCGTATCTTGGTCATCAAATAGTTAAGTAAAAGCACTTATAAGTTGTTGATTAGTTTTGACGACTTCCAACCAATTTAAAAGAATTTAGGAATGCATGTTTATGAATTGATGATCAAATTAATGAACCATAACTGAGATTAAACCTTTAGTTGGAAGCTTTTCTCATCTTGATTTCTTATTCCTTTTAATTGTTTTCGTTTTATTTTCAAAACTCAAAACCCCCTTTTATTTACTTTAATATAATTACTCATTCTCTGTTGAGATCGACTGCTTGGGATTTATTGGATCATCCTTTTCTTCAACTCTAGATGTATTGTTTTTTTTTCATATGTCAGTCGAATATTATTGTGAAACAGTGCTTTTAATATATACTAAACATCCATTATTCAACCTTTTTGTTGTTGAAATCTTTCGTTTCTGATTATTTTTGTTTAATTCAGTTAACTTTAGAAAGCCCTGTTTTTTGAAAAATGAACACCAGCAACGTTATCTTTTTTGTCCACTGAGTTAAAAAAAAACTTCTCCGGTTTTTAAAAGTGAACACCATAAACTCTCCTATGTATTCAATTGTTCTAAACCTCTTCCTTTTCCAAATGACAAGTCTTACGACTAGGAAAACATTGATAAGAGATGCACAACCACAATTTGAGATTGTGAGTTCATCTTCAAGAAATCTGTCAAGGCCTAGTGCGATTGGGAGAGGAGAGTTTGGTCTGTTTTGGGGGGAAATCGGCTAACTTTGGGGAAAATTAATCAGTTGTGTATTAAATGGAGCTTCTCTGCTTAATCCCCACCAAATCAACAAAACATTTTTAGAATAAGTTATACCAAATGGAGCCAGGGCCGATTGAGAGAGGCCTGAAACAAGTTTATCTTGGTCGAATCATGCCTAATGATGTTTCTAGCTCGTTTACCCGGGTGGTTTAGTCCATTCCATATTTTCTTCTTATTATAATTTTGAGATTTGAGTCTCCCCAAAAAGACCAAACTCAAATCTAATTTAGAATATAAATCTCTGAATTTTAGCCTTGTCTATTACTTCAAATTTGGGGCTGTTTGGATGAATTTTATAAAACTGTGTTTAAAATCTATTTTATAGACTATTCTTTAAATAAAATCCTATTATTTTTTAATTTAAAAATTGTGTGGAAATATTACTTTTGTGTGTGTTTTTATTTACTTATTCTATGAATTAACTTTAAAACATCAAATATTTAAATTTGTTAAATCTATCTGTTACAAACAAACAAAAAAATTGTGGAAGAAAAAAACATTCCAACATCAATACCAAACGAGGTCTTGTGACACTGAACAAGACCATATCAATGACCTGTAAACAAGTAAATTCACGCTAAAAGGAAAATTCATCACAGAATGAGAGAACCCTTTAAAGTCTTTTTCTTCATTTTTTTTTTTTTTAAAAAAACTTCAATGAAAACCTAAAATATAGTTTTATATAGCTTTACATAGAAATGTAAATTACTAAAAGTATAAGCACTAATAAACTAATCAAAATAAACTATAATTTCCTAATTACATCCTACATTACTTTGTCATTTTCTCAAAATCGAAAACCATTGTCATTATGCTATTGCCTTTAAAAAAAACTTTATCCCTTTCTA
This sequence comes from Gynostemma pentaphyllum, assembly GCA_028015215.1. NCBI lineage: Eukaryota > Viridiplantae > Streptophyta > Magnoliopsida > Cucurbitales > Cucurbitaceae > Gynostemma > Gynostemma pentaphyllum. The sequence continues at coordinate 15,449,312 of CM051351.1, read as the reverse complement.
ATTGCTTAGCCTATTTTGTCCCTCGGTTTTTGGGATTTGATGGAGATAGACAAAGATGAAATATTTAGAAAACAAAGAGAGTTGAATTGTAGGGTTTAGGGGACTGTGAAGGTCAACAAACCCTTCATGAACTAAACAAACCTTATATAAATTTTATCTTAATCTTTCTCTATCTCTACTTTATTACATGAGGCTATTTTGAAGAAATAATTTTGGATCATAATAACATTTAACAAACCTTAAACCTACTCATATGCCACTACTAATTAATTTACATTCCTAATTTTGATTATTTATAAGCTCTATTGATGATTTCAACAATATTCCTAATGCAAAATTGTTTTAAGGTGTAATTTGATTTCTTCAATATTAACTCTTGCAAAAGTAGTATTTTTTGTGCTACATTAGTTTTAGTTGTAGTAATAATTCTTCAAAACCCATTTTTTTTTTAACTTTTCTCTAACGTGTTTTTCTTATTATCTAGTTTTTGTGGGTTTTGTTTTTCGACAAAATATAGTTGTTATTATCAATGTTAATGCCAAAAATTGATTCCAAAAAGTCTACGAAAGGGTAAAGGGTCATCAGAAGGTATATATATTGATGTAGAAATATAGGAGGTGAAATCTTTGTTCATCTACAAAAATACTTAGTTTGTTGATTTGGTGGGGAGAGTTTAACAGAGAAGCTTCGTTTAATACAGATAAACATTGTCTTTTAATGGAACTGATTAATTAAAGTATAAGCACGGTTTCACAATAATCTTCGACAAACATATGAAAAAAACAATACATCTAGAGGTGAAGAAAAGGATGATCTAATAAATTTCAAGCTTTGGATCTCTTATAAGGATCTCTAACCAAACACTTCCCCAAGAAATCCTTAGCCATCTTTGATGAATAACTTGGAATTTTGGGTAACTCTTCACTACATGTAATAAGATTAATAAAATCATATCCATCCCTTCCATAACTCCAAACAGCTTGCCCTGTTAACATCTCCACAACCACACAACCCATTGCCCAAATATCAGCCCTCCAATCTAATTCTTTATCCCTCATTAACTCCGGCGACATGTATCGTGTCCGAAACGATCCCATAACCTCCCTTACATCAGTCATATTCTCCGACCTCTTCCTCGCCATTCCAAAATCCGCTATCTTTGCCATCAAAATACCCTTTTCCTTCTTCTCACGATCACGAATGTCCGGTAACAATAGTACATTATCGGGTTTAATGTCACAATGAATGTAACTGCTGCAATGTGTGAAGGCAATTCCACGTACAATATCTCTTGTATATCGACGGATTTCTAGTTCAGGAATGCCGAACGGTCTTGATTTTATATGCTCGTACAAACTACAACCAGGACAGTATTCCAATAGTATATTATATACTTTCTCGCCGGACTCTGTTTTGGTGATTTCGTCGCCGTAACAATGTACTATATTCATACATAATGCTAAATCTCCAAGTACCTTTTTTTCAGACTGTAGTGAATAAGAATCCGCCATGAATGATGATTTGACTGCTATTTCAGATGGAAAATCAGGTGCTCTGCTTTTGGCTAAGAAAACAGAGCCATAGTTTCCTTTGCCGAGAAGACAATCTCGAACCCACGACGAACCGTGAGAGTTGTTAATATCTTTACCTCTTGAGTTTCCGTGGCTTTGAATGCTTGTTTTCGATCCTTTTGAGCATTCAAGAAAACTTTCAATCTTTCTGAAAACTCCACCCTTTTGCTTGTTTGATCGTAATTCATCACCATATCTCACCATTACTTTTTCTTTTTCTTTTTCTTTTTGATGTTTGAGTTTGAGAGAGAGACTGTACTAAAGGGGAGAATTTATAGTCTCTGGGATTAAGTTTCGTGGTTCATATTTGGAAACAAAAAGATATTTTGGTGATTGGTTTTTCATATCGAAGTAGGATTTTAAAATATTTATCTTCGAAATATTTTAATATTAAGATATTATATCCAAGCATTTAATTAATACGAAAGTATTTAAATTGGAGGGGACTTCCTTATTATTCCATAGAGTGCAAGTAAATAAAATGATAAATAAGAAAATTCTATTTAAAAATATTATAAAATAAGAAATTCCGTAAGAGTATTTTTTCAGAAATTATGACTTTTATATTAACTAGTCTTTTAACCCGCATGTCATAGTCCTTCTAAAATTTAAAAGTTAGCATTTTTTTTTAAATTTTATGTTTAAGTTTTATATTTTTAAGGGTAAATTGTAAAAACTACCCCTGAACTATGGGGTTTGTTACACTTACACCCAGGAACTTTTAATTTGATCAATTAATGTGACAACTCGACTCCTTTAAAAACACATATTACATTACGCAGCGGGGAACAACCATTTTATAGAAAATTTGCGTGGTTCCATTTATATTTTGAACATACCAAAACCTGTTTACAATATTCACATCAGAGAAAAACGGGAAATGCGCATTTCCTATGTTTAAGAAAACATAAACAACAACATAAAACGTTTAAAACACAAAACAGCGCTCTTTCGAGCTCAAGACACCAACTATATACACATTTACAGACAACCAAAAGACTAGCATTTCGCAATGCTACAATCCATATTCCAGGCTCATGGCACAATCAGTCAAGCGGCACCACGACCTCTACCCCGACCTCTCCCACGAGATGTACCTGTAAAATTATAGTGTAGCAACATTAGCATAAAGCTAGTGAGAATAAAATGAAATCAAGTGTTTATATGGACCGGAGTCCTTATCAGAAATAGTGTCCAACATTTCTATTACGAGTCTACTTTCGATTAAGCATCCAATCACTAAACACCGAGCACATTAACAATAAGGCTAAATATGCATTTACATTCAGAACTACATGCACAGGGAAGTAAACATAATTGGCCTGGTTAAAGTCAGTTTCAACTACCATAATACATTTCAAACTCCCCTTGTCACCTCGCGTATAACAACGCTATAATCACCGTAATTATATTGTCACCATTCATACATAGCATCATTGTCACCATTATTACATGTCACCATAAGTCACTGATAACTCTATAAAATAGAGTTATTTGGTCCTATTTTAATGCCTATATGATAATTAATTGATTGAACTTTGCTTATATTTTGTGCACTTTGAACTCATTTAGAATCATTCTTTATTAAAGCTTATTTTGGGAAAATTCGGGTTTTTAGCACTTTAAAGTATATTTAGGATTGTTCTTGGCTCTTGGTATTTAATTTTGTCAATTTGAATGAAAGAAAGTCCTAAAAGAATTGCAAATTTCATGCAGGAAATAGGAAAAAAGTGCAGATTTTTGAAAAGTGCTATGGCAGTGCTGCAGCACACTGGGCAGAATCTGGACAGCAGTGCAGATCACGATTTTTGGCCCAAAAAGCCATATTTTTGGGCCCGTTTCAGCAGATCCACTTGAGATAAAATAAGCCCACTACTTAGGGTTCAACTTAGGAGCAATTTGGAGGAGATTAGATGGAAGCTCAAGCCCAAAACAAAAGAAAAGAGAGGAAATTAACCTAGATCTAAAAAGAGAGAAAAGGAGGCAGATTTGAAAAGGGGAGCTGAACGTGAAAAGGGGAGCTGAACGTGCAAAGGGGGGAGACAGAAACGCAAGAGGAGGAGTCTTCTTCTTCTCGATGGAGATTTCGTTTGCATTTGCTATTCCATTGATTATTTTCTTCTTCTTCTTCCTCTTCATTCTTTAGATTTTCATTCTCCATTGTTAGATTAGGTTTAGGTTTATTTTTGTTAAACTCTTTTGTTTATTTGAATTTCATTATGAACTAAACTTCTTAGGTTGGAATTGATAGATGAACCCTAAGGGGAATTAGTTTTTCACAAGCTTTAATGAATTCAATTTTTTATGCTCAATCAATAGTTTGATATTTCTTGTCTCTTTGCTTATGCTTGATCAACTTCGGTGAATTGTTTAGTTTAGTTTTAATTCTGAAAATGTTAAAATTGAATGGAAGAATATTGATTGATAGGGGTTAACGATTCTTGAAATTGTTTTTGGTAATTGCATAGACATATGTAATTACACCTTAAGGCCTAAACCGGAACATTAAAACATATTTCTTAATCTAATTTTACCTAGACATAGGATTTAAATTGGATTAGGAATTAGAATCATTTAGGCTTGACGAAGTCACTTGAAAAATTGGGTTTGCTTGCAATAAAAGTGTATTTATTAAGGCGGTTTCTTCGTGAAGACGACCCCACAAAGATGGCAAGCGATTTGTGAATTCTAAGACTTTTTAGGGGGATTCTTGATTTTCCAACCGTTTGTCTCTACATAGTTTAATCATTTTAATATTCTTGCATATTTTAGGAGTAATTTAAGCCACTTTAGACCATCATACTTATTTTCCTTAATTAATTTAGAATTTATTTATTTAGTTTTTCACAATTTTAGTTGTTTAGTTTCATAAATCATATCACCCCAAATTTATCATTGTTTTTATTTTCTTTAAACTATTTGTTAAACACCACTTTAAGTCACTAATCCTCGTGGGAACGATCTTTCTTATCACTTTATTACTTGTTTGACTGCGTGCACTTGCGTATCACGATTTCACACAACAGTCACCATGAATATAAGTCACCATTAGTCACCATGAATATAAGTTACCATAGTCACTGTTATTACATGTCACCATAAGTCACCATAGTCACCATGAATACAAGTCACCATTTGTCACCATAGTCATCGTGAATATAAGTCACCATTAATCTCGATTTCTATCCTATTACCTAAGTACGTAGGATAATAATTAAGAGAAAACCTAAAGCATACTAGGTTATTTTTCCCTCCTCAAAAATCCCGAGTCTGAACCGTTATTTTCCATATCTACTTTCAAATCTATTACACCCAAACCACACTTTAGCCCTCAAGCCTTAATACCATTTAGCGACGAGAATCTCGACTAAATGCACTTTCCTTAGCCCAACAAACTTTCCATAATATTTTCTTCCTAAACATCCACAACCCTTAACCTCAAATCAACTAGATCGTCAAGTATTCCAAGCCATTAAAACACTAAAGCTCATTTTAAACCCACCTCTAGGATGCATAGAAGAAACACCGCTCGTTGGATGCGTGAATGGTTGCTCGTGGTTCAAACCTACAAAATAAAATATACAACTAAACATATTAATTTCTAAACCACGAACTAATAACCAATAGCTAAAATAAGCATCAAACATAATCCCGAAAACTCTATAAAGCTCAAAGCCAAGGCAAGAGAAAAAGGATCGAGTTCCGGTTTTTCGATTATTACTTAAAGAAAACACTTTTAAAAATAACAAAACTCAATTTACGGAACCCTCGGTTTGGAATATTTCGAAGGGCTCGGGTTTTCCATTCTACTCGGGTTTAAATTCAAGACAATAACCTCGACCAAAATGATTTTCCCTAACTAGAAATCACCAATGACACCCGAGAAAAATGAATCGAAGCTTAAACGCAAAATCGGGAAAAAGGAAACCTAAAAACTCATTTCTTCTTTACCTCATATCTCCTGGATCTGGAACAGCTCGACTCGATTGATGGTATGAAATGAAATCTTGAGTCGAGATATTTCTATCGGGACAAAAAACACTGAAAAAGGTCGAGAAACGGCGACGGAATCCCGATTTTTCTCTTTTCCTTGAACTCACGGGTGGGGGAGTTTGTGATTTCGGTTTTCTCTTTTCTTTTCCTTTTCTTTTCATTGCAAATATGAATTTTAACTTATATATAAGTATTTGGTAAATTACCATAATGTCCCTCCTTCTATTTCCTTAAGAAAACTTGTTCCGGGTGCTCGTTATTTCACATTTCTAATTCCAATCCAACTTAACTACTTCTAATCTATCTTAAAATGATTTAACTATCAATAATGGGCCCGCTAATAACGTTATTACACCTGATTCTATTTAAACGTTCTAACAGAAATTACTTAACGATCAAACTCGAGCCAAAAACTAAAATACTAAATTAAACTTCTAAGTAAAATAAACAATCACCAACCACTATAATTATACTAAGTGAAGCAATAATAATAATAATAATAATAATAAAAACAAAAATTTCACCTCAAAAGTAACGGGACGTTACAGTTACACCCCTGAAGTACATTAAGTGTAAAAATCAGACCCTTCTGCTAGTGGCGTTTATTTTTTCGTTTATCATCCCCAAGCGTGTGAGTTTACACGTGTCTAACGTCATCTTCTTTCCCATTTTAGAGTTGCGTTCAAGAGAGAGAACATTGAGCTAGGGTTACAATTACTAGAACCATTGAAACATCAACCATGAGGAATGAGGATTGAGAGGTAATTTAATGACAAAAGCGCTTATGCGTCATCAGATTTGAACAAAATCCATCTGTAATACAAATCAAGAAGAAGAAGAAAAATAGAAAGTATCTTGAAATAACCATAACTGCCATTGAAGAAACACCTCTGAATAATCTATCTTTTAGCCGTAAGAAAGAAAATGGAGAAGATGAGTTTTCTCAAGGAAATAAAATCACCCAAAAAGCTTACAATTTTTTTTTCCATTCCTCATAAATTCATAATATATTGTTTAATCTCCAACCGTAGCCATTATCAAACCCAAGAAAAGTAATTGATTTCTTAGATTTCTCCACTCACTCTCAAGATTTTTAATAACAAGTCAAGAATCCAATATCATACTCCATTTTTACCTCCCAAATAGAACTCCTTCCGAGAAAAGTTCCAATGATGGAGAAGCTTACATTACCATAAACCATTATTTTTGGGCGAAGAGAAGCTTGTACATCGGTTAGTTGTTATCTGAAAATGAAGGACATATAAAGTAGAGGAGTTATAGTGTTTGCTATTATCAAAACCAATGAAACACCAACATAAAAGTAGAGAGCTTCTTCCCAATATTGCAAAACCCTAAACTCCATGTTTTCTCTTGAATGGCAGCTCTAAAATGGGGAAGAAGAAGCGTCAGGCACGTGTTAACTCACACCTTTGGGTCTTGGTAAACGAAATAATTAACCCCTACTAACAGAAGGGTCTAATTTTTACACTTAATGTACTTCAAGGGTGTAATTGATCAAATTAAAAGTTTGTGGGTGCAAGTGTAACAAACCCCATAGTTCAATGGTGGATTTTGCAATTTGCCCTATTTTTAATTTATGAGCTTTTCAATTATTTAACTTCTTCATATTTTTTAAATTAATAAAAAATAATATTAAAAATTCTTTTATATTATTTTTAATTGAAATAAAATATTTATTTAATTGAAGTAAAAGAACAAACAACTATATGTAAATAATCATTTAACATGTTGAATGATTAAGATAAAAAATTAAAGTATTTATAAAAACTTGGTAAATAACGATATGTAAATAGAGTTTTAAATATTTTTAAAGTTTGAACATATTTTTAATTTTCCACCTTTAATAAACTATGAAAATATATAAATTAATATTAACAATGTATATGTATTGTATATAATATGTTTTTTGAATTATTATAATTTATTGATAAATTGATCAATAAATTTAACAAAAGAATTAAAATAAACATAATTAATACATCAGTGGTAATAAAGTGGTAATGATATAATTTTAAAATTAAAGGTTTTGATGAAGGTTAAATTTAAAGTAAAAATGATATATTTTGTAATTGTCAAAATTATATAGGGATAAAATAATCCAAAATATAAATTATAATGTAATTCATTAAATTATTCCTTTTAATTCAATATCTTATTCTATTTGATTTAATAACCTATTAATTTAATTCAATAAGCCCCTGTTTGGTTCGGTATAATTTAAGATACCACCAGTAATCTAATACTTGGGAATCTGATGCCAAAGAATTTGATTACTAGAAATCTTAGATTACCTTGTTTGTTTAACTTAATAAAAATATGAGGATGCTTGATAATTTGAACTAATAAAATTGCACAAAATATGTTACAAAATATATCCACAAATCTACAAATAGAGATAAATTCAATCACGAAGAAAAAAAAAACAAAAAACAAAACTTGCAATTTCAACAATAATAGGGTTTATCTCAAAGAAATTTGGGATCTATCAAATGTATGAAGAAGGAATCAAAATATCATAAAATTAAAACTCAGTGGAAAAAATATTTATCAAATGTAGCAAAATGAACCGAAAAAAAAAATCTAACTTGTTGAGAATGATTTGGATAAAAACCTATTATATAAAAAAAAAAATAAAAAAAAAGGATTAATTAATAATACAAATAGGAAATTGGGGAAACCACATAATTTTGAAGAATAAATGAAAATGTTGACAACTATTTCTAATTAAATAGGGTTAAAATTGTAAAAAAGAAGATTACCTTCTCGTGAGAATCATAGAAAGCACCCGAATTCAAAGGTAATCGAATACCCTCATATCTAGGAAAATATGGATGCCAGGAATCTTAGATTACCCAGATATTTTTAAATAAACCCTAAACAAACAATGGAATTAGATGCCCCTTATAAGGGAATCTAATATTACCCTGAACCAAACGGGGGCTAAGGGTATTTCATTTATTGGAAACTTTTATCAAACAATTAGCAAAAAAACACATCGTTTTTTTCTACTTTCATTCTTGGAACTCTTGGCAGAGGCTCTTTGATATTTTTCACCTCAAACAATTTTCAATCAATTGTAAAATCAATCACCACCTTACACCACTTGGTTTAAAGAAGAATTACCGATAGTTTTTTTTCTTAGCCAATAAAAAATCTCACCCACAGCAGAAGTAATTGAAAATTACAAAAAAGTTGAACGGTTCATAATGGGTGTCAAAACCACAAAAAATAAACTTACTCTTCGAATTTAGAAAATTTATAGTAGTGGTGAGTAGTGTCGATCTCAACAGAGAATGAGTAATTATATTAAAGTAAATAAAAGGGGGTTTTGAGTTTTGAAAATAAAACGAAAACAATTAAAAGGAATAAGAAATCAAGATGAGAAAAGCTTCCAACTAAAGGTTTAATCTCAGTTATGGTTCATTAATTTGATCATCAATTCATAAACATGCATTCCTAAATTCTTTTAAATTGGTTGGAAGTCGTCAAAACTAATCAACAACTTATAAGTGCTTTTACTTAACTATTTGATGACCAAGATACGATCATTGACTATTTCCCTAATTAACAGATAACCAATCAAATCTTATTATCGTATTCTAGGAAAACATTGATAAGAGATGCACAACCACAATTTGAGATTGAGAGTTCATCTTCAAGAAATCAGTCAAGGGCTCGTGCGATTGGGAGAGAAGATAGTTTGGTCGGTTTTGGGGGAAATCGGCTAACTTTGGGGGAAAATAATCAATTCCATTAAAAGACAATGTTTATATGTATTAAATGGAGTTTCACTGTTTAACTCTTCCCACCGGATCAACAAACTTAATATTCTTGTAGATGAACAAAGATTTCACCTCATATATTTCTACATCAATATATATACCTTCTGGTGGTGACCTTTTTCCCTTTCATAGATCTTTTGATATTTACATTGATAATAACAACCATATTTTATCGAAAAATAAAACCCACAAAAATTAGATGATAAGAAAAACATATTAAAGAAAAGTTAAAAAAAAATATTGGGTTTTGAAGAATTATTACTACAACTAACGCTAATGTAGCACAAAAAATACTACTTTGGCAAGAGTAGGTTAATATTTAAGAAACCAAATTACACCTTAAAACAATTTTGCTTTAGGAATACTGTTGAAATCATCAATAGAGCTTATGAATAATCAAAATTAGGAATGTAAATTAATTAGTAGTCGCATGTGAGTAAATTTAAGGTTTGTTAAAGTACATTATGGTCTAAAATTATTTTTTCAAGCATCCTCTAATACAGTAGAGATATAGAGATTAAATAGCATAAATATGGATACTAATTACTAAAATGTCAGAACTTTTTAAAAATTACTCAAATATCATAATTATAGTTCAATAAATTATTGAACTATTTTCATAGGTATTTTTAATGAATTTTTTTTGTTTTTTGGTTTTTTAAGTTTAAGTTCAATAATTTATTGAAGTATTTGATCATTTTTTATTATTATTTTCAATAAATTTATTTAATTTTTTAATTTTTGAGTTCAATAAATTATTGAACTATAATTATGCTATTTGAGTCATTTTTGAAAAGTTCTGACATTTCAGTAATTGGTATGTAAAAATATGTTATTTCAGTAATTGCCCTAAATTTATTGTCTAGACCTTCACAATTCCCTAAACCCTACAATTCAACTCTCTTTATTTTCTAAACATTTCATCTTTGTCTATCTCCATCGAATCCCAGAAAAACCGAGGGACGAAATAGGTAAAGCAATTAGAAAGGGATAAAAGATTTGTAAAGGCAAAAGCATAGTGACAATGGTTTTCGATTTTGAGAACATGACAAAGTAAATGTAGGATGTAATTAGGAAATTATAATTTATTTTGATTTGTTTATTAGTGCTTATACTTTTAGTTATTTACATTTCTATATATGTAAAGCTATATAAAAATATATTTAGGTTTTCATTGAAGTTTTTTTAAAATATGAAGAAAAATACTTTAAAGGTTCTCATTTTATGATGAATTTTCCTTTCAGCGTGGATTTACTTGTTTATAAGTCATTGGCATGGTCTCATTCAATGTCACAAGACATCGTTTGGTATTACTATCGATGTTGGGGTTTTTTCTTCTTCCATAATTCTAGCCGTTTTTCTTGTTTGTTAAAGATATATTTAACAAATTTAAATATTTGATGTTTTAAAGTTAATTCATATAACAAGTAAATAAAAATACACACAAAAGTATTATTTCACACAATTTTTAAACTTAAAAAATAATAAAATTTAAGTTAATAGATACAAGAAAGATTATGAATTTGTTTTGACAAATGTATATAATGAGAGACGAAATATTTGAACAACAATAACAACAGAGGGATGTATATGGATAACTGAAAGCAGTGTACCCTATACCATTAATAATGTATATGAAAAAAACAAGAAAATCTAGAGTTGAAGAAAAGGATGATCCAATAAATCCCAAGCAGTGGATCTCTTAAAAGGATCTCTAACCAAACACTTCCCCAAGAAATCCTTAGCCATCTCTGATGAATCACTCCGAATTATGGGAACCACTTCAGTGAATGCTATAAGATTATAAACATCACAGTTTTTTTCTCTTCCAAATCTCCAAGCATCCTGTCCCGTTAACATCTCCACCACCACACACCCAACTGCCCATATATCAGCATGCCAATCCCATTGTTTATCCTTCACCAACTCCGGCGACATGTACTCGAACGTCCCGATAACCTCTCTCACTGTTACTTCATCTGACATCTTCCTCGACAATCCAAAATCTGCTATCTTTGCCATCAAAAAACCACTTTCCTTGTCGCGGACATCCGGTAACAATAGTATATTTCCGGGTTTAATGTCGCAGTGAATGTAACCACTCAAATGTGTGAAAGCAATTCCACGTACAATATCTCTTGTATATCGACGGACTTCTACTTCCGAAAGGCCAAACGGTCTCAGTCTTATATACTCGAACAAATTGCAGCCAGGACAGTATTCCAAGATTATGGGCTAGTTTGGTATTGCTGTAGCTTTTAAAATAATTGTTGTCAGCTGTGCTGTTGAAAAAATCAACTGTATCATTAATCAGATTGATGTTTGGTAAATTTAACTTATGTAGAAAATCAGTGTTTGGTAATTCTAACTTTTTGAAGTGTTGTGAGATATACAAATAGCTTAATAGTATAAGATAAATTAATTTATAATAACATAATTATTATAACAATTTTTAAATTTTCTAAATTTTAATTTAAAATCGAATATGTATTTTAAAAGTATTATAAAGTATATAAATAATTTGATAGTGTTTGATTAATTGATTTAAAAATACTTATATTTATAATGACATAATTATTATAACCACTCATCATTTTTTAAATTTAAATCTAAATTTAATATATCTATTTTATATAATAAAAATTATAATTTTTATTACAACAAAGAAAGGTTTATAGAACTAATCTAATTTCATCTATAATATATTTTTATATTAATACGGTGAGTGGTTGTAATGGGCTATATTTTTTAGGAAGGAAGTTAAGTAAATTATTTGGCTTAAATCTAAAAGCGGTCTTCCATCAGATTCTCAAAATCACCGTTTTAGGGAAGTGATTTTATCAAAATTTATTAATTTTGATTTTATCAAACACCAAAAGCGGTTAAGATTTTCTAAAAAGCACTCCAACTTCAATCCCAAACGGAGCCTATATTATACACTTTCTCGCCGGACTTTGTTTTGGTGATTTCATCGCCGTAAAAATGTACTATGTTCATACATAATGCTAAATCTTCAAGTACCTTCTTTTCAGACTGCAATGAAGAAGAATCTGCCAGGAATGAGGATTTGACGGCTGTTTGAGAAGGAAAGTTGGGTGCTCTGCTTTTGGCTAAGAAAACAGAGCCAAAGCTTCCTTTACCGAGAAGACGATCACGAACCCACAACGAACCGTGAGAGTTATCTATACCTCTTGGGTTTCCTTTTGATCGCCCTATGCATTCAAGAAAACCCTCGATCTTTCTAAAAAATCCAGACTTTTGGTTTTTTGATTCTGATCTCACCATTTTCTTTTTCAAATTTTGATGTTTGGTGTTTGAGAGATGTGCGTATTTATTGATAGTTTCAAACTCTACTTGATGCAAAATTTTATCCCCATCTGTATAAAATATATATTCAATATTTTTTGAAGATTTTATTTAAATTCTCCTTTTCAAACTATTCTAGATAATTCAAGAAAATTAATTTTCAAAATAAAAATCTTTTTTTTTTGTAAATTTTAAATTTTAAATTCTTACATGGTAGGGTTTTTTATACCTTTATTTTATTAATAAATTGTATTATTTTTTACTTATATAAGTTTTTATTTTATTTTGTAGAAAAAAGAAATATACTAGATTACATCTAAATATGAATATAATAGAAATTAACGGAAGATATTAAAAAATTATTTAATTTTCTTAAAAAGATTGACAGCATTTAAAAAAGAATATAATGGTTGGAGATAAATATTTAGTTGGTTTTTAGAGAAAAAAAAAGTTGTAAATCTTAGAGTGAAAATTATCAAATCTTAAGAGAAAATCTTTTTTTTTTCCCTCTGATATTATTGCTTTCATGGTTTTAAACGTAGAGTTTGATATTATTGCTTTCAATATTTTTTGAAGATTTTATTTAAATTCTCCTTTTCAAACTATTCCAGATAATTCAAGAAAATATTTAAAAATTATAAACAAGGAAATTCTATTTAGATTTCCATGAAATTAGGACTTTTATCTTAATTAATATGTAATTAAGAAGATAATTTTAACCAGGTAAATATTAAATTGGAGGGAACTTTGTTGCTTTATTTTGAAGCTAATATTTAAAAATGATAGTTGAAATATGGAAACAACGAAATTTCATCTCAGACTATAAATTATCCCCTCAAGTTCACTCTCTTTGTCTCAAACTCAAACAATTTTCTTGAAAAAATGGTGAGATATGTAGAGCAAAAGGGTCGATTTTTCCATAAGATCCAAGGGTTTCTAGAATTTTCAGGGATATCAAAAACAAGAATTCATAGCCATGAAAACCCAAAAGATATTAAAGACTCTCACGGTTCGTTGTGGGTTCGAGATCGTCTTCTCGGCAAAGGAAGTTTTGCCTCTGTTTTCTTAGCCAAAAGCACAGCACCTAATTTTCCCCCGGAAACAGCCGTCAAATCTTCATTCTTGGCGGATTCTTCTTCACTACAGTCTGAAAAGAAGGTACTTCGAGATTTAGCATTATGTATGAACATAGTACACTGTTACGGTGATGAAATCACGGTATCGGAGTCCGGCGAGAAAGTATATAATATACTCTTGGAATACTGTCCCGGTTGTAATTTGTACGAGCATATAAAATCAAGACCGTCCGGCCTTTCTGAACTAGAAGTTCGTCGATATACAAGAGATATGGTACGAGGAATTGCTTTCACGCATTGTAGCGGTTACATTCACTGCGACATTAAACCCCATAATGTACTATTGTTACCCGACGTTCGTGAGAAGGAAAGTGGTTGTTTGATGGCAAAGATAGCGGATTATGGATCGGCAAGGAAGATGTCGAAGAATGTGAAGGTGAGGGAGGTTATCGGGACGTTTCAGTACATGTCGCCGGAGTTAATGAAGGATAAAGAGTTGGATTGGCATGCTGATATATGGGCAATTGGTTGTGTGGTGTTGGAGATGTTAACAGGAAAGGATGTTTGGAGTTTTGGAAGGGAAGAAAACTATGATCTTTTTTATCTGATTGTATGCACTCAAGACTTGCCGCAAATTCCAAGTTATTCATCAAAGATGGCCAATGATTTTTTGGGAAGGTGTTTGGTTAGAGATCCAAACAAGAGATCCACAGCTTGGGAATTGATGGATCATCCTTTTCTTAAACTCTAATTGTTTTGAATTTTAATATTGTACAACAGTGCTTTCAATCAATATATGTCAAATTTTCAAATTTTCTACTTTTGATTCTTCTAAGTGTGTTAAAGTTTTTATTTGTACACTTCTTTTCACGAAACATTCCGCCTCAACAATGGTGGTTGAATACTGGTAAAAGTGTAGTGTTCTTGCTGGAAATGATGAAATTGTGCTAATAAGATGATGAAATGTTGATTTTTATGAACAATGGTGATTGAATACTTGGTTTTTTTTCTTATTTTTATTTTTGCAAGAAATTTCAATATGGAGAAATCCAAGTAATTTTTAATGTGATATTGCATAAGTTTCAAATTTGCTTCGCCATTTGTTAGAGAGATTTGTTGGATCCGGAGATGATTGACACCAAATCGAGATGAACATCTTTAATATATTGACATCGATACTATTTACAAAGTCAAAACAGATTAGTAATAACAATAATTTAATTGAATTGAAATTACAATAATAAGAACTTTCACATAAATTGATGAACGTCGAAAAGTGCAGTTGCACTGTCTTTTAAACAATATTGCCCCGCTCCACTAGTTTTTTTATAACATGGATGAGATTTCAGTTTTCGCGAGTTTATTTAAATGGGGCCTCTATTGGCTTGGATAAAACTCCGGATACACAAGAACTTTACTTCGTTTTGATGTTTGAAGATGAGAAATTCGAGGCTATTCCTCTTCCGAAAGGCGACTTGATTGATTTTTATTCAGTAACCATTAAAGTTTTTAATGGGCATTTTCATGCCAATATTTGCAATAGGTATTTATTTGTATTCAAATACTTGATTTTTATTCAGTAACCATTAAAGTTTTTAATGGGCATTTTCATGCCAATATTTGCAATAGGTATTTATTTGTATTCAAATACTTGATGATTTATATGCACTCAAGACTTGCCTCAAATTCCAAGGTATTCATCAAAGATGGCCAATGATTTTTTGGGAAGGTGTTTGGTTAGAGATCCAAACAAGAGATCCACAGCTTGGGAATTGATGGATCATCTTTTTCTTCAACTCTAGTTGTCTTTAATTCTCATATTCTACAACAGTGATTTCAATCAATATATGTTAATATTCAAATTCAACATTCATCCCTTCCTTGAAATATTTTGTCTCTCTGATTACATCTCTTAAACATATTCAATGTCTTTCTTATATCTCAATTTTTATATTCAAGATTATCATTCAAGTATGATAAAAAAATTTCAACCAAAAAATCAACTTGGTCTAACTATAAATACATCAGGAGTGATTTGAAACGAAAAACTATGTTTGATACTATAGAAATAAAACGATTTCAAATCCTAGAATTTCATTTTTTTAGAAGGAAATTTACAATTTCTTTCATTTTTAGATTTTAAGTTACATCAATGAAAGGACATAATAGTAAATTAACTATGTTCGTCACATCTCCGGCAATCATCCAAATCATTTGCAGTTTTTTAACTCATTTTGTGCACTTTCCTATATCCAAGTTTCACAGTGACCACCAAGTGTGGACCTTTCCACAACCATTGCAAGCACTGATCATTATCTTGCATCAAGTATGATCATATTAAAACCTAAAAAAATGAATTTCTGAGGTGAGCCTCAATTATAAATAAATATAGCTCATAAGTAAATAAACTATTACTCGTAAGCATACATAAAATAAAACATGTGGAATCAACCTTTTACTAAACTATTCGAACTCTCTATCACTTAAGCTAAATATTCTCATGTTCATAAACTAGATAACAATAACATGTTACTCTACTTCTAGAGAATGCCTAAAGTGAAGTTGACGATGAGAATAAACATTGGAAAACCATATAGAACTAGCAGATCCAAATGCTTCCAAAGGCTTCTTCAAGTGCTCGCTTCTTGCTGAACTCTACACTCCACCCGCCAGCCCGTCCACCTCTCGCCGCTCTGAGCCTCATCATTTCCTCATCGTCAAGCCCATAACCCTGCATGTCAGGACCACCACCCAGAGGTACAGGTTGGCCTGTAGGCCGTGGCTGCCCTCCAGCAAATGTCGGTGCATATTGACCCTGTGTAGCTGTGCCTAATCCTGCAGCTGCTTGAGAATTTGAAGCCTGTAATAAATTGCAATCAACAGAAATATATGAGAACTCTTTGGCTCTTCTATCTGGAACCTAGCATGAGAATGAAAGGAAACTCAAACAAGATGGCTATCAACAGGCTAAATAATTGAAGTATTCAATTCGATCAAGTAAATAATACTATCTTATTAGGTTTATAATGATCTTACAATTGAAGAAGCCTATTGATAATCACCACACAATTGCATTCTATATGTCTAGTAAAATGTTAAATAATATGAAGATGCAAACCTTTTACTATTTGAATCTTCATCTGGGTGGTTACATAGTGATAAGGCCCCATTCCATAAGGTTTATGAGAGGAAGAAGAAAGTAGGAAATACAAGCAAATGAGTGACTAGGCAAAGCGTGTGTGTTTTGTAACTGTCTAGGGGCAGTTTAGTAAATAATCTTTGATGAGCTGCTATATAGATGTAATAGGGTAAATCTTGTAAAGGATCTTTGGACATTCTAAGAAATATATTCTGAAAGGGAGAGAATAGGGGACTCTCAAATTTCCTCTTGGTTCTAATTTGTGTGTTTATCTTTTATCCTATCACATAGATGCTTTTTTTTTTTTTTTTAAAAAGTTCAACAAAGGTATAAGAATATTAGCTGAATGAACTTATGTATTTGACCTATACGGAGAAGTAACTTAATCTGTATTCATACATATAATTAACTTACTTATCTGATGTATGAAACGTGGGAACCAATCACTCTTGAAACATATGCAACTTCATGGAAATATAATTACAAATTTTCAGAATTAGTTGCTTAAATGGTAAACCCCTTCCAGATAGTTTAAAGGATGTAAGAACATTGCTGCTAACCTACTCATTTCTAAGTCCAGGGTGAGAGTCTTCTCAATAACAGTGCAATGAAGTTGACTAAATTATTCAACTAACCAACCGACCGACTGTTTCTAAATAATCACAATCAGAATACCATACATAATACCATCCTTAATGATACCTGCATACATCGATTGTCACGTAAAATTTTGTCAACTTCTATCTCTTCAAATGCAGGGCCCTAATGCTTAAAACTCGAAGACAGAATTCATGGCTTGAAGACAGTCAATAGCAATAGTAAAAAGAAAATGAAAAACCCAAGAGAGAATTGCTAAGGCTCACCCCATCATTATCTGTCTGTGCAGGATTTCCCTTGCTTGCTGCAAGAGCTGCAGCAAATTCTTCAGCCTGTCAAATAGTTTCGGATTTACGAATAAAAATTGAATGGTAAATGAGCCAAAAATCTCAATATGGGGCTAAAAAAAACAAATTAATACATAAAGGGCAATACTTTTAAGTACCTTCCTAGCTCGGTTAATCATAATTTGTTCAGCATTTTCTTCCTGATACTTGGCAATTTTAGCTTCAATAGCTTGAACATCTATTCCTTCCATCAAGTTAAAAACTGTAAAAGAAAGTTTTTTTCAGATGAAACAGGATTCCAGGTGAGAAAATAGGAGGAACCATAGAGGAAGAAGCACATACCCATATCCTCCACTTCCTCCAGATAATCATTATACTCTCTCAGAGATGGGAAATCATCTTCTCTCTTGTTGAATCTATAAAAAACAGTAAAGTAAATTAGCAATTTCAATTGAAAAGTGGGAGAGAGAGAGAGAGAGAGAGAGAGAGAAATAGAGTCTCACATGCTAGAAATCCTCCTCCTGACAGCAATCTCCTTATTGCTGCTGGATACCACCATTTTTGGTTGATGTTCACCACTTTATTGATGAAATTTCAATACGAAATCCTAAGTAAAACTCATAATATTGAAATTTCAGGTAGCTCTTGTTTCTTCTTGCAGAGTTTTCACGACCAGATCAGACTCTAAGAGAAACTTGTTGAAATTTCAGTCTTCTTTCTCACGAGATCTGCGTTTACGTTTTGTCTTTCGATCTGCGATACTGTTCTGTTTTCTCCGTTTTTGCACCAGCCTGCCCGGAATTTTTTTCCCAAAACAGCTGCCCGCGCCTGCCCAGTTATCCATGACATTATTGATTTAAAAAGCCCATTACGGCCCATTGCCATAAATTTTAAAGCCCACCAAAAATCCTTTTAGATATCAACCCAATTGTTTGTTTCAGGATATGGGTGCTCACATGGATCGTGTAAAATTGGAAGTAGGTCCTTATATGAAAATTTATCATATCTACCCCAAAATTCAGGTGTGTTATCAAAAATACCCCCTCTCCTATGATACTTTCATTTTTACCCTCTAGTTATTTATAGTCATCCCACTCATTTTAATTGGCTAGCCTCCATGTGTAAAATTAGGGGTAATTTTGATGACTTCTACATACATAGGGCAAATTTGAAAATTAGTTTTTCCATTGGGGTAGTTATGAAAATTTCCCGTCATTATATGTTGAGGCGGTGATTCCAATATAACTTCGCCGTGGCTTTGAGGTTGTAATTCTGTACTTCAATTTGCAATTAGAAGCCGAGAGAGAATTCATCGAGAAGTAAAAGGGTGTTTTTGCTTCGTGAATTTGGCGACTACGAGTTGTTTTTTTCGTGAGAGTTGGTGAGAAATATTGTAAAGAAAGAGTTTTCTTTCTCGAGGGCTTTTGAGAATATTGAGTGTATAGAATATCGTGGTAATATTGGGGTGAATCAGAAACTTCCATTCCCTAACATATTAATAAGGGGCAAAGGCAACGGAGAAAACACAAAAAGAGAGAAGCAGCAAAGTGTTAGCATAATTTATAACTTTTCACAATTTTTATATTTATTTTATATGAAATTTGGTAATTTTAGCACGTTTATTTTATAATGGAATAAAAATTTTAAAATCAAATTTGATTATAAAAAATATTATATAAAATAAAGTTTTGTATTAACTCAAATAGATATTGACACCTTATTTTAAAAAGTAACAATCGATGGTGACACTATATATTGATTATATTATAATTTTTTTATAGTAAAAAATGTAATTTTCAATAAATAAATGATCTTACATTAAATTTTAGTTACAAACAAACATCATAAATTCCCAAAATACCTTAGAAATAATGAAACAATATACTATAAATTACATTTTGAAAAGAAACATCATATACTATGAAATTAGTAAGTAATTACACCTAAATTATATTGGGAAATATTATAAACATTTGTAAATAATAATAACTTAAATAATAATATTAGTTGACAATAATAAAATAATATGACTAGTAACACCTGATAAATAAATTTACAACAGTAAAAGCTAAGACTCGTGTGCCCTAATGATATTTGCTAGTACATTACAAAAACTGCAAACAACGAAAAATAAACAAAATCATTACTTTAATAAAGTGAACCAAAGTCGTGCATCACAACCGTAGATCTTAACCATAAAATGAGAGAAAATGAGAAAAAGAACAACTTTAAGAATAGTAAGAGCTTAAAAAAATTGAAGGAAACAAGTAGAAGAGACATCTTTTTATAATAGTGGGTGATATAGGGAGTTTGAAATTCTACAATTAACTTAGATAATAAAAAAAAGGTGTTACAAACCTTTACAATTTCAAAACTACTATTCTAAAAAATAAAAAGACTAAACTTTACACGTTCAAACTTTCTATATTCTAGATTTTTATATTCTCTTCATTTGTCATTGAGTTATTTAATTCCTCATCAACCAGCCATTATTTTTTTAACATTGTATTACCAATAGAATGTACAACAAACTCATATGCACTTAATAAACAAATATTCTTAATTATTATTGCTTTTAATATAATATCAAATTCACAATCAATTGAAGAATATTTATTTTATCTAAACATACAGATTTAAAAAAAATCAAAATTTGATTAGAAAAGAATAGTCAAAGTAATACATTTAGAATATGGTGTTTAAGAAGCCGAAAAGATTTTGCAAATAGTATAAAAAATGGGAAGTTGGTATTTAATATACTAAATATATTTTCAAAATTTTATTTATTTTTTATTTTTAAATTAATATTTAGTATATAGTTTTGAAGATATAGTTTAAAATAATATTCAACTTTGATAAAAACATAAATCTATTTTATTATAAAATATGTTTTAAAGTCATTGTATTGAATAAGAGAATTAAGAATATAATAATTAATTGTTAGCGGTAATTATTTATTGTAATGACATATTTTGTAAATTTTTTATTTAATAAAGGGGTATAGTGGTTCTAAAATGTTTCTAAAACATCCTCACTTTTATATATTAGAGATAGAGATAATTACAACAATTTCAGAAATTATTGTTTTTTTAGTTTTTAAAATTTTTGTTAGAGTCTCAAAAACCTTTTTAGAAACCATATTATGAAACAAAAAAAAATAACAAAACTCAATTTTTAAAAATATAAAAATTCTTTCTAATTTTAGCATATTAATCAATATAGGAGTCATAATGGGCGGGAAAACTCTTCAGAGTTTCCTTGTTTAATTTGCTTTATCTCTAATCTTGAATTATGGGTTAATTGGGGTTGTAATCCAAAAAAGTTAAAAAAAAAATATTAAAACAATTTACATGAAATTTTATTTAGTAAAACCATGTAACTTTTCAAAATTCAAATACGTAATCACTAAGTACGCATATGACGTGGCATATGAGCTGTCATGCCAAATAGATAATGTTTTTTTTGAAAGAAAGTAAAAAAAAAAAAAACATAAACTATGTATACCATTAATTTGGCAAATCTTATAGTTAGAGACTTTTGACTTTTCAGTTTTATTTATTTAAAATCTGAGTTTATTGTAAAGATTTACTTTGGAAATTAATTAAATTTGGTAAATTTTATAGTTATATATATTTTTTACTTTTCACGTTTTGTTTTAAATCTATAATTAAAATTTTAATTTAATGTAAAAAAAAAATATTCAGGGAATTAATAAAATTAAAGATTTTATATCAATTTGATTATTTATTGTATTTTATATCTAAACTAAAAAGAATTAGAGATTTAGCATTGCAATTGAAACAAAAATTAAAATTAAAATATTAAAAATAAAAGAAAAAGTGTTAAAAATAAAAGATTTGACAACTGAAGTTAGACCTTTTCAATTAATTAAATTAAATTGGAAATCAAATCAATGGGTTTGAATTTAAAATCAAATCTTAATTCTTAATTAGTTTTAGATTTAGATTTAGAATTAATTAGTTTTCAAAGTAAATCATTTACATTAAATTCAGATTTTATATAAATAAAAATGAAAGGTCAAAATTCTCTTAACTATAAAATTTTATTGAATACGTATTTAAATTTTGATCAAATGATTTTAATTACAACCCCAATTATGAATTATCAAATCTTGTTTCAAATTAATAAACTGATTATTATAATTTAAAAAAATCAAATATTACACTCTAGTAGAGTTCAGAAACAAGAAAGTCTATAAATTCTCCTCTTCAATTTCCCTCAAAACACAAACATCAAAAACAACATGGGGAGATCCGAATCACGATCAAAAAAGCGAAAGTGTCGATTTTTCAGAAAGATAAAAGCTTTTCTAGTATGCTTCAGCCACAGGAGATCGAATACAAACCCTCAAAGCCATGAAAAACCAACAGGTAGAGATATTAAGGACTCTCACGGTTCGTTGTGGGTTCGAGATCGTCTTCTTGGTAAAGGAAGCTTTGGCTCTGTTTTCTTAGCCAAAAGCAGAGCACCTAATTTTCCATTTGAAATAGCTGTCAAATCCTCGTTCTTGGCTGCTTCTCATTCACTACAACTAGAAAAGAATGTACATCAAGATTTAGCATCCTGTATAAACATAGTACAATGTTACGGTGATGATATCACGGAAACGGAGTCTGGCGAGAAAGTGTATAATTTACTCTTGGAATACTGTCCTGGGTATAATTTGTTTGAGTATATGAGACTAAAACCGTTCAGCCTTCCGGAAATAGAAGTTCGTCGATATACAAGAGATATTGTAAATGGTATTGCTTTCACACATTACAGTGGTTACATTCACTGCGACATTAAACCCGAAAATGTACTTTTGTCACCCGATACTCGTGACAAGGAAAGCGGTTATTGGATGGCAAAGATATCGGATTTTGGATTGTCTAGGAAGATGCCGGAAAATGCGACGGTGAGAGAGCTTACCGGGACGTTCGAGTACATGTCGCCGGAGTTAGTGAAGGATAAACAATTGGATTGGCATGCTGATATATGGGCAGTTGGTTGTGTGGTGGTGGAAATGTTAACAGGACATGATGTTTGGGGATTTGAAAGGGAAGAAAACTATGATGTTCATTATCTTATAGCATTCACTGAAGAAATTCCCAAAATTCAGTATGATGCATCAGAGATGGCTAAGGATTTCTTGAGCAAATGTTTGGTTAGAGATCCTTATAAGAGATCTAGTGCTTGTGCATTGATGGACCATCCTTTTCTTCAAATCTAGTTTTGTTGTTTTTTTTCATATGTCAAGATTATCAACACAACAAAATAATGTTTCGGATATACTTATCGACATTCATTATGAGTGTTGATTTATGTTTGTCATATTTACATTCGTAATTGTCTCTGATTTGCTCAATTAGCTCGTTTAGCTTATTTGTCTAGGTCTGTCTATTCTATATAAGTCATGTAATATTCTTATACATTCACACCGATTCAATACAATGTAGCCTTTCCGCTAACATGGTATCAGAGCCTCGCTCTTTTATTTTTCGACTTGCTTTCTTATTCCTCTTGCCTGAACCCTAGCTCCACAACCGTCCTCTTCATTCATACTCTTCTATTATATTTGAAGTTTTGTTCTTATGCCTCCATATCTCCCAGCCACCTTATTCCTTAGCATCATCTCCCGCTCACCATCTCTGTCTTGCCATTCTTTGATCTACCTATATCCACCCCATATCTGACCAACCACGCCGAGGTCCGTTCCTTCCTCTATTGTCCAGAAACTCACCATTTCACAAAACCCATTTTCCTGCTTGTACAACTGCCCGCTCCCCAAACCTCCTGCCCGAGCCCAGATCCCCTCCCCTGCCCAAATGCCAACCCATTCCCTGCCCACGTATCTTGACCGCTTCCCTCATTCTTTTCTCCTTTCCGATTCTGAAATCTTAGCTATTTTTAATTTATTTTCTTTCGTCGTTTTTAGTTTTGCATCATAATTTTGTTCTCACCCCATTTGTCAATTTCGTTCGTCGAATCTGTTCAGAAATTGTCTGTGCTCGCTTCTCGTTGCCTCTGCCAGTACATTTGTGGTACTCTGTCTATTTCAGTCGGTTTCGTCCGACGTCTCCGTTTCGATATTGGTTCCATCCAATATCTCTGTTTGCAACTTCGAGTTTTGTTCGATGCTTCCGTTCAGATTCCAGTCACGTTCGTCGATTTAGCAAACTCAAGTTGACCAACTTGAGTTTGAAAGGGGGTGTTAGAATATATTTAGGCTAGAATTAAGGTGATTTATGTTTGCCATATTTACATTCGTAATTGTCTCTGATTTGCTCAATTAGCTCGTTTAGCTTATTTGTCTAGGTCTGTCTATTCTATATAAGTCATGTAATATTCTTATACATTCACACCGATTCAATACAATGTAGAATCGGTATATTGAATATGAGTATTACAATGAATTAAATAGAAAGACTAACCTAGACAAATAAGGTAAAAGAGCTAATTAAGCAAATCAGAGACAATTACGAATGTAAATATGGCAAACATAAATCACCTTAATTCTAGCCGAAATATATTCTAACAATGAGTTTATATCTTTCGTCTCTAATTACATTTTCCATAATAAATTCAATAACTTAATTTATACAACACTAACGAACAAAGAAATTAGTCAATGTGACTCCCTCACTTTTAACCATTAGATCTATGCACCATGCAACTGTTCTTCTATCATCACCTATTTAAAATAAACACCCAATGACTATAAGTAGGGGAGTCACTCAAAGAGATGGGGTGACTGCAAGCAAACCTAATCAATGAACAAACACGCAGAGGATTCTTCACCAATTACAAATTTCAGAATCCCCAAACTAAATTTCCCTAGAGTAACCATGCGGGGAAAAAAACTTTTAAACAGAGTGCTTAACATGAGCGTGAAACTATTTATATTCACTTTCACCATCTTCTGAAATGTCAAACAAGAACTTTGGGAGCGATGTAATTCGAGGAAGATTCAGCAGCAAATCCCCAAATGAATCTTTCCTTGACATGGTAGGTTTCTGCTTGCTTTCAGATACATCCTTTGTCTCACATTGATTAGTCTTAATGCCGCTTCCCATGTTACTGCTGTCCATCAAATTGGCAGCATCCTTAAGCTGGCTATCCTTTTTGTAATCAGGTTCTTCAGCACGGCTTTCACCACAGGTTTGAGAACTTTGAACTGCAACAGGTTCTTTCTGCAAGAGGCAACAGAGAGAATTGACTCTTGCCATAAGGGATACCTCATCAGAAGCTGCTGTTAATTGATTGTCACTGAGCAAGTATACTGCAATATCATCCAGTATATCTTGGTTTTCCAAGCCATCATCAATGAAAGGTGAATTTGTAGAAGTCATTTTTCCAGTAAGATGATGTCCAATATGGTTTACAAAATCACTCATCGACATGGATGGATGGAGCCCGGGAACTTTGATCGGATCCCAATTTTTTGGGGTTCTGCAATGGACCAATTTACTATCATTCCTTTCAATCGCATGAGTGTCCATCACTGCATAAGAAAGGTAATGATGAGATTGGTCAAATGATATTTATTGAGCATTCATGCTACAGAGAACTGAAATACATATCCCACTCTTCCCAAGAAAACCCTCAAAATAAGCATCAAAATATCCATCAAAAATTGCCAAGTAGATAGTTAAAAGGGAACAAAAACATAATCACTTTCAATGCCTCAGACAACTTGCAAGTTCATTATACCTGAACTGGGGGAAGGAGCCTCCAGGGAGTGATGTTCCAGCACAATTTGAGGAGAAGTCTGTTCGATCTCCAATGGTGATTGGACAGATGGTGAAGGTACATCCTGGAAAGCACGAACAATGGATTGATTGTCATTCTCTGCTTGCTTAAAACTGTGTAAGTAGGCTTGCCTCGGGGTCTCAAAAACAGAAGCTCTCACTTCAAAATACGGAGAACCCAAAACAGTTTCTTGCTGTCGGCTTAAGAAGTTTAAACGTGAGTCACACTGAATGAGCTTTTCAAAATGCTTGTTTAACAGCCCTTGTGGACATTGCAGAAAATGTCGCCTAACCACACAATAGACCAAATTTTCATCAGCGATATCCTTATCAGTTCTATTAGCTAAACTAACGCTCATGTGAAAATCAAAACACCTAACCATCCCAGTAAAGGTCTACACAAGAAATAACGGAATACTCTTCTTATAGATATTTAATTCTTTTGTCAAATCTGATTAAAAATAATAAATGGGAAAATCAGCAGAGTTTAATAAAACAAATCTTTAATCAGAACAAAAAAACACTTAATTAATAATAAAAAATGCAAATATGATCAAGAGATTGAAAGATATAGCATCCTTCCCGTAAGGAAAAAGCACACATCCACATCAAAAATGTCACAGCCACATGCCCACATCAAAATTTTGTAGCATCTAGGAGAGTTGTTCATACATGGCAACATAAAAGCACCAAGAATATTACTACTGTCACCAAGGTGAGAAAAAAAAGTACGAAAAAAATCCAGAAAAATAAATCCAAGTCAGCGCGTTGAGACAAGCAATTAATTTAGATTAAAAATATGAACTTGAAAATTGTTATGGATGTAACTTGAAATAGACAAATATGAAAGATGGATTACTTTTCAACAAATAATGAATTAACAGCACAATAGAATCTAAACCTGCAAGCCCAACAATCATCCTCATCAAGACTATGAATAATGGAGTACTCAATTTGGGTACCAACTCTGGGGAATAGAAAGCGAGAAAATGAACATCTACCTATGTATGCTGGCCTCACCATCCGTAAAATCAGCTGTTGCCTGCCATAAAGTGTGCTTCCTCGGTTGAGGGTTGGTCTCCCTAAAGAAAAGGGGCTGCCTAGCCAGCTACACTACCCAAGCACGCCAGTAAGTAAATATACCATCAAAACATAAACTAGTGAAAGGGAAAATCCATAAATTCATGGAAATAAACAATAAGGGCGGTACATACCACAATATTTAGAGTATCAGGTCCATCATCAGAATAATTTGCCTTTAAAGCCATAATATCTGACCATTGTATTTCTATTTTACTTTTGAGACCGCCTTCAAGGGTTTCCCAAACAAGCTTATGCTTAGCATAGTAACACTTTGCCACTAAATCACCTTCATATCTTGACTTGTACTGCAAGCATAAAATGATTCAGCTAACCTATGCAATTAAAATGCAGGAATAGTACAACGATATAGTACCAAATCATTAATAAATACCTCCCATCGTCCAATCTTTAAAATCGAAGCTGGAAAGTTAGAAGCCTTAAGTTTTTCAGTGGTACCCAAAATGGTAGTGTCCGTGATTTCTTTCTTAAACACAGAGTCAAATGCTTCACTCTTCACAGCTCCAGTAGTCGAAGCGGTCCCCTGAGAGAGTTTCATTTGAATCAAATCCAACAGGGACGGACTCTTCCTTAGCGTCAAACCAAGAGGACTCGGCTCATCAAGTGGATTGTAACGTGAGGAGTTTTCAGGAATAGTATCAGGTTTGGAAGCACCCTGATTATGAAATAAGCAACACCATATACAAATCACAAGTCAAGTCAAACAACACCAAATCCAATGCCCCGTTATGCAAATTCATCCATACAGAGAAAAGATTGTAATTTAAATAACTTCTATTTCAAAAGACTATATATTCCAACGCCTCTTGGTCATTTATTCAAATTAAACCGAATATGGAAGTAATTAAGAACCATAATTGAATCGAGCAACCAAAGCATGATCACGAAAAAGCAATAATTTTGATAAAGAGGGCTAAACAATTCAATCAATTTGATTTCAAATTCATTCATAGAAACCAAAAAAAAAAAAGATCAAATACCTGATAAAAACGAGGCTTGAACCGCTTACTCAATAAAACACGGTCGTCGTCAAAAGAACCATCACTCTCCCGCTTCACCGACAACGTCATCTCTGAATTCATCAACTGTACCATGGAAACTGTCGCCAAAACAGTACAATTTTCCCCAAGAAAATGGGAACGAAAACGAAGGCCAAGAAGTAAAAAATAAAATTAAATTAAGAACCCTAGAATAAGAAATTGGAAAAAAAATCAGATTCTAATATCCATACCATATAGAGTAAAAGTTTCCAAGTTGGGTGTTTGGCGGCGCGGCGAAGACCCATTTGCCGAATTTGAGAAACGGTTGTTGTTTCCATTGACCGAAAGAAAAATGTAAATTTACTATAATAGACAGCGAATATAAGGGATGTGAGGGTATTGAGAGTGTACAGTTTTGTCTTTTTACATTGACGTGTGACGATGATGTGCTGGCAGACACGTAAGAAAGAATAAAAAATAGAGGATAGGATTGCGTAAATATAAAAAGACGGCGAGAGGGGTGGGATTTGGAATCTTGTGTGTTTGGTAACAGACTTTGGGTTTGGCACGTCATCCGTTTTGAAAAGATGGCTGCTGGAGTAGGAGTAGCTTTAGATTAGATTAGGTTTGATTGAGACGTACTTCACATTATTTTTGTTTTACCTAAAACCTTTCTTCCTTTAGCCGGCTACTCTTCGCCGCACTTGGTCAAGAGGGATGAGACTTTTTTTGTATTACGATATTGATTTCGGAAAATCGAGATATCTGACATCTTTAAATGTTTAGAATGAGATTTATTCGGAAAAAATAATAAATTTAGTGATATGATACGAAAATGTCAATATTATCTCTTAGATATTAAAAATTAATCTACGAATAAAATACAAATGAGATATATGTGATTCAGATATAATGTACAACACCTCTTATAGTTTTAAAGTGCATATTTATACACTGTAGTTTTAAAATTAAGTAATCAAATCTCGAATTTATTTTTCACGCCACATCTCTAATTGCAACCTATTATTGAAAAAGCAATTTCAGTTCAACTTGTTCAAGTATCTATAAATGACGATTCTAAAATAAAGAATATAAAGATGACATTATTTATTTTTCTTCTTTAAAATATAGATTGTTTTATACAAGACACTTCTTATCATGAATGTCATCATCCTGTTTTTATAGTCATTTGGTTCATTAGTATCGTCGAAACATCTCCTTTTTTCATAGGAATGAGTCAATGACAGTGGTTAGGTTTTTTTTTTTTATTAAAAAAAGATCATTCACGAAAGAGATTATTTATGTACGATAAAAAAAAAAACAATGTCCACTTTCACTATCAAACAACCTAAGTTTTTTATATATAAAAAAAAAAACGATAACCTCAATACAAGTTCAATCATGATATACACATAACTAGGATATTAAATAACCTACAAATTATTTAAAATTCTACGAATAGGGATTATGTATCTTTTTTTGTTAATAAAAACTCAAATAAATGTTAACGGTTGCAAAAAACAGTAGATCTGTATATTACTCCAGATATAAAACACACACTAAGTCAAAGTAAACTGTTTACAAATAATAGAAACCTGTTAAAATTAGTTTAAGCATTAGATACGGTAAATAAATCCTTTGAATGTTAAACAACCCTCTTTTTACAGTTATTTTTTTAATTTAATATCAAATTTAAAAATATCATTTCTACTCTTTTTTTATGTTTATTTAAAACATCTTCAAACATCTATGCAGAACCAAAATAGACGTGACTCAGACCACTGTAAAGTCATGCCTGTACAGTAGCTCAATCTAATTAAAACAAAATAACATTTACCCTTTAAAAGATATTGAACTACCCTACCCATCTTGAATTCGAATCCTCCCTTCCTAATTACCTTTTAAAAAGATAAAAACATTCAAAACAGGTCATACATTTTTTGTTAGCATGATCAGGATTCTCATAATCCTAATAATTACAAAGAAAATATGCTCCATAAGCCAGGTTAGTAAGAGAGAGTAGGGAGAAAAGATATCAACTGATTGAACAGACTAGGCCGGAAATTTTTAAAAGCAATTGAAACGTCGTCTTTCGATCAATTTTGAAATGAGAAGTGTTAGTTAACAGATAAAACAGTAAAATACTACCCAATCTATGGGGTGATCGATTGCCTCTACTGCGAGTGCCTATTCACCTTGAGGTATGGCAAAGCACCAATCACATTATCATAGTCACTCCTGTTCACTGGGTGCTGTTTTAAGACAAAAAACCAAAATAAACTCAGTAACATAATCTCTGCCTATTCACCTTGTGCAAATGCATAAATTCTAAAAACACCAGAATTTCTGTATTGAAATTTGGATCAAATGATTGATTCATGGGGGATGCAATTTATTTTTGTCATATTCAATTAATCACACGTGAGGAAATTATCTTCCGCGTCCACACTTTCACCTTAATTCGTTAGCAGCAATTGAATCATGTGATTGAATTGGTTTATACCTCATAGAGTTAACACTTGTACTTTTAATTAGTTACTGAAATGGTATACTATAGATGATATAAACATGGATGATCAAAATGTCAACAAGGAAAGCTTTAAAATTTATCACCGAGGAATAGACAAAGGTCACACGACCTCAATGATAATGAAATAACTATTGAAAAGGAAATCAAATTCAAGCATAAGGGTTCAAAAGAATTGCTCATTGGTGCTCTCAACTACTACTGAAAATCTTGTTACAATAGATTAACCAAGGAAAAAGAGTGTCGTCAACAAAGCTTACTAACTCCCTAATTCCCCCCCCCCCATTTTTCTTTATCAGAATAAGCTAATCACTCTTTAGATCCCCCATACATTCAATTACGAAAATCCTGTTTTTAATGACATTGAAAAATCTCAAAATCAAGATCTACCAGCAAGAAAAAGAATTGGACCAGCTGGATTCTAAATATTTGAGAATTAAAACTATCTTTGTATTAGATTCTAAATATTCAAAAGCGAAGATATGATGAAGCTCGTTCCTACGATATTTTCTGGCACATCAAGGCGACAGTCCTTGATTGCCTAAGAGGCGACAAAAAGGCGTCGCCCGAGTGAAGCAAGGAGCGAACACATATATAACTATTTTTTCCATTTCTACCTTAAAACATAATAAAAAAAAGAAAGAAAGAAAAATTTAAAAGCCCCTTGGCGTTCAAAAAGGCATAAAGGCTCGCCTAGCCTCGCCATAGGCGAGCACCTGGGTGCGCCTTAATAACACTGCTCATAGGTACTTTAAGAATATCACACTAACATTTTTTTTTATATATCCGTGAGTGTCCGAGCCAGTTTACGCGCACCTCAACTAATCTCACGGACAACCACACGACCCTACAACGCTTGGCGTCGGGAAACTCGTAGGATAATATCCTAAGTAGAAGGCCAGACATGGGTTTGAACCCATGACCTCAAGGTTTGAAGGAGAACCTCTTAGTCATTGGGCCAACCTATGGTTGGTTAATATCACACTAACATTATAATTCTTCCTAATTTTAACCCCTGTAACAATCAAAGATACACTTTGGAAATTAATTGACATGATAATTGATGAATAACTTCACATAATATCATGCTCCAAAATTTCTTGATTGAGTTTGGATACAATCCATTAGTTTATGATTCGATTAAATTAATCGACAACAGAAATTTTCAAATTTTAGAAAGGATTGTTTCTACACCTCAATGTGGATAACTAGCATCAAAGAAATAAAACTTTTTCCAAACAAATTCAAGACACGAACTTTAAGAAAGAAGTATACCATTTTGGAAAGGCGTCGTTTTCTCTTAGTGTTCTTCTTGTATAGCAAATGTTGTTTTCCAGCTCTCCTCCGAACAATTTTCCCGGTACCGGTAACCCTGAATCGCTTCGCCGAAGCCTATCGAGAAATTGAAATTCAATATTGAAAAAAAAATCTCAGAATCGAAAAGGAATTGTACAGTACTAGAAAGAGAGGGAAACCTTGTGGGTTTTCATTTTATAGCCTTTAGCAGAGACAATAGTGAGAGGGCTATGTCTTTGAGGGCTAAGAGAAGTGCGAATTGGATTCTGAAGGAAATTGACGCCGAATCCGGAAATGTTGTGAGTAGAACTGAGTCTTAATGAATTCGGCTTGTTGAAAGACGCGAGCCTGACGGAACTATGTGAGATTCGAAGCGATGGGAGTGAGCATGATGGAGAATAACTGAGACCAAAGGATACCGCCATTGAAGCAGACGCCATTGTTGAAGCTTCAAAGGGCTTCGTTATCTCTGCGAGCCTCAGACTCGGTCTGAGCGGATAGAGATAAGAGTGAAGAACTTCTGTTATCGGTTTCCTTTCTTTGTTTTTATGTTTTTTTTCCCTTTCCTTTTTATATCTCAATTTTTTGGGTTATTTATGGCCACAAATATATTTTAAGCCTCGCAGAAATGTATTTTATTAACTTTTAATTACGAAATTAAAACGCCCCTTCGAGTTATGTTTTCATGTAGTCTATATAGTTTTAAAAATTTTAATTTGTTAATTTAAATATAACTTAATGATTTCATATTAATCCCCCTCATGAAATTAAAATTTGGGTTAATTTTAGTATTGGACAAATTAATGTTGTTTATTTTAAAAAAACACAATCTTTTATATATATATATCAAAACTACCCAAAACCACCACCAGAAAAATTAAATTACATTGTGAAAAGACGAAGCATACCCCGATAAATTTTCCTTAATTAAATGATATGTAATTAATGAGGTATAGTTATTAGGAGAGATAAAAGGGTAATACGGTAAACACTGAAATCGGAATCCACCAGAATCGTCACCATAAATGGTGTTTTATGGGTAAATCTAATATTGATATGAAACAACCATTAAAACTGAAATTAGGTGAATTAAAGTGGTTATTAGTGTAATTAATTCTTAAAATTTTGAGATCTACATGCCCCTGATTTCTAGATTAATCATAAATATATATGAAGTTTAAATTAAAATTAATTTGGGCAGTCAATTTTGAAATTAATATAAAATTAAGTTTTTGCATATAGCAATAAATACCATAGCTCATTGGCTAAAGTGCCTAACTGAAATGCCCAATTCTTTAGTTTGAATCCCTCCTAAGGCTCTTGTTGGGTTTTGTATTATTTTTCATTCTTTAGTATACATCTGTCTATATAAAATAGAATGATTTTGAACATAAAATCGAAATATATTAAAGTTTATAATACTTACTTGACTTAATTATCAATAAATTAAATATCATTAATGAACATATAGATTTTATTTATATAGTTATTAATGAACATATAGTTATTCGTAGCCTCGTTTCTCAAATCCTAAAAGGTCGCTATTTCAAATCAGGCAACTTTTTTAAAGCAAAACTGGGAAACAATCCTTCTTTCATTTGGAGGAGCATCTTGTGGGGCAGAAATCTTTTTAAGAAGGGTTATCATTGACATTGGATGATTGAGAATGGTTACTCTTTCACTATTGATGCTGATTCTTGGATACCTGCATACGCAATCTCTTCGAATTCCAGATACTCTTAGAGGTTGTTATGTCACTACACTTTTGAACCAGAAAGGTCACTGAGATTAACAACTTGTTATTCATTCTTTTGATGATTTGATTACAGAGAAAATTCTGAGTATTCCTCTTGGAAACAGATCCATTCCTGATTCCATTATTTGGAATTTCACCAACAATGGTATTTTCTCTGTGAAACGTGCATATCGACTGGGGCTCAATTTAGCCCAAAACAATTTCTCTTCTCCCTCAGACCCGCGTTTTCTTGCTTCTTGGTGGAAGAATTTCTGGAATATTAAAATTCCATTAAAAATAAAATTCTCTCTTGGAAGTTGTTCTCAAACATCATTCCTTGTAAAATGAATTTGAAGTCAAAAGAAATTCTCATTGAGCAGGACAGGAATGTCCAATCTGCAATAATCAACCAGAATCTACATCTCATGCGATTTGGGATTGTTAAGTAGCAAAAAAGATTTGGAGAGGTCTCTTCCTTGAGCTTTGTATCGAAATACAAGATCGTTGAAACCCAACTGATAGTGTAATGTGGTTCCTGGAGAATTGCAGGGGCAGAAGAGAAAAAGTTCTAATTACAATTTGGCATATCTGGAATGGTGTAGAAACAATTGGGCTTTCAACTTCTCAAAACATCCCATTGAGGCTTCTATCAATAAGATTCTGGGTTGGGAAGAAGAATTTTGTTCATCCTCAAGATGCTCTCTAAGTACTAAGGCATTGGGGAATCATGCTTGCCCAATCAGAATTTGGATCCCTCCCAATGAACATCAGTTAAAACTCAACGTTGATGCAGCTTATGACAAAAACAGAAGGAGATGAGGTCTGGGTTGGATTCTGAGAAATCATGACAGTCAAATAATCTCTTCTGGGTGTAAAGCTTTCCTCTTCTTAGACTCTCCCAAACTCCTTGAGGCACTGGCGATTAGAGAAGGGATTGTCCAAATGGGAGATCAGGAGGAAGAAGTGGTGGTGGAATCAGATTGTTTGGGAATTATTAACCTACTGAACAAATTTGCTCTTGATTTCACAGAAATAGGACATGTTATCTCAGACATCTTGATGCTCTCCGGAGGTCATAAGATTTTCAATTTTCAACATACAAATCGTAGTGGCAACAAATTTGCTCAATCCTTGGCGAAATTCGTAGCGGGATCTAGTACCTCAGGTCGCTGGATTGGTTCCCTTCCTCCTCGGCTTAGGGTTTTTTTTGCTGTAGTTGGTTTTGCGTTTTTCCTTTATTGTTTGTGTTCTGTTTTTCAAAAAAAAAATATTATAACCAATAATTATATAATCACATGTATTACATGTTATAGGCGTTTTTAGTTCGGGTTATGTCTATTTTGGTTAAAATCAACACTAAATTGATTTAAAAAAATTACAAACCGATATTGAATCGCTTATGTGTCAAAATTGAAATTGACATAACCAGCTTAAGTTACTGGATTTCAATATGTTTTAATCGGTTTCATTTCAATTTCTATCGGCTTGGGAATTTTAAGTTGAAGCTTAAGTAGGTGACCCTCTCAACTTAAATTATGGCTCCGCCGCTCTATCCATTTATACATAAAGAATTAATTTAGTCTCATTAATATTCACTCAATATACTAGAAGTTAACAAGTTGTTTCTTAATTTATTTATTTATTATGATCCATTTTTTTAAAACACAATCATAGTCTTTTTATTATTAAATCTAAAAAATAGTTTTCAAAAACTAGTTTTTATTCTTAAAAAAATGGCTAATTTTTTTTTTTAAACAAGAAAATAAGTTGAATTTTTTGTGTGAACAAACTTAAATTTTAAAAACAAAAAATATAAACAATTAGAGACTTTAATTTTTATCCCATGATTAATATAATTAAAGGTTTGACTATAAATTTAGTGTTTGTTGTTTGAGTTTGTTTTAATTTAGTCAAGATGATTTAAAATTTTCAATTTAATCTCTAAGTGATCAAATGTTTCAATTTTATATATATGGTTTGGTGAAGAAGAAAAACTCTTAAATATCTTTGTCATTATCAAATTTCATAATTATTCTTATTGGAGGTTGTAACCACTTCATTGTCTAATACATGAGAATGAGTTATGGGAATCAACGTTTAGTTGGTACATGTTTTTAATTTTGGTAATTATGATATCACTCTCTCATGCTTAGTATAGGTAACAACATCTTCATTCTTGTTGTTGCGTAAAAATGGATAGCTTCCACGTAAGCAACGAACTGAAAGTATGGGACGAGTCGGATGTAATGCGCTGCACTGGAGGTGCTGCGTAGGTGATATGCTGAGTAGTTGACGAGCACTATATGTACCTGCACAGGAAATAAAGAGAGCACCGGTGTGGTGCCGGCCTAACACCCTCCGATGCTTAAGTCAGTGCAAGCAGAGCTAGTGTGCCAGAGAGAATTCTAGTAGAAATTAGTTACCTAATGGATGAATTCCTTCTCCTATTTATATGAGAGGAGTTTGATGACATCATCGTGCCACGTGTCGCGTCGGGATTGGGCCACGTGTTGCTTCCCAACGACGTGTCGCTTGTTGGTCATGCCACGTGTCATCGTTTGATTGGATATTAATATAATGTAGTTTCTTGGTCTTTGATGCGTAGTCTTATTAGATGACGTAGGCGTAGGCTCTCGGGACTATGTAGATGTACCTTCCTAGGTGACGTAGACGTAGCCTCCCAGGTGACATAGACATGGCCTCCCAGACGACGTAGACATAGCCTCATAGGTGACGTAGCCTGTCCAGGTGACGTTGACATGTCGATTGCACGTTCTTTGAACAAGTTTAGAAATTCCACGTGTACTGATATAATTTCACCCACAACAGTGGCCCCCTACTCCCGAGCTGAGTTGAGACGTGAGTTCACTATTGCTTGGGAGTATTAATTTAGGGTGGAATTTATTCTTCTATCAGTTTCTGAAAATTTTACAAGTGTCGGGGCTTCGTAGTTTGAAACTTTTTGTCTCGCAAAAAATAATAATTTTTTGTAAAACCATCATATCATGATTGAACTTTTCTTCGGTTTTTTATCTTGGCTGGGCTATGATTTGAAAATTTCATATGTGACATAATCTCAGCCGTCGCTTTGATCCAATGGTTAAGATATAATAACTCTTAAAGATAATATCAAATCTTACTGATATTATCAAATCTTAGAGATATTATCTTAAATCTCTATAAATAAGAGTCTTAGTATTTTCCATAACTCACAACTTGGAGACTTGGTGAGTTTCTAAATCTTCTTCTCTTTTCCTTCTCATTTATTCCTCTATCACTTTTAACATTATTTTCTCCAATTCTCGATCTCACAGGCTCGACGTGGTAGATCACCGTGGTTAAACGTCGAATCAATCATCAGGTACATATTCCCCCTTTGAATTTAAGAATAGAAATTTCTTAAAATCAAATTGAATTAGGGTTTTGCACTTTTGTTTGATGAATTGATAAAAGAAAAAAGAATACTATGAGAAGGATTAAGAATTGAAAAAGTTAAATAAATAAAAAATAAAAGAAAAATAAATAAAGGAAAATAAAAAAAAAAAAAACTCTTTGCTTTGCATGATGCTGACGCAGTAGCAGTGATAGGTTTTTCAATTTTTTTTTTTTTTTTTGGTCTGACACATCACACAGCACACTTGCACAATACTTATTTTTTTTTTCTTTTTCTCCGCCTGACACAAGCATTGTGATGTGACCCCTTTTTTTTTTTTTTTTTTTTTAAGGCTGGGTCATGTGCAAACCCGTGGATTGATCCGCGGGTCAAATGCAAACCCGCGGAGCGATCCGCGGGTCAAATGCAAACCCGCGGAGCGATCCGCGGGTTAAATGACAACCCGGCTGTTGACTGGTCAACGTTGACCGTTGACCGTTGACTTTTTTTTTTTTTTTTTTTGACTCGGAGATGGTCTTCCTTTGTTGTTTCGGGCGTTGTCATCGGGGCTTTGTCAATAGGGCGTTGTCATCGGGGCTTTGTCAATAGGGCTATGTCATCGGGGCTTTGTCAATAGGGCTATGTCATCAGGGCTTTGTCAATAGGGCGTTGTCATCGGGGCTTTGTCAATAGGGCGTTGTCATCGGGGCTATGTCAATAGGGCTTTGTCATCAACGCCTTGTCATTTATAATTTGTCTTAGACTTGTAAAAAATTGCATGACCCCGTCTTTTGACCAGTTGACCTGTGACCCGTCGACCGTTGACTTTTTGACCTGTTGACCGTTGACTTTTTACCCGTTGACTTTGACTTTTTTTTTTTTTTTTTTTTTTTAAATATCCCTCTGTCGCTTTAACATACATTTTCCATGCTCTTTTGTAGGTGTGCTTGAGGGATTGCATATTGTGTAGCTTCATTAAAAGACTATAGACCACCTCTCTTTTCAGGTACGTCACGATCTTCTTCTTAGCATACCTTTTTTTTATGTATACTCAAGTATTGTAGCTAGGTAGTTGTTTCAACAGTAGCTAAGTAGAATCATTTTCCTTTTAGGATGTCGAGCGAAGAGTCTAGTTATCAATCGGTGAGCGAGGAGGATTCTGGGGGTCAAGTTCGAGACCGATTCAAGTACCTATGATGTTTCCAACCAAAGTGCTAGTGATGATGATTCTTCTTTTTCTCAAGATATTGAGATGGATTCTTATCCTTCTACCATTCTTGTAGGGCACTTAGAACGCATTAGAGCGATTTACGATATTCCCTTATCTGTTAGTCTTAGATGCCCTGGTGAGGGAGAAGCGATCCATCGCCCTCCTAATGGAGAAGTAGGTTTTTATTTGAAAATGTTCGATTGTGGGGTCAGACTTCCTCTCCATCACTTCCCTCAGAGAGTTTTGTCTTTGGCTGGGCTAGCACCTGCT
The DNA here is from genome assembly GCA_028015215.1 of Gynostemma pentaphyllum. Classification (NCBI taxonomy): domain Eukaryota; kingdom Viridiplantae; phylum Streptophyta; class Magnoliopsida; order Cucurbitales; family Cucurbitaceae; genus Gynostemma; species Gynostemma pentaphyllum. The sequence continues at coordinate 15,411,297 of CM051351.1, read as the reverse complement.
CAACTTGGGCCAAACGGATGGATTGTTGTAGTCGGATTCTGGGTTCTTTGGCATCTTTATGGCGGTGGAGAAAGATTAACTTATAAGACTGTGTATGCTCTTTATCGATTGAAGAATCTTCCTAAGGATAAGTTTATCTACTACTTAAACTTTCGAAAACATCGAGTAGTAGGGAAACCTTCAATTTCAAGAAATTGGAAAAGTAAATGGTTCTTTGTTGGTGGTGACTGGTTGGCGAAAACTCCTAAAAATAGTCGGATTCACCGTGTGCCAAAGTCATTCAGGTTTTTCTGGTAGGTTTTCGATAGGACTTTTTCACCGAACTGTTTTTCCTACCTTTTGATTTTTATTATTTCTCCATTGCGTTGCGGCAGAGATTGGGAGATTGCACCGCTAAGGGACTCAACTAAGGAAATAATTAATCGGATCTTAAGTGTTCCAATTGATCAACGTGAACCTTCCATCCTTCTTTCGGATCAATCACTCGTCGCCCAGGCCTTGCTCGACCTATCGTTGAGGAAATCGGTGAGTCTTTGCTATATGTATACACATATTTTTTTTACATTGCATCATAACATATCATAAGTCTAACACCTTGTTGTTGCTTGGATATGACAGGTGAGGCGGCTCGTAAGTACATTGACGATAGAAAACGTCGGAATGCGTAGATGACTCTAGTCGGGCTCCAAAGAAAGTGACTAAAAAACAATCTGGCCTTCTTGAAACTTCGGTTGAAAAGCGTCGTCGTGAGTCGGATGTTGGCAAGCAATCTTGCACTACTACGATTCCTGGAGCTTGGGTGCGGGTCCTTCTTCTCACCATGAAGTTCGACACCTTTTTACCAACCCCGATTGCATTTACTATGGTGAGAACGACGAGTCTTTTGAGAAAGATGTCGGACCGATCACTCAAAGTTTCAAACTGTTTTGTTGCTTGATCGAGATTGTGCACGTTCCATGCCCACTCAGGAATTAGAATTGAATTGGTGATTGAGGATTACTTAATGGTATGCACTCTTTTATTTTATCATTTTTTTTACTCGGATGACTAAAAAACATACTTTGTCTTTGTTAGGCTGAGCTAGGATGAACATGATATGTGTCCAACAAGGGAGAGAGATTGCTCGTCTTCAAGAAGCGGTGAAACTTCACGAAGAAAATTCATCCGATAATGCTCGATTCCTGGAAGTAGAGCGTGTTGAAAAGGAGAAGGCAAGAGTGAACTAGCCAGGGCGAAGAGAATCTCGGATCAAATTTCAACCAGGCACAAAAGCACCTTGCTCAATTTTAGCGAACTCAAAGCTAAGACCGAGGACAAAAAAGAGTTGATGACCATGTTTAAAGTCATTAATCAGGCGTAGACCCAGGAGGTTTACCTTTTTAGCCTTGGCGTCGATGCAATGCTTGATGAAGTTGCTGAGAGATTTCCAGATTTAAACCTTAATTTTGTTAGGGAGCGTTTGAACCTTCCCCCTCCATCTCACGCCATGCGCTCCGGTGATGATGTCGACATTGAAATTGTGGGTGACTTTGCATGATGCCTTTTTCTGATTTAGTTTTATCATGTTTCGTGGGGCATGTCCACTGATGAACTCGTTTAGCTTTTATTTGTGTTCCTTTTTAGTTCCATATAGGTAGGATTATTTGCTTTTAACATGCTTTCCCATTTTGTTTAGGATATCTTCGAACTTATGTTGCTTTACATCTTCTTATTTATTACCCTGAAATAATAATTCATCTCATGTTGCTTTCATTTCTCGGTTTAATTTATTTTCTAAGTTTCGTCAATCCTACATGGCTATGTAACCTTGCATTATGAATGAACTTAGAATTTTTAGTGAACTTAAGTTTTTGTTCTTTCTAAGTTTTATCAATTAAGTGTGGCTATAAAGCCCTGCACCTAAAATGAACTTAGAATTTTTAGTGAACTTAAGTTTTTGTTCTTTCTAAGTTTTATCAATTAAGTGTGGCTACAAAGCCCTGCACCTAAAATGAACTTAGAATTTTTTAATAAACTTAAGTTTTCGTTCTTTCTAAGTTTTATCAATTAAGTGTGGCTATAAAGCCTTGCACCTAAAATTAACTTAGAATTTTGAATGAACTTAAGTTTTATTGTGTTCGTCGCTCATCCTTGTAATTGTAGCAGCGTAATGGTAGTGCATGTAGTAAGTAAAGTAGTAGTAGTAGGCCCCCACTCAAGTGTCACTTTATAACTTAAAGTTTTACTTGAGTTTGCGAGTTATTAAGTAGCTTGTTCTATGCGCAGCCTTAAATTCATACTTGGTGGTAGCCTCTGCTTATGCCTCATTGATTCTTCTCATCACAAATAAATTTATGAAGTTGAAAATGTACGTTCTTATTTCATTTATTGGAATGAAATTACAATGAATTGAAATTGTTATAGAAATAACTTGAACGAAAATGAAATTGTAAAGAAATCATTGATAGAAGGTCTTGAGGTGCTCTGCATTCCATGGATGGTGTAATGCCCTGTCGTTGAGGTCTTTCGATCTGTAAGTACCTGGTCTCACAATCTCGGTGACCTTGTATGGTCCTTCCCAAATTGGTCCTAAGACCCCGCTATTTGGGTCCTTTGTATTTGGCAACACTTTTTTTCGAGAACGAGGTCACCCACTTTGAAATTGCGTGGTTTGACTCCGGAGTTGTAGTATCGGGCCACCCGATTTTTATACTCAAGAACACCAGGAGACCGGAAGTCTCCCTATGCTCTTCAAGGAGATCAAGACTTAACCTTAGACACTCTTCATTTGTCTCCTGGATTGAAATGTTGTACTCTTGGGGAAGTGAGACCTATCTCAACCTAGACAACCGTCGTGACTCCAAATGCTAATGAGAAAGGAGTTTCACCTGTAGAGGTTCTAGTTTGTTGTTCGTATGCCCATAACACATTGGGTAGCTCTTCGCCCAAAGCCCCTTTAACCCTTCTAGTTTGGTTTTCAAGTTCTTTTTGATAATTTTATTCACCGCTTCCACTTGACCATTAGCTTGGGGATGTGCAGGAGAGGACTTGAAGTGTTTAATACAAAGCTCTGAACACCAAGACTTGAACTTCTCGTTGTCGAACTGTTTTCAATTGTCAGAGACAATGGCATAAGGAATACCAAACCGGCAAACTATGCTCCTCCACATAAAGTCGGTAGTTTTGCGTTCGGTGATTGTAGCTAAGGCTTCAGCCTCAGCCCACTTAGTAAAATAATCCACAGCTACAATTGCAAATTTAGTTTGACCTTTTCCTTGTGGAAGTGGTCCTATCAAGTCAACCCCCCACTGAGCAAATGGCCAAGGACTTGTGACATTTGTTAAGTATTCAGGTGGTTGTCTTGGGATCACAGCAAAACGTTGACATTGGTCACATTTTTTGAGAACGACTTGGCATCCTTGTGCAAGGTGGGCCAGTAATAACCTTGCCTTACAATTTTGTGAGCTAACGACCTTCCTCCTGAATGGTTGCCACACACTCCCTCATGAATCTCTTTCATAACATAGTCTGCCTCTTCGGGTATAAGACATCTGAGTAGCGGTAGAGAAAAACCTCTCTTATATAAAACATCTCCTTCTAAGATATAATGTGTTGCTCGGCGCTGGAGTCGTCTTGCTTCAGGCTTTGTCTAGAGGCAACTCCCCATCTCTTAAAAATTTTATTATGGGATCCATCCAGGAAGGGGTAGACGAATGCAATGACTGCTCAATATCCATAGCTTCTAAATCATCTATGCTTGAGCTGGGTAGAAACTCTACTGGTACTGTACGACTCAACTCAGTCTCATAAAGCGGATGCCAAACGTGCTAACGAATCAGCGTTAGAGTTTTGTGAACGTGGTATTTGATTCACCTCCCACCACTCAAAAGTGCAAAGAAGATTTTTCACCTTGGCTAGATAAGCAGCCATTCTTTCTCCCTTGGTCTGATATTCAGTTGTTATCTGATTGATAACCAATTGAGAGTCACTAAACACTTTGATACGAGTCACCCCTACTTTTCTTGCCAAGCGCAATCCGGCTAGAAGGGCTTCATACTCAGCCTCATTGTTGGAAGCTTTAAAACCAAACCTCAAAGCATACTCAATGTGGACTAGGTCCAGGTGAGACTAAGATAAGGCCAGCTCTGAACCTTTCATGTTGGAAGACCCATCCACATAGAGTGTCCAAACGGACTCTTCTCTTTGTGGATTGACGAGTTCTTTATCCTGGACTAAGTACTTCTATTTGAGTAGGAAGTGACTCTTCTTTTTCTGGTGTGAGCTCGGTATAAAATCGGCTACAACTTGTCCTTTAACCTGCAGCTCCGGGCTTGTAGTGAATGTCGTACTCACTAAGTTCAACCGCCCACTTCATCAAACGACCTGAAGTCTCCGGCCTCGTAACACTTGTCTTAGTGGGTGATTTGTCGATACTACTATCTCATGTGCTTGAAAGTATGGCCTCAATCTTGGTTGAAGTTATTAAGGCCAGGTGCCAATTTTTCCATTCGAGGGTACCGAGTCTCAGCATCCAGCATAGCCTTGCTGGTGTAGTAGATAGGTAGCTGGACTCCACCTTCTTCTCTTACTAAGGCGGAACTTACTGCTGTCTCGGACACTGCTAAGTATAGCAATAATTCTTCACCTATGACGGGCTTGGAGAGTAAAGGTGCGGAGCTCATATATTGTTTCAGCTCTTGGAAGGCACGTTCACACTCCTCCGTCCATTCAAACTTGCATCCCTTCCGAAGAATCTTGAAGAAGGGTAAACATTTATCAGTTGCCCTGGATATAAATCTGTTCAGCGCAGCTATTTTGCCATTAAGACTTTGCAGCTGCTTAAGGTTCTTTGGGGATTCCATATCCAGGACAGCTTGTAATTTGTCAGGGTTTGCTTCTATTCCTCTTTGATGAACCATAAAGCCGAGGAATTTGCCTGAAGTTACCCCAAACGCACATTTTTCTGGGTTGAGTCTCATTCGGTACTTTCTCAAAACCTCAAATGATTCAGCTAGGTCAGAGGTGTGTTGATCAGCTTGATGACTTTTGACTAACATGTCGTCCACATAAACCTCCATATTTCTTCCTATCTGGTTTGCAAACATTTTATTCACCATTCTTTGATAGGTTGCCCCAGCGTTCTTTAACCCAAATGGCATGACTTTGTAGCAATACGGCCCGACTCGTTACAAACGACGTCTTCTCTTGGTCATACTCGTACATTTTAATCGATTGTAACCTGAGTATGCATCCATGAAAGTCATCATCTCATGTCCTGATTGTTGCATCTACCAGTGATCAATTCGAGGTAGAGGAAAACTATCCTTTGGGCATGCTTTGTTGAGGTCGGTAAAATCTATGCATACCCGCCATTTTCCGTTCGCTTTTTTGACTAACACCACATTAGAGAGCCAATCTGGATAGTGCACTTCACGGAAAAAAATCCACTTTTAAAAGTTTTCCTACCTCTTCAGCTATAACATCGTTCCTGACCTGGTCGAAAACTCTACGTTTTTGTCTAACAGGTCGATAAGTGTGATCTACATTCAGACGATGAACCATGATTTTTGGGTCAATGCCAGGCATATCGTCATGGCTCCAGGGAAAACATCGATATTTTCTTTCAAGAAATTGATAAGTTTCTCTCTCTGTTCTTCCCCTAGTCTTGTCCCGATTTTAACACATTTTTCTTCGTCTAAAAGTGGTACGGATTCCAGGCTTTCAATGGGTGTCGCTCTTTGTTGCGGTTCTTTTGGCATAGTTGCCAACTGGTGGTTGCTTTGCTTCCTCAACTAAGTGAGCTGCGGTGGATCGCATTTCTTCTTTGGTTTGTTCAATCGTGATCATGTTTATTGGCGTAGCACCCTCATGGCCGTGTAATAACACTCTCGGGAGACCTTTTGCTCCCCTTTGATTACTCCTACCCCGCATGAAGTAGGGAACTTCATCATTTGATGGTAAGTCGAAGGTACGGCCCTAAGAGCATGGATGGTAGGTCTCCCCAATATGATATTGTATCCGATGGGCGATCGACCACTACGAATTCTACCATTTTAGTAATGGTGTTGGGCTCTTCTCCGAAAGTGGTGGCAATTCAATACTCCCTTCAGGGATGACCTGCTCTCCTCCGAATCCCACCAAGGGTCTTGAACTCCTTTTCAATTTCTCTCTCCCAATTCCCAATTTCTCAAAAGCGGCGAGAGAAAGTACATCTACCGAGCTACCTCCATCCACCAGGACCCGATGTACTCTTAAGTTAGCCACAATAATTATCACCACAAGGGCGTCATTATGAGGTGATGGATATCAACCACTTCTTCTTCATCGAAATTTATCTTTGCCTTTCGACTAGACATTGTAGAAGTAGAAAAGACCTCGAATCGGGTGGGGTGTGACTCGCTTCTCGGCGCTCGCCTTTCTTTTTTCTACTTGACTCTCCACCAGCTGGTCCACCAAAAATAGTTCTTATGTCACCACCCAAGGATTTTTGACCACCTCTGTCTTGGTCTTTTCGTTCAGATCGAGTTTCTCGTTGTCCTTCTTCCCTTCTCATCACGAACTCCTTTAGGTACCCCCTTTGAATTAAAGCTTCAATTTCCTCTTTGAGGTCAAAACAGTCGGAGGTGGTATGTCCGTGGTCCTTATGGAAGAGGCAATATTTATCTTTATTCCTCTTATTCGACCCTGCCTTCATCCTTGGTGGCCACCTAACCAAATTTTTGTCTTGAATCTCCATTAGTAGTTGTTCAGTTGGGATAGTAGTAGGGGTGTACTTCTTGAACTTGGTCATAGGATTACCCCGCTCCACAGTTCGTTGTTCTGTCCTGCTTCTTTTCTCGTCCCTGTACCGGTCATCCTTTCGAGTTATGTTTTCTGCTCGATCTTTTCTTTTGTGCTCAAGATGTTTACTACTTCCCCCTTCATCCGGAGCTTTTCTTGCACTAAGTAATTCTCCCGCACTCATATATTTCTGTGCTCTTGAGATGAGCTCTGTATAAGTAGCGGGAGTCTTTTTGCCTAGGGACCATAAAAATTTTTCGTCTTTCAATCCAGCCATCATTGCGGTTAGAGCTATGTCATCGCTGTAACCTTCAACTTTCAATGCTTCACTGTTGAATCTCACAACATAATCTCGGAGACTTTCCCCCGATTTCTGACGCACGGTCAAAAGGTGTGTGGCTGGTTTTTTATGATCTCTTCCACCGAGGAATTGAGTTACAAAAACCGAGTAAGGTCTTTAAATGAAGAGATAGATCTTGGCTTGAGCGCCTATACCACGCTCAGGCGGACCCCTAGTGTAAGAGGGAATGCCCTGCATTTGATAGCATCTTGGACTCCCTGGAGCTCCATCCAGGTCCGAAATGTATCAACATGCTCAACCGGGTCTTTTGAACCATCATAAGTTGCCATAGTTGGCATTTTGAACTTAGTAGGAAGCTCTACCTCCATGATGTCATCTCGTGAATGGTGGTTCGGTTTGCTCAAGGAGATCTTCTAACACAAGAGGAGCTTTTCCACGGTACTCTTTCTTCATATGACCAAACTCATCTTGGAGCTTCTTTAACTCCAGGTGCCCAAGGTTGTGAACTTTCAGGATGAGACCTTGCTATACTAGTTTGTGCTTTTCTTTTTCGTTGAGCACTTCTCTAAGGTCGACCTTCCTTTCATGCTAGGATGCCTCTCTGGAGAAGACTTATTGGAAGAAGGAGAAGTGTCCCAGTATGTAGCCTCGACTTCCCCTTCGAACCACCCTTCTCGTGATTTCGCGACTCGCAACTCCTTCTATAGGTTCTTTTTCTTTTGTTTTCTTCGATCGTAAATCTTGGTTGTCAGCGGGAGCTTGGTGATCCGACCTTTGAGTGAGTATCTCTAGCACTTTTGCAAGATCTCGATTCACACCCCGAACTTGCTCTTCCAAGGCCTCTACCCTTCTGTCTGGCACAGGCGCAACCCTTACCACTTCTCGATTTTCGTCAGCTTGTTGTTGTCGTTCTCTATTGTTACGAGTTTGATATCTCGTATTACGAGGATTACGGTTCTCACCGTCATCCACATCATCACCTTGTTGACTTCTTCGACTCATCCTAAATGGTAGAGCACTTAGTTATGTACTCTTTCCCACAGACGGCGCCAAATGTTGTTGCGTAAAAATGGATAGCTTCCACGTAAGCAACGAACTGAAAGTATGGGACGAGTCGGATGTAATGCGCTGCACTGGAGGTGCTGCGTAGGTGATATGCTGAGTAGTTGACGAGCACTATATGTACCTGCACAGGAAATAAAGAGAGCACCGGTGTGGTGCCGGCCTAACACCCTCCGATGCTTAAGTCAGTGCAAGCAGAGCTAGTGTGCCAGAGAGAATTCTAGTAGAAATTAGTTACCTAATGGATGAATTCCTTCTCCTATTTATATGAGAGGAGTTTGATGACATCATCGTGCCACGTGTCGCGTCGGGATTGGGCCACGTGTTGCTTCCCAACGACGTGTCGCTTGTTGGTCATGCCACGTGTCATCGTTTGATTGGATATTAATATAATGTAGTTTCTTGGTCTTTGATGCGTAGTCTTATTAGATGACGTAGGCGTAGGCTCTCGGGACTATGTAGATGTACCTTCCTAGGTGACGTAGACGTAGCCTCCCAGGTGACATAGACATGGCCTCCCAGACGACGTAGACATAGCCTCATAGGTGACGTAGCCTGTCCAGGTGACGTTGACATGTCGATTGCACGTTCTTTGAACAAGTTTAGAAATTCCACGTGTACTGATATAATTTCACCCACAACAATTCTCATCATTGTCTGATACATGAGAATGAGTTATGGGAATGAATGTTTGGTTGATACATGTTTTTAATATTGGTAATTATGATATCACTCTCTCATGTTTAGTATTGATAGTAACATCATTTTCATAGTTCATTTTTACTATACAATTAAAACAAATATTTAACATTCTCACCTATCTTATTATCAATCAACTCATTCTAAGACATCACAATCTCATACGACACATTCTCATTCCCGCGTACCAAACATCTCATATATCAATTTATGCTAAAAAAAACATCTTATATTGTGACGCCTCGGGTTTTCAGTAAGTTTTGATGAAAATAAATTTTCTTTTTTTTTTATCTCCTAAATTGTTTAAGATTAATTCTTATTAATGAGAATTTATTTTAAAATACTTTAGACTTAGATATTTAGGGAGATTTTTAGATATTTAATAAATGAAATTTTTTTTAAAAAAAAAAAATTAGGGTGGTAGGCGTACAAGGGAAGGGAAAAGTAAAAAAAAAAAAAAAAAAAAAAAAAAAAAAAAAAAGTATCACTGCTCATCTCTCAGTTTCACGTGAAAACCTAAACAGAGAAGAAAAGGTAGGTATTCTTCTCCTCCTTCATCTCCTTCCTTGATCTTTCGAATGTGAGGTCAATTGATTCCGTCTAATCGATTAGTAAATCTTTGATTTATAGGTGTATTGGTTGCTTAGATTTTCTCTTCGGTGGATTTGGAGAAGAACCTAATCAAGATCGAATCGAGGTAATGTCTAATTCCCTAATTTCCTAGACAATTCGATTTTAGAAATTCCTTTGGTTTTTGAAAAAACCTTTGAAATTCACCATTCTTCCTTAAATTTCCAAATCTTGAAAACCCTAATTTAATTTTTGGAAATTTCTTTTTACCTAATTTGAAAAAAAAAAGCATCACGTACCGGCACAACGAGGACTACCGGGAGAGGGGGCGGCCGCCGCCGCTTTTAGGAGCAGCAGCTGCCTGCTGCCCCTTAGGGGGCTGCCTTTGCTTCAAATTTCCGGGATTTTTCGCCGTGGGTCCCCGTCCTTTCATCCTTGTATGATTGGGTAAATTTTTGGATGTATTTTTTTTAATTTTGTATAGGTTGTATTTTTCAGGTGCTCGGGATCGTTGTTAAAGCTTAAGATTTTTAGAAATTTATTTTGCAAACTAAGGTGAGTAGAAATTGTTAAGGTTTGAAGTTTTTCATGTTTGGTTTACCTTTTTCATTATTAGTTTAACCTCTAAATTTTGGAATTGATTTTGGAAGTTTAAAGTGATAAAAGAGGTTGTTTGAGTTGTTGTATAAATTTTGGAAGAATTTAATTCTAAAGCATGCTTTAAGGACTTAAGTTTAGGAAGGAGGTTAATTGTATCGTTTTGGGTTGTTTGGTTGACCCATAAATTTTATATCTTATCTTTACTGGTTGATTGTGATTGACTTAAAGCTGTTGTGATAAGTTTTATTGTTTGGTGATATACCATATAAATGCCGATTTCTTGTTAGTGCCAATTAGGAAAGTTTAGGCTTAGGCGGTTAGTTAGATACTGTTGCTGGATGTAATCCTGGATTTGTGATATTTAAATTAGTTGTGCAGGTTATGTTTTTCTTTTGGAAGTTAAGAAAATATAGTCGTTATGCCGCCGATTTTCTCCCTAGAATTTTTATTAGATCCTAAGTTTTGCTTAAGGGGTGAAAAAGCATAGGCGTAGGCTAGTCTCACCTCTAGATTTGTAAAGTTTTGGGAGTGACGGAGTTCGATCCAAAGAGTTAGTTGGATCTTTTTGGCTTGTAAAGTGTTTTGGTTGATTTGTGGGAAATCATATTACCTTAAAATACATTGGGTAATATGGTTGTAGGTTCACATTAGGCAAGGCCTTGTCTAATGAAGAATAGCTGTTAGGGGGGATTATTTAGTGTGCACAACTTAAATAACACCTAACGGGGCAGGTTCATTCCAATCTGTACAATGGAAAAAAATATTCCCAAAGGATTTTAAATTGTAGAAAAATTATGTTTAAATTCCTTATGGGCGTAGTCTCTCTTTGTTTTTGAATAAAGAGAAGATTAAAGGTATTAACGGGAAAGGTTTTCGATTAGTTTTAAATTGTAGAAAAATTATGTTTAAAACTAATTCGATTAGAGATGACTTTTAAGTTTTTGGGTAAGCTTTATGACTCTTTGGGAGTGAGTGATTTATCGGATGTCGGTGAGGACGTATATAGACTTAAAGTCTTAGGAAAACCTCTCTATGACATAATTCTTTCTTTAACAATTTTCTATTCACTGGGCGTAGCCTCATGATGCTACATTATTTTTTTTTTCAGGTAAAGGAAAGAAGAAAGCTGGCAAATGATGGATTTCGCGGCGGGGGATGATTGATTGATTTTACACGCCGGCGGTGTTTGTTTTTTTTTTCTTTATTATTGGGTCAAAACAAATAATGTTTATTTTGAAAACTGTCGTGGAATTGTTTATTTGTTTTGGACTTTGTTTTGGGTTGATGTTGTCATTTTAATCCTTTGTTTTGTTTCAATTGATTCTAAGGATTTTTGTTTTGAAATTGACCGGTTTGAACTAAATGTTTGGTTTTGATTTTTGGAATAAATGACTTATTGAATTTAAATTGCTTCCGTTGTTGGTTTTATGCTTTATTTGTTTTTGGAAATATTTCGGGCTGTTACATATATATCAATACAAAATCATATCTATTCTATAGTGTGTTTCAATTCCTTTAAAATTTCGTGTGAACACGGTAAAGTCAATACTTACTCTATTATTAATATCCATCAATATCTAAGTAATCACTATATTATAATGAAATATTATCAAGAATATCCACATTAATTCACATTTATTCACTAATACCGGTTGTGTTTTTTTAATATCAATTTTGCCCAAAAAACACCATAAATGGCGGTGATCCCATGTTTTCCGTTTTGAACAATTACCATCACGCCCTTTCCTTAAATGTTGTATACCATAATAAATAGAGGACAGAAAACGTCTTTTCATTGTTCCCTTAAACGGCACGTGGAGTTAAAGTGGGTAAGTTTGCTAATTTATAAAACATATAAGTATTAATGCTATTATACCTATTTATTATGGTCTAATATGAAATTAACCCTATTATAATTTTTTTTTTTAAAAAAAGAAAACAATAATAATTCACAACCACCAAGTTTCTTTCATAACCACACAAACATTTTCACCCATCAAAACCAAAGCATGTGACCACAATTGTAAAAAATTTACTTGTGAAATTTACTTTACAAGATTGGACCAAATAAAATGAGCCACCATGTGAATAATTTGTGATAAGAAAAATGGTGATCACATACGCTATCTTTATCTTCAAAAACCCCTCCATACTACCTCATCATCATCTCCACCTCCATTTCCCATTCAAAATCAACAATGGCAGAAAAATTAGAACAATTTTGTTATCTTCCAAAAGAACAGATTCCTCCGCTTCCGACTCTTCAACAGAACGAGGAAATCAACCAAAGTTTCCATCGCTGAGAGTTCCGAATTCGATTCTTGCTCGATCTGTCGTTTCCATTCTCGGATTGGGATTCATCGATGCAGGGTAGGGTTTTTTTTCGGTTCGATTTCTTTTGTTTTAGTTGAAATTCAAGGTTGATTTATGGATTGAAATGATCAGGTATAGTGGAGATTGGTCTAGAATTGGAGTGATAACGAAGGAGGCCGAAGATTTGTTGAAGATTGCGGCGTTTTTAGTTGTTCCTTTTTGCATCTTTCTGATTTTTTCTTTTTCTAGAGAGAATGATTCTTGATTAATGTAGTGACACATCCCAGAAATTGGGAGATTTTTTATTCGAATCCTGTAATATTAAATCGATATTACTTTTCATTTGATCTTATAAAAAAGTTGATTTTTTTCATTTATATCATAATCTATTCGTTAAACTCACTTTAATGTTATCCTTTTTTTTTCTTCCCATTATTCATTTTGATCAGATGGGTATAATTATCCCGCTTTTTATTCATTTGCCAATCTAGGATTACAAAAGATATTAGAACATTCATTGTCTAAACAAAAAGGGGGAATATAACATAATTATATCTAAAATTTGAGGGTTAAAACAAAATCTTAGGGGATGTTTAATAAGAGATATTGTATAGCCTTACTCCTTAGGTTGTAGAATATGAGTTTGTGTAATCTTTAAATAAATGTGTATGTTTCTTTGAACTTGTGTTTGGAAGAAGAAAAAAAAACTTATGTTTCAATATGATGTGTTCACTCACTTCTAAATGTATAAAAATACCTAGACGATAACTATCTTTAAAAAAAAATTAAAAATTATTTAAAAAAAATCAATTAAAAAAATTAATTGTAAATAGGAATTATGATTTAAGTTTTTATAAGATTTATCTTACTTTATATTTGATAAATATCAATTTTATTTATTGTCCTTCATTGATAATATATATAAAAACCTTTTTCTTGTTTCTAAACCGTTTCTAGATATACTTATTATTAAAATAAAATGTAATATGGAAAAACAATTTTCATTAAATATTTAATAATATATATTTTTTATTTTACATTATAATTTTTCAATTTTAATATATCATCTCAGTTACTAAAATTTTCATTTGAGATTAAACATATAATGTGCACATACATTAAACTTTTTAATATTTTCAAATGTAAAAATTCACACTCGCAAAATATACATTATTGTTAGTTTGATTTCACAAACATACTTAGGTATCTTTTCTAAAGAATTTATCTCTTAAATAAAATATTTGTAAGCATAAAGTTATCAAATTTGAAATAAAAATTAAGTTGAATGTAGTGTTGAGTTGATGTGATATTTTTACTGTATTAAATAAATACAATATTGAGTATCTAAATTAAATAACAAAATATTTCGACTCTTAATTAGGTATGAATTTGGAAAAATCCAACCCTACAAACGACTATATTAAAAATTGAACCAAGCGATTTAATTCGATCCGATTCTGATTGAATATCTGAGTTATCAGGATTTCATGCAGACCCCACTCAATAGAGGATTCCACTTTCCATTTTACTTACAAAATCTTTATTAAAAAAATAAGAAAAAAAGCGGCCTTACATTTATTCAGCTGGTTGTGTTTAGCAGTACACAACTCTTAGCTTACCTTATCCTATCCGACGAGACGACGTTGCCTCTCTTTCTCTTTCTCTCTCTCATAAATCTTAATCCCAAATTTCCTCTGTCTCTCTATCTATCTATCTGTCTCTCTTTCTTTCTTTCTTTCTTTCTATGGCTCCCACTTCTTCTCTTATGTAAAGCCCAACCTTCCCTTTCCCCACTTCCCCTTTTTTTTTATTTCATTTCATTTCCTCGCTCCTTACTCTTATTTCTTTCTTTCACTTTCCATTCATTTTCTGTCATTAATATATCTTCATAAGTTTTGGGATTCTTTTTTTTTTCTTTTTAAATTGTTTCTCAAAATCCCAATTTTGGAAAAGAAAAAAAAAACAACCTTTTTGAGTTTCAATGGCTCCTAAAGCAGGGAAAGCAAAGCCACATAAAGCTAATAAGGGGGAGAAGAAGAAGAAGGAAGAGAAAGGTTCCAAATTTTAATCTCTTTTTCTTTACTCTCTAATTAGTAATTCACTATAAATTAAAATCACCCATTTCGTGTGTGTTTGGTTGCCGAGAAAACAGAGGAAAGAAAATTAGTATTTCCATGAAACGAGCTTCTCATTCATTTCTAGTGCTTGAATCCAAAATGATATATTAATTTTTTTTTTTATGAAAAATATGTTGGGTAATGTAATGTAATTCTTTCATCCCTGGACTTTTTTTTTTTACCGACAGTTTTACCCAATGTGGTCGAAGTTACTGTCGAAACTCCAGACGACTCGCAAGTTACACTCAAGGTAAATTCACAAACTTTCTGAAATTAATTGAACATGCTGATGTTAGATTAAACCAGATGAAAATTGCCACTTCAAATTCACTTCTCTCACTCGTGAGTTTTCAATTAAGGGGGAAAATCTCTCACATTGGTATAATTTAGAGCTCAAAACGAGAATTTCAAAACATCTTTAATCATCCAAATCGGAGTTCAAACAAACAAGTCATGAATAAAAAAAATTTATGGCGTTGAAGGAAAAAAGTTTCATTGGAATAATTTGAAACTATTTAGGTATGATTTGTCATTTTCAAATCACAGAGGTATTCATACATTTGACAAAAACCACCGGGGTCTTATTTTCATTTTACCCTTTATATAAGGTTAAATTGTAAATAACACTCATGTGGTTTCGGTCAAATTCATGAATTGCTATGTAGTTTAAAAATGACAAATCACACTCATGTAGTTCCAAAATTATGTCAATAAGACCACTTCCATCTAATGTTGTAGATTTTCTTTTAAACTTTTTTGTTTGAAATCCTCATTTGGAGCTCTATATTGTGGTCACTTCAAAACTTCAAAATCGTCAATAAATAAAAGATTTTATTATCATCAAAATATTAGGTATGATTGAAGTCATTAACACATTTGTTTACTGATGATTTAGACGTTTTCAAGTCACTATAATGTATAGCCCAAAATGAGGATTCCAAAACATGTTGAATTATCTAAATCGAAATTGAAATGAAAAAGTTATAACTAGAAGAAAGTGTACAATGTTGAAGGGGAGGGGTCATATTGACATAATTTGAAATCACAGGATTATGATTTGACATTTTTAAAACCACAGAGACTGTTCATGAATTTGACTGAAACCACATGAGTGTTATTTACAATTTAACCTTTATAAAACTCATAAACATTTTGAAATTACTTTAAAAATACATTTGTAAAATAACTAAAACAAGTTGATGTGATTTTTAATTATTCTGGTTCCCTTCTAATTTTTATTTTTTAATCTTTAAATAAACATTTAAATATTGTCAACCTGTATTTACCTTAACTAGTTAATCAGAGTGCTTCTTTTCATACAGAAATACTTGTTAGATTGATTTATAATTTTTATTGAACTTTTCAATTTATGAAGATGTTTTTTTTTTCTAAATAGTGAATATATGGTAAGAAGTTCTTGTTAATTTTTTTAACTAATTAATACTTTTTTTTAATATAATTTGAAATCATTAATGATTAATTTTTTTTGAGTTTTGGAATGTAGATAGAAAAAAATAGACTTGTAAGTAAGATAATAGAGTCATTTATATTGCAGTAGAGTTATTTTTGAATTTTGTAATGTAACATTTTATTAAACATGCATATTGATAAGCTATCTTCTCCATTTAAAAAAAAAAAACATTGAACCTTCCTACCTTGACTTTCGGTTTTAAAAGTGGTTTGGCTATAAAAAAAAATGTAAGGGCAAATAAAACAAAAAAATATTTCTGAAAATTGTATATAATTTTTTTATAAGTGAATTTTTTATTATTAGTGTTGGAGATTTAAATAACTTTTTATATATAATTTTTAAGATATAAAAATTAAATATATAAAAACTTAATAATTATAAAATTTTATCGATTAAAATAGACTACAAACCTTAAATATTTGAATCGAAAATCAGATTTGAATTGTGTTGCAATCGTTTTTAAATATATTATTTCATTTTATATTTGCAGGGAATATCTACGGACAGGATTCTAGATGTGAGGAAGCTTTTAGGAGTTCACATGGAAACCTGTCATTTAACAAACTTCTCATTGTCACATGAGGTACATATAATTTCTGATATTCTAACCAACAGCTTTTATACTATTTTTTTTAATTCCATATCATATATAATTTATCAAGAAAATCGTATATACCACCTTGAAATTTAAGTGTTGTAACACAATTTTAAACTTTAAATTTAATCAATGGACTCTTTAAACTTTCTAAAGTGTTAAAATTAAATCCAAATCATTTTAATTTTATAAGTTATTTCTCTAAATTATTAAGTTATACCTTATTAAATCATTAAAGAGATGAGGAATACGTCTTTATTTAATGTCAACGGGCCGGTGAGAGATGAGATCGAGAAGAAATATTCATCTCTTTCACCACAAGAATTTTGAGATTGAAGTGAAGGATGAGGTTGAGCATGGGATAAGGATCTTCGAAGACTCATTCTCATTGAATTCTATAAAAATAATTTAATAATTTAATGGGGTAATTTATCAAATTAATTTTTTATAATGTAATTTTTATATTTTATAAATATTTAAGAGGTCAATTGCTCAAATTAAATATCTTACTATCTTTATAATTAGTGTCTTTATACAATTTTTCATATTATTATCAATAATAACAATAGTAAGATAGATGGTTTTCATATGACTGATTATTACTTCCATGACTTCAAAAATAACTCTTATTAACCAAACCACACCTCTGGCCCAAACGAGGTGGGGGCCCAAAGCCCACTCTGCCAGAAGTTCGCTCATCATTATTATTATTTTATTTATTTATTTGCAAAATTGCATAAACCAAATCATAATTTTTTAAATAAAAGTTAACCGTGAAAGAAAAGAAAAAAACCAAAAGGATTGTTGGTTCCAATCAAAATGATTTTAAAAATAACCATAATTTTTCAAATGAAAGTCGTCCGTGAAAAAAACGACCTACACTTTTTTTCTAAAAAAGAAATGTGACATTTTTTTAGTAGTCTATTTCCGTTCGAATTAAAAAGGAGTACCTTGAGATTCATAACGGATCTACTTGTCTTTGTATCGTTCTATTCGAAAAATCATTATTTTTAAAATAAAATAAAATAAAACAACAACATTCAAACAAAAGGATTTGTTTATTAATATTATACATTTAGAAAAATATTTTAAAAATTGAGTCGGTTGGATACTATTTTGAACAATATAGTAAATAAATCATAAACAGCCCAATTTTTAAAGAACAAAACAGTAGAGAAAATTATCTACCCAACCCATTATTTCAGTTTAGATCAAAAGTTAAGTTTTATTATAGTTTATAAGTAAATGAATTAACAAAATTTATTTTCTTTTGCTTTGCTAAAATTGTATAATGAATAGATGATTTCATATATAAAGATAGGAAAAGGGAAATTATAGTCCTTCCATTTTTTTTCTACTTTATTTTAACAAAATAGCAAAACTTGATTTACTTTTTAAAAACAACACTATTTTGTTTTTCATTAATTAATAAATTGTTTTCATTAAATTAATAAACTTATTAAAATTATTTTTTCGCACTCTATTCCATAATATCATTGTTTTTTTATATTTATATTAGATATGTTTTAAATTAAAATTCAATAATTTTTCAAATGCTATTTTTATTAAATTTTCAAACGCTATGTTTTTATATAAATAATGATTTTGATAAATTCATTTCTAAATGCTATTTTTATTAATTGTTCTAAAATGACTATTTTCACAATATCTCATTGTGAGGTAAAACATTGACAATTAAGATTTTTTAAATTTATGATTTAGAAAATGTTATTTTTAAAGATACATCATAATAAAAGTACTCTTTTTTTTTTTAATATTTTGAGTAGTACCATATTGTTAGAAGGGAAAAAAAAATTCACAACCTCCCGTTAATTTCTATACCTAAAAAATTATCTCATTTGAAGAAAAAAAAAAAAAAAAAATCCCCGCGAAAGAGCGGGTAAGCAAACCAAATTAACGGTCAGAATTTTCGGTTTCCAGGTACGGGGCCCAAAGCTCAAAGATTCAGTGGACATAATCTCTCTAAAACCCTGCCTCCTCAAAATCGTTCAAGGTAAATCCAACCCCACACGTGTTTCTTTCCGCAATCGAACGGTACACATCTCTCGTTACCATACATACTACCGCACCATATCCGGCCTCTCAAATTTTTGTTGACAATTTTCTGAAATTTATTATTCCGGCAGAGGAGTACACAGAAGATCTCGCCGTCGCTCACATCCGGCGTCTTCTCGACATCGTCGCTTGCACCACCTCATTCGGTTCTTCTTCTACTTCTTCTCCCAAAACCTCCGGTCGAACCAATCCGAAGGATTCCGGTTCGAAAGATCCCGATTTGACTGATCATGAACCGGCGTTGTCGAGTCCGAAACCTAAACCGGCTGGAACGGGAGAGAAGAAGGTGGTTACAGGATCTGGATCGTTCGATGGTTTGGAGAAATCTGACGGCGGCGCCGTTTCTATGTGCCCGCCGCCGAGGCTTGGCCAGTTTTATGAATTCTTCTCGTTTTCTCACCTGATTCCGCCTCTCCAATGTGAGTTATCTGCCTTGATATTTTAATTGTTGATTATTTTAGAGTCGAGGTAATGAATCAATACGTTGAGAATGAGATTGAGCTTTTTTTATCGAATGGCTGAACGTCAAATGATTTAGTAAACTGGCAATGTTGATTGATCCCTTGGGATAACATATTATGGAGAAATATTATTAAATTGTGATTTTTTAGTTGGTTAACTGAGTGAACTCATTCTATTACTGAGGAAATGTTTAATGTCTACATAAATTGAAGACGAAAATTTCGTTTAGTATTGTTCTTTCTTTGTTTTTCGATATAAATTTGGCATGTTTGATAATGATTTTGTTCAAGTTTTATGTTTTTAGAAGCCAAGATTGTTTACTAATAATTAACTAGTTTTGGTTTTTTAAAACATTTTGAAAAGGTTGGTTACAAAACAAAGATTTGTTATTAAACTGACTTAATTTTTAAAGACAGAGAACCAAAACTAAAATTGTTATCAAACGAGTACTTAGTGGTTCAAATTACAATCTTAATTGTTTCAGTTCAACTTGATAAAGCTTGTTTCACAGAAGCTAAAATTTGGGCATCTATGTTGATTTGTGTTTTTTTCTGTCAGATATTCGGAGATCTAATCGTCCATTCCTTGTGGACAAAACAGAAGATGACTTCTTTCAAATTGATGTGAGCATCATCATTCAGTTATCATTCTCCTTTTCTACAAAAATTTTAATTCCATAATCTGCTTAGCCATGGGAATTGTCAACTAATATATATTGTCCAATTGTATCTGAAGGTTCGTGTTTGCAATGGAAAGCCAACGACAGTTGTAGCTTCTAAAAAAGGATTCTTCCCTGCTGGGAAATATCTTCTTCTTAATCATTCATTGGTTGGTTTGTTGCAGCAGATAAGCCGGGCATTTGACTCTGTAAGTTTTTCATCTTTAGTAGTGGCAAGCATATCCAATATAGTCTGTGTCAATTTATTCAAGCTCTCATTAATCATGAAAGTATAACTTATTTGCAGGCATATAGAGCTCTTATAAAAGCTTTCACAGATCACAACAAAGTAAGTATATTTCAAAGGTTGTGTCACTCTTCCATAGCAGAGAAGATAATGCCATTTTGATCCTGTTTTATTTCAGTTTGGAAACCTACCTTATGGTTTTAGGGCAAATACTTGGGTGGTGCCTCCTGTTGTTGCTGACAACCCTTCTACTTTCCTCCAACTTCCTATAGAAGATGAAACCTGGGGAGGAAATGGGGGTGGGCAAGGAAGAGATGGCAAATATGACCTCAGGCAGTGGGCAAAAGAGTTTGCCGTACTGGTTGCAATGCCTTGCAAAACTGCTGAAGAGAGGCAAATCCGTGATAGAAAAGCATTTCTGCTTCATGGTTTGTTTGTCGATGTGTCAGTTTTTAAAGCTGTCGAAGTAATCAGGAACCTTGTTGAGACTAACAGATTTCCTGTTAACAATCTAAATTCTTTGGTATGGCATGAGGAAATTGTTGGAGATCTAATCATTAAGGTAACAAGAGATGTGCGAGATGCAAGTGTAAAATTGGATCGTAAAAATGATGGGAGTCTGGTTCTTGGAGTGTCATCAGAGGAGCTTTCCCGGAGAAATTTACTTAAAGGTGTAACGGCTGATGAGAGTGCTACTGTTCATGTAAGCAATACATACTAAGAAAATTTGTGACATGTTATCTCAAGTCATATTGGTTGCTGAGGTTACCTTTTTTCTATACTGCAGGACACATCCACATTAGGTGTCGTAGTCATCAGACATTGTGGTTACACAGCTATAGTGAAAGTTGCAACAGAGGTGAATTGGGAGGGGAATCTTATTCCCCAGGACATCGACATTGAGGATCAACCTGAAGGAGGATCTAATGCTCTGAATGTTAATAGGTATTTTAATTTTCTTTTCAAATTTCACATTATTGACTGGCGACCATCATTTAGGATGATGATATACTGTCAATCAAGTGCTTATTTCTAAAGAGTTTCTGTATCAGGATCAGAACTTTTAATATTCCATCATTCTGATGAGTTTTAGTAATTGACTAGTTTTTCTAACTTATTAATATTTAGATTATTTGAAATTTCAATTCAGCTTGAGAATGCTGCTGCATAAGTCAGTCACACCTCAGACATCCAGTACTACTCCACGATCACAGAGCACAGATTTGGACAATTTACAATTTTCGAGGACAGTAGTGAGGGAAGTATTGGAGGAAAGTTTATTGAGGTTGCAGGAAGAACCTGCCAAAACCTCTCGGTCCATTAGGTGGGAGCTAGGTGCATGTTGGGTTCAACATTTACAAAATCAAGCTTCGGGAAAAATTGAGTCTAAAAAAACAGAAGAGACTAAGTTTGAGCCAGCTGTAAAGGGTCTTGGAAAGCAAGGTGGACTTCTAAAAGAGATTAAGAAGAAAAAAGATGTGGGAACTAGCAAAATAGAACCTGGAAAAGAACTTGATCCCGCCAATCAGAAAGAATTGGAGAAACAAGATGATGAGAAGGAACAGATGTGGAGAAAGTTGCTTCCTGAATCTGCTTATTTGCGACTTAAAGAATCAGAAACTGGTCTTCACAAAGAGGTTGTTTTTTTTAAAACCAATCGATCCTTTTAAGTTTTCTGAAATGAGGATATTTTATCTGGAGGTTTAACAGTTTGGCTCATTGAATGAACCTTTAGAGCCTAGAACAATTGTTAGTCCTATCTGTATACTTTTCTAGAATATATATCTTCCTAATCTGCTTTAGCTTTTGGCTTAATATTTGGTATGTGTTTATTTTGGCAGTCACCTGATGAGTTGATTGATATGGCTCATAAATACTATGCTGATACTGCACTTCCAAAACTGGTTAGTTTGTCAATAATCTGTTTTTTTTGGGTGCTTCTTTTATGTTATATGTTGGATGAGTGATCGATATGACCTCAAATCAAATAGGTTGCAGATTTTGGGTCCCTTGAACTTTCACCAGTGGATGGAAGAACACTGACAGATTTCATGCACACCCGGGGGTTGCAAATGTGTTCGTTGGGACGCGTGGTTAGAGCCTCATTTTGTTTTACAGCTTCTTTCGTGCTGTTTTAGAATTCTTAATATTTGATGCTCATGACACCTGCAAGGCTGTTTGGATTAAACAGTTCTTTTCACTATCACTATGATTAGAATTACTAACACAAGAATTTCTCTTTTTCAGTCTTTTACTTTTTAAATAACAAAAAATATGTTAACCAACAAACATTGTGCCATTGACAAGGATGACAAACAAAAGGATTATTCTTATATGTGACTGAGATATTTATTGGAATTTAAATCCTTTAGATGGCGGACTGCTGTTTTTTAAGCTCCTTTCCTTTTATTACAGGTTGAACTTGCAGATAAGCTTCCACACGTTCAATCTTTATGTATACATGAGATGATTGTTCGGGCTTATAAACATTTATTACAAGCAGTTGTAGCTGCAGTTAATAATGTTTCTTACTTGGCTGCATCAATAGCATCATGTTTAAATGTACTGTTGGGAACACCTACAGTTGAAGATGAAGCGGAGGGGACTGATGATGGTAATTTGAAGTGGAATTGGGTGGAAACATTCCTTCTCAAGAGATTTGGGTGGCAATGGAAATATGATGGCAGTCAAGATCTGAGAAAATATGCGATTCTTCGAGGATTATGCCACAAGGTTTGATGATGAGTTATTATTATTAAGGGGCAATTACTCTAATAGCATATTTTTACATACTATTACTAAAATGTAAGAATTTTTCAAAAATTACTCAAATAGCATAATTTTACTTCAATAAATTATTGAACTAAAAAAATTAAAAAATTTAACGAATTCATTGAAAATAATAATAAAAAATGATCAAATACTTCAATAAATTATTGACCTTGAACTTAAAAAACCAAAAAACAAACAAATTCGTTAAAAATACCTATGAAAAATAGTTCAATAATTAATTGAACTATAATTATGCTATTTGAGTAATTTTTAAAAAGTTGTGACATTTTAGTAATTAGTATGTAGATTTATGCTATTTGAGGCAAATTCTTTATTATTAAATCACCACTAGACCTTAAGTTATTGGGCTTAGGAACATTTAATTATTTATACATTCTCAACACTCCCCCTCACGAAGGCTTTTCCTCTTTGAAAAGTTCTGTTTATCATCTTTTTATACTGAAAGAGTCTTCAACAGGTTGGACTTGAGCTTGTCCCTAGGGACTATGATATGGAAACTGCTTCACCATTCAAAACATCAGATATTATTAGCATGATCCCTGTATACAAGGTAGTGTGCTGTGAAAACTTCACTAGATAAACCCTGTAATTTGGATTTTATTTTTGCATTTTTTTTGTTGTGTTGCATTGACAATGTTAATTCTTCCCTACAGCATGTTGCATGTTCATCTGCAGATGGGCGTACACTGCTGGAATCTTCCAAAACTTCCTTGGATAAAGGGAAATTAGAGGATGCTGTTAATTACGGCACAAAGGTGAGAGATATCTTTGTCCTTTTAGTTTTGCATCTTCCTTCCCCAATGAAATTAAGTTAGTTAATTAACTCGAAGGGAAATTACTTTGAATTTTGAAGGCACTCTCGAAACTTGTATCTGTCTGTGGTCCATATCATCGAATGACTGCTGGAGCATATAGCCTTCTGGCTGTTGTACTCTATCATACTGGAGATTTTAATCAGGTACATGCTTTAAAAGACTGGCTTAAACTTCAGTGCATCAAAGATTTTACATGCCAATGTCAAAATTGAGTATTGTCGTGCTAAATTAAAAATATGTTTTCATCTCATTTATATACTATACCTAAGACTATTAGTTGTATTTTCTCTCTCCTAATGACTATATGAGTTCTATAACAGTTACAGTGGACAGGAGTAGATTGCATTTCAACTTAAATTCATAAAAATGAGGTGGCTATGGTAGAGGACACATAAGTACTCTGTCTAGTAGGGTAGTTCAGTGTTAGAATCTATAAGAAATACGTCAGGTGGACTGTAATAATTCAGTTATATCCAAAAACTCTCAAACTAAGTTGATATTACATATACATATTCTTGGAAGGTAGAGCTAAAATAAAGTCGAAACTCCATTTCTTAGTCTTTAAGGACTTTTTTATCTCTTTGCGAACCCTTGCTGTTAAACTATTTTCAATTTTCAAATTTATTCTTTAATTACTGTAATTGATGTTTATGAAAGGGTAAAGACTACGTACACAAAATACAAGTAATTTGATGATGTTTATTAATGATTTAAGGATATTTGGTGGGGGAAATTTATCGTTTGCACTTCTTTCCTCTTCATTTTAAAGGCTGTCTTATGTGAATCATTTTTAAACTTATTAGCCAGATGCCATTTGTGAGTGTATATTATATTATACATGCGTTTTTCTTCAGAGAATGTATCCACCTGAACACGTTATCCTTGTTTAGGCTACAATTTATCAGCAAAAAGCATTGGATATTAATGAGAGGGAACTTGGACTTGACCACCCGGACACCATGAAAAGTTATGGGGATCTGGCTGTTTTCTACTATCGACTTCAGCACACAGAGCTTGCCTTGAAGTAGGTTTCCACTTCCAAGAATAACATTTGAAGAACTCTTTACTGCGTCTTTTTTTAAAGAAATTATAAAAAATGATCTTCATCTCTTGATTTGTATCAAAAGTTAATAATTTCTAATTCTTTAATTTTGTATGATAAAACTATAAAAAAAATTATTATTTTGACAATTATTTCATTTGTAACATGGAAAAATATTTGTGAAATAGTTGATTAAACCATATCACATATGTGCACGTCTTTGATTGTCTATTGTCTTTTAAAAAAAAAAAACTATACCATGTGGAATGCATGTGCAAAGTTATAGTTAACATAACGGTCTAAAGGCTATAAAAGATTATGTATGTTGGTGAAAGATTTTTAAAAATAGGTTTTTCTCTCATTATGATCCTTTTGTCATGGATATCACTGGATTAAATTTTTATGTCTTCTAAGAATGAACGACATTTTTTTTGGACCAACTCATACATCTCGACCAATCTCGGGACAAATGTCTGATCCCACAACATTGGGCATCGAGAAACTCGTCGGATAACATTGTAGGTACCTGGCCACCAATAGTTTTGAAACCATGACCTTAAGGCTTAAAAATAGTCTTTTCACTACTAGGCCAACCCGGAAAGAATGAATGACATATTTTCATTCGATGGTAATTGTCTAGTTTTGCATCTCATAGTTTGATTTTTCAATTTTTAAAGTACACTGTTTTCTTCATATAAATTGAATCATGTTGGATTGATGTTATCTATTCAAATGTTCTGTAAAATGCGTTTATGTGAGATGCAAAAAATATATCTTTCATTACAGGTATGTTAACCGAGCATTGTACCTTTTGCACTTGACTTGTGGACCTTCACATCCAAATACTGCAGCCACTTACATCAATGTAGCAATGATGGAAGAAGGTTTGGGAAATGTCCATGTTGCTCTTAGGTACCTACATGAAGCTTTGAAGTGCAATCAAAGATTATTAGGGGCTGATCATATACAGGCAACCCTCTCTCTCTGTCTCTGTGTGTGTGTGTGTGTGTGAAGTTACTGGAGAAAAGAATATTCTGTTATATATTTGTGAAAAAAGATATTTGAATTGAAAATGTGATTGTAGACGTTTCATGAATAATCAAGAGAAACTTGTCCTTTCTTATTCTTTTGTTGATTAGACTCTTCCTTTTCCCATCAGCATTAAGTAGATAGGAGGTTCAAACATAGAAGAGAATATTTGTTAAAAACTGGTTTTTTGCTTGATGAATCTATTGTATGACCAGTGTTGACTTCTAAGTCCTGATTGATTTTTTTTATAATTTTTTTTTCCAATGGCTTTCCAGTGGGGCTAAATAGATATAATGTTTAAAAGTTGGTGGGCCCTTAAAAATGACTGAAGAAACGAATGATAACTTATCATGCTTTCGACCTCTTAACTTTCGGTATGCAGAATCTATAGAAGCAAAGAGAGTTTGTTTGTGTACCTATTTGATAATAGTTTGGTTTCTATAGACTGCTGCAAGCTATCATGCCATAGCCATTGCTCTATCTTTAATGGAAGCATACTCCCTAAGCGTTCAGCATGAGCAAACCACTTTACAAATACTACAGGCCAAACTTGGATCTGAGGATTTACGTACTCAGGTAATTTCGAATCTAAAAGGCCAGGCATACTAGAATCATTGGTTGTGTGATATACAGCATCCTTGCTAATTTGGTTACCCTTTAAGCCATCAACTTATGATAATTTAAGTTTTAACTACTGCAGGATGCAGCTGCATGGCTTGAGTACTTCGAATCTAAGGCCTTAGAGCAGCAGGAAGCTGCACGGAGTGGCACCCCAAAGCCAGATGCGTCTATCTCCAGTAAAGGTCATTTGAGGTATGACTACCGGAAAAATTAATTTGCACCGTACATTGGCACATTATTACCTGTATCATTTATTAGGTTCCTATTCTTTTCCTTTTTTAATTTCTGCTGATAATTTATTGATGCAATGATGACCTATTTAAGTCCTTGGTTTTCTTTGTGTAAACGGAAAGACTAATGATATATTGAATTAGGTTAAATTGTATGGAGGCTAAATCAAGTTATATAGAAAAGTAAACCTAGCTAGACTAGGAAACCAACTTCAACAAGTAAACTAAAAGATAAGGAAAATATCCCTATTCTAAATAAGGAATAACATAAATATATATTGTAACATCCCCCCTCAAACTCAAGATGGTATAACATAGACCAACTTGAGTTTGCTAAACTTGACCCAAATATGACTTTGTGAATCAATGTCTTCGTTGAGCGGAAGCTATGAGTGATGCCCAGAGAAAGCGTCATCAAATACGGAGTGGAAGCAAACAAAACTGATGTCGAACAAAGATGTCCGGCAGAACCGACATCGAAAGCAGCGAACCATCAGACAAAACTGACATCGAACAAAGATGTCCGACAGAACCGACATCGAAAGCAGAGCAAAACCAACTTCTGTTGATCGGCTTTTGGACAAACGATATCACCGGCGGAAGAGTCAACAAATAACCACAACAAAATGTTAACCCTAAACCAAACCCTAGATTTATCTAGGTATAATGGAGGAAGAAACCCTAACGGCACACCAAGATCCACAAAACCCAAACGCTCTTAAAAAATCCTACGCTCGTATGTCATACATATGTTCCACACCCAAAGACGATATCCAACTGGAGCTATCAAAACCCAACAAACGGCTAAGGATGTAGCCTCATAGATGTAGTCAACAAATGGAAAAAATAGCACAAAATCTGAACAGCAGTGAACAGCAAGCATAAACCCAGAAAAAACTGATCTGAACCCAATTAGCTCCCAAAAACAGATCTGGACAGCAGAGAAATTTCTCGTTTCCATCAAAACCAAGCACTGTTTGCACCTAAAACCACTCCAAAACGATCATAATTGGAATCCCGAGCAAAACCAAACGAACGGCACTGAAAGGAGGTGGCTCACGCGCCCTAACGCACTGGCGCGTGAGGAAGGGGGCGGAGAAAGTGGCGGCGTGTGAGCTTCACGTGCAGCGTTTTCCGGCGGACGGCGGCAGCGACTTGGCGTTTCGGAAGACGGCGGTTCTTTCTACGGGGATGGTGACAACAAACAACCACTGAAAGGTTGTATTCTAAGATCCAAACCCTAATTTTACCTTAGGTAGGATGAACAAAACAAACCCTAAATCGAGGGGTTTGAACGAAAATTCAGAAGATCAAATGAAGGTGCTCCCTCGCCGGAAAAGCTTACCGACGAGGGAACAAAACGGGATCCAAATAGAGAAGGCAAGAAAATTTAAAACCGAGGCTCTGATACCATGTAAACGGAAAGACTAATGATATATTGAATTAGGTTAAATTGTATGGAGGCTACATCAAGTTATATAGAAAAGTAAACCTAGCTAGACTAGGAAACCAACTTCAACAAGTAAACTAAAAGATAAGGAAAATATCCCTATTCTAAATAAGGAATAACATAAATATATATTGTAACACTTTGGAACTTCTATTTTTTATGGTTTGCATTGCACTTAATGCATAGACACTGTATTTTAAGTATTAGTATAGACTAAACTAAATAAGGAAATAAAATAAATGGAATTTTCTTGATAAATGTGAATAATGTCTGAGATGCAAATTTTCTTTCTTGAAAGCTTGTGTATTTTGTAGAACTTTCAGACTCTATTTTATTGTTGGAACATGTTATATTTGAAAATTGAATATATGAAAATACAAGTACAAATCTTAAATCTTTATGTAAAAATACTTTTACAAATGAATTTTAATGAATATAATCATGCTGTGTCCATTTCCTAAATTTTTAGATAATCGTTTGTCGTCATGTTGTTTGTTTCCCAATGTGTCTCGACACTAACTAAGATGATAGATAGAAACCTGTTAAAGCGAACATCAAATATATATGTTCTTATTTTGTCAAGTCTAATTCTTTGATCATTCCAAATTGTGAAAAAAAGACAAAAAGCAATTATGTGTAGGATGTGAAATACTTCTTTAGCAACATTGTCTATGTACAATAGGTTTACATCCAAGATAGATTTTATCTTTCTTTTTTAGAATCAAATTTATTACTTAACAAGATTTTAATCAGTGTTTTCCTCCTTTTGGTTAGTGTTTCAGACCTATTGGATTATATAGCTCCTGATGCAGATATGAAAGCAAGAGATGCTCAGAAAAAGGCTCGTACAAAGGTTTAAAAGATCCTTTTTCATTTGCATTCATAATTTCAATTCCTTTTCTCAGTGCTGAAAGAGTATTTGGCTTCCTTTCTCGAACAGATTAAAGGAAAATTGGGCCAGAACCTAGAAACAGGCACTGATGAGTATCAGAAGGATGACAATTTGTTGCTGAATTTTTCTTCTGTTGAGAGTCCAAGCGATAAAGAGAACAAATCTGAAGCTCTTCCATTGGAGGAACTCGCAATTGAAAAACCTGGTTCTAATTTCATAGATGCTATGAAGCTTAATGAAAATGATGACCAGATGGAAGATGATGCCTCAGATGGTGGGTGGCAAGAGGCTGTTTCTAAAGGTCGCTCTATTTCCAGTCGCAAGTCTTCAGGTTCAAGGAGACCAAGCTTGGCAAAATTGAATACTAATTTTGTAAATGTATCTCAATCATCCAGATATAGAGGAAAGCCTAATAATAACTTCATATCCCCTAGAACCAGCCCAAACGAATCTGCTGCTTCACCGGCCACATCTATTCCCCTTCCCCAAAAGTTAGCTAAGGGTGGAAATTTTAGTCCTAAGCCTACTAGCCTTAGCCCAGGTGGCATTGAAAAATTATCTGACCCCAAATTTGCTCCATATGCTCCTGCCTTGACTGATCAAGTTACAAAATCTGGACCTCATGTTAGTCCAGGCAGTGTTCAGTCCCCTGGGAAACTTTTCTCTTATAAAGAAGTTGCCTTAGCTCCCCCTGGAACGATCGTAAAGACAGCGTCAGACCAGCTGCCAAAAAGACCTACTCATGTTGAAATCACGTCACAAGAAATCCAGGAGAAGGCTGTGATTGAGCTTACAAATGGTGAAGTGGTGACTGTTAAAGATGAAGAGAATGGGAAAAACGAGACACTTGGTGCAGAACAAATTCTGGTTGTGGATGAATGTGAAGGTCATGCCAATGAGATTACTGCAACAGACACAGAGAAATCTACATCTGCACAACTCCAGGAAGTTGTAAAGTACGATGCTGTTGCAGATAAAACAGGGGAGGGTGATGAATTACAGATAACTGACGAAACTGTTAAAAACATGGACGTTGCTGCTGGAAATCCTTCTCTGTCGAGAGTTGAAACTGCTGATGCATCTGTCGATTCAGTTGCAATGGGATCCAAAAATGAAGCTTTGACAATAATAGAAGCAACTATTTCTCCTAAAAGAGATTTGTCTGTTAGCCCCGAAAGTGAATATACTTCATTTGAAGAAGATATATCCATTTTGAAAGAAAGGGCAGCTGAAAATGATTTACTAGATGACGAAATTGGTGTGAACCCTATACCAGCTGAAGGAGAAAAACAAGATGAAGTGGAAACTGGCAAGGAGACAACCAGTAAACTTTCTGCCACAGCACCTCCCTTCAATCCATCCGCGGTTCCTGTCTTTGGCTCAGTTCCAGGTCCGGGATTTGATCATGGAGGTATTTTGCCACCACCTATTAATATTCCTCCAATGCTAGCTGTCAATCCAATTCGCAGATCACCACATCAGTCAGCAACAGCCAGAGTCCCCTATGGTCCACGGTTGTCTGGTGGCTACAATCGATCCAGTAATCGGACTCCACGTAATAAACCCAGTTCCCAAAGCAGTGATCACAGTGGGGACGGGAATCTCGTCAGCCCTCCTAGAATTATGAACCCTCATGCTGCTGAGTTTGTACCTTGCCAGCCTTGGATTCCTAATGGCTATCCACTATCTCCAAATGCGTATTTGGCTTCTCCGAACGGTTTTCCATTGTCCCCTACTGGTATTTTGCTGTCTCCAAATGGATATCCTCCGCCAGTTAATGGCATTCCAGTGGCTCAAAATGGTTTTCAGGAATCTCCTATTAGTCCAGAAGATGCATCACCTCCAAGTTTAGATGTTGATTCTGTGGTTGAAAATGTACCTGAAGATGCAAAAAATAACTCCACTAATTCATCAACAGATATCCAATTGGACAAGCAAGAACAGGAGGAAAAACCACACGACCAGTCTGTAGAGATTGATCACTCACGTTCTGACATCCAAGAAGAGCTCCTTGACACTGCTCCAGTGGCTAGTGATGCTGTTGTAACAAAAGAAATTTGTCACGAAGTGGTTGTTGAAGAAAAATCCAGCAAGCGCTGGGGAGATTATAGTGATAATGAAGTTGAGATTGTTGAGGTCAATAGTTGAAGGAGAATCGCAAAATTTTGTATTACATTGAAGATAATTTTGTTCACGGCGCCGAACTTTGCAACAATGAGAGACGACGATATTAATTAGCATACTATTGTCAAGTGATATGGATCGTGAATGTTGCTAAGTGGCAGTTTCATCATCTGTAGTTCAAGTGGCTGCAATCGAGGCAATGTGAATATGCATGCAGTTAGGTACGTAGCAGAGGTCTTCGAGTTGCATTAATTGCTTGATATGTTACTGAAATATGCCATGAGCAAAGAAGGATAACGTTAGTGTTCGTTTCGGTGGTCTTAGTTCCCTTTTTTTTTTTGTAAATTCCTCTTTCCATCTTGACTCTGGCTATAATCAATCAAGAACTGAAGAGGATCCTTTATACATACCAGATTGTTCTTGGACTGATAGCTGTATGGAAGCCTGCTATAATGAACCTTAATTTATTGGCAATATGAAATTGTGTTCTTATTAGGACCAGAAGAAGATTATTATTATTATCTAGTTGGATGCCGATCGTGACTGACCAGTTCCTTCTTAAAATGAACTCTTAAAAAAGTCTACTTGTGTGTTCCAATTGTTTTTAGAATTGAATAGGTTTATTGCTTTTAAAAACTTCCAATTGATGAGCCTTCTATCACTTCAATTCCATGGACAAGTGGTCCAACAGCCAAATTGATTTAGTCAAATTCCATGGACTGAGAAATTTTGCATACATTGACCACGTCCTTTTTAGTTTTATCTTTAACTATAGTAACTGGAGATTGAAATGGGTGAGAACCAAATTTGGAGGACAGTATGAATCAACTCCTTTGAAGTATCGTGTATAATTGATTTGTCCTAAATAATCCTGGAGACTTAGATACAGATTCCTAAATCTTACATAGTTAAGGAGTGGCAAAAGAGTTCTTTTCAAGTACAGTACATGCCCTGGGATATATGTTTTACACTGCCCAAGTTGAAACTATTACAAATGTTTCCAGATCACAATACACCAGGACATATTTGGAGACGGCTCACGAGTAGAACCCACAAACTCACTCCCAATCAGTCCGGCTGTTAGCATCCCTTGATCGCTATCATGTGCAGAAGGGTGAACTCCGTCGAAAATCAATAATAAACAATGTTGCTACACTGTGCGCCAGCGCCGCTAGAACAACAAATATATGAAAAATCTGGTGGCTGTGGCCTGCAATGTCAAATGCACCAGGTTTCCATCGTTCCGGTATGCGACTGACATAGAACCCAGCTCCTGCAGCATATAAAACAGCCATGGCAAGCTCAAACCACAGGGCAATATAAATACCCGGATGTCCCCAGTAAAGGGCAACAGCATGAGCAGCAGGGATGATTCCTGAGAAGCCCATGCAGAGAAATAACGAAGCTCTGAAGGAACGGAAACGAGGAGTGGAGAGAGCAGGCGCAAGAAGAGTAACGATGGCAGTGGTGCCAAGTACAGATATTGAAGAAAGATAGATCAACCGAGAATAATAGTTGCAGAGAAAGGCATAATAAACGGGAGCAAAGAAGGAAGAGACTATCATTAAAGAAATGCCTGCGTAATCTAAGCGCCAGAAGAAAAGGTTGAAGCGTCTGGAATGACAAGCAAGGAGATGGGAAAGAGTGCTACAAATCAAGCAACCCATGGCACCTGCTAAGAAAATGAACCATGGCCATCTTGGTAAGTCCACTGTTTTATCTGTTCTGTCTACAAAGAAAACTGATGACCATGAGGCATGTCTTGGTTCCTGAAAACAATCAATTAAACAAAAGAATTCATTAAGCTTTTGAATCATCTTCTCTCTTCATAATACAGATTTACAATACACATCTTTCATGAACACTTGAGTTATGTTCAGATAATCCCGTACTTCAAAGGAAGGAGAAAAGAGATAAAGGGGAAGGTAACATTTAATTAAAATTTCCCACTTGCTGTCGAACAGAGTATAACTTCTTTAGCTAGATGACAATTAAAAATGATTACCCTCCTTTTGACTCTACCAACAGACATGAAAGGATTGATATCCAGCTCACATCGAGTTTTCGTGGCTCCACCAATGTCTATAGTCATGACTCATGTGCATATGATTACATGATAGATTTGGATTCAGTATTCCAAAATCACACAATCAATAAGCTAGCTACTCACATCCTTGATATTCCACGTTTTCTATCTCTTCCCTTTATTCCCTTTAATGATGTTTCCCCACTTTTTTTCAAATGATTTTTTTCTCTTATTTTTATATATAAAAATATATATTATTTAATTGTAAAGCGGTGGAATTAAATAATTAAAGACATGCTAAGGTCATAGAAAAATATATAAAATAAAAAAGGGATAATAATATAATTAAAACCATTAAAAAAGAGCTTACTGGAATAAAGCTATCAGAGCCGTTGACGTATTTCCCCATCCCCATCATCGTCCAAAACGGCGCGGAATCTTTAGCTCTGCACCACAAACGAAAATATTAAAAAAACAATTTTCTGAGCTAAGAAATACCAATCATTTCGATCAAAGAATTGTCTCGATCGATCGATCGATCCCTAATTTGACATACCTGGAGATATTAGAAAGCAGGAAAACTCCAAGCTCCGTTCTCTCCATCAAAGTAATCACAATCAATCCCCCAAATATCAAAAACCCTACCAAATGTCTGCTCAAAATTCATAAACATAACTATCATCACACCTAAAAAGAAGCGAAAAGAAGATCAAAGTTAGAGCATTTACGTCCAGATATTCAGAGTCTCGTTATGCCATGAAAATACACTAAACAAGGCGTCTTTCAGAGGCCATTCGCAACGGTAATGGTCTAATATATACTCGTTGTCTTTAAGATATTCCGGTAAGTCTTTATACTTAATCAATCGCCTTTCAAACCTATTTTCATTCTTCGTCTTCGTCTTCGTCTTCATCTTCATCTTTTTCTCCTCGTTTTGATCGTCGCATTTGCTATCCAATCTCATCCGGTATCGGCTCATGATTTCAGTCTAATTAACCTTCAGGAAACTCTGTTTTTGAATTTCCGATGTTTTTTTGCCGGATCTGAGTTTTCCGGCGTTTTAAGTCCGGCTCCGATCACTACCCTGGAAAAGACTATACCTGTTCTCCTGAAATCGCCGATTGTTTCTCTGTATTTATAATAACTGACTCTGTTTTAAAGTTTTTTTTTCTCCTGAAAATTTTGAAAATATTCTGGTGTGCAAGGATACAATGTAATATTTATAATCGTATTAATATTGGGGGAAATAGAAACGTGGCGGTTGGCGGTTGGTTGAAATATGTAAAAGTCAAAAGTTGAGGTAAAGAACGTTTGATTTTGGTTTGATTATTTAAGTGAGAGTAGGTAGAAAGAATAGAACTCACCGTTTCTGATCCTTTTTTTTTTTTTTTTTTTTAATTAAGCAAATTGAAGATTTTTTTTTTTATAAGAGATTGAAGGGTTGTTTGGTTGTCAGGTTTGGGTAATGAGTTGAGGTTACACAACCCTAATAAGTGTTTGTTTCTCAGTTTTGAAACCTAATATGATACGTATGTTAACCCCTCTTAACAAAGCTATTCATTTTTATTATTTTAATATATTTTACACTTAATAGACTTATTGTTTTGTACAAACCAAACACAATATTAACAACCTTGCTTAACAACACACTGTTTAATAACTTAAACTTGACAACCAAACGACTGAAGTGTTTAAATAATGTTTTCCTCACGCCATGTCTATGAGTGAGAAATAAAAAGGCAATTCTATTATTTTTTTTAAAAAAAGGTAATTTATGTATATTTTGTAATTATATTTTCTCCCCGAGGGTAGACTAGTAATCTACATTAGAATCTTCTAGTTGTAGCTGAAGCTATGTACCTGTTTTATTCATATATCTTAGAGTTTAATTTAATGGGGAAATTGAACTTAACAGGGTTTATATATATTTAATATATAAAAAAAAAAAAAAAAAACTTATCTTTTCACATCAATAAGTAAGAGGTGGCTGTGCTAGAAAAAAAATATTAAGAGGTAGCTTGTTTTTTTCTATATATAGCGTAAACAATAAGGAAAAAAAAAGTCAATTGAAAAATACGCGTTGCAATTTTAAATCACATCATTCTATCCGTTAAATTTAACGAAATTGAGACAAATACATATTCTATGCATGTTATGTATTCCAATTTCATGAAAAACAACAACAAAAAAAGTAGATAGATGAGTACAAATTTTAAAATAAATAGTAATATTTATAAGATGTAGAATATATAAATCACATTCATATGTTCAAAATCTCCGTTATTTTTAACGTTATTGGAATACGTGGTATGTCAATTTTATTAAAGTGCAAAGGTGTTTAAAAAAATAAAATATGGAGGTATGTTTTAGCAATAATCTAAGGTACATATATGTATATTTGTAAAGACCAGACTCTTTATTTTCGAAAATAAAACGTAATGACGCAAGCAGAAGACTTAAAATCGGATAACACCGGTTTAATGAGTGGGATAAACCCATAATCATTTTCAAAAGAAGTGGGATGTGCATCCCTTTTCATCAATAAACAAAGTTCAAATATCTAAAAGGTTGCAAATCCATAACCAAAGTGAACCAAGTAAAGATAACGCTCTCATGAGCTCAACAGACCAAGTTTAAATATCAAAAGAACATAAATTAGTTCATGGACTTAAAAGTAATCTTTAGTCCATCTCTTCTACGCCATCACCACAAGATCAGGTAGACCAGCTCCTCGTCCATGTCTCACATCTGAAAAAGAAGTATCATGAGCGAAAACACTCAGTGAAGATAAATGGAAAGTCAAGTAACTTTAGGCCATAAATCCCAATCCAAAATTGTGTCCAATTACCCTAACAACTCTTTACTACCCATCCCAAATCATCATATCTCCACATCTTATAACTCATGACCAAACATACTTCTCATATTCAATCTCCCAACATATCTCTACATAGCTAGACTACATGGTAACAATAACATTTCATCATCTCTAACCATTCAAACATTTCAAAAGTAATTTAAGATCATGTTAGGTTTCAATAATCCTACATATCTAAATTACAATAAACAGTAAACATGGATAATGCAAAGAACACACAACAAATATATTATCTCATTATCCCACCCGTTCATAGGTTCGTCATAAGTAAACTAAGTTCATGTTAGGTGTCAACAGTACTCACATAACTTATTTACTTTAAAATCATAAAACATGGACAATACCAAATAATGCAAAGAACATACAACATATGCGTTATCTTACCTATTCATACATCTGTCATAAATAAACTAACATTATGTCAGGTGCCAACAGTCACTACATATCTTATTTACATATTGAAATCAATCAAAACATATCCAGAGTCTCATGATGCAAATAAAACATAAACAGAGTCCCAATGATGCTAGAAACATACAGAGCCTCGATAATGAAAGAATATAAACAGAGTCCCAATATTGCAGAAAACATAAACAAAGTCTCAATATTCTCAATTTCCATATACTTCATAAACCTGTAAATCCATAATACATCTCAATGATTCATGTCTATACATTACAATATCCTTATAAAAGCATAAAATCTTTGAAAATCCCATAAGCAGAAAATAAACAAGTATTCCCATAGCTAAACATACCATGATGAACTTTAATCCCAAAATACTCTTAAAATCAAGAATCATTTGACACTCCTAAATCCTATTCTTTTAGTATACCATACAATCTCTTATTTCCAAGATTTTACTTATCTCTCAAATCCTACAAATTGTTCGATAATCTAGTTCCTAAATTTACATTAAATTCTAATTTATCCTAACCTTTAGCAAAGTAAATAAATCAAGTCCCGATTTGAACGTCGAACGAGCAATCAAGCACCACCTACAATTAATTATATCTCAAACATATTAATTTAAGCATACAAAACACCATCAACCGTGTAAAAAGACAAAAAAAGGAAAAACAGCCCGAGATGAGGCCTTAGAGAGGCTCGGCCGAACAGGGGCTGTAGCAAGGGGTGTTTTCAGGGTTTTTAGGTACTAGGATGATTCAAGTTTGTTTTGGTTAGTTTTTAGGGTATTTTAGCCAATGTGTAAATTTAATTTGGGCATTTGGACACTTTTTAGTCACCCGAGTTCAAAGTAAAACTCGAAATATCAAGGGGATTTCTCAATGGGCTCTCGGTTTTGCAAGGTGAAGAGGAACTTGGAATTTGGTTTTTGGTGGGAGATTGGTCTAGGGTAAGGTGAAATATTTAGATAGGAGCAAGTTTTAGTTTGAGATTTCAAGTTCCATGAGTTGGAACTTGAAATCTCAACTAAACTTTCCAAGAAAAAAAAAAAGAATAAGAAAGAGAGAAATCTTACTCTTTGAAGTCTAGATTTGAGTTTCCAAGCTTCAATCTTCTAGATTTAATTTATGAGTGTTTTGATTAATTTACGCATATTTTTATTAATCTTATAGAAGTCAACATGAACATAATTCAACTAGTTAGATATCTGTTTTCTTTCCATAAAGTCGAAGGTTCGAGTCTCCTACCACTAATTTGATAATCTTATAATATTTGATGTGGGTAGTT
Source organism: Gynostemma pentaphyllum (assembly GCA_028015215.1). Taxonomy (NCBI): domain Eukaryota; kingdom Viridiplantae; phylum Streptophyta; class Magnoliopsida; order Cucurbitales; family Cucurbitaceae; genus Gynostemma; species Gynostemma pentaphyllum. The sequence continues at coordinate 15,373,772 of CM051351.1, read as the reverse complement.
GTTTGATAATCTAATGGTGTTAATGGCAACTTTCCATCCCAACGGTCTTTTTCATCAGTAGTCTCATTTTTTTTCTTTCTATTGTTGCTTTTTCTTCAATGTTTTGATTAGTCCTAACTAATTAATGGTAGTGGTGGACTACAACTTCTGATGCTTTCCCAAAGGGCCAAAAACCACTAATAATGGTTTAGTTGACAAAATCTAATTGATATTTTATAGTTTTTTTAGAGTACCAATTCTGATCTTCTGTACTTGTAGAAATTTAAAACTAATATAATTATAATATTATCTCTAAAAAAACTATATGTTAGAATTATATGTTAGCTCTAACTTCCAACTCCCACGTCCCACTGGACCGCTCAACAACTTTTAATACCTCGTCCTGAAAACTTCAATGCATTTATGAGAGGTTGGTGGTAAAAGGCCTTCATTTATTTCTTTTATTTTATTATATTCATACATAAAAGTACAAAAGCATTAATAAATGTACCTAACATATATAAATATTTATCAAATATTATGTTAAATTATCTATATTAAAAAACTTAAGATAATGAATAAAAAAAATTAATATAATCATATTATCTCAACACTCTCTCACATGATGAGCTTGAATTATTTGTACAAGATCCAATCATATACAAGTAAATGAGGATAAAACGTCATTATAGGATTTCGAAGTCAGAACCTCTACTTTTCATGATACCATATTAATTATGTTAAATCACTATTATACCTAAAAGTTTAAGGTGATGAGGTAAATTTAATTTTTAAATGTATTTCTCAATTATATTTTTAACTAAAAAAATATCAATGAAAATTATTCGAATTTTCACCATTCTAAAGAACTGACCTTTATGTAAACGTGTATAGTTTTATCATTCATGAAAGTGATTACAAATAAATTATAATTAACATATACTACTGTTAAGACAGCCCATTAAACAGACTTCCTTCTCTTTCTAATCTGCTGGCAAATGGTCTCAACGGCTAGTTTTATTTTGTTTTAGATTTTCAGTTATCAATGTCATGTGCATTCTGTTGTAAGATATGAATTCTGTTAATCAGTTTTCAGGTTTAGTTTTTGAGCTCTATCTTTGTTCTATATAAAGTGTAAGAAGATGTAATTGCAAGCTAATGAAAGAATTCCAATTCTTGACTTCATTCCTAATCTTGTAGATTCAATTTTTCACATGGTATCAGATGTTCTTAGGCTAACAACCAATTTCATTCTTACGATCCTTTCAATTTTACTTTCTTTCCGCTGCTAGAAAAAGCTTGCAAATTCTTGATTCCTTCCATCAATGGCGTCGTCTTCAACCTCTGAAAAACCTACTGCAACAGTTTCAATCGATAAGAAATACATCAAGCTTGGAAATCATACTTCCACTGTGAAACTTGATGATGATAATTTTCTTCTATGGAAATTTCAGGTCCTCAATGCGATTGAAAGACATGGTCTGGAAAAGTTTATTGATCCTGCGTATGAACCTCCATCCAGATTTCTTGCTTCTTCATCGTCGAATGCACCACAACCAAATCCTGCATATCTTGATTGGAAACAACAAGATAAATTGCTTATTTCATGGCTAGGAGGATCAATGACAGAAAGCATATTGTCTCAAATCATTGATTGCAATACCTCTCAAGAAATCTGGTCTGATGTTCTTTCTCTATTTTCTAATCAAAATCTGGCGAAAACTAAATCAAAATTGCAGACATTAAAGAAAGATGGCCTGAGTATGAAAGATTATTTGGCGAAAATGAAGACTCTTGTAAATACCTTATCTTCCACAGAAGATAAAATCTCTGAAAAAGATCATATTTTGTACATTCTGCAAGGGTTGGGTTCTGATTATGATTCAATAGTTTCTGTAATTACTTCAAAAACAGAAACTCAACTTGTCAAGGAAGTATATGCTCTACTCTTATCTCATGAAGCAAGACTAGAAAGAAACACAATTTCAACCACCCCAACTGTGAATCTTACTACCCATAATCACGTTCTTCTTGCTTCTCAGAATTATGGAAGAGGTGAAAACAGAAATGGTGGCAATTCTTTTTAGAATAATCAGACTCAGAATAGAGGACAAGGCAGGGGTCGTGGAAAACCATGGAATCAAAAACCCCAATGTCAACTTTATAGCAAATATGGCCATACGTCTTACAAGTGTTATTCTCATTTTGATAAGAATTTCAAAGCTCCAAATAATCCACAGAATCTCCAGAATCAAAACAATCAAAATCAGAATTTCCAGAATCAGAATTTTATACAAGCTACTGCTCCATATGGAAATCAGTCACATCAAATGTCTGCTATGTTTGCTACCCATAATACAGTACCTGAGATGAATTGGATTCCTGATTCAGGGGCTTCCAATCATGTTACCTATGATTACAAAAATCTGAATGTGGGCAATGATTATCAGGGAAACAATCAAATTTATGTTGGCAATGGTGCAGGTCTGAACATTTCTCATTCTGGAAATTCAACCCTTTATTCTCCTTCATTTCACTTTACTTTTAAACTCAATAATTTGCTTCATGTTCCATAAATCACCAAAAATTTACTTAGTGTCAGTCAGTTTGCAAAAGATAACAATGTTTTTCTTGAATTTCATCCTACTTTCTGTGTTGTTAAGGACAAAGTCAGTGGCAAACCACTACTCCAAGGGAAAATGCATGAAGGTCTCTATCAATCCAATCTCCAAAAGCTACTAAGTCAATCTTCTTCCAATCATTCCTATGCTGAAATCTCTTCATCCACAAGCTGTTATGCTAATACTATCAACAATACTACTTCTCGTAATAATCTAGACATATGGCACAAAAGACTAGGCCATTCTAATCTAGCTACTGTCAAAAGTGTATTACATTCTTGTAATCTTTCTACTTCTTTTAATAAAAACTTTTTGTCATTCTTGTCAAATTGCAAAATCACACAAATTACCTTTTTCTGCATCTAATGCAAACTATAATTCCCTTTTACAGCTCATAGAATCTGATCTATGAGGCCCCTCACATGTATCATCAAGACATGGCTACAAATACTATATCTCATTTGTTGATGTTTATTCTAGATATACCTGGATATATCTTCTTCATAACAAATTTGAGGCTTTCTCCATATTTGTTCAATTCAAAACCTTGGTTGAAAACATCTTATCTTCCAAAATAAAAGCCATACAAACAGACCGGGGAGGAGAATTTAGATCATTTACTTTTTTTTCTGCAGCAAAATGGTATAGAACATAGATTGATTTGTCCACACACTTCTGAAAAAAATGGAATTGTTGAAAGAAAGCATAGGCATATAGTTGAGACAAGTCTATCTCTTCTTTCTCAAGCCTTTTTACCTCTCATTTTTTGGGATGATGCTTTTGTTTCTGCAACCTTTATAATAAACAGACTTCCTTCTCCTGTACTTCATGACATTTCTCCCTTGAAAAAGTTGTTTGGTCACAAACCTGATTATAATTTTCTCAAAGTTTATGGTTGTGCTTGTTATCCATATATTAGATCTTATAATACTCATAAACTAGATTACAGGTATGTCAAATGTACCTTCATTGGCTATAGTTTTCAACATCATGGTTACAAGTGTCTTGCCCCAAATGGAAAACTATATATTTCTAGACATGTTAAGTTTGATGAACTTTCCTTTCCTTATCAATTTCTCTCCACTTCTACTGATTCAGATTCTGTCTTAACTTCAGTTTTTGTTGGCCAAATACCTATTCTATGTCCAAATACACATACTTTCAGTCCCACATCATCTTCAATATTTCCATCTCCATCACCCACTATGCCTCAAAATACTACATTACCCATTCAAAACACCCAACCTATTATCAATCAGCCCAATACCTCTCCTCCATCTGCTTCTTCTATCAATCACTGTCCAAATTCTTCACCTACTGCTACTCCTGCACCTGAACCAACTAATCTGATTTATTCTACTAATAATCATCCCATGGTTACGAGGCTGAAAGATGGAATTAGAAAACCCAAATTTGCTTACACTGTTGATTTGTCTAATCAAGAACCAAAAACAGTCAAAGAAGTTATGACTAGTTCTCAATAGAGAAATGCTATGCAATCTGAATATGATGCTTTGATGAAGAATCATACTTGGGAACTTGTTCCTAAACCAGCTGACAGGAAAGTGGTTGGATGCAAATGGGTTTTCAAGATTAAAAAGCATTCTGATGGGTCAATTGCAAAGTATAAGGCAAGGCTTGTTGCAAAAGGGTTTCATCAACAGGCTGATATAGACTATACTGAAACATTCAGCCTCGTGGTGAAACCTACTACCATACGTGTTCTTTTTACTTTGGCCTTATCTAAAAACTGGATTTTAAGACAATTAGACATCAATAATGCTTTTCTTCATGGTCTTTTACAAAAGGATCTTGTCATGGAACAGCCACCAAGTTTTGAGGTTTTATCTTCCTCTACTGCTTTGGTTTGTAAACTTAAGAAAGCATTATATGGATTAAAACAGGCTCCACGTGCCTGGTTTGAAAGACTCAGTCATTTTTTAACTCTTCAAGGTTTTAATCCTTCAAAAGCTGATCATTCTCTGTTCATTTTAGTATATGTGGATGATATCATAATTATTGGTAGTTCACAACAAGAAATTGATAGTCTAATTACTCAGATGCACAAGACTTTTACACTAAAAGACTTGGGAAGACTTAGCTACTTTCCGGGAATAGAGGTCTACTATACTGCTGCAGGTGACATGTTCTTGTCTCAGACCAAATACTTTTCTAATTTACTTCTCAAAGCAAAAATGCAAAATTCAAATCCAATTTCAACTCCAATGATCAGTGGCACTGTTATCAGTGGTTGTCATGGTGAAAGTTTCAATTATGTGCATCTCTATCGAAGTATTGTTGGCTCCCTCCAATATGCAACTATTACTAGACCAGATTTGGCATACTCTGTCAACAAACTATGCCAATTCATGCATAAACCTACTCTCACACATTGGCAGGCTGCAGAGAGAGTATTTAGATACTTAAGAGGAACCATTGACTATGGCTTGCTGTTAAAGAAGCCAACAGATTTGAATTTACAAGCTTATGCTGATGCTGACTGGGCTTCGGATCCAGATGATAGAAAATCAACTTCAGGTTTTTGCATTTCTCTTGGAGGTAATCTCATCTCTTGGTCATCTCGAAAACAGCACATAATCTCAAGATCAAGTACGGAGGCTGAGTATAGAAGTCTTGCAAATTGTTCAGCTGAAATTGTTTGGTTATTTTCTCTTCTCAGTGAAATACGTATACCAACTTGCCGACCTCCTCAACTATGGTGTGACAACTTGAATGTAGTCCACTTAAGTGCAAATCCAGTTCTTCATCCCATGACCAAACATGTTGAACTTGATATATATTTTGTTAGAGATCTTGTTATTCAGAAGAAAATCTATGTTCTACATCTCCCTACTCAAATTGCAAATGTCTTTACCAAACCTTTATCTGCTGCAAATTTCATCAAATGGAGACAGAAGTTGAACACTATTTCAGCAGCAGCCATTGGTTTGCGGGGGGTGTTAAGACAGCCCATTAAACAGACTTCCTTCTCTTTCTTATCTGCTGGCAAATGGTCTCAACGACTAGTCTTATTATGTTTTAGATTTTCAGTTATCAATGCCATGTGCATTCTGTTGTAAGATATGAATTCTGTTAATCAGTTTTCAGGTTTAGTTTTTGAGCTCTATCTTTGTTCTATGTAAAGTGTAAGAAGATGTAATTGCAAGCTAATGAAAGAATTCCAATTCTTGAGTTCATTCCTAATCTTGTAGACTCAATTTTTCACAACTACAAATATGTATTCAAGATATTTGAAGCATGGGATCGATGGTCAAAAGTATATATATTCCTTACTCCTTTTAAAAAAATAACATCCAGTTTTAAATTTGTCCAATTTAATTTAATGAAATAAATTGTAATTAGTTAATAGATTGGTCCAATATATATAGCTCCTATCCAATAACGTTGACCACACAAATGGGTTTATTAACTATGTGATTTTGAATTATTCAACTGATAGAGGATATATATTAAATTATGAAGATAACAGATACAAGATTATCGTGTAAATTTATATATGATATTGTTCACTTTAAATATGAGTTTGTTTTAAATTTTATATAATAAACATGTTGTCCTCTTTTATAAACTCTCGAGTCATGATCAACTCCGATTCTAATAGACGCAACTTAAAAATACACTTATAATCTAGAATGAAATTAGAGGTGTGATTTGAATGCCAACGGTCATGGAAAAGGGTATGAAACGGGGAATCCATGACAGTTGAAGATTCAAGGGAGAAGCTTACCTAAATAAAATGGTTGAGATTGGTTTGGTTTTTTGCATTTACCCCTTAAAACACAAGATCCTTACTTTGGAATTGCGGTTTACCTAAAACGTGTACATTTCTTTCTCTTGCTTGCTTTCTTGTTTTAATATAAAATAAATGATAATGTGTTTTTTTTTAATTATTTTTTCTCTGCACACAAAATATTTTTAATGTTGAAAATTGAAATCAAGGGTCCCCCTCCCCTTCAAAAAATAATTTTGCCTTTAATAATGGCAGTTGGAAAATCTCTAGCTTTTGGCTTTTAATTCATTAAACAAAACGCCTGATATGGGCAGAGCCTGGCCATGGCCTCACGTGATAAGATTAGGGAACACTGAACGGTTCGGGTAAAAGTTGCAGTCTTTTTCTTTTCCAAACTTGTGCAGCAACTCACGTGGCCTGTTGGGAGTATTTTTTTTTTCATTCGAAATTGTAAAAGTTATCCCTAAAAATCTCATAAATGATTACCATGTATTATTGTTATTATTTTAAGATATATATTTTAGTCCTAATGTTTGTTTAGAAACGTTTGAGGTTAATCAATATTTTTATTTTTATATTACATCAAATTGAGGGGAGAAGAGAAAATCTCATAAAAAATGAGTAAATACCTAGCAAGTTGAGGTATGTTCAAATTCGCAGTCAATCATATTTTTATTAAACTTAGTTTTTTTAGCTTTTACTATTAAATTTTATAATGAAAAGTTATTGTGACATATTTTCTTATTAACTTGTATATACATTGAGTATTGGGAGGTTGATGTTGAGAATCTCACATCAGAAAGATGATGAAAACTCGCAATATTTATAAGATATATAAGCTACCATTCTCATTATCAATTGGTTTTAAGATTGAAGCTCGTGATTATTAAATGATATCAAAGTCCAACAAACCCAAACGGCCATTTGATCCAAAAATGAAATCTGACCCAAGAAATTGTAAGCCAAAAAAAGACACCATCTTGAGGGGGCATTTTGAGGATATCACATTAGAAAAATGACTCAGAATAATTATAAATTAAATGGGCATTTTGAGATAGAAGCCCATGATTATTAAAGTTGATAAGGATAGTAAAAAAAAAGTAGCATCAAATATCATAATCAATCGATCATTTATTGAAATCAATTAGTGATTGATTTTCTTTCAAAAAATATTTTTAAAATGATATATATTTATAAATAGGGTAAAATACAAATAAGCCCCTGTGGTTTTTGTCAAATACATAAACACCCATGTGGTTTGAAAATAACAAATCATACCCTTGTGGTTCCAAATTATCTCAATGAGATATCTCCCCTTCAACGCCATTAATTTTTTTTTAACCATAACTTCTTCGTTTGAACTTTGATTTGGATGATTCAAGATGTTTTGGAATCCTCCTTTCGAGCTCTAAGTTATGGCCAATTCAAAAGTTTTAAATCATTAGTAACCAAAAACGTTAATGGTGTAAATCACACCTAGTATTTTGATAATAATAAACTATTTTATTTATTAATGATTTTGAAGTTTTGAAATGATCATACCTTAGATCCCGAAATGAGGATTCCAAAACATCTAAAATCATTTAAATTGGAGTTCAAACGAATAAGTTATGACTACAAAAAATTAATGGCGTTAAAGGGAATGAGTCTCATTGAAATAATTTGAAACCACAATAGTATGATTTGTCATTTTCAAACCACAGAGATATGTTCATGTGTTTGGCAAAAACCACAAGGGTCTTCCTTGCATTTTACCCTCATAAATATTACTAATTTTTTTACCACGGAAAAATTCTTTTGAGGAGCATATGAAACTGAAAGGGGAAAATGGGCCTGCAGCCCTTGGACTGATAAAATAAAATGCCGTCACTTTGGACAACATAAGCCCAAAGGCCTCCTCCTTAAATCTGTCCCTTGTTTCATCTTTAAATTTTAATGTTTTTTTTTAAAGGAATTTTATCATATCTACCCCAAAATTAAGGTGTGTTATAAAAAATACCCTCTCTTCTATGATACTTTCATTTTTACCCTTTGGTTAGTTATATTCATCCCACTAACTTTAATTGGCTAGCCTCCATGTGTAAAATTAGGGGCAATTTTGATAACTTCTACATACATAGGGTAAATTTGAAAATGAGTTTTTTCAATGGGGTAGTTATGAAAATTTCCCTTTTTTAAATGTCATTATTAGTAATTTTGAATATGAAATGTTAAAATCACAACATTCTTTCTAGAAATATGATCTTCAACATACTAATGGTTTGACGTGATTGCAAATTAATCCTTTATAATTCAAGACTATTTTTATAATTTTTACTCATGTGATTTAATTATTTATATAGCTTACCCTTGTAATTATTCAGAAGATATCTTTCACTATAAGGGGGTGATGGCATTTTATTAGAATGTTGCATCATCTTTGGTGTCAAGAAAAAATAAGGCAGGGTCATTTATCGATTTAACAAACTATGGGGGTCAAAATATAGGTAAATTGATTGACATTAAATATAATAACTAAATAACATGTCTATTTACTTTAAAAAATAAAATAACATGTCTATTTTTTTTCTGAAGAACAATAATTTACTATGTTTTATAATATCTTATTTCAATTTACTATTTTTTTTTTAACATTTACCCTATTAACCTAATCTTACTAATCCAAAAAAGTCTTACTAACTACCTCTAAAAGTTTATATTTTTTTTAACCTCTTCTTTTTATTATATAGTATAGTGAACTTTTACGAATCTACACCATATACCGCTTGCGTTTACACAAATGGTGCATTACATAATTTTTGTGGAATGCAATATTTATCAAGTTTGATAATTAATTCTACCACCTAACTGTTCATCTTTTAACTCAATATCTGATTTGTTTTCTTTATTTAATGTATGACAGACAACCACATTATCACATAAATACATATACATCATGTACATTGAAATCTTATTCTTAAAAATTAGACATGATTATTTTAAACAATCAATAATCATTCTTAATTAATTCGTAATAAATATTAAATGTCAACTAAACATTAATCACATTAACAGGTATGCAACTGCTATGAGAAATTATCTTAAATCACATTGATGTACACATATATAGCTATAATTATACGTCAATAGTATTTAACTAGATTAAGCCGTCACACCATAGTATCTTAAATATTAGAGTATTGCAGTTTTTTTTTGTTTTTTTGTTTTTTGGTATACACAAAGTTATATAAAATTTTGGGATTTTACAACTCACTCTTAACATAAAACGAAGAAACAATAAAGTACTGTTCCACCAATTAAAAGTCATGATCGCCTCTTGAAATCATAATAGCCAATCCATCTATATTATACCAAATGAAGAAATTAATTAGTTAAATTATCAAATTGATTATATATATAATTATAAGCTGGTGGAAGATTCCATGGAATGAAGCCGATTAAAGACGGCAAGTAAAAGAAAGAACAATTTAATCTCATTGGCCGGCTACCATTTTATCAACCAAAAAAAAATGATATCTTGCAATGTTAATAAGGAAAAAATGGAAAGTGAAGACAAAGAAGAAGAAGCCATGCACTAAAAGAAACAACAACTTCCATATGGCCGGTTTACAGCTACTTACTGCCAGCCCTAACTGGAAGAATGAGGCATTTTTAGTTTTTTACCTCCAATATATCTATATATACACCTTTTTTTCATTCCTTTTACTGTTTATTATTGTAATTCTCTGTTGGGAGTTTCAGTTTTCATGGGGAAATCATCATCTCAAGTTCAACAAACTCCGGATTCAGACAACGTCGTAAATAATAAGAATGCCGTTGTAACGAAGATGAAGATGAAGACGAAGAGAACGAGGAGGAGTGTCCCGAGGGATTCTCCTCCTCAACGAAGCTCCATTTACCGTGGGGTTACTAGACATCGATGGACTGGAAGATATGAAGCTCATTTGTGGGATAAGAATTGTTGGAATGAATCGCAAAATAAGAAAGGAAGACAAGGTAATTTTTGCACTTTTAACTCTTCATATCGTTAATTCATTACATATTAACCCTGGGGATAAAATAAAAATACTTACCTCCAAACTTTCATATATATTTTATTTCAAGTTAGTAACACTATCAATTTAATTATTTAATATGAGTTTATTTAATGGAAATTTGCAAATAAATATTAAAAAATGTAGAAATTCATTCAAATTAGTTTGGATGCAATGCAAGAATTATCAGTGAAAAAATTACCCTTACATTATTATTCTTTTGAAATTATAATTATAAATCCTAAAATTTTGCATGTTTTTTTACCCATTTACTTTATATGAAATACACAATTTATCCATTTCTATTTATAAATGCAATAACACTGACGAGGTTTTTACCTTTTTAATTTGGTTTTTGCTGGCATCTCTCTGTTACTGGAATGTGACTCAAAATGCGCAGTCTATCTGGGTATGCTATTCATTTGAACTGTATTTTATTTTTTATTTTCCTTGCTTTCCTTCAATTTTAATAATATTGAACCGCTAATTATCATATTTACATTTCATAAATATCATCAATTAATATTATTAATGAGTTTTCTTTTTCTTTTTCTTTTTCTTTTGGTGTTAATTTTGAAAGGTGCATATGATGATGAAGAAGCAGCGGCGCATGCTTATGACCTTGCAGCATTGAAATACTGGGGTCAAGAAACCATTCTTAATTTTCCGGTAATTCTTTTCATTTTTTTTCTGAATTAAAAAAAAAACAATAGGGTAAATAAATGATTGTCTGTGCCGTATTTATCTTTCTTTAAAAAATAAATAAATTATATGTTGCTTTTATATGCTTTATTTCCTTAATGTATCAATATTTTACTAATTTTGTGATGAAATTTCTGATTTGATGTGTAAAAAATTATTATTGCCATATTAACAAATTTTAAAGATTAATTATCTACCTCACCCGATATAAATAAGTTCATTTGTACATGTTAGTCCTTTATATGAAACTCTTAACTAGAATTTCATTCATAAAACTCATTAACTCTATTCTTAATAAGAAATAAAGAAATAAATAATAAACTATTAGGGACGAGGAGATGTGCGATATAAAAATATATTTTTTTAAATGTTGTCACAAATTCATTACAATTTCGTAATGACGTTTCATTGAAAAATGTTTGATGCCTCGTGGATAACTTCTTTTTTTTTAAATAAAATAAAATAATAAGCATTGAATTGAAAATTGATTGATTCATTAAAAACCAAATCATGTAAGTACAAAGCAAAATTAGATTGTTATAAACATTTTCTAGTTAATAACCGATTAAATGGAAAGCTAAATCTATTATATTGTTTGGATAATCACAGCTATCAACTTACCCAAAGGAGATGAAAGAAATGGAGGGCCAATCTAGAGAAGAATATATTGGATCATTAAGAAGGTTAGACTTCTGATTTCATACAGATTAATCTTCAAGGAATTAAGAGAAAATTCATAACTTTACCGAATTAATATTGTAATTAAACTTACAGAAAAAGCAGTGGCTTTTCTCGGGGAGTTTCAAAATATAGAGGCGTTGCAAGGTAATTATGCATTTATTAATTAGTTGTAATTAAATTCCAAGTCCCTTAATTAAATATTTTGGATTTACAAGTAGGCTACATTAGACGTATTAAAAAAAACTAGGGATTAAAATTAATGTCCATTTTGAAAACTTAATTGATTTGCAGACATCATCACAATGGAAGATGGGAAGCTCGAATTGGCAGAGTCTTTGGCAACAAATATCTCTATCTCGGAACATATGGTGTGTGTTTTCTTCTGATTTTTTTAAATATGACGATTACAAATTAAATTATTTATATCCATAGATATAATTTAAATTTAGATTATTAATAAACTAGACACTCGAGATTTTCTGCTTTAACCCTTAAGTTTAATTGTTAATCCGCCAAACTCGTTTTATTACAAATATATTATCAAATCTATTATAAGAAAAATTGAAAATAAAATTTTGAATTGCTTATATTTGAGGTCCTGCCCTCAATTGCCTTGTGTATAAAAGAGTTGATTATTACAAGGAAAAAACTGTTTTTATACGTCTAAACAATTTATAGATGGTGGTTAATAAGGTTTCATATATCATGTTGGATTATCAAGTTTTATAGAGTTGTGTAGTAGTCTCGTGAAATTAAGTCACGTGTTGTTAACTGACGACATGAGCACATATTAAATAAAGAAAAATTGATTAACTGATTGGTTTAATATAATAAAATTTTGTTCAATCTTCACCATAGCCACACAAGAAGAAGCTGCAACAGCATATGATATCGCGGCCATAGAATACCGAGGACTAAACGCCGTCACCAATTTTGACCTAAGCCGTTACATCAAGTGGCTAAAACCTAATAACGATGTCGATGAAAATACGAACCACGTCATCAACGTTGATTCAATTTCAATCCTTCCAAACCCTAAACAAGAACTCGAGCTAGGTTTCTTCTCGCCGGATCAGAATCTAACTGGAATCAATTCTCCGGCGGAACAAACTCCATTACCTCGATCGACGAACTCAACGTCAGCCCTAGGGCTTCTGCTTCAGTCTTCGAAGTTTAAAGAAATGATGGAGATGAATTCGGCGGTAGAATCTCCGACGTCGGAGCAAATTGAACGGCGACGATGTTTGTTTCCTGAAGATGTACAGACGTTATTTGATTGCGATAGTTCGGGATCTTACTGTTATGGAGAAGGAGAAGATGCTATTTTCAGCGATTTCAATTCTTTCATGACGCCGCCATTATCGCATTATGAGTTTGATGATTAGAAGGAAGGGAAAGAAAGATCAGATTGATAATGAAAAGAAAGGTTAGGAAATGGAGATTTAATAATTTTCTGGAATTATTCGTTGTAGATCTAGAAAACAGAACTGATTTCGCATTTATTGATTATTAATAATAAAAAAAATTATATATTGAAGAAATTTTGGTTTGATAAGTTTTTTATATTTGATTTGTAATTCTGTAGATACTTTAAAACCTTAGTTGGAATTTATTTTTTTAGTGTCATAATTAAAAGTTAGATAAGGTTTAGAAGCTATAAAATTAATGTCATATTTATAAGTTTTAAAAACCTTACATAAATAACATATTTCACCAATACTAAATCGTTTTAAAAATTACTTAAATATTATTTAACTGTTCATAATTTATTGAACTAAAAAATGTCAAAAACCAATAAATTTACCTAAAAATAATATAATGTTTCTATAAATTATTGTTCAATGATTATTAAACTGCCATGCCATTTCATTACTTTTTTAAATATTCTGAAATATCAATAATTAAGTAAGTAAAAATATGTTATTAAGATCATTTCTTATAATTAAAACCAAACAAATGACATATGATGAGTAAAAAAAACTTGTTTTATTAGGAGGTGATAATAAATCAAATAATTATGAAATGTGTCTCTTGGTTAGCATCAAAATATATAATTTTACATGAGATCTAATTCATAGGAAACACTTGAACAAAAATAATTATAACAATAACACATTTCTTAAAAATAAGCTATTCATTGTAACCCTAATCTTAATGCATATCTACAATCGTTGCTTGAAATTGTACATAGCTTCTTACAGGCTGACAAACTCCCAACTTTGCTTATTCACCAAGTATACTTGCGGCCCAAGCTTGCCAAATGCCACCTCATCAACCATTTTACTATTCTTTATAGAGTTAAATGCATAAATGACCTTTGCACTTTGAGCTTTTTTCGATTTACACCCTTACACTTTTAATTTGAAAAATTTCACTCCTACACTTTTATAAGCCATCAAAAGTTATCTTTTCCATCTAAACTAACCGCAGCCCCATTATTTTAATTTTTTTTTCTATTTTTTTATTCATAATTTTCTAACTAAGGGTTAGAATTAACCCAACTATAAAAGACTTGCCTTATTATTAGATTTTTTTGACCAAAGTTTAAAAACTTTACTGAATGTATCAAAAAAAGAATTCCCTTCATCTTTCTTTCCCTTTCCACGTTCAGCCTCCATGAGCAACTTCCTATTTTGCTTGAACCAAGAAGTTGAGCACTAAATCCAGTTGAGATTCCACGATACTCCACGACTGACGAGTAGCTAGAATTCAAAATTTTCATCTCCAATTCAAGGTTTCTCCTATATGATTGAATGGGAATATTCACTTCTTGAATTAAAAAAAAAAACCCAGATTGATAACAAATTTAATCCATTAGATGGAATTATGACCAAATATTTTAGATTCATTTAAACATGTTAAAACCCCCCAAAAAGAAAATAATACCCCTTGCCGATCAATTTTTCGTTAATATGAATAATTTTTTTAATCCAATTCAATTAGCTCATTAGTCGCCAGTTTCGTCGAATCTCATCTTGATTTGGTGTTTTAGCTTTTGGATTTGCGCAAGAAGAAAGAAGAAGTCAATGGCTTGATTTGGTGCTCATGGAGTACTCAGCGCTCATGGATAGAGAAAGAAAGATGAAGATTAAAAATCTTTTTGCTGAGTTAAATCATTAAGAATAAACTTAGGTAAAAAAAAAGTCAAATAACAATGTAAGTATTTTATGGTTGGGTTAATGTAACAACCCAATTTCTCAAAACATGAAAATTGACTAAAATGCAGCGGAAACATAATAACAGCAACTCAAATTTAATACTTCTCATTTAAAGTCAAAACTAAACAAACTTCATTTTGTTCTCAATAAAATCTCCACAAATCCAAAATCCATCAATGAAATTTTATTCGAGCTCAGTTTAAAACAGAACAATTCAAATCAACAAATCAAAGTTTCGAAATAAACAAATCATGAAAACCAATATCAATAATGAAAATAAAAATCCCAATAGTCCACTAAACAATAACGAAATAAAAACAACACCGGCTTGTAAATCTAACCCCAACCAGTCACCATCCACGATCTCGTCACTTGCCAGATTTCTTCTTTTTATTACCTGAAAAAAACAGTGTAGCATCATGAGGCTACGCCCAATGAGAATAATGTTAATTTAAGAGCAGTACCATGAGAAATTTTCTAAATTCCTTAAGTCCATAATTGGCCTCACAACTCCCAAATAACTCTTAACTTCTAAGGCATAATCTCAACTCTAGAAAAAATCTCATTATTTTATTCTTTTTACCCAATGCCTTAGCTACACTTTATTCGTAAATAAAGTGAGCTGCACACTCAAAGTATTGAACCCGTGTCACCACGATTCGACTTTTGAGTTATTCTTCTTATGAGTTTGCAAGACTCACAAGCGAACCTACAAGTTTATTCTCTCCCATTGATCAAATGGAATGAACCTACCCTGCTAAGTGTAATTAAGTTGTGCACAACTCTAATTCACCCTTTAACGATTTATTTTTCATTAAGTATGGCCCTACTTAATGCGAACCTCCAACCACATTATTTAAGGCACCAAAATAATGTGATTTATATAAATGCATCACTACCAGAATGCATGACAAAATCTAGGTCCAGTTTCTAGTTTAGAAGATTCATTTCCACCTAGGCTAATTCTTAAAAATTCCAATTTCTGGAATTTTGCCAAGTTTTCAGCGATAATTTGGTTTAAAAACACCAAATATTAGATCCACAACTCACGGGAAGGTTCCCCAAAGAAAACCCACTCGAAAAAGCTAAACTAGCCTAACTAGTGTGGTTTTGCTTTTTTTTTCGGCGCCTAATCGATAGGGAAATTTAATAAATTTTTCCAGCAGCTTTAAAGGCCTCTAAATAGCCCCTAAGTCATCTAGATACACTTAAGAATCATCCAAAAATAATCCCCCACCTAAACTCCAAAGAAAAGGGGTTCGACTGAACTAATTTCCACATAAGGCTCTATCGATCCTACTTTTCCACATAAAAATCCAGCAGCTTAAACACTCTTAAAAACATCTGAAATTAAGCATAAATAACTGTATTATCATCAAAACATCCATCCAGAAATAAACCAAAAATTATAAACATAAGATGAGTCCAAAATATGCATGCATTTTCACTTTATTGCCATCCTTAAAACTCAACTCCAACATAACAAATTTCAGTTCACAACATGTAAAACTCCTATAAATATGTCTTCCAAACTTCTCAGAATCATACAACAACCAATCTTATAAAGAAACAGAAAAAGACACATAAGACTGATCAAAGATTAACAAAACTCTCACCTTAATTCCAATTTAATACAAAAGCAAATCTTCCTCTCCAATGGTTTTTTAAGAACCTGAAAAACCATCCAGACAATTTAAAACCTATCCTAAAATTTTACCCAAAAGTAAAATTTAACAATACATGACAACGCGATGCCGAAAACGACCCAACAAACAAGAGCAGCCCCCTTGCCGTCCGCCAGTAGCAGCCCATAAGGGGCTGCTGCGGTGGTCCCTTTTTGGTTCGGGTATTGGTTTGATTTTTGATAAATTTCATGATAGGGTGAATGGGTTTTTCAATAATGTAAAGGTTAGGGTTTCTAGGGTTTGAAAGGAGTTGGAAAATTGAAGAAGAAGATTGAGATTAAGTTAATTTGGTGCGTTTTAATCACATTTAAAACAAATTTCAGAAATTCACAGGAAGGATTTTCAATACCTTGATCCCAATTCTCTATGATAACTTCTCCAATCTCCACCTTCACCGAAAGCAAAAATATGAAACTTCATCTAATTCACAAGGAAAGATCAATTTGATCAAACCCTATAATCCTTTAGAATAAAGGCAAGAAGGAAGAAGATGATGAAGAAGAGAAGAAAACCCTACGTACGTTTACTGTTTCTGAACCCTTCTTACGTGAATGAGGAAAAAAGTCTTTCACGTTCTCTTTTCTCCTCTTAGCCTACACGCCACCCTCCCATTTTATTTATTTATTTATTTTTAATCAGTTATCTCCAATAAATGATACTTGGTAAATGTATTTAATTTCCTGAAAAGAAAATAAAAATATAAATACCAAAACTCATCAAAAGATTTCCAATAAATATTAAAAGAAAATTAATATTTATTTACTTAACTTACCGAGAAAATACAGGACGTTACAGTTCATTAGAACTCTCGTTAGAAAATAATGAATTAAAAAATTGAAAATTTTAAAAAATGGGACTGCTGTTAGTTTGGATGGAAAACATAACTTTTAATGGGTTATGAAAGTGTAGGGGTGAAAATTTTTGAATTAGAAATGCAGAGGTGTAATTTGAAAAAACCTCAAAGTTTAGGGTCACTCATGGCTTTAACCCTTCTTTAGAAGATTATATTGCAAATTTATTAAATTTTGAGCAATACAAAAATTATAACAATACCCTTCGAGTTAATTGACTTGTGATTTTATACTAGTTGCATTTATTAAACTCTGGGTTAAAAATGTGTATGAATTATTAAGAAAAAAAATTAAAGATAATAAGTTTAAATAGCTATTATCTGAAATTGTAAAATCAAGTGATAATTGGGTTATATAATCTGAATTTGTTTAAGAGAGAGCCAAACACCCTAAAACGATGTCTTAAAGAATACTCATTATTTACACATAAGTGAAAACGCACCTAGGTTCGATCCCTACTGTCAAAACGAATTGTATTGTGTATACAAAAGATACTTTAAATACTAGTGTCGTTTAAAAGAAGTAATTGATCAAATTATAAAATTTATAAATTATTGGCTAATTAACTTTACTATTAATTAACACAATCATCTTTGTCATATGGCGTGATTATCATTAAATCCAATCCATCAAATAGTTAATATATTTTTAAAAATATTGTTTTTGTAATTATTTTTTATAATACTATATTAAAAAACATTACATCTCAAATCATGTTAACCATGAAAATCGTACTTTAAAGTAATTAAGGTGATTCACAAACATTTCTTTTAAAATTTTATAAGGAAATATATATACTTTCTAAAAATACTATATTTATAAGATGATTACAAAATTTTATTACTTTTAGTTTTATTCATGTTTTAAAAATAATTTTACAACCTTAAAAAAAAAACCATTTTTCGAAAACAAAATTATTATCAAGAGAGAATAAAATCCAACCAAAATTCGCTCCAAAAACCACATTGGGAAAATTTAAAAAATCCTCACGGTTCCCGCGTTTCTCCTCCCGGCGCACATTAGTTAATACCAACAGGATGGCACCATCGTAATTACCTTTCAACGGTTGGACCATTATCGTAATTTCAGAAACCCATCCTCCACATCTATAAATCTTCATTTTTCCCGCTCGAATATTTAACTCAACATCTGCACTGCAATTACCTTTTCTTTCGTTTGCTTATCTTCTTCACCATTATAATATTAAAAAAAAAATGCCAGATTTGGGAAATCTTTCCCTTTCTTCATCTCTTACTCTAACCCCTAATCTTAAACCCGTAATTGATCCTTCCGATCTGAATTCTCCTTTTCTCTCCAATAATTCTGTTATATCTTCTTCTATTGACTGTATTTTTGTCCAAAATTCATTCCTCAACGAAGACGATGTCGCTGAAGGCTGTGGAATTAGGGTTCCAAGGAAGGATTTGGAAGACCATGTGAAATCTTGGATCAAGAAAAAGAAAGACTCGGGTTTTACTCACTCTCACTGTTCCCTTCCTTTCCTTGATGGCTCTCCGAAAATGGTGATTCCTTTACTTTTTTCTTGATTCTGGAAATAAAATAAAGTAGAAGCTGTTAATTTAGTAGCAGTTTCATAATTTGGTATATTTTTTTTTAGAGGAGATTGATTTAGTTTAAGATTCTTAACATGATTCTTGAGCTGCAATGTTAAGATTTTTGTGTGTGTAAATTTTAGGTAGAAATAGTATGCCTATGTTGCCGTGGAAATGTAATTCCTGAAGAGAAGGTTCAGTGCTCTGTCCGCGGTTGTGAAGGAGTTTATCATGTGAAATGTGCAAAGCAAAGTTCGGGGTTTTCGAATCACAGAAAGTTCAAGTGCCCTCAACATGTAAGTTTCATTTTATTAACTTAAATTATTCAATACTGCTAATGCATTCGGCAAAGAAGTCTTCTTTTTAAAAGTGTTTTCTGTTTTCATTACAGTGAAGTTCTTCATTAGATTATGCTCATACTAAATCTGACACTGATTGCTTGATTTTCTACTCTTATTTTTTTCATTATTTTCTGATGAGATGACTACTGATCATTTGTTTCCAAATGCGCTATAGTTCAACTAATATCTTCTGATTAATCCCATTAGTTTAGTTTTTGTTTGTCTATTAATTTCGAGGGAACTAATGTAATTACTTTTAATCATTTGTACCTTTCTAATTTGTTTCTATGTGATCCTTTCTACGGTTAACAAAAGATTCTATGGTCCAGGGGACTCATGCTACATTTTAGGGCATTGGGACTAAGAGAAAATAAATGGATTTTCTTTTTAATAATTCAACTTTTGAAGTGTTCAGAGTTGAAAGTTTAGTATTGAGTGCACTTTAAGCCTTCACTTTGGGTTTCTAGCAACTATGAACGTATTTTTCTCTTTTTGGGTAAACAGGAGTGCTTCATCTGCAAGCAAAGACTACACTGGAAGTGCATACGGTGTCCCATAGCATCACATGATAAGTGTGCACCATGGCCAGATAAAGTGATACATATAAAAAATCAATCTGGAAAAGCCATCTGCTGGAGGCATCCAACGGATTGGCGATTGGATAGAGAGGTCAATTTCTTCTATCCTTTACCTCTAAAACCTTTTTAACTTTAATCTCCTTGAAGTATTCAATCATCTACACATGCTCACTGTCTTTTATAAATTTGAGAGCCTTCTGATTGAATCTTTAAATGTTTCTCAGATGCCCATATTTAGAATTGGTGCTTTTTCCAATTGCAAAATGAAGTCATCAGTTCTTGCTTTTGAAGATCCACCTGCTTAGAATATGGTAGCATGTATATATGGATCGATTAGCTCTCGGGAAAAATCCATGAAATAGCATAGTTTTCCCAGTGATGTCTACCGTAGCGTATTAATGTTGTTTTTGTCTTATCCTGATCTATTGTATTTTCTACCTTTTTTTTGTTGTAACTTCTGTATAGAGCGTGTAATTTTAAATTCATTGAAAACATGTATCCATACAAGCACATGTATGCAATACATATAAATGTGTATATAGTTTATTAAGTCTATTTGACAGATAGTGTAGGTAGGTCTCTTACTCTTGTTGGGAATCTAGAACTCTGAAGGCTATTAATTATATAATTACTGTTAAATCAACATGGGTGTGAAAAAAATATTTTATACTCTATTAGTTACACCAAACTCTGTATTTCTAGTTTAGTCGTGAAGCTCTAGATTCTTATTAAAATTACTAGGATTTTAAGATTTTGTGATTCTTAGTTTACAATTATAACTTTCTAGGCTCCAATATTAGCAAGACTTTTGTTCCATCTCAGGTAAACAATTATTATAATAAGATTAGGATAGACTGAACATCTTAGTCGTACAACTTTGTGCTCTGACTAAAGAAATTTTTTATAATCAAGTCCTTTTCTTTACAATTAGAGAGGTAAGCGGCAGGAAAAAAGTTGCACAGATGATTTATTTTCATTTGTTGCCATATAATGCACTTCTATCCCCAGCCTCATGTATTTACTAAAACTTCTGCCTAAGATAGAACTTTTTGTGATGTTCTATATGTCAATGATATTATTAGTATTGTCGCACCATATGTTATTCAAGTTTCTAACCTCTTTTTAGTTGTTGGTTTATTAAATATCTTGCTTCGATGCTTATTTATTTCTCTGGCTATTATTATTTCCCTTGACATGCTTCTCTGTTTTCTTTCTTGGAGTTTTGTTGTGCATCTATATCTTCATTCTTTAGTATGGCTGACAGGACTATTATATTTGTTAAATGGGCAGCATGCAGTGTCAACAAGTGACATAGAGGTTCGTTTTGTGAACAACTTACGATATTAATGTAATTTCTGTTTAAATTGTGTCAACTGCCTATGCTACATTTGAATTTTCAAAGCATATGACTATCATCATCAGTGGTGACGCTTGAAGCAAAAGCTTTTTCAGAATGCTTGAAACTGTTAGGAAACTAGACACTTCTAAGGTTTATTTAGTTTTTTTGTGGTGCATAGTGTTTTAACTGAGGAACTGGTAGAATGAAAACTACATGCTTAAGTTTTGGGATTCAATTTTTCATTTTTTTATTTTATTTTATTTTTTATAATTTTACTTTTTGATTAACTATTTACTCTGATGACAACCAACTCCTTGTCCATATGAGATATATGCCTTGAGGAGGTTTTACATTCTTTCTTCTTTCGATTCTCTGGACTTTGACTTTCTTTTTTAATTTTGAGTTTCCATTGAAAATTATTTGTCAAGGCAATTAATTGGTCGCGACTTAAAGGTTTTAAGTAGTTTTCTTGTGTCACCTTTTCATGTTCTGATTTAGTTTCAGAGATCTACGTATTTAAAATCGGAAGAAAACATAAAAAAAACAGATCTCATTTGAATATAAATTTGTATTATTTGACGTCTTTCTCACTTGCAAGACTTTTAGGGAGAAGAGAAGGAGTGGTGTGATGCAACATGTTATAAGTCACATGTTTTATTCTTTCCTACGCATCATATCTGACAAACTTTTTTTGTTCTACCAATCTAGGAGGTATTTTGTCGTTTGCCTCTTCCCTATGTTAATGAGGAATTCAAAATTGACTTAACATGGAAAGATTCGGAGAAAAAGATGGAGCCACCGCCATACATGCACATTAGGCGCAGTATCCTCTTGTATTGTTTTTTCTGTTTTACTTTTTACATAAGTAAATCACTATCAGATAACATAGACATGGATACGTGTGGTTGTAATCATGAATAAAGTCTTCTAAAAATTATTTGGGTCAGTGAATGTAACTCCTCTTTTCTGGATTGGCCTCTTGTTTATTATTTGATTGGTAGGTTTATTTAAATTCTCGTTAGAATTACAATATCATTTGTCTTAACTGAAAAAAGATGTATATCTAGTCAAGAAAAAGCGGGATAGTGGTGGTGCTGATGGTATTGGATGCACAAGTTGTAAATCTGAATGCTCTGATGACTGTGTATGCAGGTAGTATTGAAATCTCTTTTTGATCCAAAATGATTGGTTACTGGTGGCCAACTGATTGATTATATTATTTTGGGATATGTTTCAGAAACACACACAACACTGACATGCATGATTTCCGATGATCCACTCAGACAGAAGTGTCTGTACAATGCCTGTAAAATTTTGTGTGAGATTTATATTAGGTAGGTTATGCATTATTTCTGCATGTTGGATAATTATTTTGATGTATAGAGTGACATTTATGAAAATATAACCAATAAGTCAACTCAGGCAGGGCACATATCCATATGATAATACTAAATATGCTAGTCATTTCTGCCATTTGTTTACATAAGTTCATCTCATAGTAGTGTCAACGATCGTAGATCATAGCCAAACAATTTTGTTTCTGGCCTCGTGAGTAAAATTTATTTGTAAATTGACATTTTTGTGTAATATGCATTCCACATTTAACCTTCATCTGCTTGAATGAGCTGTGACATTATGGCTTGCTAGGGTTCAATGCATAAGCTGTTCAAAGGCTTGCCATTGCAGAGATACTTGCAAAAACAGACCATTCCGCAAGGAGAAGAAGATCAAAATTGTCAAGGTGACTTTGATAAATGCATTCAACTTTTTATTTTAGGTTTTCTACTCTATTCAAAATTTGTTTCATTGTTTGTTATACTTTTATATTTTATTTATTTTTCATTTTTGGTCAAGGCTTTTGTGAGATTTTTTTTTAAAGCTTCATTCTCCTGGATACTTAATTTTGATAAATTAATTTCAGACCGCACTTTGTGGCTGGGGAGTAGAGGCAGCTGAGTCCATTAGTAAAGGTGAATTTGTCATCGAGTATATTGGGGAAGGTATTTCTCATTTTCTTTGGATGTATCATAATCAATTTAATGACACTAGATGAAGCTCTAATTGTCTCTTTATTGTGAAGGTTCTGTCAGGGTTGTGATGTGTGGTTATTAGAAATAGTTTTAGGGGCATTAGTAATTAGTACTTTAAAGGTTGATTATTAAGTGATCTGACCATCTAATTCTAGCATTTAAGCACCATTGATGAACATTTGCGGTTCAGTGGGTGTGGCTGCAGTTACTAGGTGCCTCTATAGGACCTTTACATTCCATTATAGAATTCATTTACTCTTTTATGAATTAGTGATGTCTTCTTGGACAATGGACACTGTGTAATATGCAATGTAGCATGTGTCCTTTGTCATCTTATCTTCCCGCGCAGTTTGATATTCTTTTTTAACATGCGACTCTTCAGTTTTATTTATATCTCAAATTTATGAGTCAAGATTTTTTGACTTTTTTAGGAGAGTTGCACGTTGGAGTTCAAGGAGAATGGAAGTTCTGTCTTAAATTATTTAACATTAGCTACTTGTTAATACCCTAAATTGTCTCGTTCTCAGTTATTGATGATGCTCAATGCGAACAAAGGCTTTGGGACATGAAATATAAAGGCATGAAGAATTTCTATATGTGTGAACTTCGGAAGGACTTCACAATTGATGCAACTTTCAAGGGGAATGCATCTCGCTTTTTAAACCACAGCTGTGATCCCAACTGCAGTCTTGAGAAGTGGTTTGTTGGCTTTTACCTCCTGCCACATACACTGTTAATGATAATATAAAGTTTCAACTTATCACCCTGATCATTTTGCTGCTGAAGTCTACCTATTACAACAGTATTTTAGCTGTTTCAAGCATGCCATAATGAATGTTAGCATTGCTGACAGGCTTTCATTATTTCTGTCATATTACTGATAAATTTATATTGGTTCTTTCCCCCTCATGCAATGGTATAGCTGATTATAAAAAGAACACAATAGGCTTATTCAAGAAAATAACCACATCAGTGTCGTTTGTGTTTCCTTTTTAACAACAGAGTATCTGATATCCTCACCTCTCTTTGTATCGTGTCTTGCCATTTATTTTTCTAGTTAAAGAAGTGCAGACTAGTCACATAGTTTGGTGTGGATTTACATGTAAGAATTTATATTTATGGGTGTTCACAGTCTTATCATGCAAATCTGAGAATTTGACAAATAACATTGGTTTTATAAAAACAGGCAAGTTGACGGGGAAACACGTGTTGGTGTGTTTGCTGCTCGATCAATTGAGGTTGGAGAGCCGTTAACATATGACTACAGGTGCGTATAACTATGATTAGAACTACAATATCATCCTTTCTAACTGGTCTCTAACTCAGCAACATCATAATTGTTTGGATTACGGGACTAAGGTTTTATTTTTGTAAGAGATTTTTTCATTCATTTTAGCTGATGTAGCTTGTTTAGTTTTATCTTTTTGGGTGTGGAAGAATCTCTAACTGCATCTGATATTAAACCAAGTGATTTTGTTTTCCACCATGAAGATTTGTGCAATTTGGACCTGAAGTGGAATGTCATTGTGGTGCAACAAACTGCCAACGCTATCTTGGAGTTGGAACAAAAAAAAGGATAAGTGCCATTAACTTCTTCTGGGGTGTGAAACGTAGGAGAACGCACGCAGCTCGCATAGGCATAACTGTCATCACTTTTGATTCGTAATGACTGCTGTAGTTTAGATGGGTCACTATTGTTGTATAAAATAGGTCAACACGCAAAAAGCATAGGAGCAAAATAAGGACAAATGCTATTGATTTTTTTCAAATTCATCAAATTTCAAAATTTCAGGTGCATTGTAAAGTTCTCCCTAATATCCCTATTAGATGTCATTGATATTCAGAAATGTGTGTAATTGATTCTATTCTCTTCGCTAAAATAGAAAAGTTTTTTTTCTTCTGTCAGGTCTCCTTTCATGTGTCTATGATGCATGAATCCTATCAGATTTACTATGAACTATAGAGGATGTTATGATTGCATTATTGATTTTTTTTTTTGGTTCCTGTATTAGTATACATGTGTAATTTAGGATTTTTTTTTTTTTACCATGTAACTTTATAGAGAGAGAGCCAAAATCACTAAATTGGAAACTTTATATAACTTGCTAGAAAGCATATTCCATCAGTCTTTCTTTGAGAAAGTTCTTGTACATCCTTCCCCCCACTTGAATTCTGGTTCAGCCGCTTGCATCTTCTGCTAAACACCTCGTCGGAAAAATATTCGTGTCAGATAAGTTATCTAATAGACATTTATAATTGTATTATTTTCTTGATCATTTATGCTTTATAATGATGTGAAACCTAATCATTTCTAAATAAATCATTAGTTTTGGTTTTTCAAGTCAATCTTAGTATAGTTTAATTGGTTAGACATCATTTCTTTCTTTCATAAGGTTGACGCTTTGAGTATTGAGTAGTGTCATTAGTCACTTGGAAATGATCGATGTGTACAATTTAAAAGAAAAAAAAGCTTAAAAAGTGCTATTACAATTATATCTTTGAATATGAAATTCTAAAAGAAAATAAAATTATTATTTTTCTTCAATACCATGGTTACCGAACCCTAGATTACTCATATTTCCTCTTATAAGAGATAAATTTGATTTTTTTAAGCAATATTTAACATTTCTAATGGAAGGATCCAATCTAATCATAAGGGTGTAATTGTTCAAATTAAATATTTGATGGTGTCCATCTATATATAATAGGGTCTTTTTAAAGGAAAAATAAACACTGTTTTTCCATAGTTGTTGGAGAACCAGGCGGTATACATGATTCTTGTTCCTTGTAGTAAAAAGAGGGCGGAGTGATTGATCTTTGTGCATAATCCTTGGTTACTAATGTTTATGCTTATTCCTCCAACAATTTGCTCCATTATTTTTCAACCTTTCACATAAATTTGCCAAGCTCGATCTAATTATGTATGGTCTTAATACTTGAAATAATTTCATATATTGCATTTATGTATTTAGGATTTAGGGTTACCGGGAAATAAATACTGATTAGAATAATGTAATCTTCAACTCTGAATAATCAAACGGGAAAGATATATCTAGTCTAAATAAAATACTAAAATATGAGTGAATAAAGTAAAAGAGTGGTATGTTTTTGTCATAAAAAACACCTAACAGTTGTGCTACTTTACTAGTATATTATATCTCAATCATTTTTTAAATCATTTAATTACTGTCTCTAGGTTTTAGATTATCTTTAGGTCTCAGTGACCACATTCACAGCAAAATCCAAAAGGTAATGTGAGTGAAAAGAGAACAAAGGGGGAAATGAAAAAGAAAAAAAAAGGGTCGGGTTTCTGAAGCTTGACAATCACATCCGTTTCTTTTTCTCTCTCCTTGATTTCCCCCAATGAAATTTTGAAAGCTGACAGAACAGATGTCAATACCATACCACCATAGATATTAAATGCAGCTCCTACCTTGCCTGTCTGTAGATCTTCTGTAAGAAAATTATAATCTTTTTTTTCCCAATCTTTCTTAGCTGTAATTAGTATAGCTTTATATAGTCTTGACTTTCAAATTCTTTATTTTTTTTTTTTTTTTGAGATTACATCAAGTGAGAAGGGGGACTCGAACCTTCGACCTCAAAGGGAAGAGAGTATATATCAAACTAACTAAGCTATGCTCATGTTTGCTGTCTCGACTCTCAAATTGATGTATAAGTTTGTAAATTGTAAAATGATTGATGAACTTACAATTAAATGATTAGACAATCTTAAAACTTAATTATGCTAAAGTAAGTTAGATGTGATTTTTTTTGGGAATAGTTTTAAGGGAGTGAGAGGTGAGGATGAGATTGATTTGAACCTCCATTTCACGGTTATAAGGAGTGATATAATTGAATACATTTATTTAATTATAAGGTAAAATGCAAATAAGCTCATGTGGTTTCAGTTAAATGCATGAATACCCCTGTGGTTTGAAAATGGTAAATCATACCCATGTGGTTCCAAATTATTCCAATGAGACCCTTACCCTTCAATGTTATTTATTTATTTTTAGTCATAACTTTTTCATTTGAATTCCGATTTGGATGAATCAAGATGTTTTGGAATCCTTATTTCGGGTTCTAAGTTATGGTCAATTTAAAAATTCAAAATCATTAATAAATAAATGAGTTTATTACCATCAAAATACTAGATATGATTTACACCAATAATGCTTTTGATTACTGATGATTTTGAAGTTTTGTATTGACCATAACTTAGAGCCCGAAATGAGGATTCCAAAACATCTCAAATCATCCAAATCATAGTTCAAATAAAAAAGTTATGGTTAAAAAAAAATTAACGGCGCTGAAGGGGTGAGGTCACATTGAGATAATTTGAAGCTACAAATAATTTGTCATTTTCAAATCACAGGGGGTGTTCATGCATTTGGTAGAAACCAAAGGGTCTTATTTTCATTTTACCCTTAATTATATGATCTTTTTACTCTAAACAAATCCTTCTATTGAAAAAAAAATTGTTTTAAGAAAGTTTTTCATTTAAAAAAATAGTCGTAAAAGTCATTTCTTAATCTACATTGTTATAGGTGACTTGCATATTATTCATTCTTATTTCTTAATAATAATTTAAGCAAACGTTGTGTTAAAATGAGAATGATTTCTCCCCTTGTAAATTTGTGATCTAAATTATATTTTACTTCTTCTACACAGAGAAAGTTATCGAATAATAATATATGTGATTACCTATATGACATTGTATTAGAACGCAAAATATAGTTCTATTTCATGTACTATCTTCTAATTTAATATAATATTTCAAAAAAACATTCAAATATGAATATTAGTTTGTCTTTCGCTCTTTCTTCTTACTCATCGACGAATATAGAAGATGAAGAGATAAGAATGGAATAATTTTGACATATTTCTTTAAAAGCTATCAAGATTTTATCCAATGGAAAAAAAATGTTGGACACTGAAAAAATTAAATCCTATATAAATGAATTTAAGATGGAGGACCCAAATTGGAATGGAAGATACATATTAAAATGATGTATAATATTGGTTGATGAAGATAAAAATCGTAAGGGTGACAAACAACTTTATGTAGAAGCATGATTTTGTTGTAGTGGATCAACGTGTGCTAAGCATGGATGGAAGATGCTTCATTCCAAAATTTGGAACTTGATGCCTTGTTCACATCCCTTCCCTATCTCAATGGAATATATATACATGTCTTTTTAATTGAGGTCGACTCATCAATGGGGGTTTCAATTTATATATACGGTAAATTCAATTGTGATGTTACTGTAAATCTATTGTAGATGAGCTTATTTATTTTGATTGTAATATATCAATGAACCTCCACGTATGCTAATTATGTAAAGGACTTTTTTTAGAAGAGAGATAGATAATGAGAAGAAAGTCAATATGCTTCTGAGAAATCATATTAGATGTGCACCTAGTCAATTAGGTGCAGGCTAAGGTGTTAAAAGTCGATGTTGATAGAAATATCGAGTTTTAAATTTACGGATATATCGATGGAAATATCGATGTCGATAAAGAGAGATAAATCATATTAATCAATGAAGCTTGAACTACTGTTTAAATAAGTCATAATTAATCATATAAGCAAGTTATACACTCATAAATGATATTTAACATCGAGAAAATAAAAAAAAAATCAATAGATTAAAGAGAGATAAAAAGAATAAATTAAATGTTTTAGAAACTAAAAGTTAGTAATTAATTAAATAGAGAGAATGATTAAAATAAAAATAAAGGATCAACGATAACTTAATAGTTCTTCGATAGAAATGTCGAAGATATTGTTTATCCTGTTTAAAAAGTCGAACCTCCGTTGTAGAGATGTCGAAGACATTTAACAGCCAAGTGGGAAAAAAATCCTTTTTTTTTTTTGGAAAAAACCACACGGTGCTGCCAAGTTTTTTTCTTTCAATAGCTATTTTAAAAACTAGCAAATGGTTTTTTTTAAATAATATTTTTTTTAAAGTTATGTGTGGGTCGAATTTCACTTACCACCAAGAAAATTGATTTTTCTTACATCTTTTTTATTTTAATTTCATTTTTTTTTTAAAATATCAATTCATAAAATATATTATTTTATGAAAATCTCGTAATAAAAAACTACTACGTAACCACAATATTATTGATTTTCCTTCTTTTCTTTTATCTTTGTTCAACTTTCTCTCAAGATAAAGACTATTTACCAGGAAGTAGACAAACGTATTCTCTTATAAATAAAATAGTATGAAAAGACTTCCAAATACTGAAAAAATATAAAACCAGGGTCAAATTCTAAGTAATACAAATTTTCTTTGTGGGGCTCATAACAATGTATATGTGTTATACTTATACTTATTCCTAATTTTTTTTTTTTTTTTTAAAAACAAGAGTCAGACTCAAGGTTCTTGAATAAAGAGGCTAAAGAGCTTTGTATTAACTGCTAACCCTACTAATCTTCAAACGAATGCCCACTATTGAATGGTTTTAGCGTCGGTCTCGATGTGGTGGACCGGTTGTGTTCTGCCTCGGCCTTTGTGCTCGTTCGATCAAATTCACACCTTCAATTCTTTTTACTCCAAATTAAATTATATGAACAAAAAAAACAAGTCATTAAAGTCCCCAAATTAGTGCTATTTCAGCTTTGATTTCTTTAGCTTTGAGATTGGTTTAACCGTGATTTCACTAATTTATAAAGGGTAAGCAAGGAAAAAGTAAAAGAACATAGGTTGCTTGCGCAAATCTAGCTAACCTGGCCTGGTCTTTTTGGGAAAAAAAAAAAAAAAGATTTTTGAAATGGTATAGCTATTTACTTAGTTACCACAGAGCCATGTTGAAACCGTACCATATTTACAGAGACAACACTTTCCATTGTGTTGTGTTCTGTTTCAGACAGATAGATAGTTACTTGGCTTCCTCTTGTTTTTTTTTTTTTTTGACACAGAGAAAATAAAAAAAAAACAGACACCCACAAAATCTCTCATCTCACCCACCATTCCAATTTCTCTTTTCTTTTACCTTTTTCTTTGAAAGACAAAACCCCCCTCATAAAAAGGGGGGGAGGGAAGGAACTCAATCAATAATGTTAAAGAAGAAAGAAGAGTACAAAACCCAACCCCATCACCATGTTTCCATTTTCCTTTCTCTCATCTCTTTGGGTTTAGATTCATCTTCTTTTTGGACCATTTTGGATCTGAACCCACCTACCCAAACTCATAAAGTTCGCTTCTTTTTCCTTTTTCTTCAATTTCTTCTTCAAATACTCCTTCCCTTTCTGGAGGAGGTGGAAAATGGTGGGATTTGTGTCTGGTTTGATTGTTTCAAGAACAATGTCTTCTTTCAAGAAGAAGAAGAAAAAGCTAATGGTAATGGAATTGTTCTACTTGTTTAGTGAAGCGTGGTCCGATCATGGCGTTTTCGTTCTTCGTTGAAGATCATTTTATGTTTGGTGATATTGGCGGAGACGGCTCAATCTCTGGTTTTTTTTATTCCTTCTCCATAAGTTACTCACTTTTTGCTTAACTATTTTGTTAAAACAGATTAATTCTGTAAATTTTCTTAGATTCTGCTCCTCTGAAGCTGTAATTGTACTAATTTATTTATTTTAACTTTCTGGTTTAGGATTAAGAATTTTGTATTGTGCTTTTATTGTAAGGTTGGAAAAGGATAAGCCCTTCAATGGATATGGTGAAGGAGCATTGAATTAAGACAGACAATTTCAATGTCTTCCTCTTCTCACTGTTCTATTACCATTTCAAAAAATTGTTGTCAGAATTTTTTTGGCCTTTTTCCTTTTTTCCCTCTGTATTTCTGCTTTGTAGATTAATGATTTTCTTTTCTCGAGAAGTGTGAGATTTGACTATACATATTTCAAAATTTGCAGGAAAAATGAGATATATTTATTTTTTCACTCAATCTTTTCTATTAGATAATACATGAGAAATAAAAAAAACATCTCCTGAATAATTTCCTGATTAATGCAATTCTATCTGGTGAAGTTTTGTTTTCCATTACAGAAATCTGTGACTGCATATGATATTATAATTTGAATGTGTTGGGCAGTGAACAAAACCCACTTCAATTGATTAGATTAAGGTAGGATTGTAAATTAATAAAGCCTTTGTGTTGAGTGAGATATATGATTAAATTTTTAGGTCTAATGATAATTTAATATATTTATTGTAGTATCAGACCAGAAGGTCATGAGTTCAAATATCTTGGATCACGTTTCCTCCTCATGTATTAAAATTGCACATGATCAAATTTACCTATATTTTTTTTTCTTACGTTTTTTATTATAGTAATGATTTAACGTATTTAGTAATTCTTGTAGAATCAAAAGTAAAATCATGCAAGTTTAGACTTAAAATTAATAAAATTACATTAATATAAAGATTGTAGATGATGGTTCGGTTCTCGTCATAACGAGACAGAAAAAAGGACGAGAGGATAACTTCTAATCCACTCTATTAAAAAAAAGGGATAAATTAGAGAAAGAGTGAAAAAGAAAAAAGGAGGGGAAAGGACAAAGAAAGGTGAGGTCTGGATGATGAGGTACTGAGTGTTCATATGGAAGTGTCGTATCAGTCTTGTGTCACCTGCGACTTCCTTGAGGGAGGGAGGAGGATTTGTCATTTTCTTTTCTTTTCTTTGTTTTTTTTTTTTTTTGGGATGAAAAGTCCAACCCCTTCCTCATTGCTATCGTAAGGTTGTCCAAATGTTGGATTTGACTCATTTATTTTCCTAATTATAAGAAATTTAGTGTGAATCCGATCTAACTCAACTTATTAGGTATGAATATTTTCATTATATTCGGGTTCCATTTTCCTTATTTGATATGGTATCTAAAAAAAAATTCTAATAAAACTTGACCACCCACCTACTGTTATTAATAATGATGGGATTTTTTATTTCTTATTGAAATTTACTGTGACAGAAGCTTAACCAAATGTTGCAGTAATGTATTTTTTTTTTTTTGGATTTGGACATCATTTTCTTTGGATTCTATGTCAACTTCATATAAAAGTCGAGTTGGTTTATAGTACTCATTTACACTAAAAAAATTTCAATCATTATTACATTACACATATCCATGAAAAAATATCGATTTTTTTTTTCGGCCTTTAATAATTTTCTGGTATTTATATGAAAGAAAAAGGAATTGGTAAGACGCCTTTTATGATCAGAAGAGGGAATACCATTCCTTGATATGCCCCCCACTTCATGCTTGGGTTTGCTTTCGTGAAAAATTAGTCTTGAAACATAAGCTTGTTTTGTTTGGCAGCAACTTTTCATAGTTGTTTTCAACTTTTATTGAAAAATCTTTTGTTTTTAAATAATTCAAAAAATATGAGATAATTGAATTACTATTCATATATTTATGGTTTTAAAAGGAAACATATTTTTCAAAAAATATTATTATGCTCAAGTAAGATACTGGTGTTCATTTCTACTTGGTTGTAGGTTCAAAGTTTTTCACTCTCAATTTATAAATATAATATTAAAAAAAAAAAAAAAAACAAACACATTTCTAGATAAAAGAAACGGAGAAATTTGCTCTGATTTTTTAAGATTATATATATTAAGAAAATAACAGTTTTTATAAGTTAAGCAAATGATCGCTTAAGCATTGAACGACTATATAAATGTCAATTAGATATCAATCAAAAGTCTTTATGTGGTAATGAGTCTCCCAGCAAATTTATATTTATATGATATTGAACTTTAACTAATATGACTTATTTTTTTGTGCTACCCAAAAAATATCTTGGAGAGGTCATCTTATAAATATATAATCATCTCTTATTCTTACTTTTGTGGAATATTGTTCACATTCCAACAAGTCTCACGACACTTTTTATAAATACTATTTTAATATTCTAATTACTATGACCTGTTTAGTAATCTTCTCAATTTCTGTTTCTTGTTTCAGTTATTCATTTTTTATGAAACATAGTTGTTTGGTAACTATTCTCAGTTTCTTATTTTTTATTTTTTTTGGAAACTCGAAAGATTACTAAACAGGCCATAAATGTACTATCTCCTTATTTATAGTAATTCGAGTGTAATTCAACTCATGTAGTTAGAAATCCACTCTTTTTGAGTCTCCCCTCCTCTCATTAGTTATAGACTTTAAAAGTTGATCCCTATCACCAATCCTATAAACAAATTGTGGAGACTGGAGAGGGTAGACGTAGATCGAGGCAAATCAGATTCAGTGTACATAAGGAGGAGAATCCCCTTTCTTGGGTTCTAAACTACGACAGCTTGAAATATGGGCTTTTATTTTATGGCCCAACGAAGGCTTGGCACTTGGGTAAGTGCCTAGTCGGCCTTTGTTTTCTTCATCCCTTAAAATGATGCGATCAACATTTGAAAATCTAATATATGGTTGTATTGTTTTTCGCTACATTTATTACTCAACCATTTTTATAATATCAAAATTTTTAGCAGATGTTCTCGAATTAATAATGTATATCTTTTAAAATATTATTAGTTTAATAGAATTGAAACACACGATAGACATAGAACCAACATGTCCAAAATTCATTAAAACTAACTGGTACATGAGTGTGATTTGAAATTTTTCAAACGACAAGAATATTTAAAATCATTTTAAATGATAGGGAGTGTGATTTTACAATTATCCCTTTAATAATTTTTGTTACATTCAAAAGGAAGAGAATGGAATTTTTATTTTCTTTTAATATAAAGTGTTGAGGTGGAGATGAAACCACTCTCTTCATAGTGAAACTACATATCTTAATCAATAGACTATGTTCTGGTTGATAGAAGAGAATGTTACTTAAAAGCACCCATTACAATACATTTAATATTCAAATTTACAACACTAACTAAAGTTTAGCTCGGTAAAATACTTGTATTCTTTCTATCAAATTAGATATATGAATCCCCTTATATATTATATAAATATTTGAATTTACTGTCCATTTTGTAATAATTCAACTAAAAAAATAAATACGCAAAACACACCCACCCTTTAAAACTATGATATTGGGTTCAAACACCTCCTCCAAAGATCTCCCTCATTTAACAATGTAAAAAAATTAAATCCAATTTTTTTTTTTTTTTTTAAAAAAAGAAAGATACTACAATGTTAATGTTCCCTAATTTAAGAATGGTATAATTGAAAAATAAAGGATAATAGTATGGGCCGGTCCAAAATAATGTTATAAGAGAGTAATGGGCCCAAAAAGTGGTAAAAAGGCAGAGAGAGATCTCAACAAAAAGAAAGCAACCACCGTATAATGCGGGCCCCCAAAAGCTGAGCAACGGTAAGGCACGGGTGACTCACTTTTACTTTATCTTTCTTTCTGGAAGAAAAAAAAAAAGAATGGAAAAGGAAAAGGTGAAGAGATAAAACCAACAAAAAGAGAGATTTTCCATTTTATTAAAGAATTAAATATAATTAATTAGTTAATTAAGGACGAGTCTTTTGTCATGTAATGGTGGCTTTTGGTTAGCTTTAGAAAAAGGTAACCAAACGTGGAAGCATCAATTCCATTTCCAACCGCACCAACGAATAAACGCAATCCAACGAAGATTATGGAAGCTGGGGACTTCCCGATGTATTAAATTTTCTTAATTTTATTAATAACCAATTAAAAAAAAACACCACATTTAACTTTAATTTTTTTAATCATTAATTACGTTATCAAACAAAACTTATCTTATTATTTTATTTGAAACATTTGCAATTTTTGATTGATAATCAACCCGGAAGATTTTCTTTTGCATTCATAAAGACCATAGATCATTGAAACAACAAAGATTTTGTGAAATTTTATGGTAACATATTATCTAATAAACAAATTTGGCAACATCACCGTCAAGCCTACTTAAATCCAATAAAATGTGACCATAGGGCCTATTTTTAAAAGAGGAAGATATTTGCCTGGTCGAAGAACTTCTCTTGAATTTACTATATGTCTCATTCTTATTGAATAAATTATAATAATAATCAATAAATATATGATTTTTTTAATAAATACATAGACCCACTATATGTTTCATCCTTTAAAAATATAACACATAAAAAAGTCAAGAGAAACTTCTCTTGACCGTCAAGAGACAAGTATCAAGTTTTTTTAGAAGGATATTGTAGTTTTTTTTTTCTATAGATTTTTTTTAGATCGACATTCTTAACCATGGTAAGTAATTTTGTGTGTATTATAAAATAAAACAAGTCCCTTTCAGGGCCGGTCCTAAAAATATAGGGGCCCAGTACGAAATATAATTTTGGGCCCCTACATACGTTAGATACAAAATATTAACTTTTTTTTTAATACAAAATATTAATTTTTATTAAAACACTATAACAACTAAATAATATAATAAAAGGTTTTAGAAAATTATATTTTAGAAATATCTTATCCTAATAATAATCCACATAAATAAAGATTTTTTTTTAATAATATTTAATTAATACATTTAATAAAACCTTGACTTTTGGAACTAACGAGTCTAAGATTTAGGTTTAGGGACATGATGGTCGATTATCTAGATACATATATAATTATAACTATGACACTACATTTAAAAAAATGGTAAATAATTATTAAAAAAATGGTAAATAAACTTGAAGAAAAAAATATGAGCCCTCATTCAAAACATCTCAATATTGATTATACAAAAAAAAACAACTTCGAGGTATGTAAATCACAATATAAGAGGAAAATCATTTTTAAAATAACTCAAACTTTTGCTATATATTAAATTAAGGTTAAAAATACTATTGGGTGTAAATTTTTTATTTACAATAACTAAAAAAAAATATTTTGATTTTTTTAATATAAGAATTATTTTAATTTACTGATCAATAATATCTAATAGATTAAAAATTAAATCAAGTACAAATAAATAATTTTTATCAAAACGTCATTCAACTCATATTAATTTTAATACATACAAATATAATAAATAAAAAATTGGAAAAAAATCATGATTTATAGTCTATATTATAAATTTAAGTCATATAATTTAGAGCACCTCATATATTACCAATATCATACAAAAAAATAAATTTAGAAAAAGCTTATATTGTGTTCGAAAAAGCAAAGATTGGGATTCGAACCCCATCATAGGCGCAGGTGCTGAGAATTGAGAGAAAGTTGTAGCCACTGTACCATTAAAGCCTTAAAATTAAAATTATTCATTGTATATATATATATTATATAAAAGCTTTCATTATAATTTGGGGCCCCCAAAATTTTGGGGACCGGTACCGTCGCACCTCTGGCACCACGTCAGAGCCGGGCCTGGTCCCTTTTAACAAATGTAACCCAACACGATTCTATCTTTCGTATTGTTTATTAGTATGAGGTAACAAAAATTAAAAATGGTTTCTTGTTGTTGCGAACCTAATGCTTTAGTTGGCTTTGGTTGGCATGGTGGCTTACACTTTGATTCTCCTTCCACATTTGCTTTTTTTTTTTTTTATTACAACTTCCACATTTGCTTATGTTGTTATTTTCTTTCTTTTATGATATTGATATTCTTACTATAACGGCTATGAAATGAAGGGAAGCGATTTCCTATTTGTGGGAAGGAATCCATTTTGTGGGGTTTTGAATGATACATCATCGATGGGTTCTCTTCTAGTTAAGTTATAACCATGTCTTTTCAAGTAAGGTCGTAAGATATTTATGCTATGATCATAAGGTCGTAAGATATTACATATTGACACTTTTTTTTAGTGTGTTTTTTAGTTAAATCTTGGAGTAGATAATAGAAATGCGAGAAATGACTTTTATTGAAATTTAAAATTATTGAATTCTAATTAAATCCTCTAAATAACCATTATAAAAAATAATAATGAAATTCATGATTATAAAACATAATAGAAATAATAATAATAATACGAATTCATCAACTTAGAGAAAGTAAAAAAAATTGTTTTGTTTTAAAATTTAAAAAAAAAATGAAATTAATCTGAAATAAAAAAGGTGTCATGCGTAAGTTATTTAATTTTACGCTGGAAATTCAAGTGGAAATTTTGAAGATAAAAGTTATCCTACGTTACGTCTTATTGTAATTAAATCCAAAATTGAAATTTATTAAAAAAGCGGGTCATATTTATTTACCTATTAAATGTATTATAATGAATGCATCTCCACGTATGTACACATAAAAACATATGGAAAAAAAAAGTTATTAAACCTTTTCATGACTTTATCTTTCAAGTTTTTTTTTTTTTACTCCAAAGTGTCTATCCAAAACTGCTAGACTAATATTTGCAAGTATAAAAACATACCTTTTAAACAAAATCCTTTTTATCAAAAAAAAAATCCTTTAAACTTATTATACCTAGCCTTTACGACACCAGACTTTATTCTTTATTTTAGGGCTACACTAACGCTAAAAGGAGGGAAAAAACATGACAACGAATATAGGGGGCCAGATTTATATTATTGACGGTGTGTTTGATTCGTGGAATAGAAATGTGAAACCCAATTTCAATATTTGATCGACATATATTTAATTATTGGTAATGACATAATTTTCTTATATTTATTATTAGGGACATCTCATTCCTACATACTAATATCAATTTTACTATTTATTTTCATTTCTATACAATTTAAACTCATGCATTATATTCTCATTAATCTCATTCTCAAACTACACATCCTAATTATCTCGCACCAAACATCTCTAATTGAAATTCTCATTTTCTAAGCAGATAATTTAATATGATGTTTACTAAACTTATCTTTTATATATATATATATATATAATTTACATAAATTTAAAGTTAATAAATGAATTCTTTTAACATAATCTAATCCGCGACACAAAATCAAGTTTAGAAACACAAATAGAAAACATGAGGCAAACAACTCTAAAACAGCCACACCATCAATATAGGGATTTAGATTTTATTTGAATTTGTTTAGAAAGTTTGTGTTCTGGTTACTATGTTGAGTTTAAGGTTACATCTAATAATAATTTTGTTTTTAATTTTATATTTAATAATTAATAATAGAATCATAATTTTTCATGATCCTAAGCTGCAAAACTACAATAATTATTTTTTTTCAAGATCAAAATAATATATTATTTGTCACAATTGAATGTGGGAAAAAGTGAGCTAATTAAGATATATGAAATCTCACTTCAAAAAATAAATTTAAAAGGGATGTAATTAATGAAGTTTAATTCTCAATCCCAAGTTGAGGCAGTTTGATTTGAACGAATAAAAGAGGAATAAGAAAAGAGTAGTAAAGAGAGTGTTGAATTGACAGTGACAGATTTTGTTGGTTCACTTTGCCAGTTGGGGAGTGGGAGATGAAAAAGGTCAGAAAAATGACTTGATTTGACCAATTTAGGGTGATACCTGAGAATCAATAGGGGGTACTCATTCTCTTTTGTAGGTATTTTGGTTGGGAAACAAAACCCTCCCTTTCCCCTTTCCCTTTCCCTCACCTGTCCTACCCATTTTGTTCAAAAGGAAGCTTTGGTAGTTCACTCTCTTATCCTCTTTCTATTCTCTTCAATAATGTTTTCTATTGCACCGTTTGATGGTTAGATTTGAGTTGTTAAATAGGATATTGTTAAGTAGAGAGTAGTGAAGTAAAGGCTTGTTAACACTGTATTTAGTTCGTGCAAAATAACGAATTTATTAAATATAAAATGTGTTGAAATTGTGAAAATAGATGAGTTTGTTAAGAAGGGGGTTAATAAACACATCCTATTAGGTTTTAAAATTATAAGACAAACACTGATCAATGGATGTTTGGTTGGTGGATCGGAAAAGGGAAGTTTGAGTTTGTGTTATTTGGGAAAGTGAAGTATGAGTTTGTGATGTCTGGATTTGTAATATATCTATTTGGATTGTATGAGAATGAGAATGAGTAGTAAAAAAAATGTAAGCATGTTAGAATGATATGTCAAATCCAATAATAACATGAGAAAGTGTTACCCAATAGAATTTAAAAAATGTGAGAAAAAAACATTTTCATTTCTAATAATGATTTAGTTCCATTTCTTTAACAAATTGTATAGTTTTATTGCTTTTTTAATAAGAAATATAAATGTGTTGTTTGGAAATAATTTTAAAATATAATTTATCTATTTTTTAGGATATAATTTTGTTCAAAATATTTCTAGATAATTATTATTTTATAAATTATCTCTTAATATTCCTTCTAAAATCATAGTTTATGGACAAATTAATAAATACATACATAATATTGATTTTTACAATCCTATTAAACGTTAGTCTTTGTATAAATATTCCTTATATTTTTCTAAAATCATAAACTCTTTACACCTTAAAAAATTGACAATATTATCAATACTTGCAAAAAATTGAAATAGGCGATATTTACACGTGACTTAAAGTATTCAGATATTGTTTATGATTTAGACTTAAAATATATTTCGAACAATTTATAAGCGTATATATTATTTTGTAATACACAAATGGATTTTTTTAATTCATTTGTTTCCTTCTAAAAATATAAATTTGTGAATAGTGATTAGCTTAGTTCATAATTTTACAATTTTTAAACTATTAAAATTATTTTTATACATTACTTTTCAAATAAAACCTAAAAGGTTTTTTTTTTATCACTTCTCAACTTTTCCATTAGTATTAGTGAAAAAGTAGACTTCATAAGTAAACTGTACATTTTTTTCTAAATTACAAGGGTTTTGATTTTAATACAGAATAAATATGTATATATATAATAATAATAATACCTGAAAATTGAAAGTGAGGATCGAATTTTCATTTTAGTTCACAGGTCAATTTTCTATAACACAATTATACAACGCACTATAAAAAATATATAAAATAAAAAAAATGAAGTATATGGATGAGAAGAGGCATAATTTGCATGGAATTTGATTCGAGAAGACAAAATGTGATAGAATTGGACAATGCCTATTTCTTCCATGTTGGTTGGGAAAATGACACTCTCTTTCTCAATATTCAAATCATTTATTATTCTCACTTAAACCTTGTGTTGTCAATTCTCTAGCATTCTTCATCATCACAACTTTTTTTTTTTATGTCCCCTTTATATTTTCGTGTTAAACATATTTCTTCGACTCCGTTTTTGTCTTTTTATAATAAAAAAATACGTATAATAGCATTTTTTTGCATTTTAATTTTAAATGTAGTAAATTTCTATCTATTTACTAATTTAGTTTTTATGGTTTGGGGTATGTTCTAATTTAGTCCATACGGTTTTAAAAGTTCCAATTTGGTCTTTATGATTTGAAGTTGTTTCAATTTTGTTTCTATAATTCTAAAAGTTTCAATTTCGTCCCTATAGTTTAATATGAAGCTCACAAAACGTCCCGAATGTTACCGTATTTATAAGTCCAAAAATCATACATTTATACATTAGTAAACACAATACTCATTTATCTTAATCAACTGGTTGTCACATTCAAAGAAACCAGATATGTAAGAACATTGTTAATTTTTTTTATAATGATCGGTATAATTCATGATTTTTTACGAAACCACAAAGACCCAATTGAAACTTTAAAAATCATAGGGACTAAATTGACACATACCTCAAACTATAGAGACTAAATTAAAACTTTTAAAACCTATGGGATCCAATTGAAACAAAACCTCAAATCATAGGGACTAGATTTATAATTATACCTTAATTTTTTTTATCATGTACTCTAGAATGATGAATCTCATTGTTTTTTTAATATGATAGTTATCACGATATAATAGTTTTTCGAATTTGTTAGTTTTTCTATTTCTATAAGTACATTAGTTTTCTATTTCTTTTCATAATTAATTAAATTTAAAAAATTATTCTTTTAGGTTTTTTCTTTAAAAAAAATTAACAGTTAGAAATATGCCATTTTAAAAAAATATACTTGAAGTCGTCATTAACAAATTTATGAGATTGGGTTAACAGATGACTGATAAAAAAAAATAATGATTTAAATATAATTTTATTAGATTTTTTGAAGTGAAAAAAATCAATTACAATAAGAAAAAAAAAAATTGTTAACCGGGATTGGGTCCCTGTCGAGGTCAATGCTCAACATCCCGACACAGCCCCATTTGAGGCTAATATCCCACCCAACCTCGATCTCGATCCATTTACTAAGTGGGGTTCGTGGTGGGGGTGACAAGTTCAATTTCACCTGTGGATATGAGAAACACATCTCAAATGTTTACGGGGTAGGGAGAGAGGTGAAATTGTCCCCACTCTTACAAGGTCAGGGTCAATGATGTGTTGGACCAATGAATTTAAATACACAAATAATATTGATTTTTACAATGCTATTAGAAGTTAGTCTCTAGATAAAAATAGGTTCAATATTTATAAAAATAGCAGTAAAAAAACATATTTGTAAAAATAGCAGAAAAATTAAATTCACACATAAAATATTACAAAATTACCACTAGTAATCAGTGATATCTTCACAAGTAATCACTGATTTATCACATGAATGAGGGTTTTTAAAAATCTGCTATATTTGCAAATACTTTTTAAAAATGCTATATTTATAAATATTGCTAAAAATTATGCTAACCCAATGAAATTTCCCTAAATATAATTTATATTTTTGCTAACTCAAAAACTTTTTACACCTTAACAAATTGTACATTTTGTCAATACTAGCAAAAAAAAAAAAACCACAGAGGGAGAGATGTTTGCAAGTGACTTAAAGTACTCGGACTCGGACTCGGACATTGTTTGAGATGGGTTTGGACCGGGTCAATGATGGGTTAGGTTGGACGGACAACGTTAGAAACTCGACCCTATAAAGATTTTATTATAATATTTAGTAAATTAATATTTAAAAAGAAAAATTTGTCAAATTAAGATTTTGTATGTCCCATTATAACATTTAACAAAATTTATGGGGTTGATTGTTCAAATTTAAAGTTCTGAAAGTGTAATTATACAATCTCTATAAATGAAGGGTGGTTTATATAATTTTCTCTAAATTATATTAAGTATATAATGTAATCAACGATCCAATAGAACAAAGGGACTAATTTATTTTATTTTATTTTATTTTGAATTTAAAAATGAGCTTTAAATTAATAATGCTCACTTTTTAAAGGCATTTTTTTTATAACTTTATACTACACACGTTCTAAAGTGTTGAGGTTATTTTTAGTTCAAATACTAATATTTTTTTGTCTAACTAATTAGTTTTCATACTTCTAAAAATATAATAAAAAAAATTATTGTGAAAGACATATTTGACACAACTTTTCAAGTATGTTTTAAGCTTTTACTTCTAAAATAGCTTTGCAAGAACAATTTTCTGAATAGCAAAAAAAAAACATAAATTTTATAGTTGTTATTTATAAATCAATAATTCTGTCAAGAAAAATAATTATTTTTTTAAAAAAATAAAAAATAAAACAAAAAAAGAGAAAACAAAATTCCTTTTAAATTTGCTATTATAATTAAGACTAGACCATATCAGAATTTTGACTTAATTTTAATGTCAAACATTTGAACATTACATCTGTGAAAGTTGGAAGAAAATATATATTCTAGAAACAGTATAGTATGTAACAAACAAATTACTATTAGTCTACCAAACCAAACACCCTTGGTCCTGTCTTCTACAGACAATAAAAAATATATATATAAAATACCACAAGTACCCAAATGGGTCAAGCCAGGAAATGATTAAAGCTTAAAAGAAGGCAGGGATTCTGAAATTGTGTGGTGGCCAAGAGGGGCATCCCATGTAAATACATATAATGATCTTTGGGAACAAGAGACTATTGTGAGTGTTGCGGGAATTTTCTGTTTTTAAATGGTTCTAAGAAATAAAGTGTTGTTTAAATTCCTCTTCCTCTTCTTTAATATTATCATGTTCTTTGTTTACTAGTTGCTTTTTTAATGCCATCATTGCTTTATGGCTTTACTCTGATCTTTTGGGTTTTGGAAAATTGTAGTTGGGGCTGGGGAAGGAAGATGCTTACCTTTCAATGAATTAATCTATTTGTTTAATCAAAGTGTGAACAGTTACAGTATTGGTTATTGCATTTGACATTGCACCATGGTTAGCTTTTTGAAGGTTTGTTTAATAGAAGGATTCATGTTTTTATAGATTTATATAGTTTGTGTTTGAATGTACATCGCACGAGTTTCAACATATCGAATTTATATTGTATTTTAATAAATAAATTTAGGTGTTTTGAAATCTTTATGTTAAGGTTAAGCTATCCAAGTCAACTTTCACCTTAACCCATCTCTCCTGTCAAACATTTTAGGGTGATGTT
Source organism: Gynostemma pentaphyllum (assembly GCA_028015215.1). NCBI lineage: Eukaryota > Viridiplantae > Streptophyta > Magnoliopsida > Cucurbitales > Cucurbitaceae > Gynostemma > Gynostemma pentaphyllum. Next base: position 15,330,236 of record CM051351.1, on the reverse strand, counting down.
TAATTGAAGGGGTGGGGTGGGGTTTATTAGCGTAATCCATATTTATTAGACAATTTTAACTATGTCGGGTTTGACTTCTTTAAACCCATAAGTTTTAATCATTAAAAGAAATCAACAACACAAAACCCATTTATCAAACACATGGTATATAAACTCAAATTTCTTAAACTTATACTCCCAATACATTCAACTATAGGTTATACATAAACCTACCTAACTAAATAAACTCAGTTTAACAATTTTTTCTACTAAACATCTCCCGAAAATCATCACTTTTGAATGTAGGGACGGGATAGAATTAAATGATAATGATCAAAATTCTAAAACTATAAAATAATGGTACACTTAATGGGAGATAAGTCAATTCATCAAAGTGAAATCGACAACATTAAGAAAAATTTCATTTCATAAAACTTACGGTAAAAAAAATTGATCTTTTTTTTTTCTTTATATAAAGTGTCGGAGTGGAGATTGAACTACACTCTTGAATGTGGAACTGCATACCTTAACCAATAGGCTATGCCTTGATTGACAAATTTTGATATTTTGAAACTTGCTGCTATCTTTTCCATTTTCAAACATGTGGGTACTTCTGTAGATAACGTTAATCCATTCCATCATATTTTCTATAAAAGCAATGAGAATGTTGAAGACTAATAATTTCATGGAAGACTAATTATGTTTGAAATATCAAAGTCAACTAATAAGTAATAATCTAATTAAATCAAACCCCTTTAATTATTTTGTTTTGTTGGAGAGTCCCACATTAATTTATAATTATATGCATTATAGAATAGACTCGACAATTATAAGTAAGAGATTGTGTCAAGTACTGATTCAATGCCCCTTTGGCCCCTCCCTAATGCTTGTCTATTCTTTCCCACATTATCTTCCCATTATTTGTATCTATTATTAACAAACATTGCTCACTGAAAAGGAAGAAGAGAGAAAGAGAGAGTAATTGAAGCATAGAATATAATTAAATATCATCCATCTTAATTCACCATCATCATCCGGCTCGCGGCTTAAAGGCTGGCCCAAACTCGGTCCGAAAGTCAATGTTTGATAGACCGACTCGGCTTGGCTCGTTAAATGTTTGGATTGGATATGAGCCTCTCTTTTTTGGAGCCAGCTCGTTTGAGCCTCCATAGGGTCGATCCAACGAGCCGGCTCGAGCTCGGCCCAAATAAAGCTCACAATATTTATTTATTATTTAAATAGAATTTTATATTATTACCAATTTAAAAATTAAAGATAAAAAATAATAATCTACCTACTTTCTTTTCATATTATATGCCTGAATCACTACAATATAAGTTAAGAAAAATGCATATGATTGACAAATGAGTGGGTGTCAACCTAGTTGGGATGTACTTATATTGTCATAATTAATAAAAATATATATTTTTTAAAGTTGATACTTTTGTGTAATTACTATAAATAGGATAAAATAAAATAGTTAAATTATTTAACGGATAAAATTGAACAATTTTTGCTTTCTTGCCGTTCAAAATAATAAGTTTAATATATTGATTTTTTCACTATTTTTTTTCTATTTAAAATAATAAGTTTAATATGTTAATTTTGTCAACACTTGATTTTTTTTAAAAAGTGATTCGAAAGTTATGCACCATTGGTTTTTGAGATAATGTAATACAAAAATGAACTCATATGATAGACCGAGCTTGTCGCTCTCCAACGAGCCAGACTCAAACTCGGCTCGATAAGCCTAGCCCATGAGCTGAGCGGCGAGCTTTAAAATTTTAGATTGGTCCGAGCCGGCTCGATTCGACCAAAAGTATAGGTTTGTTGGGCTCGAGCACGAGACAAGTATGAGCCTTCTAATGTTTGGGCCCAGCGACTCGGCTCGGCCCATTGATGATGGGGAATCTTAATGGAAATTGAACCATTTGAATTGTGATTGGAATATTGTATTAATTTTTTTCTAAAAAAAGATACATTTCAAAGAGATCTATTAATATCGTGAATTGAAAATATTTATGTTAACTAGAGAAACAACATATGCAAGTATTGAGAATCAACTATTAACATCTTCTACAATATAAAAAAAGAAGTGAAAGAGAACCGACCAATACAATTATAGTTATTTATGTACAATAGCACCATTGACCGTATTGAATGAAAAGATACTACTATTCGTATAAGATCATGTTTTAAATGTTTTTAAAATTAATTTATATACACACCAGTAATTAGATTTTTAATATATTAGAATTTGAACACTTAAAATTAATTCACAAATGAATATATGTAGTTTAAAACATGGGTCCATATACTACCACATTAAGCTCTAAATTGAAAAATTATACAACTTAACAACAAACTAAAATGTAAAGTTAGGTTACATTGCAAGAATCAAAACAAAGTAAATATGATTAAACGATTAGAGTGTGTTTGGTTCGTTTAGGATAAAGAGTTCGGAGTTAGATAAATCTAACCAACATTTATCTCCCCGTTTTAAAATTAAGTATGAAAGATTTCGTAAGCCTCTTGCTTAATAAACTTATTCATTTTTATAATTTCAACACGTTTTATACTAACACAAATTTAATAAACACATTGTTTTGTGTTAACAACTCTTACAAGAGAACCAAACTAACCAATTTTAAGAGAAATTTGTACAACTATTTAAGAACACCGAAAATGGAAGGAAAAAAAAGTGCTAAAAAAAACAGTAAAAAAAAGGGTACTAAAAGCAAAACACAATAGAAAGTGCATAAAAACCAGAGGTATAAACAGTGAAAGGCTTTCAAATCAGATAACCTGAACCCCATCCCACACAGTCATTCCTTGGGTTTTTTCAATTTTCAGCCTCAAAACAAACAATCAAAACATGCATTAGTCTGAAACCAACAAAACAAACATTACCATTTCTATTTCTATTTCCATTACATTAAGCAAGCCATTGTTTTGTTGATTCTTCAGCACAAGCAAAGCTCTGGGCCACAGTCCCTCTCAATTTCTGCACTCTCTCTCTCTCTCTCTCACCTTCCCCTGACAACCCGGATCACCCACCTGATTCTCTCTCTCTCTCTCTACACGTACAAAAAGCCACATATAATCTCTCTCTCTCTCTCTCTCTCTCTCTCTGTGTATTGTATTCTTCTTTTGAACTTTTTGTGAGGAAAGAGTGAGTATATGGTTTTGTGGGTGACTGGAAAAATTGAGAGAGAAATCAAAAAGAGAGAGAATCAGAGTGATAGCAATAGCATAGAAATGGGTTTTGCATTTTCATTATCTTGTTGAAACTTCTTCTTCTTCTTCTTTTGCATTTCTTCTTAGCAATGGTTCCCAAAATCTTCTTTTTAATCATTCTCTCTTCTTCCATCCTTTGCTTTTCCTACGAACCTCGAAACCCAGAAGGTAAAACTTGAACTAATCCATATAATTTGAATTTTTATACAAAAAAACTTATGAAAGTTTCCATTTTTTCGTGCAGTGGAAGCTCTGATTAATGTAAAAACAGCATTGAATGATCCACATGGTGTATTAACCAACTGGGATGAATACTCTGTTGATCCTTGCAGTTGGGCAATGATCACTTGCTCCCCTGATAACCTTGTTGTAGGACTGTGAGTTTTTTTTTTTGGGTTTGAAATATTTTGATTTCTCAGAGGGAGAAAAAGAACTAAAGCATTCAATTTTCTGGGTTTTGGCAGAGGAGCTCCAAGTCAGTCTCTTTCCGGGAGTTTATCTGGGGCTATTGGAAACCTCACTAATCTTCGCCAAGTGTAAGAAATCCTTTTGAAGTTCACTTAAAAATCTTGTCTTTCTTACTCTAGAAAAAGACATGTTACTTTGAGTTTGCGTCTCTTAGTCTTAAATGCTGCTACCATTGATGTTCCTAGTTTTGTTTATTTTTCTAACTCTCTTTATTTTATTTTATTTATTTTGTTCTTTTGCAAATTTTAAGGCTGCTACAGAACAATAACATCTCTGGTTCAATTCCAACTGAACTTGGAACTCTTCCATTTCTTCAGACATTAGATCTCTCAAACAATCGGTTTTCTGGTCCAATACCAACTTCCTTCGGTCAGTTGAACAGTCTACGTTACCTGTAAGTATTTAACTACTTTTTTTTTTGTGTGTTTTCTGTTTGGTTTCCTAGAACATGAAGAAGAAAATAACCAGGCTTTAACTATTTTTAATTTTTTAATCAGAAATCAATAATTAGAGACTTTAAAGGAAGGATTTTTAACATCTTCACCCCATGCTCTTTGATAACAATTTTGTTTTTACAAATCAAGTATTTAGAAGCATGAGGTGTTGCTTGTCTGATTACTATTTCAGATATTTGTTGTATATAACTTTTAACTTTGTCATTTTGTCATGAGTAGGAGGGTGAACAACAATAGCTTGTCTGGGCCTTTTCCATTGTCTCTTGCCAAAATCCCTCAGCTTGCTTTCTTGTGAGTATTCATTGTTTTGTTTGTTTTCTCCTGTCTTATTTGTCTTTGCCTGAAACAAACGTGCCTGATCTCTTTGACTTTCTGATGTTAAAAACATTTGTTTTTTTTTCAGTATTTATTATTTTAGTTTTGTTTATGTAAATTACTTGGGTGATGCAGGGACTTGTCTTTTAACAATCTCAGTGGACCAGTGCCTGTATTTCCTGCCAGAACTTTCAAGTATGATTTCTAGTCATCTCTCTCTTTCACTTCCCTAATACATGTGAGTTTGTTGAATGGTTTGTTTTAATTTTAATCTTGTTTTCTGCTAAATTGGTGTTAAATTTTCTAGTGTGGTTGGAAATCCCATGATTTGTGGAAGTAGTTCTAGTGAAGGTTGTTCTGGCTCAGCTTATGCCATCCCGCTTTCAATATCTCTAGAATCCTCCCCTGGTAACGATTGTAACTTATTTTTCTATCGAAAACCAGTCTTTGGTTTTTTCTTGGACGTGACTTATAATATTTGAACTGTTAATTCATGAGTATTAGGATTCAAGTCTAAGAGAATAGCAGTCGCACTTGGGGTCAGCCTCAGCTGTGCTTTTCTGATACTCCTAGCTCTCGGGATTATTTGGCGCCGAAGAAATCAGAAGACGAAGTCCATCCTGGACATCGATGGTCAGTGTTGTTGAAGCCCCCCATTTTATAACTCCAATACTCTTTGTTCTAGCAGAATCTTGAAACAAACTTTTTAATTTGTAGTAAATCATGAAGTTGGAATTGTGGGATTAGGCAACCTCAAAAACTTCAATTTCAAAGAGCTCCAGTTAGCAACAAATCATTTTAGTTCAAAACACATACTTGGGGCTGGAGGTTTTGGCAATGTGTACAAGGGGAAGCTAGGAGATGGGACAATGGTGGCAGTGAAACGGCTAAAAGATGTGACAGGTTCTACCGGGGAGTCGCAGTTCCGCACGGAGTTGGAGATGATTAGCCTTGCAGTTCATCGTAATTTGCTAAGGTTAATTGGTTATTGTGCTACTTCTCACGAGAGGCTCTTGGTTTACCCTTACATGTCCAATGGTAGTGTTGCATCAAGGCTCAGAGGTTTGTCTTTGTTTACTTTCATTAGCTGTATATGGTGTGGAAAAAAAAAGGATAATGAAAAAGAATTGCTCTTGTGAAACATATTGCATTTTCTGGCAGAGGTTACTGCTACTATGAAAGTTTGGTCTTGTGTGGGGCCCACAGTTATTTAGTGGACCTCTTTAGTTAAAAAAAAAACTGGAACTTTCAGTTTGGACCATCCTGACCATTGACTGAGTAGTTGCCCTTTTCCTTGACAAAAATAGTTTGTGATTTAACCAAACAGTTGTTATCATGCTCTCTGACCCAAACATCCTCATTGTTAAGAAAAGCTTTTCAATATGAAATTATGGCCAATACTCGTCGGTTAATTTCATGCTTTTCCTGTGACATGTGATTGTTTGCATTACTAATAATCATCATTGACTTGAGCTCACTCTAATGTTGCCAAAACTATAATGCATATTCCAATATTACAGGAAAACCAGCCTTGGACTGGAATACTAGGAAAAGAATAGCAATAGGAGCTGCAAGGGGTCTGCTGTATCTCCATGAGCAATGTGATCCTAAGATAATTCATAGAGATGTGAAGGCTGCAAACGTGCTTCTAGATGACTATTGTGAAGCCATAGTTGGTGATTTTGGACTTGCAAAGCTGCTTGACCATGCTGACTCTCACGTTACGACTGCTGTTCGTGGCACCGTTGGACACATTGCTCCCGAGTACCTTTCAACTGGCCAATCTTCTGAGAAGACTGATGTGTTTGGATTTGGCATTCTTTTGATAGAGCTAACAACTGGAATGAGAGCTCTTGAATTTGGGAAAACAGTGAACCAAAAAGGTGCTATGCTTGAGTGGGTAAGTTTTAACCATAATTGATAAACAAACTCTATTAATGAACATCTTCTATCTAATCTAATTGATTTACCAATTCAGATTGATTCATCGCCAGAGATGGCTTAGAACCACTGGTTCATTATCAAATGAACATCTTCAATCTAATCTAATTGATTTGCCAATTCAGAGATCTACATCTCTGGTTTTTTCATTTGATGCTATGATGACTTCCTTCTAGTAATGGTTGCATAGATATATTTGTCACTGGGATATTTAACAAGGTTGTTAACTACATACGTATGAAGCTTAAAGGTAAAACTCTCCTGGCAGGTGAAAAAAATACAACAGGAAAAGAAAGTGGAATTGCTCGTGGACAGAGAGCTAGGCAACAACTATGATCAGATTGAAGTAGGGGAGATGTTGCAAGTGGCTCTACTCTGCACTCAATACTTCCCTGCTCACCGTCCCAAGATGTCGGAAGTGGTCCGAATGCTGGAAGGCGATGGCCTCGTTGAGAAATGGGCTGCATCGCATACTCATAATGACCTGAATGTCAACCTATTTCCTTCAAGGAACAGCAGCAGAAGTACATACAACCCCACAAACACAATGAAGAATAATGGCAATGACCGAGATCATTCAAGCATGTTAAGTTTGACAATGGACGACGATGACGATGAGCGATCATTAGACTCATACGCTATGGAACTCTCTGGTCCAAGATAGTAGATAAAGCAAGAAAGACAAAAGGGGAGTTAATCCATTCCTTTAATTCTTTATAAGCCAAAATCAACTAAATCTTCAAGGAGAAAAAAATATGGTTATAATGTCAACTTCATAAACTCTTTGTACCATGTCTTTTCGATATTCTGGGTAATGACATGTAAATATTATGTTATTCTCATGGCCTTCTAAATGGGGTATCTTAGAATATAGTAGGAAAGGAAGAAGGAAATGAAAGCTAAGCTTGTATAGAAGGGGCCTAGAGATAGACTGTTCAAGAGTGGTTATTTTTTTTTTTAAACCTTAATAGATTGGTATGGTGTGGGGTCAATATTGTATTTTTGAGGTCTGAAAGGTCAATTCTTTGCAGGGTCACGCGAGTCCTTATTGTTTTTTGTTTTGTTTTAGAGTTTAATGGGCTGTCTATCACATCCTATCTCCAGTTTCTGAGAATCTGTGAATGTATATACAAAAAGATGTCTTGTTTACTTTGACCACTCACAGGTTTCTTCTTGCAAGGAAACTGTCAGCAAGCAAACAAGCTCTTGTCTCTTTTTAACTTCAAATCAATAACTCAAAAGATATTCACACTGAAGAAAGAGGGTGTCTTTGCTGCAAGTGATAATTTTTTGTTCACGGGGGGAAACTATTTTTTTCCCCTTTGTTTCAATATTTATATTGATATTATTATATTATTAGTGTTTCCAGACAAATACAATTATCTTTTAATACCCGACATCCTTTTTTTTTTTCCGAGCATTCCGATTTTCTAGCTATGTCGACGATTCTGATAACCCTCGGATTATCAAGAACAATACCTAAATTATCATTAATATTGTTGTATCTATTTGAACAAAACTTCCCCTTGAAATTAAAAGCATTTGTCTCTGATGAAATTGTTAGTTCCTTGAGAGAGAAATAGCACTTTACAATTTATATACACAACCTCCCAATGTAATTTTCCTGGTCTTCCCCATCAATCTATCAACAAGTTTTAGCTGCATTTGCAAGAGATCTAGTCATGTGAAAGCCAAAAAGTACATTAAACTAACTACTGCACTGACATTGGATGATAGCATTGGTAAGATGGTAAAATCCAAAGATTATAATTTACATTATTATTGGCATAGATTTCTTGCTATACTGTCTTGACACTCTGCATGTCAAATCTCATAAGAATCTTTTAATGTTTTTTCTGTATAGTTTGATTGATTGATTACCTACCTCCTTACTGTTAAGTTCCAGTTAATTTCAAATCTCAAATTTCGTTTTTAAATTCAAGGTTCAAGCTCCTTAATCCTCTTCTTATTATGGTGATAGGATTTAAAAAAAATGTACACATTGTATCGGAAATAAAAGAATACGACCAAGCTTCCGAGCACTCCGAGAGGCCCGGTACTCTTCCATATTACTACCACACATTTCTGGTTCAAAATTATGAGAATGGCACAAAAGATCAAATACTATATAACATCAACAAAGCCATACCTTAAAAGCTAGTCACTGCAATTAGACCATATGCAACATAGCTTGCAGTTTAATAGGTACATTCAAGCCACCATACATTACATCTGCAATTGGGATCGTGTATCTAACAAGTGAACTTGACATTAAGCGTAGATTATGAATAAAACTTGACTGCAAAAATATTTGGTAGCAGATCGAGTATATCATTAATCAAAAGATACAAATATCGTCGATCTAAACATAGCTCAATTGATTAGGATAACATCGCTCACTCCCATAAAATCGTAGGTTCAACGTTCAAGTCTCTCATGCTTCAATTTGGTGTAATATCTAAAAGATAAAAATATCACGATAAAAGATCTATATATAAAAAAGTTTCAATGACTAGAAACAGGTCAATGTCCATAGTGAAAATTAAGAATAAACTTACAAAAATGACAGCTCTAAATTATTAATGTTTATTTTTTCTCCATTTGAATTTCCAATTGATTTATTTAACAGGATGAATCAACAAATCTTAACACAGGAAAGTCCACATTAAATAGACCCATTGAGTGATAAATCCATCATCAGTGCAGGGCTGTGGTTATTGTGGTTAAACTCATGAATTTAAGAAAAAAATCGATAGTTTACAACCTTTCATTTGAAATGAATGTTTTAGTTAGTGACATTCTCGCATATGATCGATTTTTTTATATCAGTCATTGAAGTCAACATATTATTAATGAGATCGTTTTTCATTTGTTTTTTAGATATTACATTAAAGTGGCGGAGGGGAGACTCGAACCATCGACTTCATGGGAAGGGAGTAGGTGCCTAACTAATTGAGCTATGCTCATGTTGTCCTATATACACTTTATTATATGTTATAATATAAATATCTTTATTTATCTTTTCATATACACAAATCAGGTTTTTCATAATTTTACACCTATTAAAATAAGAACATTTAATATTTGTCACCATTTTTATGATTTGGATGCTTATACGGATATATAACTTTTAGAAAATAAAATTGGCCGAAATTGATGGTTGGGCTTCTGGCTCTACTCCAACAAGATTGTATGTGAGCCCAGTCTGTAAATCAATTGGATCATAGAATAAATTTGGGCCAGGTCTTTGAAGAAGACGGGTCTGGCCATTTAAGGAATTTTGATATCTAAACCAAAAAAAATGTGAACGTAAATATAGTATTTCTAAAATAATTTTAAATTATTGGGCATGACGATTAATAATTTTTTAGTACACGACACATGTACATAAAAAATTTAAAATTTATAGATAAATTATTGAAAAATAAATCAAGAAAATATTAATAAATTCTAACTTTTTTGTAATACTGAAAATTTCATCTGATTCATACTATTAATAATATATATGAAGATAATAAAACAAATAATATTAAAATTAGAAATTATAACTAATATAATTTTTTCAAACAGTTATGCTAAAAGATTAAAAAAATAATATCTCTATGATTAAATGATAAAGAATATATATATTACTACAAAATATGATAATAAAATTGATTGGAATTAATGGTAAAAATAAAATAAAAGAGAGATAAAATAACAGAATAAGAATATAAAAGTCAATCATAACGACAAACTAAAATTTAGTTCAATAGCAAGTCAGTTATATTCTTATTTGACAGAGGCCGCTCTAATATTAAATAAAGGCAAAGAAAAAAGAAGAAGAATCTTACGCATATACATAAAATTTATTAAAGTTGGCCTACGGGAATATAAAATATTTTTATTAATTTATTCACTTTTAAAAAAGGGAACCACTTTGGATCCAGGTTAGCATGGACATACATGTAATCTTATTTTTCTATTACTTTATATCATGTTAGCCTTCACGTGTTATTATTATTACTATTTTTTTTAGAATATTAAGAGATATTGTGTAGAGGAATATGTATAACATCGAATTATGATGTCCAAAAATAAGATAATTAATTGAGAATGTAATATATATGTTTGAATTATATAAAAATGAAAAATAATATTGAAGATAATAATATTAACGTATGAGTACGAAATATTATTGTCAATAGTAAATATGAGAAATTAATATCGTTACAAATAATTAAACCGATATGAACCAAAAATTGCCCATAACCTATTTCCATATTAAAACAACTAAGGTATTGTTTTGACTGACATTGAAATAAATGTATCTCATTTATTTTTAAAAAGAAAAATATTTATTCTAATTATTTAAAAGTTATAATATATAGCCTTTTCATAAAGAACATTAATTTTAATTAATATAAAAATGATAATTTTTATTAGGGTTAAATGCACCGATGACTCCTGCATTTTAAACTTTTTTAATTTACACCCCTAGACTATCAATGTAGCTTTTTTCACCCATACACTTTTAATTGTCTAACTTTTGTCCAATAAATCTGTTAAAACTAACATCCCTTATTTTTTTTAATTATTTTTTATGTCTAGGCATATGTGAAAAGACTCTTTTAACCTCAATCGAGCATTAGTAATATTTATCATTAATCATAGTAAATAAAAAATTATCGTCTACGCCTCTATCTGATGGGATCCTTTCATTCTTCTTACGTATCTTGAAAATATCTCCATCTCTGCACAACTTCCCCCAAAACTGGTAATAATCATCCATTCCCTTGTCTTACACGAAGTTCAAATATGAAGATGATTGTTTCTTTCTTTAAGCAACCGAATGAGAAATCAAAGGCCACTTTGAATTTTTATTGCTCTTAAAACACATATGTTTTTTTCTTCTGACAATTGAAGAAACTACTCTTAGGGATTTATAATGAGACATTATATCTGGGAAAGTGAGAGATAGAAGATTAGTAGTGGATTGGGTTATGAAATTTTTTACATGAAAAATTTTCACCCTTAAATGATGATGACGTCGATTATCCTTTCTGTTATTGGTCTGAAACTATTAATAATGTGGGCATCTCAAAATCAATTGGTAAGGAGAAGAGGGGCTCTTAGATTTTATAAATGTTATGAGTTCCCTATATCTTTCTGATGTGAGATTCTCAACATGTCCCCTCAAGATAGTGCCTCTTTTGGGTTCACCATTCTTGGGTCGAATCCCATTTTTGGATCGAATGCTCGTTTGGGTTTGTTGGGCTCTGATACCATATTAATAATGTAGGCATCTATCTCAAAACCAATTGGTAATGAGAGGAGTCGCCCTTAAATTTTATAAATGTTATGAGTTCCCTACATCTTTCCGATGTGAGATTCTCAACAAAAACATATTCTTTCTGTTGATATTAGAAAAGTAAACTTAAAAGAGAAAGCTACAGTTTTTTTTTTCCCGCAGATCTTCGTACTTAGATTTAGAACGCAAAACTCCAGGAAAAGAAAAGAGATAATTTTCAGAATAACATCATGCTCATTTGTTCGCTTTCGCAAATATTCGTTCGCAAACTTTGTGTGGAGCGGCAAAACCAGAGGAGAAGCTTGCGTTTTGTTCTTTGAATTGGAGTGACAAAACCAGAGAGGAGTTTTTGCAATCTTTTCCCCTTCGATTGAAGCACCAAAACGAGAGAGGCAGATCAAATATTAACTTAGGGGAATGGTTAATGATGGTTGACTATCTATGGTTAGGGTCAAAATGGTCTTTTCACATACCCTTGAACATAAAAAATAATTAAAAAAAATAAGGGATGTTTGTTTTAACAGACTTATTAGACAAAAGTTGGACAATTGTCACTACAACAAAATAGTTGATACTTGACCATTAAAAAGGGTCAAGAATCACATACTTGACCCTTTTTCAAGTGTCAAATAAGCGACCGTCAAGAATAGTTTGAGAGTCAAGAATAATGCTTTCGTTTGACATTGAAAAAGAGTCAAGTTTTATTATTTTTGACTCTTTTAAAGGTTCAAGTTTTATGATCATATCTTGACCCTTTTTAATCAGTCAAGAATTGACATGATTGGATCTAATGTAAGAGCATGAGTCGACCTGTTTTAAAAGTCAAGCAATATATTTATTTATTTTTAAAAAAATACGATATTCGAAACTAGCCAACCTGTTCACACCATTATAATATATAACTAGAAATTTTCATTCATCCAAACAAAATATTTAAATTTCATTAATTGAAACCATAAAAAACTATAATAAAACCTATAAGCAAAAGTTCTACCAACAAAAATCGATGTCGTAGTTTACGTTTCTAAAAGCAAGTAACAAAACAAAACTTTTAGCCCATAAAAAAGAATAAATCATGTCTTGGTGTTCATAAGAGATGTAACTTCTAGATAAGTACGTTGAGCCAAAAATTCAGCCCACTCTACCCGCACTTCATCAATTTCTTCTTGAGAGTATCCAACCCTTGTGTCGATCTACAAAATATAATAAAATTACTTAGTATAATTTTATACTTTTAAAAGTGAAGATGAATAATAATAAAATTACCCACCACATCTGAAATCAAAGTAGATTTGGTTGATACTATACATCGCATGAATCTCATGACATAATATCCACACTCGACAATTCCGTCTTGAAGTGGCCACTATATTAAAAAGAAGAACAATGAAACATTTATGATTATAGAGTAAACAACAAATTAGATGTAAAACCATACGCGAGACATAACATCAAGTTTTGTTAATAGAAGAAGAATAATTACATGATAGAAGTATAAATTGCAGCTTCACAGTTGACAGAAGAAGAATAATTACATGAAAATATGTAGACGATATGCAGAGAAAGAAAGAATCTCCTCTATAATTGGGTAAAAGTTACAATATGTTGACATTATAGGTACAACTTGGAGATGTATTGATTAGTATCGATTCTACCTGAAAAGTGGAAACTAAGTTTTGAACACAGAGGCTGTCTTCACAGAGTAGACTACAACACAACACAACATGAGTCCATGACTATAATTTAGATATCCAAAAACATGTTATGATTGTTGATGTTAGCCAATTTTCGAGATGTCTTTAATGGATTGTGTGCTTTGAAACATAGTCATTGCCCTACATATACAACATTAAAAAAAAGCACTTTTTAGAAAATGAACACAATAAGGTACATGAGTTTACATTATCATTATATCAGTGTTTTGTGTGTGAAAACGTAAAAAGAACAAAACGTAACATTGCAGCTCATTCTCCTATACTCTCACTATTTTCCCTTCACCTTCAAGAACAAAAAATAAAAAGAATAAGGGCTATTATCAATTTCAGGTCAAGGGTAATACAGGAATTTCCTATTGTTTTGTGTGTATAAAACTGCAAATATTTGCAGCAAGTTTCTTAACTTCACATCAATCCCAAGTTTCCATACTACACATCAATCCCCATTTGTCTTTTCTAACTTTTAGCCTTAATAATTGGAAGAAAAAAAATATCTTAGCGGCCGACTAATTAGCAATTAAGAATGGAAATATATGTGGCTACTTCGAAGGAGGTGGGTATCCCTATGTTGCACATGTTCATAATGAGGTGTAGGAAATAAAACTTCGGTTTGGTAGCACAGTTTAAAACACCACCTGTGAGAAGAAATCTACTTACGAGTTTACAATGAGGTGTAGGACCGGTTCGCATTGAGTTCAATAAGAAAACATCATCATCGAAAGGATTTATAACAGCAAGTATCCAATGACATATCTAGGATAATTTGAAAGACAAATGAGGTTAGAACACATTTACAATAATCCAAAAGAATAAAATATTTCACTTACCCTGAATTATATGGAGCAGTTACTAATTGACCTGGGGTAGCCATTAAAATTCTACCATAAAGATTTCTTATTTGTGCTTCCTTTGGATTTGATCTAACGGATATAGTGTCGGGATCTACAAATACATATTGGCTTGAGCTATCTTGATACTTGTAGTTTAAAGCCTATATAAAACAATAATAATATGTTTAATCTATAAAAAAGTATCAACAAAAACTGCATTCATATCTCCATTTGAGCGAGAAATAAAAGCATATTAAAGTAGTCATAAATTGTAATCACTATTGATAATATAGATTGACTTGACTTTTTTGCCAAAAATGAGAAGAGATTGGGTGAGACGCGATAAAAGTGCATACAATATATATTAAAATAGCACCTTGTGACAACAAAGAATACAAGCATCTAATTTAGATTCATTGAACTCACAGAAAATTGATTTGCCAAAATTGGTTTATCTTCACAATTTCTAGGGAATAGTTGCCAGCGCTGAAATTCACCTCTGTAACTTCTTCCAATGCTTCCCGATCTAAACGTTTTGATTGTTCCAAAGCAAAAAAAAAAAGAATATTTACATAAGCATTCATAGATCAATTAACTCAGTAATTGAGTATTCTAAATATACAAAACGCACTAAAACCAGAATCTAATCTACAACCTAAATTCAAAAAAAATGAAAAGAAAGAAACATACCTTTGGTTGATTGACGAGTGGTGGATAGGAATAGAATAAAATAGATGAAATCCCCTTAAACTGAACTTCTTGGAATGAAAAACACAAATGACGGAATCATTTGGAAACTAAGTGATTTGGTTCTCCGAATCGCAAGTCTCAAGCCTGAAGGTTCTTCGAAAAAACCCTCTTCCTTCGCTAATGTTCTACGAATCACAAGCCTGAAGGTTCTCCAAATTGCAAATCTCAATCGCCTTGGAGAAGTTTTTTCGAACGAGGGTTCATGAAAAATTTAAAATAAATCAGAATGAGAGCAAAACGAAAGCGATGAAAGCAAAACGGAAGTGATGAAAGCGAAAGGGAAGCGATGAATGCGAAGAAATCAAGAGTTTAGGGTTTTTTCTGAGAAGTTATTCGTACGAAGGAAGGGGGGGTTTTCGAAGGAGAGGGCAAAACGAAAGTGATGAAAAAATAAAAATCATGGGTTGGAAATTTCATACACGCGCGCGGAGGGATTTTCTATTTTCTTAATATATTATCCTTGACTATTCAAACGTGTCATCTATTTAGATTTCAAATAGATTTAAAATATTTTTTTTAATATTTGACTCTTAAAACGTGTCGATTATTAATGTTTCCAAATACAATTACTTTGACTCTTTAAAAGAGTCAAGAAAACAAGATGAAAAAATAAAAATTTAACGCTTTTAACTCTGGAATTTTGTCTTGACTCTTTTAAGGTAAATTCCTATTTTCTTGACTATTTTTATTTAAAGGGTCAAGAATATATAAATACCTAGGGTCAAGAATACTACATTTTGTTGTAGTGTGTAAGTGTAGGGGTGAAAAAAACTAAATTAATAGTCCCTGGTGTAAATTAAAAAAAGCTTGAAAGTGCACGAATCATCGATACATTTAATCATTTTTATTAATAAAGGGTATGGGTCCAAATATCCTTGAACCACGGTATGATGTGACGCATTATTGTTAAGGAAAAAAAACTATGGAGTAATGGAAAACAGAAAAGAAACACGTTGTGCTACACATTTTGGCTTCCCCCACTTATCAAGAACACGTGTTTTCACATTTTGATAGGAAAATTAAATAATATTTAAATTTTAGAAGTTTTATGCAACTTTTCAACCCATATTTTATTTTATTTTATTTTTTCAAACAAACCATGTGTTTATTAAAGGGATCGAATAAATAATCTCTATTTAAAAAGTTATTTTTTTTAAAAAAAATATTGAAATAAAATTTAGGGTAAAATACCATTTTGGTCCTTGAACTTTCACTCAGGTTTCATTTTCGTCCATAAACTTTACGATTCGTTTCGTTTTGGTCCTTTGTATTTGTTTTTCCATCTAGGACATTAATGGAGGGCTTATGTGGCAAATAATTGATAATGTGACATTATAGAAATATACCGTGAGGATAAATACCATGGAAAACGAATATACAGTGGGGGTAATATCATTTTTTTCCCATAATTCCAGTCTTTAATCTCACTATATATTTGATTTTCCACGTCATTTAACCTTATTGTATATTTTTATAATGTCACATCATCAATTACATGCAACATAAGCCCTCTGGTAGTGTCCCAGATGGAAAAACACAGACAAAAAGATTAAAACGAAATGAATCGTAAAATTCAAGGACGAAAAATATAACTTTTAAAAGCTTAGGGACGAAAATGAAACTTGGGTGAAAGTTCAGGGACTAAAATGATATTTGACCATAAAATTTAATTTTTACTAATCTATTTATTTTCAAGAACAATACATATACAAATTAGGGGTATTTGTAATTTTTTTAAAATTTATTTAAAAAAATATCTCAAATAACATATTTTAGATATATATTTCTATTTTTTTTTTTACTTAAAAATATGTTTAAAGGGTTATTGGGTAGCAGGTTTTGATTTAATATTTGTAGAAATGACAACTCCAAAAATTATTTGTAAATATAACAATTTTTACCATGTTTATAAATGATTAATAGTGATTAAGATGTGTATCAGTGATAAACTTATTGTAAAAATATGCAATTCAATATTTATCATTGATTTATCCAATCAAAATTTGTTATATTTACAAATATTTTTTAGAGCAGCTATTTGTATAAATATCACTAAAAAAAATTGTTAGATTTGAAAATGCATCTGATTTTTATATGTATTGTTCAATTGAATCAAAATAATATTATTAAAATTATGAATAGATTAGTAAAAATTAAATTTTATTAAAATTAGGTATATATGTATATTGTGTTGTCGGTTTTACTCACTAAAATTTATACAGGTAAAGTACTCATTTGGTCCTTGAATTTTGGAGGTCATGTCTATTTGGTCCCCGCGTTTTTAATTTGTGTCTATGTGATCCCTGAGTTTTGGATGTTGTCTATTTGGTCCATGCATTTTCAATTTGTATATAAATGGTCCATGAGTTTTGGATATTGTGTCTATTTGGTTCATGAATTTTCAATTTATGTCTAAATTATCCTTGGATTATTAGAAATAAGTTTAATGGTTCCTTAATTTGTTAACTCATCAACTTAATATTGACACAAAATGTTTAATTGACTAAACTATTAGCATGAGATTAATTATTATGTCCAATCTTAGGCCTTGATTGATGAAAGATTTGAAATAATATTTAATTGTATGTCCGTATTTTGGCCAGTATGTCGGCGTTAAGTCAACATTCTGCTAAGAAGTTAACAAATATGTTAAATTAATGACCAATTAAACTTATCTGTAATATTTCTTGAAAACCTAGGAACGAAATACACACAATATCCAAAACTTATAGACCATTTGTAAACACAAATTTAAAACGCAAAGACCAAATAAACATATCATCCAAAACTCAAAGACCACTTCGACAAAAATTGATAACGCATGGACCAAATAGACACAATATCCAAAACTCAGGAATCATTTAGACACAAATTGAAAACGTGAGAACCAAATAGACACGACCTCCAAAACTCAGGGACTAAATAGATACTTCACCTAATTTATATTTAAAAAGTTTAATTCAAAAGAATAAAATAGTGTTAATCATTATTTATTATACATCACTGATTTAAATAATAATAATAATTATTATTATATAAAATTTTATATATTAATGAATTGATTAATCAGTTAATGTCAAATTATTAAACATATTTGTTAAATTTTTTTTATTAAGATTTCAAAAAAAAATAAAAATTATTAAACATATAAAAGGTTTTGATTGGGACGCTGCGTCGGTCCATGCGAGAGTCGTGGTTTTTTTTAATTTGATCTCTTCATAAATATAGTTGAGTAGATGCTTTTTTCATTGAAATTAATTTTTGAGAAATGTTAAATAAAAAATTATCTGTACTGTTAAAACTTATCTGGATAGGAAAACTCATTAGTTAAATAATTACAATTACATACCAATTACCAAACCTGAAACCAGCTTTCAAAAGGCCTCGTCATCGTCAAGCCACCAAGCTCATAAAAACTTGGAGTCTCTCTCCTCTCTCTTAAACCAATGTAAAAGCTAAAGCCGGACTCTTCTTCTTCATCCGGCGTGGAATTGATAAATCAAACCATACAATTCAAAAAAAGTTGTCACTTTTAAATTCTCTTGCAAATTCGATCTGTTCTTTCCCCTTCACGGTTGCTCAAGATTTCTGGATTTTCAAATCCAGGTACCTTTTCTCTAACTTTATCTTTTGATCTTTGAAATGGGATTTTTGCAACTTTTGTTAAGTTTTTCATGAATTAAGATCCACCCCAGTTATGCATTTTTCTCGTATTTGATTTTTTTTTTTTTTGCAGATATGTTTTTTTTTTAGTTAAAAAAGAGAGCTTTAGCTCTATTTCTGGCATATTTTTGTTTGTTGATTCTTAATTTAACTCAATTTTCTTGTTAGCTGCTTGGGTTGAGGTTTTTCCACAAGGGTCTCCCAGAAAATGAGAGCTTTTACTCGATATCTTCGCCATATTCGATCAACTTTTCCTCAACAAACATGCAATCGCTCCCATGTTTTTGGACAAGGTCAAAGACAATTGTTTCAATATAGTTCAAGGTCTGGTTTTGGACTTGATTTTACTGTTAAATTCCATAGATATAGAAGCCCATCTCTTTTATTCTCAAGAGCTCTATCAGTTGATGCTGCTAAAGTTTCTACTGGAGGTACTTCTTTTACCTTCTTTTCCTATTTCATAATTGCTAGAATTTTGTGTTTGTAAGGAAGTCTAGATATGATTGATTTTTGTTTTTTGGGGTGTTTTGGGTATAATTTGCAGAGTATAATATAGCAGGGCCGCTTGTTGAGTACGAACGAAGAATTGCTGCTGGTGAGCTTGTTGATGGTGATAGCTGCCAGGTATGATCTCGTTAGCCTTTTATCTTCATTGTTCATATATAGAGATGAAATTGAGTGTTGGATGGGACTTGTTAACTAAGGTTTACATTTAGGAAGCTTACTTCGCCTATTCGTTCTTCTGGCATTGGTTCATATTGCATCTTTTTTGTAAAGCTATTCTTTGCTTTGTCTTAATGTTATTGTTTTTGATAGAAAAATGTGTATTTGGTCAAGGCTGATTACATGTCAATCCATTTGAAGTTAATTTTTCATATTGTTTTTTGCAGGTAGGCACTTTAAGGGAGCTTCAGAGACTTTATGATGAACTTGTTAATTCGGCTGATGTTTGCAAGTTGGATCGATATGCAACATCTGAGAAATCAGGAAGGTAATTCTTCTATATATATGTAGGTACTAACATTCAAATTGTAATTAATCTTCTAATTTCTTTTAACCAGTGATTTTACTAATTGATCATCTTTCTTGTCTATGCAGGAGTCGGTGGTTATGGTCTCGCTTCATTCCTCAGTCATCGTACTCACCAGTTAAAGGTCTATATCTTTATGGAGGAGTAGGCACTGGAAAAACTATGTTGATGGACTTATTTTTCGATCAGTTGTAAGTTTGTTGAACTCATGAATGCAGTCTAGTGTTTCTCAAATTCCTTTAGGAGCCGTTCATTTCAATGTTATCTAAGATTACGAAGGGAGATGTATTCAGATAACATTGTTCATTTTCCTGTATTTAAAGATATAAGGATATCTTAGATTACATGTAATCAAAGAATACATGATATCTGGCTATTTTAGAATACACTCTTCACCGGTGGGTTTTTAAGATTACATTACGAATGTATTCTGTTTTTTACTTTTTTGTCCTTCAATATTATAAAAAGTTATTTTTCTTTTTACATATAAATACATAAGATAATTTATTTTCTCATCAATAACTAAATTTAGAAACATAAATAATTTTTTCGTTACACTAATTATTGATACTTTAATAATTTCATTAGTATCAAATAAGTATATAAAATGAAATTTAAATTTTTATGTTAATTAAATATTTAAATAAATAAATTATAGACTAATTAAATTATAAAAATAGTATAGGTATATTAATCTATCAAAAAAATATTAATTAAATTCATATATAAATTTTATTAACGAGAAACATAAAACAAGGGTATTATTGGAAGAATTATTAATTCATTAAATTTCCTTCTTTAAATACAACGTAACAAACAATGTAATCTTTTATACTTATGAGATTCTAATTTTTAATTACTGCAAAATGAACGTTGTAATCTTATATTCCTTACAATCCAGATACCATGTATTCTAGATATCCAGTAATCTTATATTACATGGTATTTAAGATAACGGAAAATGAACGGCCCCTTATTTAATTCCCTCCCTTCTGCGTTGAATAAATTCTTCCACAAATTCAAATGATAACCAACTAATGTATAAGGGTTAATGGAATTTAGTTTATTTCCCTGTTCGTCAGTTTTCTGTTATCGGCTCCATATCTAAAGACTTAATTCTTTTCTCATAGGCCCTACAATTGGAGGAAAAAGAGGATCCATTTTCATGACTTTATGTTGAATGTTCACAGTCGTTTGCAGGTGAAATTTAGATTCCCCCCCCCCCCCCCCCCCCCTCCCTTTTCTTTTGTGTTTATTGTCTTTAAAGTAACTTTCCAGCAGTTTGACATTGATATTATGATTTTTTTTAAGTGGAACGTTTTCTTTCTTCACAATTTCCTAGTTAGAATGTGTCGTTTTATTTTCACCAAATGGGAATCTATTACCTACTTTGTGTAGTTTAGAACTAAAACGTTTAAATTTAGGATTATAAAGATGTCTGAATTTTTCAGTTGAAAACAATAATGTTTCTGTTTTGTCATACTTAGAATTTTTTTTATCACTCTGTATTCTGGTTTGGGGTAATCACTCTTGTAAGTTGTAACATGCAGCATGCCATAGATAAACCAAAGTAGTTTATCTGATTGTGTGGTTTTACTGAATGTTGCCTTGAATGATGCATATTGTGACAGCGGCACAAGGGTGTTACTGATCCACTGGAAGTTGTTGCTGGAGAGATTTCTGATGAAGCGATTTTATTATGCCTAGATGAATTTATGGTACTCTTTCAATTTGCAACTCTCTTTGTTTAATTGTAGGTCATATTCTTATGGTAACATCAGTAAATGTTCTTTGTATCCTGTCACCTATAGGTGACTGATGTGGCTGATGCATTGATACTAAATCGGCTGTTTGGACATCTCTTTAGCAATGGTATTGTAAGTATTTATTTTTATGTTTTATTTCCGTGTCCTCAACCTTTATACAACATCATTTTCAGACATAACTTACCGATTGTTTGTATCTGGTGGAGGGAAGTGTAGATCCTTGTTGCCACATCCAATCGTGCTCCAGATAAACTGTATGAAGGCGGATTACAGAGGGATCTTTTCTTGCCCTTCATTGCGACTTTGAAGGTATGTTCGTTAAGTGTAACATCCCAGTGAGTTTTACCTTTTTGTTCAACAATTTGAAAAGGTCCGTCTGAAAAGCTGAATAATTTAGAGCACGCGATGCCAATTCATGTGCCCTCTTCTTGTGGGATATAATATTTGGTCGGTTTTCAGGACCAATGTAAATACTACTTAATTAAGCTACCCTTTCTAACTTTGGTAATCTAAATTCAGTGCTTATATAGTTAGTTTCATCTGTATATTTAATTAGCTTTCCACTTAATAATTTCAAAGGTCGCATGATGTAGGAAAGGTGTGCGGTTCATGAAATCGGTTCAACGACTGACTATCGGAAAATGACTTCGGTAATGATTCTTATTAATTAAAAAATTGCCCATTCAAGTCAACAATTCTGAGTAATTATAAATTTCTAAACCTATATTTGACTGCAGGCAGAGCAAGGGTTCTACTTCATTGGGAAAGACTCATCCGGGATTCTTAAGCAAAAGTTTCAACAGTTGATTGGTACAAGCACAGCTGCTCCACAAGAGGTGGAGGTAGTGATGGGCAGGACACTGAAAGTATGTACTCAGATGCATTTTATGATGATACATGAGCAATTGGATTCCTTGAATATCTTGCTTTAACCTTTTCTAAAACTTTTAGGTTCCATTGGGAGCAAATGGATGTGCATATTTCCCTTTTGAGGAACTCTGCGACAAACCGCTTGGAGCTGCAGACTACTTTGGGTTGTTTAGTAAGTCCTTGAAATTGACAGTTGAGTGTGTTTGATAATAATATTCCATAGAATGCTTCTCAATAGGAATATAAACGATACAAACCTCTAGAAATTCAAGTGTTGAAGATGAAGCATAATTAAAGATTCTATTCTGATTGGTTGTAGTCTATTTTTAGACAAAATAGGTATAATCTAGGAGAATATAAAAGAAATAGGTACAAGCAGGCCCGGACACTCATGGATTTAAATAAAAAGTTGCATTACATGCAATCTTTATCTGCATATGATTTTTTTTTAAATAGCTTTCATCTTCTTTGTACAGAGAAATTTCATACCCTGGCAGTGGATGGTATCCCGATATTTGGACTCCAAAACAGAACAGCAGCATATCGCTTTGTAACTTTGATTGATGTATGTGTAACTTCTTATTGGTTGCCTTTATTATCTGTAAATTATGCAGAACGCGGAAGTTGTTTTTATCTTCTTGACTTCAACCGCTACATATCAATTTGTTTGATAATCTTCAACGACTTGCCTCCCATGTCTTATGTTATGTTTGTTCAATCAACGCACATACTGCACTTTGTCATGCAGATTATGGGAATTGTGAAACTATTCATTTTTGAAGATATGCATGTTCATTCAGACATGATAGTTTTAGAAGACTGAGCAATGGGGGGAAAAGATTGTCCTGTGTATGAATATGAACTATCCTGTTGTTCAAAATTTAAATGCAAGCAAATATCATGTAAATTCATCAGCCTCGAATGAAATGATTCTAAATAGTTATTGAATTTAAGGGTATTTATAGCAAATATATCTGGGTTCGGTTTCTCCTCAATGCTTTATATGCTTGGTGACAGGTGATGTATGAAAATAAAGCCAGACTTCTGTGTAGTGCTGAAGGAACACCTCAAGATCTTTTCGAAAAGATAGTAACCATTTCCGACGCTCAACAACTAGCACCTAGAACCTCGACAAGGTCAAGGAAAAATGACGTTGCCGATCTTTGTGTCGATAATGAATTGGGTTTTGCCAAAGACCGCACAATTAGTAGGTAAGATGCTCAATAAAGTCCTCAGCAATGCAGAAAATTTGTTGTAGTTGGAGGACTGTCCCCAATTTTTCGGTAAAATCCCAAATGTTTTAGTATCTAAATCCCTTTATTTTAAACTGCTAATAATGAAGTTGATTCAGATTAACAGAGATAAACAGCAAAGAGTACTTGGAACAACACGCAGTCCTTGTTGCAGAGAAGAAACAGTGGCAAGAGAAGTAAACCATATTGATGTTTTACAAGCATGAGTTATACTTGAGAATTTTGTACTGTATCATGCAATTGATTTTTCTTGATTAGTTAAAATCATATATTTAAGTGAAGGAAAATAATGGCTTGTAAATTGAAAATAATAGGAGTAATAATTGGTTTTCAGAGATGTAACTTTTCCTCTGGCTCTATAAACTGGAGATTTTTACCCATGTGTTGGGATGTATTATTCGTTTACTGCTCTGAGTTCATCAGTGTAAAAACCAATACCATTATCAAATATGGTATATAATAGAATTCAGCTTTTTATCATGCAACGATTCCGTTTGATAATCATTTTATTTCTAATTATTTATTTTTGGGTTTTAATTTTTGAATTTTATGAATGCTTTCCTAAGGAAGCCATTGAAGGATTTCCACTCTTACTATGGTTAAACGATTTTTCTTTAGATGATTCCTCTAATTCCAAAATTGCTAGAGTACTGATTTATTTGAAATGTAAAGTTCATTTAATTCTCTATTTATTTGAAATGTAAAGTTCATTCAATATTATAAAAAAGTTGTTTTTCTTTTTACATATAAATACATAAGATAATTTATTTTCTCATCAATAACTAAATTTAGAAATATAAATAATTTTTTCGTTACACTAATTATTGATACTTTAATAAATTCATTGGTATCAAATAAGTATATAAAATTAAATATAAATTTTTATGTTAATTAAATATTTAAATAAATAAGTTATAAACTAATTAAATTATAAAAATAGTATAGGTATATTAATCTATCAAAAAAATATTAATTAAATTCATATATAAAATTTATTAATGAGAAACATAAAACAAGGGTATTATTGGAAGAATTATTAATTCATTAAATTTCCCCCCTTAAATACAACCTAACAAACAATGTAATCTTATATACCTATGAGATTCTCATTTTTAATTACTGCAAAATGAACGTTGTAATCTTATATTCCCTGCAATCCAGATACCATATATTTTTAGATTACATGGTATCTAAGATAATGGGAAATGAACGGCCCCTAAGTTATATTTAGACAATATATTTGGATCTCATATACAATATATGTGTTTTTTTTAAGTTATTACATAAAATGTGGGGAAGGGAAACTCAAACCTTCGATCGTATGACGGTATGAGAAGGGAACATGTGACTGACTAACCTGTCTTTTTAACTCTTCACTTTTTAAATCTTCATTTAAATTCCATTTTTTTTTGGAAAAGTTGTCAGCATCAACTTTTTTAGTCAAGTTTTTGCTGGAAAGATCTCTAAAGGCATTGTTTATTATTTCTAATTGAATATTTAATTTTACTTGTTGGTCTCTATCTCTATTTTTTTTTAAAAACATGGAGGAGTGAGGTTTGAACCCATATCTCTTGGTTAAAATTTACATTTACAACCAAAAGTTGTGCCACTTTACTAATACTAGTTTTTTTACCACGTGCGATGCGCGTGCATATTTATTTTTAAGAGATTAATATCACTAGTATCCTGATTAATTCATCCAATTTCAATATTACCGGTTGTTAAGATTCTATTACACTTTTACCTAAAAAACACCATTTATGTTTGTTATCTTGGTTGTTTCCGATATCCAGTTTACTTCTTTACCCTTCACTTTCTTTTTTATGTTTTCACGTTATTTGTTGTTTTTTTTTTTTTTTTGCATTGATTTCATATTGCTTAAATTAAGGGATTAAACAATCAATTTAGATTTTGTCTTTATTTTGAATTTAGGGTTTGTTAAGAAGAGGTGTTTATGTAGCTTAATCCCTTATCCACTGTCTCTCCTCTTCCTACGGGAGTCTATTACCACGATCGGGTCCAACGAGATCCTGCTCTTTTAAGAATGAATTAGAGAGGATAGCCATGGAGATCGGGAAAAGTGGGATACAGAACCGAGGTCCGAGATTAGAAGATGATGTGAGGATGTAGACAAAGAGTGAGTCGAGAATTGGGTGAATTTTAGCTAAGGAGAAACTACCATTGGAGACTAAAATAAGCACAATTCAGATCATGATTCAAATTTATTGCGAGATCTGGGAGTTTAAGAACGATTAATATCCTCTTTTTTCCTTCTTCGATTTTGTCAATTTTGAAACGAAATCGGCCTTCTCTGTATTTGAAAAATCGACGAAGGTGATCGTTGTTCTTGCTCGTGTTGCTGTTCAATCGAGGAAGAAAGCAGCAACAAAGGTACTTTTAAGTAAATGTTTATTTTTGTTCAACATTTATTTTTATTTTCTATTTACATATCTATAGAAACTTTGATCTCTTTTTCATCTTCAATTTTGTGCCTTCGCTCTATCTCTGAATGAATTGTTTTTATCTCTCGTTTTTACTTTTTATCTCTGTATTTTGTAGGAGGATAAACAGGAAGGACATTCGAATTTTCCTAAATAAAGGTTTACTAAAAGTAAACTGTTTATAAAAAAAGTTACCTTTCAATTCTCGGCGAACTCGCTTTCTATGTATTTTGTAGATAAGTTACTTTTAGTAAAATGTTTATTTTTATTCAATGTTTATTTTAAAAGCCTATTTACATATGTTTTCAAAACCGTTTCATCAATTTTTGTGTTTGGTATCAATTTTAAGTGCATATTAATAAAATGTTTACTTTTTATCTCTGTATTTTTTAGGATGACAAACAAGAAAGACATTCGATTTTTCCTTGAAGAAGAAGTCAGAAGGTTGAAGAACAAGTTAGAAGTTTGAAGATTTTTTATTTTATTTTTTGTTATAGTTTTTATTTTTGTTTAGATTTGATTTTCCCATTAATTTTATAAAATTTAAGGGATTTTATAAATTTCCTTAAATTTTACACAAATTAAGGAGAAATTAAATCAGGGATATGTTTGTCCTTTCACAATGTAATTTAATTTGGCCTGTGGTAGTTTTGGGTACCATTGATATTTAATAAAAACATTCGGTATATTTGATATATTCATAATTTTTTTGATTATTAGTGAAATTAACCCTATTTTTAATTAATTTAGTTTTATAAAAGAATATATTTTAAACGATTATTATTATTTTAAACTTTTAAAGTATAATATACATTTCATTAATTAGTTATCAAAACTCTAAAATCAATTTCTTTCAATTTATCGGTAATCTAAATTATTATTAGTTTTGATATATTTTCATACATGTATGTATTAATTTCAGATGAAAATTTTTACAATAAAAATATATTAATATAAGATTTAGTGAATAAAATGACCTTCTCTATATTATAATACCCACACCGTTATTTTGAATCATTTTAATTTCTTTTGACCAATCATCCCTTTATATTTTTTTTATTATATATTCATAACCATATTATATATCTAATATAAAAATCTGAAATTAATGTGAAATTACAAAATGTTGACACTTCAAAAAAAAAGGTTGACAAAAGTAATAAAAAAACGATTTAAAAAAGGTAAGAAAAGGAAAATATAAAATACTAAAAGTGAAAAAAGAAAATTGCTTATAAATCTATTATTAATGCACTTGCAATCAAATGAAGAAATTTAAGTTAACAATTTAATTTAATAATGTAATTAAATTTTAATATTAAAAACAAAATTCAGGAGTAATGACTTTTTTTTTTCAATTGTTTTGTTTGAAAAATTAAATCATATATCAATCACTTTATTTCAGGGATTTACCTTGAATTTGAACGCCACACTATACCATTTTTTTTTTATCATATTACCTATAGAATTGATATATTCACTTTCTATAAATAATTTTATCATCATTCATATCCATTTCATATAATCAAATTTTACTTGAATAATTTTATATAAAATGTCCTTGAAATCTCACTCAAACATCAAAATTGAACTCCTGATCTTAATAAAAAGATTAATAGAAGCCTTTAAAGTTTAAAAAAAATGGACAATGATTTGGAAGAGCTTCGCTAGGTGCAATAAAGCAAAAAGATGCTCTCGAACCTGTCAAAATCAAAACAATCAAATGGAATTAGAACCACAAAATCACACCTTTGGAGTGTGAGAATATATTTGGTAAACCCTTAACAACTTTTGCCAAATGGACATATCGGTATCAGTCATCAATACCATACATAATAAATAAAGAAAAAGAAAGGAAGAAAGAGAAAGAAGACCGTCGAGGTGATGACCGATGAGCATATAAAGACACCATTTTATAAAGAAATATATACCATTTCAGCAATTAATTGGAATACGAAAAGACAAAAAAAAGTTCAATTGCTTTTTAATATGTAACTGATTTATTTATTAGAATTTTATATTATAGCATATACGTTTTGATTTTTGTAGGAGAACCATCTTTTTTAATACACTAATTGCAATAGAAAGAATTATAAAATAGTTGGCCATTAATAATGAATAATTAATCTAAATAATTAATTAAAAATGCATAATGGTTCTCCAAAATGCTAATAAAACATATAAATATTTATACTAAATTTATCCTTTTTTTTTTATCACTACTAAATTTATCCTTTTAAAAATTAAAAATCTACGGTATAAAACGTTACATTATGAAGAAATCATTTATTTACAATTTGTTTTCTAAATATTTATTAGAAATTAATTTGATAAATATAATCCATACAAAATGGTTATTAATCATGAATGATGTCATTATAGAAATAAAAATGAAAATGAAAAATGAATTGACAATGACACAAATTGTAAATTTGATAAATAATATAGGGGTAAAATAGTCCAAAATAGATTCTCCAAGATCCCCGCTTTTAAGAAAAAACCACATGGCTAGGTGCAGCCTTGGCCCATCAAATTAATTCTCTTAGTAAAAAAAAAGTTGAAACTTTTCTGTTTTGAAATACTTATTCTCAAATTAAGCTTATTTTCCTTCCCAAAAAGAAGAGAAGCTTACATCCATTAATAGGGAGTGGTCTACACCAGCTTGTGCAATTTCCTAGTTCTAAGCCTTTCAGCAAAAGCTTCCCTTCCTTGGCATTCATACCTGTAAAACAGTAAGGCAATTCAATGAACTTGTATTCTTTACTATCTTTTCTTTCTTGTTCAAAAGGCAAAATAGATTCTAAGTGGTTGGAATGTACCTTTGTGGTAGGGATATCAATGGGGTCAATATATTCGCAAGCTTAACAGTTTCTTCTTCAGTGGTCACTAGCTGATCAAAGCAAAAATATCGACCACACGTAGACGAATCTTCCAAAGCTCGGATATGAACTTCCACCAAAAACTTCACATCAACAACAGCCAGCACCCCATTTTCATACATCTGAGCAGCTCCTGTTACCAAAAAATATTTGCAGATCATTTTGAAAGATTTTAGTCTAAAGTTTTTGAAACATTTTCTCCTACCTTTAAGATAGGAAATTGTTGATCCAGAATTTTCTTGAGCAACAGCAGGACCAAGAACTAGTCCTGCATTTATGGAAACCATATTGAGCATACGGTCCATTGCTAGAGCCCAGGCAGCTTGTTCAGAGAGTGTTTTAGCTAGAGGATACCACAACTTTGAAAACAAAACAAAACAAATCATTCTAATTTCTATACAAAGCTGAATTCAAAGACCACAAATAAAAAATTGAAAGTTACAAAAACCAACCTTCATTTTCCTGCAGAATTCTTGATCACTCCAAGACCTTTCATCCACATCCTTCTCAGAAAGAATATCTTCTCTCCAAACAGCAGCTGTCAAGGATGAGGTGAACACAATCTTGTTTATGGTCTCTGTTTGTGCACATGCCTCCACGACATTTATGGTGCCTCTAACCTCCAAATCCACCATTTTTTCCTGCCCAAAAACATCCCCATAAATTCCACTCCACAAGTACCAAAAGCAAGAAAATTTAATCATGGGTCTTATTTTCTTTATGAACTTACATCAAACACGTCATGACTATGAGTGTCCACACAACAGAACAAAGCAGAGCAGCCTTTTAATGCCGCAACAATAGTATGATAATCCATGATATCAATAGGTAACACAACCAATCCTCTTTCCATTTTCTCCATCTCTCTAATACTCTTCTCAATCTCTGACTTTCCTGCAATAGATTAAAACCATAAATAATAATATCCATGGTGATGAAAGATGAATTCTAAGAAGAAAACTTGCCATTTCCATTCTTTTGAAGAGCTGCATGAACTGGATATCCTTTGTTCAGCAATCCTTTAGTAACCCAAAAACCCACATAAGTTGAAGCATCAAGAACACAAACAGTAGGCTTTTCAAGATTCATTTTTTCACCTCTGTTTTTGGTCTGTTTTTTAGGTGAAGGGTAAAGAGAGATTAATATAAAGATTGAGAAAATGATGGGTTTTAGGAGATAGATAATGGGTGAACTAAAGCATTTCTAATACTCATAATTCCTAGATGAGCCAATAATAGTGATAAATTGTGTGGGAAAAGAAAATAAATGAATTGCCAAAAAGATTTAGAAAAAACTTGCACCGGCCCAATCCAGTGTAGCCACCTGTATTTTTTAAAAAAAAATTTTCTCCACGTGGCTGCGTTGGATTGGACCGGACAAACTTGGCTGCTTATTAATAAGCCGTGAAGTTTTTTCCAAAAGAAAATAAGATTTGAATGCTGGCTATTAAAATGATGAATCGAGTAAAGCGATGTTGATCAAGATTCAGTAAATAATGTGAAATTGGTGCTGTTTACTTTAATCAATGAAATCCATTTTGTTGTTTGGGCTAATACGGATCATGTGAATTGTGAATGTACAAAGATTGCTAACTAACTCTTTTCATTTTTTTTAATTGTGTTTGATTCGATGTTTTATTATTTGTGTCAATGTATTTTATTATAGTCTCGTATTATATAATTATATCTATTTAATACTTTTTAACTTCTTACTAATGGTATAAAGAGAATTTTCATCGGGTAGTTTTTTTTCATCTGAAAATTTGAATGAGTAACATATTTTAAAAATATTTATAAATACAGTATATTTTTTTGTGTGATTATTATTTGAGATAAAGAGTACAAAAAAAAAACGGTTATATTCATAAATATTTTTAGGGTAAAATGCAAATAAGACCCCGTGGTCTTTTCAAAATGCATGAACACCCCTGTACTTTAAAAATGACAAATTGCACCCCTGTGGTTTCAATTTAATTCTTTTGATTATTGATGATTTCAAAGTTTCGAAGCGACGATTATGTAAAGCCAGAAATGGAGATTCCAAAACATCTTGAATCGTCCAAATCGGAGTTCAAACGAAGAAGTTATAGCTAAAAGAAAATTATTGACATTGAAGAGGAGGGAGTCTGATTGAAAAAAATTAAAACCACAGGGGTGCGATTTGCCATTTTTAAAGTACAGGGGGTGTTCATGCATTTTGAAAAGACCACAGGGGTCTTATTTACATTTACCCATATTTTTAAAAACCTGCTATTTCAATTTCATGTACTTATTTAAATATGTCATACTTAGAAAAAAAAAATCCATATATGGCAGGTTTTTTAAACGTATAGTTTCAATATTATTAATATTCCAAGATTAATTATTCACTAATTTGAGAGGAAGGCCAAAGTGGAAAGAAAAGAAAGAGTCAAACTTCCAATTACTCATCTCTATTTCTCACCATCACCGTTTAATCTCTCTCTCGTATGGATGTAGTGACGATTATTGCACCTCCACTTGTTGAAATAGTCAAACAAGCCATGAGAGTTTTCTTTTCTTCATATTTTCTCTCAATGGATTTCACCGTCTTTTTAGATAAATCACTGGATATTTATTTCTCCATTTATAAATATTAAGCATAATTTTATTATAAGTTCAAGACTTCCTTAATTATTTACATAATTATTTTAATTTCTTATATATAAATTTTCATCTATCCAAATTACCTATTACAAAGGTTAATAATACTTAGTCACAGAAATAACAATCTTCATCTATTTATTAATTAGTTTTTGGGTAAAATGCAAATGAGACCTCTGTGGTCTATTTCAAATGCATGAACATTCCCTGTGATTTGAAAATGGCAAATCACACCCCTATGGTTCTAAATTTTTTCAATCAGACCCCTTTCCTTCAATGCCAATAATTTTCTTTTAGTCATAACTTCTTCGTTTGAACTTCGATTTGGATGATTCAATATGTTTTAGAATCCTCATTTCAGCCTCTATATAATAGTCACTTTAAAATGATTAATAAATAAAAGAGTTTATTAACATCAAAGTACTAGGTATGATTGACACTGTTAACTCTTTTGGTTATTGATGATTTAGAAGTTTTTAAGTGACCGTAGCGTAGAGATTGAAATGAGAATTCTAAAACATCTTGAATCATCCAAATCGAATTCAAACAAAGAAGTTATGATGAAAAGAAAATTAATGACACTGAAAGGGGGTCTGATTGAAAAAAATTGGAACCACAAGAGTGTGATTTGCCACAGAGGGTGTTCATGCATTTGAAACAAACCACAGATGTCTCATTTGCATTTTACCCTTAGTTTAATTACTCGTACAGTTTGTTTAGGGTTTTGTTATAATTTAGTCCCTATACTTTTAAAAGTTTCAATCTGGTCTATATGGTTTGGAGTTGTGTCAATTTCATTTTCATGATTCTAAAAGTTTCAATTTAGTAATTCTGTTTTGATAAAAACTCACTTGTTATTACCATATTATAGATCAAAAGTCACACATTTGTACGTTAGTAAACAGAAATACTGACATTTATCTTAATCATATGGTTTCGACATTCAAAGAAAATGGACTCAGAAGAAAATTGTTATTTTTTTTTAATAATGGCAGGGACATTTCATGAATTTTTATAAAACCATAAGAACCAAATTGAAACTTTAAAAATCATAAGAACTAAATTGACACATACCTAAAACCATAAGGGATAAATTGAAACTTGTAAAACCATAGACACCCAATTGAAACAAACCCCAAACCGTAAGAACTAGATTTGTAATTTTTTTTATGACAACACATAACAAACAAAAACACAACAAATTAAGTAGAGCAGTAGCCATCCTTAGACAAAGCCCATAGCATCCAAGAGGGGACAACTTCGATCCAAGCCATCAGGGAAGAGAAATCTCGCACTTTCATCGCTAGGACACGAGCTACCCAATTATCGTCTTTAGAAACGAACAGAAACCCAACGACCGATGTAACTTGAGCCAACTCCATTATGTCATCAATAACAATGGAGATCTCATTATCAATCTTTGAAACCCCGTTGAGCAAATTAATGATCGAAAGAGAATCAAACTCCACCCATAACACATTAACCCCCAGATTTTTCACAAATAAAAGGGCCTCACAAATAGCAAGAGCCTCAGCTAAGTCAATATTAACCATTAACTTCACAGATTTTGACAAGAGTTGCCACAACGATCCCCTCAGCATCACGAATCACAGCGCCAAACCCCCACAAGCCCCTCAGAGATGGAGGCATCAATGTTCATCTTGAAATTGCGATCTGGAGGTCTTTGCCACATATGGCCACCCTAGGGGTAGTAGACTTCTTAGCAAAGAAATCCTTGGATAAATTTTGCGTTTTTTCAAACTCGTCCAAAAACCCCTCAGCCCATACCAATGGACACCTGTAACGTCCCGTTATTTTGGAGTGAAATTTTTATTTTATTTAATATTTTTTATTTATTTATTTATTGCAATTCAAGTATTTAGTTTAATTATTATTTTGTAATTTCGATTTTAGTACTTAATTTTGCCCGAAATTCATTTTTATCGTTTTAATGTTTATTTTTCGCTTCGGTGACATTAATAATTATTAATAGGCCAATTAATAATTATTAATCACCTTTAGATTTATTTAAGATCATCGGGTTTCGTTTTATAAGCTAAAAGTCATAAAAGGGCAAAACCGTAATTTCCAAATTACCAAAATATCTAAATTCACTATTCACTCATCTTTAAAAATCACAAATTTGACAAAAAAAAATACATTTTTTCTCTTCTCCTTCCCTTCTCTTTGCCGTGAGATGCTTTCCACCATTGATGGATTCTTTCTTTTCTTCGTTTCTCATTCGTTACTCAGCGGATCGTCGTGTTTTCGGTTGCGTTGGATTGGTAGGGACGAGGGCTACCTATCCAACCTAGCTTTTCGAAGTTTCCCGTTCTTTAAGGGAAATCCCAAAAAGTAAGTTTTCAAACTTTTTAGGTGGTTTTGTTCGTTTTTTATTGTAAATGAGTTTTGAAGTTGAAATCATGAATTTCTATCATGGAATTTGACGATTTTGAGCCCGGATTTTTCGAAAAACACTATTCACCCGAAAACACTATTCATCCGAAATCACTATTCACCCGAAATTGCACTTTTGTTCTCATCTTAGTTATGAGTTGTAATATGTTGTGCAATTGGTGATTTGTAGGTGTGATTGCTCGGTTGTTGTTTCGTGGAAATTGGAGATTTGGAGTTATTTGGCTAAGGTGAGAATAGTTAGGATTTAAAGTAATTATAGAAATCGAATAAGTGTGAAGGTTTGTAGAGTTTGAAACTAAGTTTAGAATCCGAATCTAAGATTAGAGGGTTGTGAGTTAGTGCCCTTAGGATTAAGAGTTAATCCTTTAAGGAGAACTTAGGAGTTCTCAAGGAAAGTATCGAATCTTAGAAGATTCTAAGTTAGATTCGTTTCGAACTAAGTTTGGATCATTGGAAGTTAAGGATCTAAGACTTTAAAGAACGATCGATAGAACCTCGGATTATTGGAAATTTAGAATCCTTGAAGGTTAGGTTAATCGTTATGTTTGACCTTTACTTTTATTATTGTTAGCGGAATTCGAATTACATTTCGTTCTGCCAAGTTTCCTATCTATTTTTACTTTATACCTTACTTTATGTCTCTTTACTTTATGCTTGTTTCAGTTACTTTAATAATCGTACTTTACTTTATTTATTTTTACAAGTACATGCAAGCATATGCATAACAATATTGCACCATTATTTATTGTACTATAACATCTCGCATCATTGAAAGAAAGTGAAAAACGAAAGAAAGTGAGGATGAAAATGTAAGGAATGGTGGATGAATGTGAATATCCACGTTTCTCATGCATAAGGAATGGTGGATGAATGTGAATATCCACGTTACCTTCATCATGCATAAGGAATGGTGGATGAATGTGAATACCCACGTTACCTTCATGCATAAGGTTGAATGGTGGATGAATGTGAATATCCACGTTACCTTCATATCATGCATAAATGGCGAATGCGTATCCTATGGGAAGTACTCATTACTTTTATGCATATGATAGACGAGAAAGAGAATCGAGATGTTATAATTATGCAAAGTTTATTTATTTACTTTTCTTACTTATGTCATAACAAGTTTATGGATAAACAATTGGACTAAGTGTGCTAATTAGTATCATCAATTGGAAAATATGGAATAGAATCACCTAGGGTTTGGATGACTTTAGGAGTAATTGTGTCAGATTAATTGGACACAAATCAAAATGCGAGTTTGAGGTCTATCTTTACTTTTTATGCTTATTATTCTCACTGGGCTTAAGTTGTTAGCTCATGATATTACAAACATTTCAGGTAATGTTTGGGATCGTGGAAGAGGAGCTGGTGCGTGCTTGATCAAGAGGATGATGATTTCGAGATGGACTAAGTAGTTGTAAAAATCCATGTACATGGTTTTGTGAACTTTATATCATTTTGATGATTTGTACTTTGTAATTAGCTCATAAGAGCTTATTGTCGTTGATTTATGATTATAATCATTTTGAACTCCTGGATAGGAACTTAATGTTCCTTGTGTTTTTAGATATTTGAATTTAAGATGTAAACATGTTTTGGCTAGCCTATTTTCAAACATAATCACGCCAATTTTCTTAAAATAAAAGACTTCCGCTGTTTTTCTCTAATTTAATTATTTAAAAGTGACGGGTCGTCACAACACCCAATAGGCTTAGACCCACAACAATTAACTTTCAAATTATGTTTGTGCCAAATGGATCAAACAATCAAGAAAGCAACGTGCATATCGCGATAGCTAATAGTCTTCATAAGGGTGGAAAGCCAATCAATGACATTTATAAATTTTTTCTTTCTAAGATTTAATAAAGCACCCCAAATTGACCACAATTTCACAGCAAACTTACACTCCCACAAAGCATGGATCTCAGTTTCAGCACCTTTACCACACAATGAGCACCTGGAATCCTCCACAACCGTCCTATGAAACAAATTGGCCTTCGTAGGAAGAAAATTATTGTACGCTCTCCAGATAAATAATTTAAACTTTAAAGGGATTGGAGAGTCCCAAAGAAATTTCCACCAATCTTCTGATCGGCTAGAGTAAGACAGGTTGTATAGCTTATACCTACTTCGAATCGAGTATTTTCCATTCTTATCATAATGCCAAATTACTTTGTCCTCTCTTGGACTTCTACTAATCAAAATACTTAAAGTTTGTTTCTAGTTTTCTCTTCTGAGTTAATAGGATTTGTCAATTAAAGTATAACTTAATGGTCATACACCTGTTTCTTTCTTTTGAGATCGAAGGTTCGAGTTTTCCTTCCCTCAATTAGATGTAATATCTAAAATAAAGAAAAAAAGTGAGTAGGATTAGAGAATTGGGACCCTTGCTCTTCAAAGATAATTTAATACATAAAATTAGTCATAAATTCCATCCCGTCATCACTCATCAAAATCTTGAATGGCGACAGTAAATCAGTAATATTTATTTTAGGGTAAAATGCAAATAAAACCCCTATGGTCTTTTCAAAATGCATGAGCACCCCCTGTACTTTGAAAATGGCAAATCGCACCCCTGTGGTTCCAATTTTTTTCAATCAGACCTCTCCCCTTCAATGTCAATAATTTTCTTTTAGCCATAACTTCTTCATTTGAACTTCGATTTGGATGATTCAAGATGTTTTGGAATCTTAATTTCCGGCTTTAAATAATCGTCGCTTCAAAACTTTGAAATCATCATTAACCAAAAGAGTTAACGATGTAAATCATACCTAATGTTTCGATGTTAATAAAATCTTTTATTTATTAATGATTTCAAAGTTTTGAAGTGACATTTATGTAGAGCCTAAAATGAGGATTCCAAAACATCTTGAATCGTCCAAATCGGAGTTCAAACGAAGAAGTTGTGGCTAAAAGAAAATTTTTGACATTGAAGGGGAGGGGTCTGATTGAAAAAATTTGGAATCACAGGGGTGCGATTTTCTATTTTCAAAGTACAGGGGGTGTTCATGCATTTTGAAAAGATCACAGGGGTCTTATTTGCATTTTACCCTTTATTTTACTTTGATTTTGCAAAGCTCGATGCACTGGTGACGGCATCAAAATTCGTATATAATATTTATATATTGATTTTGCAAAGAGCGTTGCAGATAAAACTATACTTTTACAAAAGAACAAAGAACAAAGAACAAAGAAAATGAGTGTTACGCCAACCATACGTTATTTAGACATCAAGTGAAATAATATATCTAAGCGATGATTCTAGATCTAATAAATTTTTGTGTACTGTTTATAAAAATGTCATGTTTAAAAAATATCTATAATATGATAAATTATAAGTTTGTCAATCAATGATTAGCATTGAATTACATATTTTTATAATAAATGAATCATTATTAATCACTTATCAACGCAGTAAAATTGCTATATTTACAAATAATTTTAAATGATGATATATTGATAAATATTGTATCAAAATCCGCTACCTAATAAAATTTTCCAATATTTAATCTATACACTTTTATTATTCATACAATTTATTCTATTTTATATTTAATAATATTAAGTTTAATAAGAAATCAAAGTTAATAAGGCGTCAATAGCCAACATTACATGAACCTAGTTTAATTGACCAGGCACAATTTAATGTAAAAATAATAATAAGGCATCAAGAAATCCAACATAACTTTTTTAAAAGTAAAAATAAAAATATTAAAAATCAATACAATTTAGGGAAAATTACACAAACCATCCCAGAACTATAAGAGTTGTAACACTTGCCTCCTTAAACTTTCGATTTGAGCAATTGGCCCCCTGAACTATGTAAAGTATTAAAATTGGACCCCAAGAAAATTTAATTTGTCAAATTATTCTCTTAAAATTATTAATTTACTAATAATTATTATAAAACCTCTATACGGCTGTGTCCCCGAGGGTTCTATCCCATCCCGAGCTCGTCCATGACCCCAGACGCAAAACCCTTACGGGGTCAGGAATGAGCCTCTCCCCTTCCCGTTGACATTAGAGATTTATTATTCGCCTCTACGATGATTTTCGAGACTCTAATTTTAAAAATTAAATTTTCTTGGGTCCAATTTTAACACTTTGCAAAGTTCAGGGGGCTAATTGCTCAAATTGAAAGTTTAAGAATGTAAGTGTTACAACTCTTATAGTAGGGGTGATTTGTGTAATTTTCCTTATAATTTATTAATGATAGAGACTATAAATAAAATTGGATAAAATTAATATAAATGGCAAAATAGAAGGACCAAGCAACTTAAATATATTAATTAAATTGTATTTTTCCCAAGGGAAAAAAATCCTTCACGTCTCTTTACGTTCTTCCCGGGTGATT
The DNA here is from genome assembly GCA_028015215.1 of Gynostemma pentaphyllum. Lineage (NCBI taxonomy): Eukaryota > Viridiplantae > Streptophyta > Magnoliopsida > Cucurbitales > Cucurbitaceae > Gynostemma > Gynostemma pentaphyllum. The sequence continues at coordinate 15,291,958 of CM051351.1, read as the reverse complement.
TGAACCGATGGGCACAATTATTTATCATTTAAAAGAGAGAAAAAAGACAGTTGCACCTCTAAATGATCTTTGAACCTATATTATCTAATACATTAATGGGGAAAGTTATTTATATATTTTTTGACAAAAAGTCAAGGTTAATTGAATATATATTCAAATTTCGAAGTACATTAATTTTTTTTTAAAAAAAGCTAGTTAAATTTGGTTAAGTATTGTAAAATAATCAAAAGTAATAAAAATACACAAAAAGAGTAGCTTATCTCCAAAACGGAATGAGGAATCAGATTAGATAGATACGTTTGGTTTGGGAAACAGTTTGTTGAAAGGAAAGGAAACCTAATGATGTGATGTGGGAACGCAGATTCAGATTCAGATTCCCGCGTGACGTATTCACCAAAAGTAATGCTGCTCCTATAAAAAAAAATATCTTTTTTAAAAATACAATAACAAAAAAATTATAGAGTATAAAAATTTTAGAAAATATATTTTTAGAAATATATTTTTCTCAGTCCACATAAATATAAATGAAGTTTATATATATATAATATCTTTTCAATTTATTTAATAAAACTCTATTGAGTATTAACAAATATATGATTTAGGTTCAAGAACATAATGATGGACGATCTACATGCATAGTTAAGTATAACTATCCTACTGATATTTTAAATGATAATTTTTTCAAATATATTTCAAATAAGAATATATTATTTTAGAATGTTATAAAATTATATATATATATTTTAACACAATAAAATTATATTTTTTTAACGTTCAATGAATAAAAGAAAAATATTTAATCAATAAATTTATAACAACAAATCAAACTAACAAACTTAAAAAATAATTAATTCAATTTCAAAATATATCAACAATGTGATAGGTAAATTTACAATATTAGAGAAAAAAATAGTTTTTTTAATCAAAATTTAGTTAAATTATAAATTAAGATTAAAAATTTATTGGGCTATATTTTTCATTATATAAGGTAAATTTGAGATAGATAAAGTGAGAGGTAAATATTTTAATCATATATAAAATTTTATTTTTAAAATCTATAAACAAGCAATAAATAACAAATAAATAAATAATAAATGACTAGCATAAAAAAAACACAGCAATTTACCTCCACCTAGGATTGAATTCGGTAGCTGAGGTAAAGAAACCAAACCGGGCGGACAGGAAAGCCAACGCGCCATGAACTGTTCATGATGATTATTCCGCATTTTTAAAATATTTTTAATAATATATTAATTTTAAATACTATATAGACCCGTCCCTTATTTTGGGCCCTCGATATTTGGGGGCCCTGTTCCGTCGCACATGTTGAACATGCTCAGGGCCGGCCCTGCTTTTCAGTTTAAGACGAGCGACCGACAAGAAGTTTTTTTTTTTTAAAATATTTAAAAAATAATCAGAAAAGTAATTTGGTCTAAAAAATATTTTAAAATTTATAGTAAATAGTATACTCGAGATACTATTTCAACCTTCCTTTTTTTTTTTATAAATAAAAAAAGTCTGAAATCGTATTCAGTGTATAGGATTTCAAGTTTAGGGAAAAAACAGAATTTCAAATTTACAAAAATGCAATAGAAGTATATTCAAATACATTTTGGGTCATAACTTTTGATCCAGGTGTCTGAAAAAACGATCCGTTTGTGGAGACTCATTATAAGATTATACGATTTCAGTTTTTTTTTTATATAAAAAAGTATCATCTATATGCAATTTACAATTTTTTTAATAACACTTTTATTTGTACAATATTTTTCAGATTATTCTTATTTTTTACAATAGAATCACCCAAAACCTCGAGCTACAATACAACTTAATAAAAAAAATATAGGCCCATTTGAATATAGTTAGCATAGTTAAGAGATTTAAAATCTTGGAAAATTATGCGTGGTAGCCAACTTTTGAGTTTTGTTTTCATATATGCCACATTTTCATGTTTATATCAGATTTACCCATTTTTATATATTCTATTAATTTAATGATATATCATTGATGTAATTTTACAACAATAATTTATCAGTAATGTAAATTCTAGTATTAAATTTATATCAATAATATAAATTTACAAAAATAATATATCAATTATAATCAAATTTTCATAAAAAAAATTATGGGTTAATTATGTGTTGGGTAATTTGATATTTTTCAATGTTTGTGGTTTTTTTGAAAACTGAGACTCAATATTGGGTATATGTGATAATAGCCCTTTAATCTTTCCATTAACTCATACTCTTTTCTATGTTCAAGTGGCTAGATATAAGGGGACATTTGGTTGTCAGGTTTGGGTTGTTAAGCAGAGGTTTGTTAACACTGTGTTTGGTATGTACAAAACTGTGAGTTTGTTAAATATAAAATGTGTTGAAATTGTGAAAATGGATAGATAGGTTTGTTAAGAAGGGGGGGGGGGTTAACAAACCCATCATATTGGGTTTCAAACCTGGGAAACAAACACAAATTAGGGTTGTTTAACCTCCAATTCACTACCCAAACCTGGCAACCAAACGCCTAACTCATTTTTCACAAAAGTGGAATGTTTGATTCTCTCTCCCATCAATTTATATAATATTCCACTTAAAAAATAAAAATATATAGAAAGGCCAACCATATTTTGTACTAATAATAATTATTTTTTATGAAATACATGAGATCATATACCCTTCTATTATATTAGTAATTAGTATTAGACTTGGATTTTCCTCGATGAAACTAAAAATGAACGAACAGACTAGCAAATTAGAGAAGAGCTAAAATATTTTTTTTTATAAGAAAGTCGAAAAAAAGCCAAATAATTGATTCAAATGGCAACAAAGAAAAATCGGTGAAGAATCAAATGGTTTCTTTTCCCTTCGAAGTGTGTATGAAAGAATGAAATGAAATGAAGAACTTACAAATGTAAATCAATTGGTGATATGTCTTCATCATGACTTCTATCACTGTGTCTAATTATGGAAAATTTTGGTGGCAAATTATTGCCGATGACCAATCCTTGTTGAACAAAATATAAGTCAGCTATTGTTTTCTGAAAAGGCTTGATGGGACCTGCATGAAGAATGGTTGAAATTTCAAAGGGGATAAGATAGGAATTTGGTTTCAGAAAACAATGTATATAAACTTGACTATCGCCAATATTACAGTACATGACATGATATCATGAGCGTGGACTGTGGAGAAGGGGAAAAAAGTTTGGACTAAAAAAAAACACTATAAAGCCCACCAAAAAAGAAAACATTCAAAAGAATTGATAAAGAACCTACTCTAAAATAATATATGCTAAACTGGGAATGCTCTAAAACAATAATGATTTTCAATGTATTTGTACCATTACTGATGAGTGGCGGTATAACCCTTCCTGAATTCTCTCCATACACTAATTTTTTTCCGGAAAAACACTCGTGAACTTAAAAGAATGCACTTCAAGGAAATATCAGATTACCTTTACATGATGTGGCATGATCTTGATATCAAAGGGTACATGAAGCCATGCCTCAGTTGGATAGAATAAAAAATTCTCTGCCTTGCTAGTATAGACATCTGCATATTGATGAATGTGATAGGCAAAGGCAGATTCTTGACCAGTATCCGTTAGAAAAGTAGCACCGAATGACCTGTTAAACATCTTCTTCATGGTATCTCGTGCTTTATTCCTCTCCTCATTTAGTTCTTTCAAGAGAGGTTCATACACATCATTTCTTCGCCCATAACCTACAGTAGCATGCAATCTACCCAGAAGTTCTTGGACAATATGGAATTTTGCCTGCATACAGAAGAGAGAAAAACAGAACAATAATTAGATAAAATTTCGAAAAGAGTAGAAAGCTTGTCATAAATTCTAAGACACCACAAGAGTCCTAGTTGAAAACTACTGAAATTGTGAAGAAACATATCTATGCTTGATGCATCACGACCAACAGGCAACGACCAATGCTATTAAAGTGCCTCAATTGCAGAACATACCTGTTCAAAACGATAGGAATCCTCATTTTGTATACGTATTTCATTCTGAAATCAAAAACAGAAAACCAGACAGAAGTGATTTAAATATTAATCTCAATAATAACGTTACTTACTGTTGGTTGAAAAGAAAATGGACACAAGACATGACCAAGTTAAGTAATATTTCCCCTCTCTTCACATGACGGAGCAGCAAGTTAACTGGTGATACTTGGGCATTATATAGAATGAATCAGAAACTGAACCAACAAACTCGGAATAGAACTTTGAATAACAAAAGAAAAAACACATCCTCTCAACAGTTTTATTCTTTTCCATTTTGCATTTCTTTGGGATAAGTCCGTGTACTAGAATAGTAATAATTTTATTAAAAGTGCCCTCTATTGGAGTATCTATTCTTGAAAATCCTTATGTGCTGAATCCCATTTATATATCTATTTTTCTCTTAATAGATGTAATGAAGCAAATTATTCATTGGAATTCATCACGACCACAACAAATAACAAGAGAAATTAATAAATTTAGCTAATTAGTTATGATAAAACCCTCGACAGAGAAAGAAAGGAAAAGAAGAAAATAAGAAACTGTCCATCATACTATAATTATTAGTAAAAGCTATCAAACAAGTTATAAGAAAATGATAGAAGGCATACTTCCAGTTCGTAGATAATTGCAGCAGTGCGCCAACCAGCTTTTGAAGGGCCTCTAAGATCACTAAAGAGGTGATCCCCAAAGTATATCACCTATTCAAAAAAGTAACATATTCAGTATGCTCATTTTGACACATAGCAACATAAGAATATCAAAATTGTCTTTTCCAATTACCTCAGGACCATTCCACTTGGTAATTTGAAGAAAAGATTTGAGGCAACCTTGGTAGTAAATTTTATTGGGAAGAAACGCATCCACCTTTGTAAAAGCCAAGGTGTCTTTCTCTGTGTCGTAACAACTTATGTTGATGTTTTATAGAACAAAGAGCAAGAAGTAGTCAGTACCGCATCTACCATGGCTTTCTGTAATATGGGAAAGTAAAATTTGGATGCACATTTTATTGATTTAATATCTTTCACCAATAATGTCATTATCAAAACAATCATTTATGATACTTGTTCATTTCAGTCCTGTAATAGATTTAAATATTTAATAAAATAGGTTGGTATTAAAAATCAAATGTATTTCTAAAGTTCATTTTACATTTTCAAGTGCAAATAATAGATCAAATATACTAACCGAAATGGATGCTCAGATGTGTAAAATTCTGGCTTATTGGCCTTGGCTATCACAACATCAAAGATTTCTCTCCAAGAATCTTTGTAACCCATAGAATCCTACAAAAACCAAACAAAGTTTAAAGCTCAATATGCTAATACAATGCTGAACCGATGAGAGATAATAAATAATTTAATAGAACTTCTATTCTAGGAATTGTAACTTTTTTTCATCTCAAGTTTTCCACTATGATTGATTTTCCACTTAGGATTGTCTTTGTATGTTTTTATTATTTAGATATTCTGATTATGTGTTTTTACGCAACCATATAGAGATGAAATCTCAGTGTAACGTCTCCAGATAGAGACTGAGCAAATAAACATCTAAGTATGACTGAACTATTTACTTTTATCCGGAGGTTGTTACCACGCTGTAAATTTAATTATAATTATAAACCAACATAAAAAAAAATTCAAATCCTTAAATAACTTAGGATCAACCTTTAACTAAAATTCAATTTTTATTACAACTTAGCAATCAACTTCTGAATTATACTCCAGAGGGGTCATTACATAGTGTTGAACACCAAAAATTAATATAATCTCCAATGATCTTCTTCTGCTGACTCTTCTTTCTAAACTTCATTTTCCTTCTCTCTGTTTCTCTATTCTCTCTCTAGTCTCTCCTCAATCTAACATCATTAATAGATACTGATAAACAAGACAAGCATTATATATGGTGGAGAGTATATTTTTATCATTCTTGTCTAAAGAATAGCAATTTAGTAATTGAAAATATGATAATTTATTTTCATCAATTTCTATATGTTTGTGAACAAAGTAGTTCTGATTAAGCAGAGGTGTAAGTGCAAATAAGAGGTGAATTCACTAAACAATATCTTCATGTAAGACTCTTATAGTAGTTTACCTCCAACATATAACGCATCCCCCCATCCACAAAATAATATGGAGAGTTGGTCAGTAAAAAAAGTTTCTTCCCCTTCTCCTTTAGCATCATAAGAAAGTTTAATAGTCTCCCCTGTAGTATTAAGCAATAACGAGCTCTTAGAAAACAAGATGGAAGTGTGCAATAAGATGCTAAAAAAATGTCCAAGTCAACTGGAAACTGTTAATATTTATCAAGAAGTCGGAACTTAACAAGGCGGATGACCACTATAAGCAAAAGTAATCAAACTCACATTATTTAGTAGGTAAGTACGTGGATCGGATATTATTTCTCTATGGGCTAGGCCACTTCGATGAACATATTGAATAGCACGATTCACATCTTCATAGATGTAGCAAGCATCAAACTCCAGCTTAGCATCAACAAAATGTTGCACAACATCCGCAATGAGGCATGCCTATTTAATAAGAACGAAAAGTATTATATAATATAATACAACACAATTAGAACATACTGAATTAGTCCACGGCCTCCCTCCCTGTCCCCAAGAAAGTACAATGTTTCAGTTACTTCTTAAATAGTAGATATACCATGTATAGTTGTCACAAGTTTGGTTTAAAAATGACAACACATAATGAGTAAATATCATGATTATAAAATGGAATTATATCTATCCAATGCAAGTTGGACCTTTTGGTTCTAGAAGCTTATAGTACATACTTGGCTTCTTAATAAGTATGCTCATATATTTTGGCAGTAAAATCAAAACTCACAGACGAGAAAGGGGAGCTCATAAGAAAAGATGACTAGCCTCGCTAAAGCAAAAGAAATCCATCAATCCAACAAGCCCACGAGCTTGATCACGCCCAATATGCCGTGTGCCATAAATCTCTTTGATTTCTTTCGGGCTTAGCTGCATTTTTGTAATTGAAAAGTAACAATTAATAGAAGAGCAACTATTTTCCTAAATTGCTCTAGTTTTGCTAGCATCGTGCCAAACTCATATTTTATAATTATATAAATAAAAATGATCAGACACACAAGTTGGCCAAAAGGAACCGTAATTTTATAAATAATCTTGATTTACAAGATAATTCTGGATACAGTTAAATTATAAAAAAAGTAAAGAATTGTCACAAAATTATTTGACATATGCAAAGGAATAGTCATCACTTTGACAAAAGGAGTGGGAATGGCTTAACCCTCATTATTTTCTTGTTGTCCAAATGTCATATAATAGCTTAAATCAGGCGTATGAAACTAACATTACTGACTCATATTTTTATCGACATCTAGCATGCTTCTAAGTCCTAGGTGGTAACATTCTTAGTGATTTATACTACATTTTCCTTTTTAAACTTTGTACTTTTCACTCCATTCTCCTCGTATAGTTCTTTTTATAGATATGCTCCCAGTTTGCAACAATAAAAGTTCATATACAATCCACTAATCAAATCTTCTCTCTTCCAAACATAGACACTTGGACAATCTCCTTCTCTCTTACTTGTACACCTTGTCCATTATAGAACCTTCTCAATATCCATTTACGCAGCTGTTTATTAGCAGCTAAGATGCATGCCCAAATGTGCATTAAGTTTTTTCTCACTGTTTTTCTATCTTTAAGATGTACCTAAAATCTAGGAATATAAACAGTAATCGCATTCAGAAAGATCAACAACTTAGAAATGTAAATATATCAATAGTACAACGACAAACCTTACGACGACCAAAGTAGCACCCACTAGGCTCAATGGAACCAAAGAAATCTAACTTCAAGAGGCAACCTTTGAGTTTATCATAGTAAAGGCCTCTAATGGGAAATGTGGGATCATACTTAAACTCCATGCAAGAATCCGGATATCTGAACTGAAAGAACAGAACGAATCATAAGCAATGAAAGAACATCGTTAGTGCACAAATATATACATAAGCATCATAAATAGACAGAGACAAACCTCATTAACCAGATGTTCTTTAGCAAGATCATAAATCAAGCTCTGTAAATTAGCCGAGTAATGCGCGAGAGTGTAATCGTAGTCAAAACCATACACCTGAATATGGTCTAAGCTCAAATTCTTATTCACATAGATACCTATTGACAATGAGGAAACATCAGAAACGTTAGAAAAAAGAAGAATAGTCAGAAACAGAAGCATCATAAAAAAAGAATAAGAAACCTTCAGGATTCAACTTCGGCATCGTCTTAAGCGCCTCTGGAATCTTGAAGAAGCTAAGTTTAGCAGAATCGAATTCCCGACGAATCTCTTGAACTTCATCTAAATCGCAGACGGATGCAGGTTCCTTGTTGAAATCATCGAAATTCAAGATTTTTGAATCGCAAGATGAAATTGTGCTGTGGCTTCTAAAACCCCTAATAAACCCTAAAGAGAAAGAAAAGAAAAGAAAAGAAACGAAATGTGAATCTGTCTATCTCCATTCTCCACAACATTTTGAAGAAAGTAGTTAAGGATAAAGAAGATACTGATACCTAGTGAAGATACAGAAGAAGAAGAACGAATATTAAGAAACCGGCGAAAGGAGGCCATTGTGGCTGTGGATTCACAACTCCACTTGAGCCTTTTGCATTCGAAAACCAGAGATATGAATTTATTTATGTTTTCTTTTTCTTTTGGGTGAAGATTGTACAGAGAAAACTGAAACTGAAAATGATATATGAAAGATTGTGATTGTTGAAGTCAGTTGAAAGCCGCCATTTTAAACCACTCAGCAAAGCTTTTCTTTTTTCTTTTCCCCTTCTTAGAAATGAAATATATATGGAAAATAAATAATGTAAGAATAAAAATTAAAATGATAACCGAGATTAGCTCAGTTAAGACAGTAGCGAATTAGAGGTTCACGTTGTTTTCTAACATATTGAATTGAGAAAAATATATGACCTGTTTGGTTGTGGTATTGCTGTTGTGATAAAATAATTTATTTGTAAAAAGTCATCCTTTTTTAGTAAAGTTTTAAAATGGCCTTTTATAATAAAATATATGATTGGCATGTTACTGTATGTAAACAACCAATGGTAAATGGTCATCTATTTACATATTTTTTTTTAAAAAAATAGGATAGAATGATAATTTGGTCCTTATAGTTAAGGTTCGTTGCATTTTGATCCATGTAGTTTAAGAATGATATTTTTAGTCTATTAACTTTTAGAAATATCATATTGAATGAATTGACATGTTGACACACATTTATACTCTTATAACGTTGTTTTATAATATAAATATTAGAATTGAACTCACTATCTCTTGAGGATGAATTTTTAGACTAATGACAATGTTACAAAATCATCATATTAGTGGCATATATAAAAGATTTTGACCTTCTATATTTTGTGATTTTGTAAATATACCTAGTTAATTTTAATAGAATTAGTATCTGTATGTAAAATTTAATACGAGATTACAATATTAAAAAAGAATATAATCAAAACAAGATGATCACGAAATCTTTTCTTTACCTCCCTTTTCCATTAAAAGGACGAAATCCAATGTTTACCAAAAATGGTGATTACTTTACAATTACACAACATTAATACAATGCAACGCAATAATACACTTCCTTTTCACGTATTTCTCTCTTGCTCGTTGTTTCTATGTTTTTATCTTTCGTATTTCTTTCATTTTTTCCCCTTATCAAGGTAAAAGAAATTTCCCTACCCCACAAAAATAAAAAAAAATAAAAATTAATTTACAATTTTCCCATGTTCGTAGCCATAATAAGACAAATACCATCGAACAAATTTCCTCAACCCGGTTTGCAAATCAGTCGTCGGTTTATACCCGAATTCTTTCCGGGCCAAACTTATATTCGCATGCGTGAACGGCACATCCCCGTTCCCCGGCATCTCCACAATATTCTTCTTCGCTTTCATTTTCAAATGCCCTTCCAAAATACTGACAAGTGTCGGTACCGTAACCGGTGACGTGTTCCCCAAGTTAAAAATCCTATACGGAGCCGGTCCGGTTTTCTTCCCACCCGAACCGGTACTCTTTCCCGACGTATCAACGGAACCCAAACACCCCTTCACAATATCATCAATATAAGTAAAATCCCGAGCCAAATCAACCCGGTCCTTCCCCCGATAAACCGTAATCGGTTTTCCCTGAAGAATATTTCGCGTAAAAGAAAAGTAAGCCATATCCGGTCTACCCCACGGACCGTAAACCGTAAAAAACCGCAACCCGGTTATAGACAAACCATAAATATGATTATAAGTATGAGTAATTTCCTCACCGGCTTTCTTAGTAGCCGCATAAAGACTGGCGGGTTGGTCCGTACGGTCCAATTCTGAAAAGGGAACATTCTCATTAAGCCCATAAACAGAGCTGGAAGAAGCCCAAACAATAGAAGGCTGAGGATTCGCTGATTTACAAGCTTCAAGAAGCGTAACGAGCCCAGCGATATTGCTATGGACATAAGAATGGGGATTCTCCATCGCATATCGAACCCCAGCTTGAGCCGCTAAATGAACCACGTGCGTAAAAGCGACGATGTCGAAAAGCCTGTTTAATAGCCTGGCGTCGTTTAAATCGCCCTCCACGATGAAAACGGCGTGGTTTTGAAGAAGTTCCTTACGGGCTTTTTTAAGAGACGGGTCGTAATAGTTGTTGAAATTGTCGAGACCAACGACACCGTCACCGCGTTTTTTGAGAGCAAGGGACACGTGGGTGCCGACAAAACCGGCGGCGCCAGTGACGAGGACGGAGATGCCATGGGGACGGTGGGTTTGGGCGGATGTACGGACATGTTTTTCCCAATGAATGCCGCCCCAAGAAGAAGAAGAATGGGGCGGGTTGGAATTATTGAGGAAGGTTTGGAAAGTGAGATAAGAGATGGTTAAGGCGATGAAAAAGAGAGCCCATAAAAAGAGGGTGCTTGTGGAGGCGAAGAAGCGGAAGAATTGGCGGTTGAAGGCGTTGGATCTTTGGTCGATTTTGAATTTACCTGGCGTGGAAGGGAAGAGATCATCTTCGTGTTGTTCTAATGATGGCATTTTTATTTTTAAAAAGAAATAGTTGAAAGAGAGGAGGCAGATGCAGAGATGAAATTAATGGAAAAGAAAAAGAAAAAGAAAAGTGCATCTGCTAAAAAAAGGAGTGGGTAATGAAGGGGTTATTTATAGGGGGTATTAGTATTACAATCCCATCACCCATGTGGAGTTCTCCGCGTGAACGCGTTAAAGCCTCCCACAATTAGCCTGGATTTGCTATGCCCAAAAATATATATAAAGGTAAATTAGAATCACGGTCATGTTTTGAAAATATCAAGCAATAATATTTATAATGAATAGTTTTTTTTTTTTTTCAAATGTATTTTTTAGCTTAATTTTATGGAATGGAAAATTGGTTGTCGGGAGTGATGTTGGTTGAAGACAAGAACATGGGCACCACATATGATGCCGATACCATTAAAGGGAAGATGAGAATCCAATTTTGATTGTATAATTATATCATCACTCACTTCCACGAACAAAAACTACATTATTATTAAATTCTCACAAACCAATTGGCTGAAATTTCAAACCCAGAGGTGTAAAGCCGGTCTTGGACTGCAAAGAAGGGGGATTCTAGGAATTAACAAAAAGAATTCTATTATTAAAAAAAACCACAAGAAATTTAATGGGAATAGTTCTACTGCTATCTGTATTTGTTTTTTTATATTACTTATTTTGGGTTGACTAAAAGCTGCATCTGAATCTGTCTCTTTAAATTAATGAGCCATCCTTTTTTCTAATGCTTAATTCCCAACTTGACTAAAATAGAATCAGTTAAAAGTTGTTAATGATAACAGATGGACTTATACTTTTATTTATCCACATTTAGTAATTACAAATCTAGATATTAATATACTACTCAAGAGTCAAGATCCATAGTTTAAAAAGTGTGTTTTTAATACTTTATTAAAAATCACTTTTAAACACTTTTAAAAACTATCCTAAACAGTCACTTATAATATAAACTTTTTTATTTTTAATATTTTATTAAGTATTTTTATCTCTCTATGTTTTTTTTTTTCCTTTTACAAAAGTATCTAAATTCGTAAAACCATATTTCATATCTTATTCACAATATTATTCTCGAGTCCTACAAACTTTTAAAAGTCAATTTATTTTTCATTTAAATTTAAAATTCGTGCCTTCATATTTTTTAGATTATGAGTTTTAATGTATTTAATCAGTTGAGTTATATTTAATAAATTGGCGATAATGGTTTAATCTTGTTTGATAACGTCTCTAAATATTCATATATCATAATAGTCCATAATCATACTTCTTTTTTAAACAAGTCATCCCTAATCAAATGATGCTATTAAGTGGGAATAATTAGGTATAAATAAACATAGTAGATAGAATGGAGCAAAATCCTCTTAAACATATATACAACGACATGAAATCACAATAATATCCTTATTTATTCCAGCAGAAGTCATCATAATATATGATGCCCTAAATATATTTTCTATAAATATTGTATTAACTGAAAAATATTTTTACAAAAACAATTGCAAACTATATGTAGGTGAATAATTACAAACACGTGGTGGAATAGGATACAAACAATTGTTAGTGGAGTTGGGGAGGGAAGGCTTCAACTTTACATTAAACAGATACGTGACATACAATATGTATCATTATATTAAATGGAGAGTCGCGCAAAATGTACTCAGAGGTGGAAACGCCGCATTCTCTTCGGGTTCTTGGAGTTATCATCATCAAAACATTAAATATGATTAAAATTATAATTTTTTTTATGTTTTTATTTATGATTTCTAAATTTAAAGTGATCGTGTAAAGTTTAAAACGAAAATTTTAAAATATCTTAAATCATTAAAATTAGAGTTCAAACGAATAATTTATGACTAAAATTTTGGAATTATAAAGGGATAAATTTTCATTTTTTTTAATTAAGGTGTGTTTGCCCTAATTTTTAATGACGAAATATATCATTTTATCTAATCTCAAATTTAGATATGAGGTAAAATTGGAGGATCGAACTGTTAGAAATTTAAATAATCCAGCACAAACAACTCAACTTGAGAGTTAATACATACTATACCACTGTTAATTCTCATCCATAATATTAAAAAACCTTCAATTTTATTACTTACGTATGAATATCCAATCAAATTTCTACCATCAACCACTCCTCCGTTGATATATGCGTTTTCCTTTTTTTATTTCCTTTTAGTTATTTCCTAAATCAGATCTGGTAAAGGGTTTTTTTATGACACGTAGAACAGTTTTTTTAGGACATAGTTATTTTCGTTTTTTTTTCCTACGTACATACTTATCCCAATTTATTTCTTAATTAAAAATATATATTATATTTGCAAAAGTCGTCCGTTACTTTGATTTTATTTTATAATTTTAATGAGCACAAATAAATTAGTTTTTCAAAATATAAATAAGCTGTTTACAAAAAAAAATAAAAATATATATACATAAAGCAGCTCAATAAATATTAATTTTAATGAGAGAAAAACAAATGAAGACGAGGTAGCAGATTGATTATGGAATGTGGAAGGTAGAATAATTACCTATATCACTTTTTATTTATTAACTGGTGAAATGCAGATACGTTACATTAGAGTTCTAAATTCACTGATTAAAATATACTAACTACTGATATTCTATATATTAATTATTTAGATTATAGTAGCCTAGCCAAGCCATGCATATATTTGAAATAAACATCTCATTTTCCATGCCCTTCTCCATATCCACGCCCTTCACCATACCCAGAACCTTCTCCGGAGCCGTTTCCTCGACCCGAACCCTGACCGTATCCAGACCCGTACCCGGACCCACCACCTCGGCGACCACCCGATTCAGAGCCAGCTCGAGAACCCGCATATGAACCAGCTTCAGACCCTGCATCAGAACCTGACCCAGAGCCAGCTCGAGATCCGGCATATGAACCAGCTTCAGACCCTGCATTAGAACCTGAACCAGATCCCGCTCGAGAACCGGCATAAGAACCAGCTTCAGATCCTGAGTGAGAACCTGATCCTGAAGAAGAAGAAGATGAGCTTGAACTTGAACCAGAACCAGAACCAGAGCCGGAACCGGAACCGGAACCGGCGCCACCTAGTCCCATCCCAATTCCAGCACCAACACCAATGCCGCCCAGGTTAAGTCCAAGGTCTTTCCTAGCAACTCGGCATTCGGACACTATAGCAAGAGAGGAAGCGAGCAAAGCAACAACAACAAAGAAATTCAAAGCACCCATTTTTAGCAATAATTTAAAAAAGATAAGTGAGACAGACAAATTAAAAAGAATGCAAGGAAGGGGTATGTTTTTGGGAGAAAAAAACATTTGCTATTTATAGCTGCAGCATAGGCGGTGCTTGTGACAAGTGTCAATGCATATCAAAAGTAGTGGAGTAACATGCGAGCTCGAGCTAGAATTTTTTTTAAGAGAGAGAGAGGTGGTGTATGAATTGAATTTGGATTTTAGAAATGGCGATAAATAATGTTATGCCTTTGCCGACCCACCAACAATATATAATGCATGCGGGAGGGTATGGTACACTACTTTTTTAAGTGGAATATATGATTTGTGTTTTTTTGTTAGGTTGTTTATGTTTGAGAGTGGAGTATACCCACATGTGGTGGGGTGGAAACTTCGAGAGAACCTAGTGTGTGTGGAAGACCCTTCTCTTTAGGGTTGAAAGTTGGTGGATTTAAAACAGTGTGTTCGTTTCTAGTTCTTAATTTCTATTAAATATTATCATTTTCATTAAATATATAGTTCCAACCAATTTTTATAAACCAATAGGAATCAAACATATAAAAGTATGGAGGGATCTTATTCAAATTAGTTTGGATTGAAGTATTTTCATACCTATATTATAAAGCGTTGAAATTGATTTTTTGGTTTTTAATTGATAGAGCCAATGTATTTAAGTTGGGTAGCAGAATTAGGAAGATAAGTTTGGGAAATTTTCACCGATGGCATTTTTTTTAATATTTATAAATATATCATTATTTGAAAGACCATGATAAATGATTGATCGATTGACTGTGATATATCCACTCATTTACATAATTCAAGCGCTTTACTTAGATATTGAAAAATATAAGTAAATAACTAGTTAACATGCTTAATAAAAAAGAGAAATTTCGTTAAGTACCAGATTTTGATATAATATTTATAAATATATTATTGTTTAAACTATTATTTGTAAATATAATAAATTTTGTAAATGTGAGAATCGATAATTCACTTATTGTAAAAATACATAATTTAATGCTGATCACAAATTTATCTAAAATTTATTATATTTACAAATATTTTTAAACCATGATATTTTTTTTAAGTTTAATCTTACCAGGTCTTTTGGGGTTTTCATTAAAGCATAATTCTCATGATATATATATATATATATATATGGCGACCTCGTTACAGTTTTCGTCAAGTTTCTTAGAAGAGTGAAGGATAAGAAGAGGACGTACATTTAGAACATGATTCTCATGATACAAATGCTCACATAATCGCAGTTTTTTGTTTGATTCCTATGATGAAGACTTCCTATGGTTCATAGGATGAAGAAGCGGAGAAGAAAGATAAAATTTTAACTTTATTAATAATGTGGGCATCCATCTTAAAATCATTGGTAATGAGAGGAGTGATCTTTAGGGGGTGTTTGGATGGGGGTTTGGGAATGGGTTTGTGGATGAGAATAGGTTTCACAAACTCATTCCTATGTTTGTCTCACACTATATTTTCCATTGGCATTGGCATCCTATTCCCATGTTTACTATTGGATTTGACATCTCATTCCAACACACTCACATTATTTCTACTATTCATTCTCATTTCCACACATTTCAAACATAGGCTTCACAAACCCAGGCATTACAAACCCATCATTTCATATTTCAGGCATCACAAACCCAGACTTCCATTTCTCAAACCCCCAACCAAACACCCTCTTAGAGTTTATAAATATTATGAGTTCCCTACCTACATCTTTCCGATGTGGGATTCTCAACATGCCCCCTCAAGATGATGCCTCTTTTGGGTTTACCATTCTTGGGTCGAATCCCATTTTTGGATCGAATGCCAGTTTGGGCTTGTTGGACTTTGATACTATATTAATAATGTGGGCATCCATCTCAAAACCAATTGGTAATGAGAGGAGTGACCCTTAGAGTTTATAAATGTTATGAGTTCCCTACATCTTTCCGATGTGGAATTCTCAACAAACTTTTTATTTATTTATTTTAATTTCAATTATTAGTCTAATATCAGATTACAGAGAGATTATTCGAGATGGTAGTATAATAGGGTTGTCTTTCCTATGCCTGCCACGTGTCCTTTATTTTAATTGTGACATATACACATTCGGTTCTCTCTTTTGAGCCAGCGCTTGACCGGTTTTGTTTTAATTGCACGAGCACGACTCCTCCACCGCCATCATGCACCATTATTTTCAAGTTTTTAATGTAAGTGTAAGTGGTTGGAAAAAAAATTGTGCAGTTTTTAAAACGATGTAATTTTTTTTAACCTTAATTTTAATTATAGTAAATTATTTATTTATGTATTTATTTATTTATTTATTATATTAATATTTATTTATTTTATTAAATTAACAGATTTACTTTCACTAATTTCCTCATGGGAAATTTAATTGGGAGGTAGATTTTTATGTAATATTTGTAAAAATATCAACTCAAAAAAGTATTTATAAATATAACAATTTTTATCATGTTCATCGGTGATTAACAATGATTTATGTGTTTATCATTAATAAATATAGTGTAAAAATATATAATTCAATGTTTATCACTGATAAACTCGATCAAAATTTGCTATATTTGCAAATATTTTTTTGAGCTTTTATTTTTATAAATATTACTAAAAAATTTGCTAGATTTGCAAATGCCGCTTTCCTCATTATATTACCTAATAATGCTGATCTCAAATTTATCTAAAATTTATGATATTTACAAATATTTTTAAACCATGATATTTTTTTAAGTTTAATCTTACCGGATCTTTTGGGGTTTTCATTAAAACATAATTCTCATGATATATATCGACCTCGTTACAGTTTTCGTCAAGTTTCTGAGAAAGAGTGAAGGAGAAGAAGAGGACGTACATTTAGAACATAATTCTCATGATACAAATGCTCACATAATCGCAGTTTTTTGTCTGATTCCTATGATGAAGATACGTTGAAGACTTTGTATGGTTCATAGGATGAAGAAGCGGAGAAGAAAGAATAAAATTTTAACTTTTTTTTAAATTTTAATTTCAATTATTAGAGTCTAATATCAGATTACATGATCTCCTAAATTTGTGTCCAATTAATTTGATAAATTTTTTCCTTAATCGTGCAAGGTCATTTTAATCTTTTTTTCTTCTTCTTCGTTTTCTCTCCAGATAGATTTTACCAGCTATTTTATGTAACTAGTCTTTTTATCACGTATACAATATTCTTTCTAATAATTTCTCTATATTTTAAAATTATTTTTAGAAATTATTTATGTTTTATTATTGAACCAAAAAATGTTAAATTTTAAAATTTATTATTATCATATATTTTATTATTTTAATGCATTATAGAAGTAATTGATTATATATTTTGCATCTTTATTTATTTTGTAATTATTTTAAAGATTTATACCACCAAATCCAGTTAATAAACCTTTTGTTTCAACTATTTATAAATATTTTTTTAGTCAGTTTATTTATTTCTAAATTATTTATTCTAGTTTTAATATTATTCCAAAAATTATGTAATTTTATTGAAATAACAGTGTTCATGTGTGTTTTTTTATTGAGGTTTTCTGTTTGATTTTTTTTAAAATTTATTTATCTTTTTCTTTATAAAAATATTTTTATTTAAATATTATACCCTTACTAATTCAAGAAATTATGTTTTGTTCTGGTTTTTTTATCTTAACTTTTTTTATATTACAATTTGTGTTTCTTTTTTAGTTATTTTTTGAAATTAAATATCATTTATTTGAAGTATTACCATTGTCGATCAATAAACATTATTGAAGTATTTTTTTCATAAAATTTATTTATGTTTTAAAATTAATAGTATGGAATGAAATCTTTTGTAATTTAGAAAAAACACAGAAGACAAAAAGCCTAAAAATGGAGAAGTAATACACTCAATTTATAATATTTATTTGTAGTATTCTTCTTAAATTGGTTTTAAATATTAAAGTCATGAGTGAAAATGTTTTGTAATTTTAAGGATAATATGAAGGAAGAAAAAGATAATAACATTTTTTCCCAAGAAGTTAAGATATTAACTTCTGAAGGTCTATAAAATTAACATTTGCATTGCAAGTAGTTTACTTCTCTCACTTTTTTTAATGAACTATAATGGATTTAAGTTAAATAAACATGTTATTTTTAATAAATAAAATTTTTATAAATTTAATTTTTTTTATTAATTTTGTATATATAATTTAAGTTTATTCACTTATTTAAAATATAATTTATGTGAATTTAAAAATAAAATATCCATTTATTATTTTTAATGAAGGTATTATAATTGTACCTAATAAAAAAATCTCATTTTTTGGTTTTTTTTATTATTAAAAAATGGGTATAATTGTCTAAAAAATGTAAATGTAAGTGTTCATTGATTACAAAGTGGAGTATAAATATGTAATGTCATGCTTAGTAATTAAGCCATTTGAAAAGGGTATATATAATGGTATGTTAGTAATTTGAAGATTTTGAAAAGGGCATAATTGACTAAAAATGTTTCTCAAACTTCTCGTGTTTTAATATAGAGAAGAACATAAGTAGTTTTTCCTATTTACTTCTAATGATTTCGATGCAATATTTGTAAATATACTATTATAAAACTATTTGTAAATATAACAATTTTTACTACGTTTGATAGTGATTAATATCGATTAGTGTGTAAATTAGTCATTAACTTATTGCATAAATATATAATTCAACGTTGACGGATTAATTTGCTCAAAATTTATTATATTTATAATTATTTTTAATGGTTGATATTTTTACAAACATTACCTAAAAATTTATTAAATTTGCAATCATTCCCATTTTCGTTTTGCCCTTTTATAATTTAGTACAAATTAATAACATCAATGAATAAGTAGGAGTTTCTTCCTAGTTCCTAAGTGTGAAGGCAAGTTTTTTTTTTGGGTTATAACTTATACATAATCAGCCACGTGTAATATGTTATTAATAATGTGGGCATCCATCTCAAAACCAATTGGTTATGAGAGGGGAGGCCCTTAGAATTTATAAACCTTGTGAGTTCCCTACATCTTTCCGATGTGAGATTCTCAACATGCCCCCTCAAGATGGTGCCTCTTTTGGGTTCACCATTATTGGGTCGAATCCCATTTTCGGATCGAATGCCCGTTTGGGTTTGTTGGGCTCTGATACCATATTAAATATGTTAAATCAGCTTAAGCCAATGGTTCAGGGTAAATTTAATCATATATCTCAACACTCCCCCTCACATGTGGTCTTGGATAATTGCACAGGGAGGAAATTAGAGCAAATGACAACAACGGAGAGTCGAACTTGGGACCTCTTGCTCTGATACCATATTAATAATGTGGGCATCCATCTCAAAACCAATTGGTTATGAGAGGAGAGACTCTTAGAATTTATAAACCTTGTGAGTTCCCTACATCTGTCCGATGTGGGATTCTCAACATATGTTAGTTTTTTTCTTTAATTCCACTTTCTATTGGGTGAACAGTCCTTATTTACAAGGCAGCATGAAAGTTTTCCGACCTAGATATTAAAATTTGGCATTAGCAAATCTAGCAGTTTTTTCAAGTAATATTTATAAAAATGATAATTCTAAAAAATATTCAAAAATATAGTAAATTTTGATTAGGTGAATCAGTGATAAATATTGAATTACATATTTTTACACTAAATTTATCACTGATACACATTAATCATTAATTAACATAGTAAAAATTGCTATAATTATAAATAATTAGTAAAAATTGCTATAATTATAAATAATTTTTAGAGTCTCTATTTTTATAAACTATTCTTTTACCACGTGCGTCGCACGTGATATTTTTTCGAATATAGAAATATTTAGAAGATTGACATATTTTTTATTTGATTTTTCTATGGTTTATAAATCTTTTTCGAAATGATTTTATTAACATATTATTATGTTAATAAATGGTTTATACTACCAAATAAAAAAAATGATTTTATTTTTCTATAGTTTATTATTTTAACATCTTTATTTTTAAAATTTATACTACCAAATAAAAAATACATGTGGTTTGTTCTATATACATATATTAGTTAATTTTTTTTTATTTATAGATTATTTGCTTCTAATTTTAATTAAAATTTAAGAAATTATATTTTTTTTTCTCTTTTATTTTTAAACTTTTAAATATTTTTAATTAAAATATTTAAATTTATTTAAATATTATAAAATATTATACTATTACTAATTCAATAAATTATATTTTGTTGTAGTTGTTTTTTTTTTAATAATTTAAGTTTTTTTTAATATTTTTTCAATTAAAGCACCGTCACCTTTATTAAACCATTTAATATTTGAATAATTAAATATAATTTTTTTTTCATAAATTAGTGATAAATCTAAACAATAAATTCATTTTAATATCACATTCATTTTCATATATTGTATTTGATATTTCAATTATTTTATAATTTGATGTTGTGAAAACAGTAAAAAACCAAGAAATTTTATTTAATAAAATTGACAATTTCTTATTCAATGAAGAAAAATATTTTATTTATCCAAAAAAAAATGTTTTATTAAAAATGTAAATAGTCATTTAATAGATAGTGAAATATAAATAATAATGGTATTTTTAGTAATTTGAAGGTTTTAAAAGGGTATATATAATGACATGTTAGTAATTTTAAGATTTTAAAATGGGTATAGTAGTCCAAAAATATTTTTTAAACATCCCCACTTTTATATATTAAGGATAAGGTTATGGGTTTTGCCCATGTTCGGCGTGATTGTAATAATTGGGCTCACAGACTTGCCAAAGATACAGCTGCGGGAATCTCTAATGGTTGCTGGAAGGGTCTCCTTCCTCCTAGAATCCAGTCTCTTTTATTTTGATGTTGTTCTGTTTGGTGGTGTTAAAAAAATAAAAAATAAAAAATCTACGACCCAATAAAATTTCCCTGTTAAAATATGTTCCCTAAATTTTTAAAATTTGTGCCCTAGCTATAATGGTGAATCGCATGATGTTTAGTAACATAAAAAAAAGTCACTATAGTGGAATACATAATAGCATTACTTGATTTTATCAAAAGACATCAATAACAAAACTAGATTCATAAAATCTAGCTTTGTTAATTTTATTTATTCATTATCATCATAAGATACTTAATTTTGTTTTTCATTTTAATTGTTACCACCTTCACCATAACCATGACCCTCTCCATAGCCATGACCCTCACCATAACCATCACCATTACCATTTCCTCTTCCAGAGCCTTCACCATAACCTTGTCCTTCTCCATATCCTGAACCTGATCCTCCATACCTGTTGTTTCTTCCTGAACCTGACCCAGCTCGAGACCCTGCATATGAACCAGCTTCAGACCCTGCACCTGAACCACCATAGCTAGAGCTTGATGAGTGTGATGATGAATATGAACCAGACCCTGATCCTGATCCTGAACCAGAACCAGAACCAGAACCAGCACCATTGCCCATCCCCAATCCTATTCCTACTCCTAAATTCCCAAGTCCTAAATTCCCAAGTCCTAAACCACCAAGTCCTAAACCTCCAAGTCCTAAACCTCCAAGATCTAACCCCAAATCCTTCCTTGCCACCCTGCTTTCTGAGGTTATAACTGACATTAAAAGTAGAAAAGAAACAAGAGAAAGAGGCCTGATTGCTGCCATTTGGAAGATTAAGGTTAAACAGTACAAAAGAAAAACTTCTAAAGAGGGCTGTGTTTTTTTAACAAAGTTACTGGACTTTATTTATAGTAGTTGGAAAATTATGGTATTCTTTAGAAAGTTGCAAAATCTTAATTGTAAATTAGAAATGGAAGATCATGTTTAGCTAAACTAGTGGAAAATCTTGCTGTAATTCCAATTTCTGTGGCTGGCCAAGGTGATTTTAAGATTTAATTAATGGTGTTTTGACAAATGTTTTCCACTTAATGGTGTTATTGTTTAATGTTAATGATACTTATCACTTAAAATGATTTACACATGTTTTATTATTTGCATTTTATTGGTTTGGGGATTGTTATTGATTCCTTAATCCGCTTCCATTAACTTATTTTTTATAATGGTACCGGCGATTTTTTTCTAATCAAGTAGTTTAACATTAGTATGGATGAAATTTAACCATTCTCTTAGGAGAAAAAAATCTTTATCCCTTACGTGTCTTATTTTTATTAGATACCACATATTTATTAATCAAAGTTGTATTTGAAAAAAACTCTCACCAAATTTTTTTATTACATCACATATGCCTATGTATGAATGAGGAAAAATATGCCATGTGAGATTAGAAAACCATTTGAAATAAGTTTATAGCTTTAATAATATATAGTGAGTGTGTATATAATGATCAATTGACAGGAATTAAACACACACAAGAGAAAAGGAATTATTTATATATAAAAGAAAAAGTATTTATAAATTGTTCCATAGAAAATAAAAAAAGAAAACAGAGAAAAGTAACTAAAGAATAAAAAAAAAACTAATCAACTCTGATACTGAGAACAGACGGTAAAGAGAAACAACAACAAATGAGAAATAATGAATAAAAGAGAAGCAACGACAAGAAAAACACCAAGCCTATACCATTTGGTCTGTAATGTTTTAAGAAATCCTCTTTTGCAGGAGAGGCAATTATAACATAAGGCACCTCTATCATTGTTCCATATATCACAATCACCATCATATGGATCTGATCTATTAACTCCTCCTTCTTTTCGCATCCAAAACGTCGCATTTACATACTCCATTTCGCATGTCGTTGGTGGTTTGCAGCATCCAGACTATGACAAAAATAGACATGGGTCAGTATAATATCACACGTTTCTTGTTTCTCGTTTCTTATTTCTTGTTTATTGACATTTTAAAAGGAATAGGATTACCTCAATTGGCGATAATTTCTTGAGATTAAAATCATAAGATTTGAGCACCAAAGTTCTTGAAACAAGATCATCACAAGTCCCCGAATCAAAAATACATGATTTGAGATTATCCCAATGGCTGTTATCATAAACCTTCAATCTAAACCATTTCGGCGAGGCCCGTACCGACCGACTTTCCATCCTATATGCTCCGACGAGAGCAAGCCCGATGGTGAAAATCAACAACAACGGAACCATAACGAGAACAAGTCCTTGAATTGGATAACGAGATCTCCAAAACACAACCCCATTGCTAATTACAAATAAGAAAACCAACCCGATCCCAATCCCAAGCTGTAAACTTGGCAATTTCAATATGGTTTCACAGTCAGAATCTTTCATGTAGAATATCCACACTATGAACCCAAGAATGGGAATGGAGAGAAGAAATGTGAATATAGCTAGTAGCTTGTCCAAGTTGTTTAATTGAAGAAATGGGTGGCGATGTACCATGGCTACCGCGGCGCACGTACCGGTACCGGCACCGACGTCTTCTTTCTCGACTTTTATATCCTTCTCTTCTACCTGTACTGCCACTGCTTCTACAACATTTGCATTCTCTGCCATTGAAATACGACAAGAGCAGGATGATCAAACAAAGTAATCAATTTTAATGAGTTAAAAACAAATTAAGGTTGGTTAGTTGGAGAGTATGGGGATGTTGATGAGAAATTGTAGGGGGAGAGTTAGAAACTTACTCACTGTTTTGACTGAAGACAATAAAATTAAAAAATCTTATTTGTGAAAAGATTTTTGTGAACTCATTGACACAGTCTTGGGATTCTATCAAACTATAATTTCCACATATTGAGGATCTTTACAAGACCTTATTTTCAAAATCTATTTCTCCTTTTTCATCTTATGCAAATTTTTTATGTAACTCATTCAATAAAAGTGTAATAATTTTGAAAATTTGAAACTATGAGTTTATATTATAGGTGATATATACAAATAGTATAAAAAATATATATAATCATTCATGTAGTATAATTTTTGAAAATTTACTAAAATATTACGTTGTTTTCTTATTCACTAAATCATTGACTTTGTTGGATGAAATTAATGAACTATATATTTTTAATATTTACTATTATAACTTTTGTTTTAAATTGAATAATTATCATCTAAATTAGTTTGTATGAACTAAAATTCTTTGTTACTAGATTGGTATACCAATATCATCTCAAAATAGTATATTTCTTCTAAATTATTGAATTAGTTTAATAAATTAGTGAACTACTATTTAAGTAAATAATTAAAAGCAGTGACAAATGAAAATATGTATCTAAAATCTATTTTTTGAGATTATTTTTGTTAAATTTTATCGAGCAAAATGATTATATTTATATGAATGAAATCGAGGATGAAAACTCATCTATTTAAATACAAATTGAGTTAAAGCTTTATTAAATAACTTCCTAAATTCAGTCTCACATTTGACTCAAAGTTTGTTGTTTTTTTTATTTCATCAATCTAGAGGAGAGGAGGAGAGACTCGAACCTTTGATTTTATGAGAAGATGACAATGCTTAATCACTCGAGTTATGTTTTTAAAGTTGAGAAAAACATAAAAATGAAAATTTGATAGTCTATTAAAGCTTGAATTGAATATATTTTATTGGGTAAAGTACTCATTTGGTCCCTGAGTTTTAGAGGTCGTGTCTATTTGGTCTCTACGTTTTCAATTTGTGTCTATGTAGTCCCTGAGTTTTAGATATTGTGTCTATTTGGTCTCTGCGTTTCAATTTGTGTCTATTTGGTCCCTGAATTTTAAATATTGTGTCTATTTGGTCCATGAGTTTTCAAGTTTTGTCTAAATGGTCCCTGGATTATTAGAAACAAGTTTAATTCTTCCTTAATTTGTTAATTCATTAACATAATATCAACTTAAC
This sequence comes from Gynostemma pentaphyllum, assembly GCA_028015215.1. Taxonomy (NCBI): domain Eukaryota; kingdom Viridiplantae; phylum Streptophyta; class Magnoliopsida; order Cucurbitales; family Cucurbitaceae; genus Gynostemma; species Gynostemma pentaphyllum. The sequence goes on along the minus strand of CM051351.1, from coordinate 15,266,839 downwards.
GGTGACATAAAATGTTTAATTGATCAAAATACTGATATGAGATTAATAATTATGTCAATTTTTAGGCCTAGATTGATGAAAAATTTAATCACATCTTCGTATTTTGACCAATTAAACATGTTATGTTAGTGTTAAGTCAATAATCTAGTAAGAAGTTAACGAATACGTAAAATTAAAAACCAATTAAACTTATTTCTAATAGTTTTTGAAAATCTAGGGACCAAATAAACACAGTATCCAAAACTTAGGGACCACTTAGACACAAATTGAAAACACAAGGACCAAGTAGACACAACATCCAAAACTCAGGGACCACTTAGACACAAATTGAAAATGCAAGGACCATATAGACATGACCTCCAAAACTCAGGGACCAAAGGGGTACTTTACCCTATTTTATTTTTGGAAAATTGGGTGGGTCAACCGTTTGAATCATTTGGGTTGATCAACCCACCAACCTAATTTTAGGCTCATTAAATGTTCAAATGACCCGAGTCATAAAATTAAAAAATAGAAGTACGTAAGAGATTTTCATAGTTTAACTAAATATTAAAATTGAGTTTCAAAATTTAAAAAAAAAATGTGAATAAACTTTTTCACAAAAATTGAATTAAAAATAAGAATCTAACAGATCTATAATGGGTTGAACCAAATCTCATCCGAAAATTTGATCTAATTCCAATATAATTGGTCAAACTCAAATTTAGTCTAAAGTGTTGGATCAGCTCAAACGCAGATAGCGGTTTAGGCCCATTAGGCTAGGATATGAGTTGAGTTTGAGTTGAGGGACTTTTGGCCTGGCCCATTGATGAGGCCTATCGGAGTTTTCTAACCCAAAGTACTAACTTGGACCACTAGTATTAGTTAACAACGATGAGTTTAATAGAGATAATCTAATATATAGTCTATTCAGGTTATATGTAATAGTTTTTTAGCCCATCATTAATCTAATATATAGTCTATTCAGGTTATATGTAATAGTTTTTTAGCCCATTAGTTTTTTATAATATTTTCTATATCATTTCTAATTTTATTCTTTTCGTAATATTGAATTACCTTGTATTTATTATTATTTTCTTTTAATAAAGCAATCACAACTGATTACACGACACCATGATTTTAAGGTTTTTATATTCTTTTTCTTTTTCATTTACATTTTTCTCCATATTAATGTTTTTTTATTTTCACTTTTTTTTTTTAATACCTCCATCTTCATTCCATGGTAAAAAAACAAATTCGGAATTAATCTAGGAGAATCTCTGATTACATATTCACCGATTAGTTTCGACGTCAAAGGAGTCATCATGTTTTCTCCCAGATATGAAACAAAACCCTATGAAGTATATCATCTTTTTCTGGTGAGTTTTTTTTTTGTTCGTTTTAAAATTTCTCGCAAGAAATTTGAGTTTTTAGTCATTGTTTATTGAGTTCTTGAGCATGTTTCTCATTTTACTTGATCTAAATGATTTTGATCAATTCCACGCTTTTTCACTTCATCAGGAGCGTTGACGTCGCAAAAAATGGTGTTTTCTGAACCTTTCTGCATTTTCTGCACTCTTTTGTGTTTTACAATTACACGTACCGTATAGTACAATACATATTGATAAAACATACAATATATTACTTACATATTGTACACAAAATATATAGCACATGTATTTTACATTTTATCAATATGTAATATAAAATATATTATATTACGTATAATATATATTGTTCATAGTATATACAATACTGTAATATATCTTTCATTTTTCACTTTTTTTTCATTTTAGTATATAAATATATTGATATATTATACCCCATCATCTCTTTTTTTTTACTAATAGTTTTCACATCATTGTACGATATTATACTGTAAATTATAATATCGTCTTTCACAAAATAAAATCAGTGTTTTTTAGAAAAACTATCATGCGTGTTAATTTTTTTTTATTTTTTTGAATCTTAAATTATTTTATTGTTTTTCCTTAATATTTGTTCGAATTCTCATTCTCTCTTTCTTCTTCATTTATTTTAGACTCCTTGATTTATGCATTTTCAAATCTCAATTCTCTCTTTTCTTTCCTTCTTACTTAAGAGTAGCGAGGGATGTTTGAGTATTTAACACACTAGGAGCCAAAAAACTTTATTATTTATGGGTAGCCAAAAACCTTATTTTAATAAATAAAAAATAGGCTATACACTGGATTAATCGAGTTTAATAATGGATATAATATTTTGGTACTTTATATAAAACGTAGTCCCCTAATTTATTATAAACATAGTCATTTCATCTAAAATATCACTGAATTATATTGTATATAACCACCTGTTTTGACTATCAACATAATTGTGTTACGTACACATGTAAATCCCTATAATATTTTTCAACCAACCAAGTTTTGTACTATTATTTTCAACACACATATAAATGTATCATTCACTTTGGAAACTGGCTAAAGACTAACTAAATGTATATATCTTGATTAATGAAAAAGCTACTTCTTTCCATAGAGAAGCAAATAGAGAGGCTTCTGTTTCACTAGTAAGAGCCTAAGGAAGTTGATTTTTTTTTTGTATGATTAATAAATATATAATGATAAATAAGGTTAAGAGCCTAAGAAGCAAATAGAGAGGCTTCTGTTTCACTAGTAAGAGCCTAAGGAAGTTGATTTTTTTTTTGTATGATTAATAAATATATAATGATAAATAAGGTTAAGAGCCTAAGAAGCAAATAGAGAGGCTTCTGTTTCACTAGTAAGAGCCTAAGTAAGGAAGTTGCATTTTTTTTTGTATGATTAATAAATATATAATGATAAATAAGGTTAAGTTGAAAAGGAAATATTCAACAACTACGTGTCTATTAGGAAAAAGGTCTTCTTTTGGCAACGGTTTTGTAAAGAAGTTGCTAAAGGGAGGGTTAACAACCATTTTTGACAAATACAATCAATGATAGAGATAGAGAGATATCACGCGGTTCTCTTCTTCATTATTGAATGTTTCTCTTAATACTTCACATCAAAGAAAATGTATTTTCTTTCATATTTTATGTTAATTTTCTTTTCTAAAAATATGGCATTTGCAAGAAATATATAGTTATTTTATTAATTAGTCAATGCATTGATTTTTCTTTTATGTTATGTGGGAGGAGATTCAATTTTCTAATTAAATAGAGAGATTTAAGTATCCTATCATATGGTTAAATTCTAATTGACAGATAAATAGTTGATATTGAATAATTCATATATTGGAGTAATCCTACATAAAAAAGGATAATTACTTAATAAAATGAAATTTAAAATTATCTTCAAGTTTTGATACTACAAAGTAAGGAAGAATCACATATGTTAGTGAAAGAGAAATTTTATTAGGTGGCAGATTTTTATGTAATATTTGTAAAAATATCAACGTAAAAAGATATTTGTAAATATAGCAATTTTTATCATGTTTATCAGTGATTAACAGTGATAAACTTAGTGTAAAAATATGTAATTCAATGTTTATTATTGATAAACCCAATTAAAATTTACTATATTTATAAATATTTTTTGAGCTTTTACTTTTGTAAATATTACTAGAAAAATTGCTAGATTCACAAATGCCCCTTAGTGAAAGGCAAATTTAACTTGAGTTTTATATTTTATGAAAAAACAAATAATTTGTATCTTATAGATATACTCGAAATAGATCCGGAAAAAATGTAAGTCTTTTTCTACAATAAAAGGGATTCGTTCTGGTTCATAACATTTAAGATCATAATTTGAGAGCTCTACTTTTAAAAGAGTTGGAAGAGTGTTACCGGTTACGTAGGGAAGGATGAAGAATGGTCTTTATTTGACACGCTTTAATCTTCAAACACACAAATAAAATTTACATACTAATAATTGAAATACCAAAACTTTTTTAAAAATGACTCAAATAGCATAATAAACAATTTATTGAACTAAAAAAAGTAAAAAAATACAAAAAAAAACAAATTAATTGAAAATAATAATGAAAACAATCAAATAGTTCAATATATTATTGAACTTGAACTTAAAAACAAAAAAACAAACATATTAATTGAAAATAGTGAAAAATAACAAAATATTACTTTAATAATTTATTGAACTATAATTATGCTATTTAAGTTTTTTTTTAAAAAGTTATGATATTTTAGTAATTAGTATTCAAATTTATGCTATTTTAACAAATTCTAAAATAAAATAAAAAAAACACAGGCAATTGGTATTTAAATTATGAAAAGGCAATTTCACTAAAAAAAAAATTAAAAAAATGAAAAGGTAATTTCCTTTTCTAAGGTCCAAGTCCAATCACTCTCCCTTCACATGTGGTCCAATTCAATTTTTTTTTTTTTTAATTTTATTGTGTGGGTGGTGTTTGCGTTTACTTTTAATCTCTTCTCCCATTTTCAATGTCATCCCTTTGGTCCATTGGACACATGAATATATTTTGTAGTTTTACCCATGCTTGAGCAATTCAAGGGTTTTTATGTTATTTGCCCTTTTGTAGGATTTGATGCAGCACAGTTGAATAAACTCAAGGAAACCAGATATCATTTCCAGTAATATCATGTTCTTTTCAATATCACATTGATAATTTTTCTTGTATAGGTACAAATTGAATTGATAGTATAGAAGATGTTACACCGTTTGAAAGTTGGAATGATTTTGTGTTGAGTCAAAATAGTGAGTAAGTTCACAAATAAGATTTTTAGTTTTATATTCATTTTATAATATACGTAACATAGTATACATTTATTTTTGTTTTGTTTCAAATAAAATATTTTTTTACATTTAGTATTATTGAATTAACACTATTTTTGTTTCTTATTTGCAGATTAAATTAAATGTATAAGTACATTCACACTTTTCTCAAATGCACTTAAGATGTGAAAGACGATATACTCAATATACCAAATGTACAAAACACGTTATATGAGAGGGAAAACTATAAATAATATACTAAAATGAATTTACGAAATTGAATTAAAAAAATAATAAAAATGTACCACATATAGTAAAAACATTGAAGAACTATGGATAATATACTAAAAATTGGGGAAGAAAGAATGCATTGGGAAAGAAAAATGTCAGAAGTGTCAGATTATACGTGTCAGAGGTGTCAGACTATACCTGCCATACGAAAAGGGCAAAATAGGTATATTGAAAAATTGAATAGTAAAAAGTGGCTAAATATCACACTTTTTAAAACACATGACCATAGGAGAAAAGACCCACCTCCAAGTGGCTATTTTGATTTTTCACCTTTTAAATTATGGGGGAATTTATTCAAATAATAGAAAAATATATATAATTATTCATGTAGCACAATTTTTAAAAAATTATCAAAATAATATATTGCTTCTTGTTCACAAAATCATCGATTTAATTCAATAAATTTGTGAATATTTACTATTCCAACTTTTATTTTAGATTGAATAATTATCATCTAATGAGTTTTGATGAACTAAAACTCTCTTTTGCTAAATTGGTACACCATCCATGCCATCAAAGTAGAATTTTTTTTCTAGTACATTAAATTATTGAATAAGTTTTATAAATTAGTAAATTGCTATTTGAGTAAATAATTAAAAATAGTGACATAAATCTAAAATTTGTTATTTGAGATAATTTTTGTTAAATTTTATTGAGCGGAATGATTATCTTTTTATGAATGAAATTGAGGATGAAAACTCATCTATTTTAATTCAAATTGAGTTAAATGATTTTTTTACCTAAATAACCTCCCGAAATTCAGTCTCATTATTTGGGAAGGGAGTGGGAACTTAACTACAAAGCTACATTTGTATGGCCCAAAGTTTTGCCAACTTAAAAATCAAAATTTGATAATAAGACCCAGTTTATTGAAAGATTATATATATATATATATTCCCTTTTTGGAATATTAGGTGGGTCACCCGTTTGAATAATTTTGGGGGTGTTTGTTTGAAGGTTTGGGAATGAGAAATGAATGTGGGAATGAGTTTGTGAAAACATTCTCATGTTCGTTTCACCTTTCTTTTTACATGAGATTGACATTACATTCTCAAGGTTACTATTGGATTTGACATCTCATTTCCAACACACTCACATTATTTTCACTATTCATTCCTATTCCCATACAATCCAAACACATTGTTTACAAACCCAGGCATCACAAACCCACACTTTTCTTTCCCAGGCATCACAAACCCAGACATCCATTTCCCAAACCCCAATCAAACACCCCCTTTGGGTTAATCCAACTCACCAACCTAATTTTAGCATCATTAGATCATGTTTAAATGTCCCGGCTCATGATCCGATCCAAACCCAATCATTTTTAAATTGTATATGTAACTAGTATCTTTAATTTCAATATTTATCATAAAATTAAAAAATAGAATTACGTAAGAGATTTTCATAGTTTAACTAAATAATAAAATTGAATTTCAAAAAAAATAGATTAATTGAGAATAATTTTTTCACAAAAATTAAATTAAAAAGAAGAATTTAATAGGTCGATCTAGAATGGGTTGAACCAAGACTCATAAAAAATTGATCTAATTCCAATATAATGGGTCAAACTCAAATTTAATCCAAAGTGTTGGATCAGCTTAAACGCAAATAGTGGTTTAGGCCCATTAGGCCTGGATATGAGATGAGTTTGGGTAGAAGGATTTTTGGGCCTGCCTTATTCGCTGGCCCATTGATGAGGCTTATCGGAGTTTTCCAACCCAAAGTATTAACTTGGGCCACTATTAGTTGAGACCGATGAGTTTAATAATGGATATAATATTTTGGGTACTTTATATAAACTGCTATTCGTCTCTTAACCTTAATATATTAAGGTCCGTTTGGCATAATTTCTCCTAAAAATGTTTTGAGTTAAATAATGTAAAAGCAATACTAATTAAGTGTTTATTCTAAAAACACTTGAGTATACTAAAATGTGTTTTTGGAAAAAAAAAAAAAAAAAACTTGATTTGTGATTTTTCCAAAAAATGTTTATAAACAAGTATTTCACTTAAAATACTACACTCAAGTGTTTTTAGATGAAACACTTAATTAGTATTTCTTTTAAATCTTTAACTCAAAACATTTTTAGAAGAAACTATGCCAAAAAGACCCTAAAAGTGGGAATATGGGAGAATCTTTACCTTCCCTTTTTACCCTTATTTTTTCCATTAAATCCATATTTAATTAAAATTACATGAGTTTTAGTCAAAGAAAAAATTATTTGAAGCCACTCACGAAAAAGGGCACAAAAGCCATCATTTGGAAAATTGTGCACTTGATAGATACATGTATTTGATTAAAAAGAGTTTAAATTTATTGGAAAATTAAAAGATGCTTCTTTGATTCTTTAAGAACACTTCATATTCCTCTCTCATCATCATAAAACCAATATCAACCCGACCACTAATCTTCCCTATAATAGTATATAAGGCACCATGAGAAAATACTTGGAAATATGGGGCCAAAATCAAAACATGAATATCAAAGAAGAATTTCTTTCAATAACCCTTCCATCTTCAGTCTCATACTAATTTGAGTATTCAACCAAGTATTATTACTCACAACTTTCCATGTAGCAAGCTATCATTGCATACGATGAGAAGAGAAGAAAATGCGGAAGCGGCAATGAAGACATTATTCTTTAGTAAAAGTTCGATTATCAATTATCATACATGCTTAAACAATATTGTAAATTGTTTTTTGAATTGTGTATTTCACTTGAAGAATGTACATGAATTTATATAGAAATAATAGTGAGCAAATAAGGAAAGGGAGGAGTGATTCCCATGATTACTGAAATTAAGCTATTCTAATTGACAACTCATCTAATTGACAACTGTACAATGATACGTTAACACCCCCCCCCCCCCTCAAACTCAAGGTGGTAGCGTGGAGACCAACTTGAGTTTGTCAAATAGCTGAGTAAAACGACCAGGAGCAAAAGCCTTAGTGAAGATATCTGCTGGTTGATCTGTGGTGCAAATTGAGTGGAGATGGAGAGTATGACGTTGAAGGTGTTGACGAACAAAGTGACAATCATTTTCAATATGCTTGGTGCATTCATGAAAAACATCATTATGGGCAATCTGGATAGCACTGCGATTGTCACAGTGAAGGATAGTAGCAGAGTCTTGAGGAACACCCATGTTTGCAAGCAGCCAACGAAGCCATAATAAATCTGATGTGGCATCAGCAAGAGCATGATACTCAGACTCGGTGCTGGAACGAGAGGTGACTGTCTGCTTCTTACCGCGCCAGGAAATGAGAGAAGTACCCAAGTAGAAGCAGTATCCTGTGGTGGAACGACGATCAGTGGGATCACCGGCCCAATCGACATCAGAATATCCTGATAACTAAGGAAGACTATGATGAAAACTGAAGTCCATGGAAAAGGGTGCCTTTGACATAGCGTATAATACGAAGTACGGCAGTGAAATGAATAGTACGAGGGGCAGCCATGAATTGACTAACAATATGAACAGCGTAGGCAATATCAGGGTGAGTTACAGTCAGATATACAAGACTGCCAACAAGTTACTGATACAAAGTAGGATCTGGGAGAGGTGTACCATCAAACGGAGTTAATCGAACATTAGGATCCAAGGGATTGGATACTGTAGCAGAATCAGTGATTCTAGAACGAACCAGAAGATCAGAGGCATATTTAGCTTGAGATAAGTAGTAGCCATCCGAGCGGGGGGAGACCTCAAGGCCAAGATAGTAGCTGAGCGGACCCAAGTCTTTCATCTCAAAATGATCCCCAAGATAGGTTTGCAAATCAGAGATAGCCTGAGGATCATTACCTGTAATAATCATATCATCAACATAAAGAAGAAGAAAAACAATACCATGAGGAGTCTGTCGCGTAAATAAGGCTGTATCGTGAGGACTTGAAGTAAAGTCAAGTTGGGTGATGGTTGAACTAAATGTGGCAAACCAGGCTCGTGGTGCCTGTTTAAGACCATACAAGGCACGTCGAAGAAGGCATACTTTCTGAGCTGGATGAGAAGTGCCGAGAGGTGGTTTCATAAACACTTCTTCAGATAAAGTACCATTGAGAAAGACATTTTTAACATCCATCTGAAGAAGAGGCCACTGTTTCACAACTGCGACGGCTAAAAGACTACGAACAGAAGTCATTCGAGCAACCAGGGCAAATGTCTCTTCGTAATCAATACCATACTCTTGAGAGTATCCCTTTGCAACAAGACGAGCCTTATAACGTTCAATAGAACCATTAGAGCGAGTTTTAATCTTGTAAATCCACTTACAACCAATTGGCCGTTTTCCAGGAGGAAGATCAATGAAATCCCAAGTATAAGTCTTTTCTAAAGCCTGTAGTTCCTCAGTCATTGTTTGCTGCCAGAGAGGGTTAGTAATAGCCTCGTGGTAGGAAGAAGGCTCAACTAATGAGACAATAGTGGAAAAACAATTATAATTTTGGAGATGAGTATGAGTTTCTCTTACCCGAGTGGAGCGACGAACATGAGTGACATGTTCTGGTTCAGTAGGAGAGATAGACGTTGGAGCTGGGACAACAGGAACAGGAACAGATTGATCGAGCTCGGGGACAGGGGGAGGATTAGAGGGTGGAAATAGAGCACTAGAGGGATCGGTAAAGAAGGATTGTGGACTAGAGAGAGAGGAATGGAAGGAAGAGAGACTGGAAAATATAGTCTGTTCCCAGAAGGTAACATGACGAGAGATGCGTAATCGTTTGGAAATAGGGTCCCAACAACGGAAACCTTTATGCTCAGGGCCATAGCCAAGAAAACAACATAAACGAGCATGAGGTTCAAGTTTATTATGCTCATGGGGATGAAGAAGGACAAAACAAGCACAACCAAAAACTTTGAAAGGAGAATAATCAGGAGAAGTACCATATAATTTTTCAAACGGAGATATGTTCTGAATAACAGAAGAAGGGAGGCGATTGATAATATAGACAGAGTTGAGAGTAGCCTCACCCCAAAACTTCTCAGGACAAGTGTTAGCTTTTTGGGCTTCAATCATACCTAATGTTTTGATGATAACAAACCAAATTTATACTGATGGTTTCGAAGCTTTTAAGTGTCTATGTTGTAGAGCTCGAAACAAGGATTCCAACGCATTTTGAATCGGCTAAATCGGAGTCCAAACGAAGAAGTTATGGACAAAAGAAGTTTGGAATCAAATACACATCTCGGATGACATCATCAAGTGACGTGGACAAAAAGAACGAATAAGAAATTGACACATGGCACATTGGATGACGTGGCAAAGTCAATGGTCAAAGTTTGATGACGTGGCAGATGACGTGGCACCTCAAACGGTAACTTTTTGGATGACGTGGCATGACACGTAGATTCATGACATGGCATATTGGACCAACCGCAAATCGACACGTGGATTAAAGCGCTGACTGGGCAGTGACCAAGGTTATGAAGACTGACGCTGACGGACGAATCAGAAGGCGACACGTGGATTCCATTTGAATTTTGAATTATTAAAATTCGGACGAACAGGGAGACGACACGTGGCAGTCAGAGAAAATTAAAAAAAAAAGGGAAGCTGGCGTCTGCAGACAGGCGACGACGCGCCTTCTTATCGCGTGCAGTACACGCGCCTTCAAGGACGCATCCGGATTGGTCTTCACGCGCGCGTGCGTGACACACGCGGTGGCGCGACTGGGACTTCACTAGTCTGACGCAGCTGTTGCTCCATTTCCGATTTTTTGGTAATTTTTTGACCGTTTTTCATCCTACTTTTTCAGCCATTGGATCATTTTAAGTCTATCAACGGTCCAGATCATGCCTGAAGCATAAACACGAATTTGGCTTTTCTTAAACCCTATTTTCAGATCAAAACAGTCACCTAATGCTCTCCAATCTGTTCTAAGCTGCTGCCAAAAATTCCCAAGAGCTCCATTATTCAATTCTCTCATTTAATTCTATTTTGCTTGTTATTCTTGTGAGAGATTTAATTGTGTGAGGAATTTGTAATGTTTCGAACGGTACAAAACTTGTTTATCTCCTATTTGAGAGGATTTGTGAGGTTACTTTTTATTTTTCAATTTCATTGGGTTTTGTATTAGGGTGTGGGAACACCTTGGGGTGTGAAAAAGAAATTGGTTAGATCCTGAACCAGTGAAAAGGATCGGGGTTTTCTCTTTTTCCTGTTGAAATTAAAGAGGGAGATTGTACCGGTTTGGTTCTCACCCGCAAGAGAATCGATGATAGTGAAAATCTCAAGGAGGAGCCTTGGGGAGTGGACGTAGGCTTGCCGAACCACTATAAAAATCTTCGGTGTCTTCTTTCCCTAAACTTTTAATTTTTGCACGTTTTGTTTTATTGTTTTGCATTCATTGTTAATGTTAATAAATTGCTTGCATCAATCTTGACTAGAAATATTATTTGTTTGATTAATTCATAAGTTTGTAACTTGAGCTCTTTAATTGGTAATTTATTTAATCGATTCGAAAAACTTTATTGTTTCAAAATTCGATTTATAAATTCATAAATTTTTTAAAGCAACCCTATTCACCCCCCCTCTAGTGTTGCCATTCGGTCCTACAATTGGTATTAGAGCAGGTGCTCAAACTTTTTGAAAAACACTTTTATCAAAAATATTTTTTTTTCGTCGTTTTAAGTGAAAAATCATTTCCGAAAAATTATTTTTTGTTAATTTTCAATTCTGATTTTTTATTTTATTTTTGAGAAAAGTTGTGAAAAATATTTTGATTTGAATTTTAACTTTTGGAATTTAATTATTTTGAGCAATGGCAAACACCGGAGCTAATGGTTTTTCTGAGGGTCGATCTACTACTAGGCCACCATATTTTGATGGAAATAACTTCTCTTATTGGAAAACTAGGATGAAGATTTATTTAATATCCTGTTGATTATAATCTATGGGAAATTGTTTCAAAAGGTCCTATAATTCCAACTAAGAAGGTAGAAAATGAAGTTGTGCCTAAGAGTGAAAATGAGTTTAATGAAGATGATAAGAAAAAGATGTCTTTCAATGCTAAAGCCATAAATTGTTTGTATTGTGCTTTATGTCCTAGCAAATTTAATAGGGTGTCTGCATGTAATAGTGCAAAAGAAATTTGGGACAAACTTGAAGTTACGCATGAAGGAACAAATCAAGTTAAAGAATCTAAGATTAGCATGCTTGTGCATAATTATGAATTGTTTAAAGTTGAGCCTAATGAATCTATTATTGAGATGTTTACCAGGTTCACAAGCATCATAAATTCTTTGAAAAGCTTGGGAAAGGAATACACTACTTCAGAGAATGTGAGAAAGATTCTGAGGTCACTACCGAAAGCATGGGAAGCTAAAGTGACGGCGATACAGGAAGCAAAAGATCTCACTAAACTGCCTTTGGAGGAGCTTATTGGTTCACTCATGACACACGAGATCACTATGAAGGAGAATATGGAGGATGATACTAAAAAGAAGAAAAGCTTAGCATTAAAGTCAACATCCTTTCAAGATGACTCTGATGATGATATAAATTTGAATGAAGAAGAAATGGCATATCTCACGAGGAAATTCAAGAATCATTTCAGAAAGAAATTTTTTGCAAGGAAATACAATAATCAGGAATTCAAAGGTGAAAAGAGCAACAGGGACAACATCATATGCTATGAGTGCAAGAAACCAGGACATGTGAAGTATGATTGCCCACAATTGAAATCATCATCAAAGAAGAATAAGAAGAAAGCAATGAAAGCCACTTGGGATGAAAGTGATGAAAGTTACTCTGAAAGCGAGGAAGAAGTAGCCAACGTATGTTTCATGGCTTTCGAGGATGAAGATGACAACGATGATGAGGTATGTAACGAAAACACCACTTTTGATGAATTGATGGATGCCTATAATGAGATAAAGTATGAATTCGAAAAATTAGGCATGAAATATGTTACTTTGAAAAAGAAAACTAGTAAAATTGCTCTTGAAAATAATGATCTATTAAATGAGCATGATAAATTGATGGAAGAGTGTGAGAAGTTAAAGAATGATTTAATGACATCTGATTCAAAGTTGCATGCATTAAAAGAAGAGTATGAGATCTTAGAAAAGAAAAATGAAAATTTGAATTCTACTCTTTTAAAATTCACAGATGGTCAAAAGCTTCTAGATATCATGATGGGTAAACAACAGGGTGCTTTAGACAAAAGTGGTATAGGATATAAACCTCATTTAATGCAAAAGAAATTTTCAAACTTCTTTGTAAAAGAAAGCACTACATCTTCTATTGTTTGTAATGCATGCGGAAAACTTGGTCATAAAATATATGCATGCAAGTTTAGAAAATCGAGTGCATTAAATGGAAGTAAAATGAAATGGATTCCTAAATCTTTGCTTACTAACTCTCAAGGACCCAAGCAAGTATAGGTACCAAAAACTTTATTCTGAGATTTCTTATTTAGGTGTGCTTGAGGACTATAAAGAACAAGCGGTACTTGGACAGTGGCTGCTCAAGGCACATGACCGGGGACCCAAATAAATTCTCACACCTAGAAAGGAAAGATGGAGGTCACGTGACATTTGGTGACAACAAAAGAGGCAAGATCATCGGTAAAGGTAAAATTGGTAATGATTCAAATTTTCTTATTGAAAATGTTTTACTTGTTGATGGTTTAAAGCATGATTTATTGAGCATTAGTCAATTGTGTGATAAAGGATATCAAGTAGTATTTAATGATAAAAACTGCATTGTTGAGAAAGTTGCTGATAAGAAAATATTGTTTGTTGGAAATAGAAATCATAATGTCTACACAATTGATTTAAATGATTATCCTGCTGTGAATGATAAATGTTTTTCTGCTTTGCATGATGACTCTTGGTTGTGGCATAGAAGATTAGGCCATGCTAGCATGTTTTTAATTTCTGACATTTCTAAGAAATCACTTGTAAGAGGTCTTCCTAAATTGAATTTTGAAAAAGATAAAATTTGTGATGCATGTCAAATGGGTAAACAAACTAAGTCTTCTTTTAAATCAAAGAAAATGATTTCCACTTCTAGACCTTTACAACTTTTGCATATAGATCTGTTTGGCCCTACTAGAGTTGCAAGTTTAAATGGAAATTATTATGCATTTGTTATTGTTGATGATTTTTCAAGATATACATGGGTTTTATTTTTAAAACATAAAGATGAGGCTTTGAAAAATTTTGTGAGTTTTTCCAAAAGGGTTCAAAATGAAAAAGGTTTTATGATTTCTAAAATTAGAAGTGATCATGGGGGAGAGTTTGAAAATGATGCTTTTGAAAAGTTTTGTGATGAAAATGGATTTACTCATATTTTCTCTGCTCCAAGAACTCCACAACAAAATGGAGTTGTTGAACGGAAAAATCGGTCTTTACAAGAGTTAGCTACTTCTATGTTAAATGAATATAACTTACCAAAATATTTTTGGGCCGAAGCAGTTAATACAGCTTGTTATGTGATGAACCGTGTTTTAATAAGGCCTACTTTGAATAAAACCCCCTATGAGTTGTTTAATAATAAAACTCCCAATATTGGGTATTTAAAAGTCTTTGGGTGTAAATGCTTTATCTTGAAAAATAAGGGAAATTTAGGGAAGTTTGAATCAAAATCTGACATTGGCATATTTTTGGGATATTCTTCATCTAGCAAAGCATATAGGGTTTTTAATAAAAGATCACTTGTTGTTGAAGAATCAATGCATGTTGTTTTTGATGAGTCTGTTATTGTTACTTCTAATGAGATTAATGCTAGTGATGAGTTAGATCAATCTTTGGAGGATTTAAGTCTCAAAGATAAGGTTGTGGATGTTACACCAAATGAGACGCCACTTGAAGGTGAAAATGAACTCCCTAAGGAGTGGAGGTATGTTTCTAACCATCCTATGGAATTAATTATAGGTGATCCTTCTTCGGGTGTTAGAACTCGTTCTTCTTTAAATGCATTGAATAATATTGCTTTTGTGTCTAAAATTGAACCAAAGTCGTTTAAAGAAGCTGAAAATGATGAATTTTGGATTAATGCAATGCAAGAAGAATTAAATCAGTTTGAAATAAATGAAGTTTGGGAATTAGTCCCTCGTCCTATTGATCATCCTGTTATTGGTACAAAATGGGTTTTTAGAAATAAAATGGATGAATCGGGTAATATTGTTAGAAATAAAGCTAGGTTAGTTGCACAAGGTTATAGTCAAGAAGAAGGAATAGATTATGATGAAACATTTGCACCTGTAGCTAGACTTGAATCAATTAGAATGTTACTTGCATTTGCATCTCATAAAAACTTTGTTTTGAATCAAATGGATGTTAAAAGTGCTTTTTTAAATGGTTTCATAATAGAGGAAGTATATGTTGAACAACCCCCTGGTTTTGAAAGTTTTGATAATCCAAATCATGTTTTTAAATTAAAGAAAGCTCTTTATGGTTTAAAACAAGCTCCTAGAGCTTGGTATGATAGATTGAGTAAATTTTTGCTTGATAATGGATTTAAAATGGGAATAGTGGATAACACTTTATTTATTAAAACTAAAGATAATGACTTGCTTTTAGTTCAAATATATGTAGATGATATTATCTTTGGTTCCACTAACCCTTCACTTTGTGAAGATTTCTCTAAGTGTATGCATACAGAATTTGAAATGAGCATGATGGGAGAACTCAAATTTTTTCTCGGGCTTCAAATCAAACAACTTGATGATGGAATCTTCATAAACCAAGAAAAGTACACTAAGGATCTACTCAAAAGATTCAAGCTTGATAATGCAAAGGTAGCAAAAACTCCGATGAGTACAACTCAAAGCTTGATAAGGATGAAAAAGGTAAAGAAGTAGATATTAAATCATATCGAGGTATGATCGGATCTCTACTTTATTTAACTGCGAGTAGACCGGATATCATGTTTAGTGTATGCATGTGTGCTAGATTTCAGTCTTGTCCAAAAGAGTCACATTTACATGCTGTTAAGAGAATTTTTAAATATTTACTCGGAACTTGTGATTTAGGCCTATGGTATCCTAAAAATGCACCGTTAGATTTAATTGCTTTTTCTGATGCGAATTTTGCTGGTAGTTTAACTGATAGAAAAAGTACTAGTGGAACTTGTCATTTTCTTGGAAGTTCGTTAGTATCTTGGTATAGTAAAAAGCAAAATTCTGTTGCATTATCTACTACTGAGGCCGAATATATTGCACTTGCTAGTTGTTGTGCTCAAGTTTTATGGATGAGACAAACATTGCGTGATTTTAGCATAAACTTTGAACACGTGCACATTTATTGTGATAATTCTAGCACGATTTGTTTAACAAAAAATCCCATTCAACACTCTAGGACAAAACATATAGATATTCGACATCATTTTCTTAGAGAGCACGTACAAAATGGAAATATTGTTGTTGATTTTGTTAATACGGAAAACCAAGTAGCGGATATACTTACTAAGCCATTAAATGAAGATTTATTTTGTAAGAACCGACTTGCACTTGGTATTATCCGTCTTTAATTGCATTTGTTAGGGGGAGCAATCTTGTATTTATTTATTTTTATTGGCATAATTTTTTTTGTTTTTTGTTGATTAAATTGATTTTTCCATAAATTCCGTTATTAAGGGGGAGCTTTAATATTGTTTTGATGTTACAAAGGGGGAGAATTTGTCTAGAAAAATATTTGCATGATATTATCAATTTTTCATGAGCCACTTGATTATTTTTCTTGAGTGGTTTGTAATCATCAAAAAGGGGGAGATTGTTAGCTTTTTGGGCTTCAATCATACCTAATTTTTGATGATAACAAACCAAATTTATACTGATGGTTTCGAAGCTTTTAAGTGTCTATGTTGTAGAGCTCGAAACAAGGATTCTAACGCATTTTGAATCGGCTAAATCGGAGTCCAAACGAAGAAGTTATGGACAAAAGAAGTTTGGAATCAAATACACATCTCGGATGACATCATCAAGTGACGTGGACAAAAAGAACGAATAATAAATTGACACGTGGCACATTGGATGACGTGGCAAAGTCAATGGTCAAAGTTTGATGACGTGGCACCTCAAACGGTAACTTTTTGGATGACGTGGCATTACACGTAGATTCATGACATGGCATATTGGACCAACCGCAAATCGACACGTGGATTAAAGCGTTGACTGGGCAGTGACCAAGGTTATGAAGACTGACGCTGACGGACGAATCAGAAGGCGACACGTGGATTCCATTTGAATTTTGAATTATTAAAATTCGGACGAACAGGGAGACGACACATGGCAGTCAGAGAAAATTAAAAAAAAAAGGGAAGCTGGCGTCTGCAGACAGGCGACGACGCGCCTTCTTATCGCGTGCAGTACACGCGCTTTCAAGGACGCATCCGGATTGGTCTTCACGCGCGTGTGTGTGACACACGCGGTGGCGCGACTGGGACTTCACTAGTCTGACGCAGCTGTTGCTCCATTTCCGGTTTTTTGGTAATTTTTTGACCGTTTTTCATCCTACTTTTTCAGCCATTGGATCATTTTAAGTCTATCAACGGTCCAGATCATCCCTGAAGCATAAACACGAATTTGGCTTTTCTTAAACCCTATTTTCAGATCAAAACAGTCACCTAATGCTCTCCAATCTGTTCTAAGCTGCTGCCAAAAATTCCCAAGAGCTCCATTATTCAATTCTCTCATTTAATTCTATTTTGCTTGTTATTCTTGTGAGAGATTTAATTGTGTGAGGAATTTGTAATTTTTCGAACGGTACAAAACTTGTTTATCTCCTATTTGAGAGGATTTGTGAGGTTACTTTTTATTTTTCAATTTCATTGGGTTTTGTATTAGGGTGTGGGAACACCTTGGGGTGTGAAAAAGAAATTGGTTAGATCCTGAACCAGTGAAAAGGATCGGGGTTTTCTCTTTTCTGTTGAAATTAAAGAGGGAGATTGTACCTGGTTTGATTCTCACCCGCAAGAGAATCGGTGATAGTGAAAATCTCAAGGAGGAGCCTTGGGGAGTGGACGTAGGCCTGATCGAACCACTATAAAAATCTTCAGGTGACTTCTTTCCCTAAACTTTTAATTTTTGCACGTTTTGTTTTATTGTTTTGCATTCATTGTTAATGTTAATAAATTGCTTGCATCAATCTTGACTAGAAATATTATTTGTTTGATTAATTCATAAGTTTGTAACTTGAGCTCTTTAATTGGTAATTTATTTAATCGATTCGAAAAACTTTATTGTTTCAAAATTCGATTTATAAATTCATAAATTTTTTAAAGCAACCCTATTCACCCCCCCTCTAGTGTTGCCATTCGGTCCTACAACAAGAAGTAGAAAGAAGTTGAGCACAAATAGAATCTAAAATATGACGATGTTTACATTTGACACGACCATTTTTTGGGAGGTATGAGGGCAAGACCTTTGATTAAGAGTTCCCTGTTGTTTGAGAAATTGGAGAAAAACAGAGTCTTTATACTCCATGGCATTGTCAGTGAGAAGGATCTTAATGGAACTTGAAAACTGAGTTTTAATCATAGTAGCAAAATCAATATAAACTTGAGACAACGCAGAACGATGTTTAAGAAAATATATCCAAGTGAAACGAGAATAGTCATCAATAAAGAGTACGAAATATCGATAACCATTTACTGTGGTAGTTGGAGTAGGACCCCAAATATCAGAATGAATTAAACCAAAAGGGCTGTCACAAGAAGAAGAAGAAGTGGAAAAAGATAAAGCAGGTTGTTTTGCAAGCTTACAGTTTAAACAATCAAAAGAATTAAACTTTGAAATATTACTTAAGTTACAAAGAGAAACTAAAGTGCGAAGTTTTTCAGAAGAAGTATGACCAAGACGGAGGTGCCACTGATATATGGGAGAGTCAGTGACAGTTGCAGAAATAGAAGGAGAAACAGGAAGTTTGAGAGAAGTAAGATCGGACAAGCGTCCCACTTTACGACCCGTACCAATCGTCTGTCCTGTCTGCGAATCCTGAACCTGACAACCATGAGGAGAAAAAATAACATTTAGGCCAAGATCATATAACTGACCAACTGAGGCTAAATTGAAACTCAAATTAGGAACACAATAAGTGTGACGACCCGACTATTTTTAAATTCATTTAAATATAAAACACAGCAGAAGTCTTTATATTTTAAGAAAAATGGCGTGGTTATGTTTGAAAGTTGGCTAGCCAAAACCTGTTTACATCTTAAATTCTGAAATCTAAAAACACAAGGAACATAAAGTTCCTATCCAGGAGTTCAAAAGAGTTATAATCATAAAAGTAAAGACGAAAAGCTTTTAAGAGCTATATACAAATTTACAAATCCAAAATGTATAAAATTCACAAAAACTAAGTCCATGGACTTTTACAACACCTATTCCATCTCGAGGTCATCATCCATCGATCATGCAACACCATCTCCTCTCCCACGACCTCTAGCTAGGGCATTATGGACACATAAATATCTATCTTATTAGGAGGAGGCAAAGCGGTCGCAAACATGAAATTCAAATTTGCATCATTATGGATTGGGAATGATGAGAACTTAATTGATCCATTTGATAATTGGGTGGGATATCTATAAACAATCTCTGCTTGGATGGTCGTAAAATCAATCGATAATGTCTCACTCAATAGTTCAACAAAACCATTAAACTTAATCCCATATTCAATTAAAAATCCTCCACATGGGGGTTGATCATATTCTATTCCTTCCAAACTGTAACGTCCCATAAATTTCACGGTAAATTTTTTTTTTATATATATAAATTTTATTATTCTTATTTTATTATTAGGATAATTATTTAATTCTTATTTACTTTAATTATTATAGTATTCATAATTAGTTGGTTGTTAATTAAATTAGAATAGAATAGTTTAGTTAAAATAGTTAATTAGTTAGGAGTAGTGTATCTTAAATTAGTTTAATTAAGAGAATAGAAAGTGCCCACTTTAGATATTTTGACCTTATCCAAACATTAGGGTTTTGGGACTTATAGGGCATTATCTAAAAAGAATTTTTTATATATAAACAACATTTTCCTTCTCGCTTCAGCTCAGCCGCGCAGCGCAGCTTCCCCAACGTTTTTTTTTTCATTTCTTTTCCTTTCCATTTCGTTGGTTTCTCATCTCTCCCTCATCGTGGACGAACGTGCAACACCTCCCCAAACGCCACCCACCCCCTTACTTCGAAGCTCAGCTTATTGTTAAGGAGAAGGCCGAAAAATTTGGGTAAAACAGTGCCGGAGACCACCTCTGTTAGGGACGGTTTTCTTTGTTTTTAAGAGGTGATAGCTCGAGTTCATTACGGGTTTATGTTTTCAGAAGGTTGACTCGGTTTCTAGCTAAGCTCTCTCTCTCTCTGTTTTCACGGGTAACAGCTGCTAAGAAACTCGCCGGAATCTGGGTTAAAGTTCAACGGAAAACACATTTTTGAAGTCGAGAGCTCGTGGGTTTACTCCCTCTCCGGACCATTCGTATTAGACAAGCTTATCCAACCTTTTACTCACCAACACTAGCCAGAAACTTGCCAGAAAACTGAAACGTAAGTAGCTGGAACTTCTCCCCTTTCGTTCACGGGTTGGCTGATTAGTTGGGGAAGAAGCGGTTCAGGCCGGTTCAACTGAACCGGTTCAGTCTGGTTCAACTGATTTTTCTTGCAATTGGAGTCGGTTCTCGCTAATTTGGTCCGGTTCTCTCGCTAATTATTTATAATTAATTGCTTTCTAGGTACCGGGGAACTTTAGGAGCGTTGGTTTTGCTTAATTGAACGCCGGTTCTTGACTTATCGCTTATTGCTAATCGACAAAGGTGGGGATAAATAGAATTTTACAGTAAATTTAGAAATCAAATACTTGAACGATTTGTATGACTCGGGAGTTAAGTTAAATTGGACATAAGTGAATTAAAGCATGCTAATTTCGAGAAATCATAGGAATCGGGAGTATAGAATTGATATGGGAATTTATGGATTTAAAATTCTTGGGAGTTTAAGTATGATTTATTGGATTACTTCGGTTATCGCTTAAAGAATATTTACCATGTACTCTTGGATTTTCAATTTAGTTATCGAGCTACCCCTGATTAATTTAACTCTTACTGAGACTGGGCCTCCCAGTATTGGTTATATTATGCCCTTAGAAATTGGTTACAATATCGATGCTTTTTTATTACACTGAGTTATTACTGAGACTGGGTATTCTAGCATTGGGTCTATATTATAATTATTCGATTTGCAGGATTATCGTGAATTAATTATGCATGTGCTTACAAACTTAATCATGCTACACTCTTAACCAATGGGAATCGTTCTCTTTTCCGATTACTGTTACTAAATAGTGGTTTTGAACTCGATTCTCTGATAATATTATGATTCCTGCATTCCTGATTCATTACTATCACACTTGTTTGCTTGGTGATGAATAATGAGATAATGCATAGACTGCGTGTGCTTGCATTTTCTGGTATTATTCATGGTTCGGTATATGTATCATGAGGTATGCATTGACTACGTGAGCTGCATTAACGGAGGAGTTGAATAATGAGATAATATTTAGTTGTGTGAGCTAAAATTATCTGGTATTATTCATAATTGCTATGATACATATACATTATAGACTGCATTGACTACATGAGCTTTGCATGTCATTGGTGAGATAACGGGATCGTGCATTGACTACGTGAGCTGCACCATTTGACGTTATTCACCCACGAGGTTCTATTCTATGATGCATCGACTACGTGAGCGAGCATCGGTTCTTGATAAGAAAGTAAAGGCTTCGAGAGCTTTACTTGATGTTGGAGTGAGATAATGGGATCGTGCATAGACTACGTGAGCTTGCACCATCTGGCATTATTCACATGTTTTATGTTCTATGACCTAGTTCTATGTTCTATGCTCTGGTTTTACGTATCATGCTCTATGATCTTGTTCATATTATTAGTTAAGATCTTGGAAGCTCAACCCATGTTAGGTCTTATCCGGAAAATATTAACTTATGATTACATGTCCCGATTATCTAGAGTTGGGAGATTGATTACTTATTTGATCCTTAACTGTGTTTCTTACCCCTTTATCCTCGGGAGAATTAAATAACCCTGCTCTCGGAAGTATGAATGGGTAGTTAAGAGACAGTAGGATTCGTTGGACACAAATCCGGATAGGATTTGGTGTTCTAAAGTTACTTTCTATTCAATTTATCTTCACTGGGCCCCCCGCTCATTATATTACATTTTCAAGTACGAGGCGTGGTAGCGGTCGTGGCCGTGGAGCTGGTGCAGTGTGATTTGCAGATCGATGGTGATGGATGGACTTGAGTCAGTATAGTCCATGGACTTGTCTACCTGTTTATTCGTTGCAGTTTCTTTCTTATGGATTTTGTGAGCTCTATGAGCAACGCTATTTATGACTTATTGTCTTTACTGATTTTCATGGGTTTATGAACTATCACGTTTTATGTTTGAACTTAAAAAGGGAAGCTCTTCCCATTGTTGAACAATATGATTTCAGACTTGATTTTGAAATTAAGTGTGGTCCTTTGATTTACAGGTTTTAACTATTATTTATAGTCTTCCGCTTGCGTTTATTATTTAATTCTATTTAAAATAGTCGGGTCTTTACACAAACTATGGACAACATTGTCGTTGGCATATACGACAATTGCAAGAGTTCTTTCCGTCATTATCTATACAAGAATAATTTGCAACTTTCGAATCAATAAATTACTCAATTCATATCCATATCAACCTAGCATTCAGAGAGAATATCCAAATAAACTCATTTAAATCACATTTAACTTTCATTGGAAGATCAAACTTACCTTTTACATAATTTAGTCAATTTCATCCAAATTCAAGTTACTTTCCAAATAAAAAAACAAACACAACATCAAAATAGCTCACAATGCTCAAGAAAAGTTATGCATTTTTACAACCACACCGGAAAATAGCTCACCAAATTAAGACATAAAAGGGAAGAGAGATGCATTTTCACAAATGTTATATACAATTTTAACAAACAAACAAATAAACAAACAAAAAACCCTAACTAGCTCACAAATTCAATCAAAAAAATGTTTTTCAATTTCGGATTAACACAAAACTACCATCCAAACGGACTTAATCATGCCAGAAAACAAAACCACCATCCAATTTCGGATTATAACCAATAACCATAAACAAATAGTTACCTTCAATATTCACGAAGCCTACAAAAATTGAAGGTTTTTGGTCACCAAAAAGCTACCGCCGGCGAGGAGATCGGTGGAGATTAGAGGAGATCGGTGAGAGCCAAAACGGAGAAGAAGAGATTTCCTAGGGTTTGGCTGCTGCAAAAGGCGGAAGAAATGAGAAAGAAAGGGGGGTTTGCGGGTATTAGGTGTGGATGAAAAGCGTCTGTACAACAGACGCTTTTGATCCTTTTGAGTAAAGACGTCTGTTGTACAGACGTTTTTGTATCTTTTAGACAAAAGTGTCTGTACAACAGACGATGTTTAAGCTTATAAACTAAATCGTCTGTTGTACAGACGATTTAGCCCTGCCACATCCCCTCCACAACATCCATTTAAGTCCACCTATTAAAAGCTACAATATTTTTGGAAATAGTTTTATTTTCTTAATATTTATGTCAATATTTTTAAAAATAATAATATTCCTAAAAAAAATTCCTTAATTTACCCTTATTTGATTTAAGGTAGATTTTGAAAATGTTTTTATTTTTATTTTTTTAATAAGGGTATTTTCATCAAAATGATTTACCCCTCCTCCCTAAATTTATGCATAGGCCAAATAGTGTTATTATTTTTTTTAGGCTAAATAGTGTTATTTTATATATAAAAAAAGGGGCTACTTACATACTTATCCCTAAAAAAAAGCAAAGAAATTGGCTTCTGTTTCACTATCAAGAGCCTAAGAAGTTGATTTTTTTGTATGATTAATAAAATATAATGATAAATGGGGCAATTGCAAATCTAGTAATTTTTGTAATAATATTTAAAAAATAGCAGCTCTAAAAAATATTTGTAAATATAGTAAATTTTGATCAGTGAATCAATGATAAAAATTAAATTGTATATTTTTACACTAAGTTTAGCATTAATACGCACATTAATTATTGTTAATCACTGACTAACATAGTAAAAACTGTTATATTTACAGATAGTTTTAAAATTACAATTTTTATAAATATTGCATCAAAATCTGGAGAAATTATTGAAAATGCCGGGTAGATTATTCCTCGTACATTAGAAGCCGACATGTGTCCGCTGGCCAAGCTTTAAACAAACGAAAACTTACGGAATTGAACAAACGGTGAAATAAAAAAAAGTTATTATAATGCAGGCGCCCTTTTTCAATTGAAGAAATGGTATTTTTGGCCTCTTACCTTTTTTTTTTTATTTTTAATTTCACGTATAAAATGAATTAGAATTTTTTTTTTCATGGATGAAATTTTAAGGTGTATTTCTAGAATTAACACTTTTTAATAGGAAATTATTTTTAAAATATATTTAGTATATAATAAAAGGAATTTACTATACAATGACTTTATCAAAATTGTAATTAAAATGTTAAGAAATATAAAAAATAAATAAAATTAAAACATATTGGGTTGAGGTTGGAGTGGAGCGGGGTCTGTGGGATAAGGTAATTTGAAAAATTTAAAAATATAGATTAAGATATATGTGCGTTCAATTTGCTGAATTAAAAAATTGATAGTCGAGTTTTAAGCTTTATCAAGTATGTGGTATCAATTGCTATAATTAAATGTTTAATAGTGTAATTGTCACCAACTTTTTAATTCAAACATGGTTTATGTGATTTTTTTCAAAAAAATTATTACCTTTAGGCTTTTGCATATTAATATTTCTTTGTGCAAAAATATAAGAATTTTGTTTATAACTTATAAATTGAGAAATTTCATCCAATAACACATTTTTCTACATTAATTTTTAAAAATAGTGAAATTTTAATTTATTTTTAAAAATAACATTTTTGTTTTAATAAATTCATTTTTATTTATATTACAGAATGACGAATCTCATAATTGTTTTTTATGTCGCTTATCACGATGTTTTAAATTAAAATTTAGTTTTTTGAAAAATTTGATTGATATTTATAATTCTGATAAGTTTATTGTATAATGACTTCATTTCATATAATAATTTTAGTATACGGTAAATATAAAAAAAAAAGTTATATTTTTGAAAATTTGAAACTTTTTAATATTATTTAAATTTTACCATTAAAAAGTGTTAATTCTAAAAATACACCAAATTTCATTAATTTAATTCCGTGGGAAAAAAAAAATCCATTCCAATTTGTTTTCTTTTGTCCTTGAAATTAAGAAAATAGGAGGGAACAAACAACATTTTACTTTCGAAAGAGAAAAAAAAAATCCGTAAGTTTTCGTTTGTCTACAGCTTGGCCAGCGGACACATGTCGTCTTCTAATCTACCAGGCATAATCTAACCCGGCATTTTTAATAATTTCTCCAAAATCTGCTACCCTATTTCATTGGAAAATTTTCCAACACTACAATTCTCCATACATCTTTCATTTGTTAATTGCCATCTGTCAGTGGGACCAGCTGGGAGAGTTTTAGACAATTTATTTTCTCATTTCTATCATCCATGGCACCCACAATTTTTAATTGAATTTATTATCTCCCCGATGATTTTCCGTTGTATATCAATCTTCTATTATTTTTCAATTTCCATTTCCAATCCAGAATCTTTTTCCTTCTACTCTCCAAAACCAAATAAAACTTTTTTTTTTAAGCTTTTCTTTTCCATTTTACTTCTTGGCCTTTTTTAAAGCTTTTTTTTTTTTAAAAAAAATTTACTTCCCTTTTTTTTCTTTAATAAGTTTTTCTTTTACATTTTACTTCTTGGCCTTTGTTTTCCATATAGAAAAATTTCCTGGTTATTTTTTTTTACTATTTTCAATTTCCACTTAAAATCCTGAAAATGTTTTTTTTTTTTTTGAATTAATTTACTTCCCTTTTCAAATTATAGAGATTTTAAACTCAAAGATTAATAAGATGACTTTTTTTTTTGAAAATTAATAAGATGACTTTAAAAATAACATATATGATAGTGAAAAAACTGTTATCTATATATTATTATTTTTATTTGAAAAAAAAAGAGAGAAAAAAAGATTTTTTTTAAAAAGAAAACAAAGGCCAAAAACTAAAATGGAAAAGAAAATCATTAAAAAACGGGAAAAGGTAGGTAAAAAAAAATAGAAAATTTCACTCGCTAGCAAATTTTAATGTAATATTTATAAACACTAGTTTTTACCACAAGATTTTAAATTTAATAAATAATATGGAATAAAAAAATAACTCGATAGTGAATATAGGTTTTTTTGTTTCTTTATTTTGTGATTTTTTTTAATTTGTTCAAATCCTATATAATTATAAATAATATGGAATAAAAAAACTCTTAAAATGCAACACATTAATTTATAATTTTTAATCTTTTGAGTCTCTTTTCAGTTATTAAAATAAAAATAAATGTCACAATTAATTTTATGTTAATAATTTATCAAAATTGTTTAATAATAAATATTTTTTTAATCTTTTTGTTATCTAAATCTGAATTGATAATGATTTCGTTTTTACTTTTTGATTTTACTATTTTCATAATTTTTTTTATTTAAAATTTTTTAAAATTACTTTTTTATAAACAATTAATTTAAAAATTAGATTAAGATTTTAAATTGTCGATTAGGGAAGATTTGTATAACTAATCTTTTTTTTTTTATATTTTATAATCTAAATCTGAATCGATAATGATTTGATTTCTAGTTCTTGAATTTGATTTTTAAAAATGAAATTTATTTACTAATAAATTAGTTAACATATATCTTTCCATTTTTTATATTTTTATTTTAAGTTTTAAAAATTAGTTTTAGATAACAAAATTGACATTTATCTCATGAATTAAATTTAAATTAAAAATCTCCCATTTAGTTTTTTCTATTGAAGTTCACGCCCATATAGGTTTAGAGAGATTTTGACATTTTTCTTTAATCAACTTTTTATTAAATACAAAAAATAAATAAAAAATAGATAGCATATTTTATATATAAAATCTATAAATAATACCAAACAAAACAAAGGCTAAATTGTTAGAGAAATTTTGGTGCAGGCCATAAACTAAACGCACATAATCAAAAGATGCTAAATCTGATATTATATATCTATAATTTTACCACCTATTTATCTACAACAATCATCTTAAGTAGTTAGAAGAGAGCATTAGATGAATAGATCCAGGATTTATAGGTTATTTATATACACTAAATTAGAATGAAAACTTCATTTTAATTTAATTATTAAAATTCAAATTTATTTACTTAATCTGAATCGCTATTGATTATATATATATTTACTTAACAGCAATAACCACTTTAATTCACCCAATTACAAAAATTCTGGTTGTTATGATCTTTTATCATTTTTACCTAATAACCACTATTTTTGGTGGTGATATGTTGGTTTTCAATTTTAAAATTGTCTACCTTACCCTTTATCTCTCTTAATAATTATATCTTATTAATTACATATCATTTAATATATAATTTACTTTTTTATTTTGAATTCAATCAATCTTCTATGATTTTATGAATCAATCTTCCTTCATAAAAAACCATTATTCACTTTACAGATCTTCTCAATTTTTGAGTGTGGAAATAGTCTCTCTCTCGCTCATCCTTCATCGTTCCAATCGTCTTTCAAATATCTACGGCAATCGGAAAACGAAGATTATGAATGGAATTCCAGTCCTTTCGTCAGCTCCGACGATTATTTTCTTAGCCTTTCTCCTCATATCCTTCGTTCACTCCTTTTACCTCCCCGACGTCACTCCTCGAGATTTCCAAACCGTAAGTTCTAATATCAATCGCTCTATCTCTGAATGCATCGTTTTTCTCTTTCGTTTTTTCTTTGAGTTTCCATTTCTTTTGATCTTGCTAGTGATTTTTCTTGCGGATGAGTCAAATCTAGGGTTTTGGTGATAGATCTATCGTTTATTCGCTTATATATTTGATGATTTCTTTGATTTTTTAATCCAAATTTGAAGGATTTTATTAAAATGTTTATTTTTATTTAACATTTATTTTAATTTTCTATTTACATATCTTTAAAAACTATTACCTCTTTTTCATCTTCAATTTTGTGTCTTCGCTCTATCTCTTAATGAATCGTTTTTCTCTTTCGTTTTTTCTTTCAATTTCTATTTGTTTTTCAATCTTGCTAGTGATTTTTCTTGCGGATGAGTCGGATCTAGGGTTCTGGTGATAGATCTATCGTTTATTCGCTTATATATTTGATGATTTCTTTGATTTTTTATCCAGATTTGAAGGATTTTATTAAAATGTTTATTTTTGTTCCATATTTATTTTAATTATCTATTTACATATCTTTAAAAACGGTTACCTCTTTTTCATCTTTAATTTTATGTTTTCTATCAATTTTGAGTACACATCAATAAATGTTTACTTTTTAGTAAACAGTTTATAAAAATTTGTACCTTTCAATTCTCCTGGCGAACTCGCTTTCTCTGTATTTTGTAGAATAAGTTATTTTTAATTAAATGTTTATTTTTTATCTTTGTATTTTGTAGGATGAAGAACAAGAAAAACATTTGAATTTTCCTGGAAGAAGAAGTCAGAAGTTTGAAGATTTTTCTTTTATTTTTTGTTATAGTTTTATTTTTGTTTAGATTTGATTTTTCTATTAATTTAGTAAAATTTAAGGGATTTTTATAAATTTCCTTAAATTTTGCACAAATTAAGGAGAAATTAAATCGGGGTATGTTTTGTCTTTCCACAATGTAATTTAATTTGGCTGGTGGTAATTTTTGGTACTATTGATATTTAATAAAAACGTCGATATATCCCTTTTTTATTATTATTAACAAATTCTTACTTTTCTAAACTAAATCCTTGATTTTTTTCTTTTTTTATATAATATAATATATAATTAGATTATTATATGTAAAAATACAAATTTGATTAACAACTTTTCTAAACCAAATCAAAAAAATTATTTATATTTTTTTATATTTTATATTTTATATTTGAGATTCCAAACGTATATATATTAACAAATTCTTGCTTTTATAAACCAAATCAATATATTTATTTTTATTTTTTATTATTTTATATTTAACAAAATAATTAATATAGATTTCAGATTTTGACATTATTTTTTTTATTATGTTTGTGTTATATTCAATTTATTATTTATAATCATATTCTAATTTTTTTCGTAAATCTGATTTAATTTAATTATTATTATTAAAATTCAAATTTAGTTACTAAGTATGAATTTATTTTTTTAATTGTTATCTGAATCATTTATAATAATCATTTAAAAGAATTATTTATCAAATGGGGCTTATGTTTTGTTTTTAAAATCTTCATATCATTATTTTGTTATATATATATATATATATATATATTTTATATTTGAGATAGATAAATCTAGTATCTGATTTAATTCAAATATTGATTCAATTCAACTAAAATAATTAATATAGTTTTAAATATTTTATATCATAATTTTGTTATTTATATTTGGTATTTTATTAAATTTATAATCATAATTGACTACGATAGGTGTAATATGTTAATTATATAGAGGGTATTGTTGTCTAAAAATGTTTCACCGATTTTAATTTCTGAACAATCATTTGAAGGCTCTTCCTCTTCTTCTTTAATAAAATTTGCTAGACTCGGATTTATAAAATTTCTTGGAATTGGACTTGTCACCTAATTAAATAGATTTATATGTCAAACTGTAAGCCACTGACAAAAAATAGATAAACCTAAGCCATGATTTAACATGAAAGTTTCCTATCAAAGTTAGATATATAGAATTCACACAAATATTTATATCACAACAAAGGTTAAAATCACCATTGAACATCAAAAGATTAAGATCAATGATGTGTTGCCGGTATCCAATTTTATATCAGATTAAGATATATATATTCAGTGGCGGTGCCCGAACAAAACAGAAAGAAACACAAAAGAAGAAGGAGAAAAACTCAAAAATAAAATGGCATCCACATACGACCTTGGAGCTCCGTCGGGGAAGAGGTGATATGTTCATAACTTTCTTCATTTTACCTGCTTGTTTTTTAAACCCTTTTAAAAATTTAAAAATATTTTTTTAAACATATTCCTCAAAGTAGGGCACGGAAAGCCGTTTTGAGCAAACAAACATTCAAGATTAGTAATTCCAACAATATTATAAAGGAATTCAAATCATCAATTCAATAACCAAAATGTAAATGTGAGGATAAATTGTGAAAAAAAATTAGTGCAAGCCATAAACTAAATGCACATTCTTAGAAGAGGCTAAGTCGAACGTAAAATAGAAATGAGATGGAATTGACACTTTTTTAAGGAAAAATGAAAGAGAACAGTAGATAAATAAAGTCAGGAGTTGTGGGTTTAGGGGTGAAAGCAAAACCCCCGGCCCCGACCCCGCTTTTTAATATAGTATAAAAGATATCATTACTTAAAATTATTTTTAAATATGGTAATTTTTATTATATTAATTATTGATTTAATTATTTATAAAAATATTCGCTTAAAATTTATTATATTTACAAATATTTTCAAATCATATATTTTTATAAATATTATAGAAAAAACGGTTAGATTTGCAATCATCTTTAAAAAAAAAAAGAAGGTAAAAACTTTTAGTGGATTAGTATATGATAAATTCGCTAACATAAGCATAGCTCAATTGGTTTAGCATATACTCTCTTCCCCTTGAGGTTGAAGGTTCGAGTTCCCCCTCCTCCACTTTGATGTAATCTAAAAAAAAAATGGTATATGATAGATTCAATTAAAAATTATAGGTCCCATAGGTGAGAGAAATGAGAAAATAATTGTCTAAGGGGTCGTTTGGTTGTCAGGTTGGGATAGTGAGTTGAGGTTACACAACTCTAACCATTGTTTATTTCCCAGTTTTTAAACTCAATATGATGAGTTTGTTAACCCACCCTCTTAACAAACTTATCTATTTTTACTATTTCAACACATTTTATACTTAAAAAAGTCACTGGTACAAACCAAACATATTGTTAACAACTATTTGCTTAATAACTCTCTGTTTAATAACACCTTGCTTAACAACCAAACGACCCTTAAAATTCTTCCGGGTCCCACTACCAGATGGCAACTAACAAATGGAAGATGTATGGAGAATTGAGTCCTACGCTAGTGTAGGAAACTTTCCAAATGAAATTTCCACATGATAATAACTAAGGTTGAGTTGAAAAGGAAATATTCAAGAACTCCGTGTTTATTACGAAAAAAGGTTCTTTTGGCCACGGTTTTGTAAAGAAGTTGCTAAAGGGAGGGAGATCTTAACAACTATTTTTGACAAATACAATCAATGATAAAGATAGAGTGATGCCACGCGGTTCTCTTCTTCAAACATTATTGAATGTTTCTCATAATAGTTCACATCAAAGAAAATGTTTTTTCTTAAATATTTTATGTTGATTTTCTTTTCCAAAAATATGGTAATTTTAAAAAAAAATATATAGTTATTTTATTAATATTAGGTAATACATTAGTTTTTCTTTTATAACATGTGGGAGGAGATTCAAGCCTCTAATTAAATAGAGATATTTTAAGCAGTTAAATTCTAACTGAAGGATAATTAGTTCCTATCTATTAATTCATATATTAGAGCCAACACAAGTATAACTTAAATGGTTAGACACATACCCCCCTTCCTATAAGATTTAAGATCGATCGAAGGTTCAAGTCTCTCCTCCTTCAATTTGATTTAATATCTATAAAAAAAATCATATACTGGAATAATCCTTCCTGGTAAGGAAAAATTCTAAATAAAATGAAATTTAAAATTATCTTCAATGTCTTAAACTAAGGGCTTGTTTGGGAGTGTTAATGAAATAAGTGCTTTTAATAAAAGTGCTTATCTTATAAGTACTATGATAAAAAGTGTTTAGTGGTATATTATTTTATTATTTGGATATAATATTTAAGAACTGTTTTTAATCTTGTTTAGAGTTCTTGTTAGAGAAAATGTGTGTAGAAAATAAAATTTGTAGAAATAAATTATAGAAATAAAGTGTATAAGAAGAAGTTAGAGAGTGAAAAAATAAGTTAGAGAAAGAAAATGTGTGGAGAGAAGTTAGATAGAGAAAATGTACAGCGAAAAGTTTAGAGAGAGAAAGAGTATGTATGAGAGGTTAGAGAGAAGTAAGAGAAATAAAATGTGTAGAAGAAATTAGAAATACAAGATTTAAAAATAAAAAACACTTCAAAAGCACCTATTATCTACTTCTTCAAAAAGCATTTTGAAGTATTTTTTACTTTTACAAAATAGTGCTTCTAAAATATTGCCAAACATAAATTTTTTTATTTAGGTAGTCCTTTTGCTAATTTAAAAACACTTTTGACTTGACTAAAAACACTCTCAAACACATTATAAATTTGTGAAGGACGTTGTTCCAATATATTTATATGTTAGTGTAAAAGCCATTTAACTTAAAAATATTTTCTAAAACAACAAATAATTTGAATCTTATAACAAAATTCGAAATAGACCCGATAAAAAGATTTAAGTCTTTTTCCTTACAAAAAAAAGTGATTCGTTCATAGCATTTAAGATTGAGAATTTGAGAGGTCTACTTTTCAAAGAGTTGGATTGGATGAGTGTTACGTGGGGACAGAAGAAGAATAGTATTTATTTGATTATTCCTCAGCTAAAGTGACATACCTTTTTTTTACGTCCATTTTTTCTTCACGAACAAAAAAGAAAAAAAATACAGGCAATTGGTATTTAAATTATGAAAAGGCAATTTCACTTTATTAAAAAAAAAAGGGAAAGGTAATTTTCTTTCCTAAGGTCTAAGTTCAATCACTCTCCTTTCGCATGTGGTCCAATTCAGATTTTTATTTCTTTATTGATTTGCGTTTACTTTTAATCCATTCTCCTTCGTTCTCCCATTTTCAATCTCATCCCTTTTATTATGATTTTCTTATCTTGTTTTTTTTTTCACATTTTATTTTTTTAAAATCTTAACCCACATTTAAAAAGATGAATTTCACGCGATGACACTATAGATATTTTCTAAAAATAGTTAATGTTTCGAAATTTTTTTAAACTGACATTCTTTTTAAAAAGTATGTGTCAGATTGGTTTACATATTCACTTGGAGCTAAAGAGAACATAAAATATTATTTTTATAAAATTTTAAATATTATTACTCTTTTTCAAAATATCAATTCATCAAAATATTATTTTTGAAGACCGCTTAAAAAAAAACAAAATTAATTTTTGAGAACCATCCTTTTTAAAGTGGAGTTTTAAAAAGTAAATTATAAAACAAAGAAATAGTTATTAAATAAATAAATTTTTTAAAACAAAAAATCTATACTACCTTTAAAAGGGGCTTAAGGGGAGAAACTTTTGATTTCCCCTTTTGCCCCTCTTAAATCTTGAATTATTTAATTTATATTTTTAATATTTTTTTTTTAATTTGAATTATATTCTATAATTTATATTACTTATTAAAAATCTCTTGCATATGAATTTAAAAAGAATTAAATAGACTGGCTAGGTTCAATGTTTGATCATGGGAAAACTAACATTTTCATAGACCCGACCGAGTTCTTCAAAAATGATAAAAAAAAATATTTTTTTTAAATGATGATAATAATTATATTTTTGTAAAAATATAATTTACATGGAGCAACTAAAATTTAAAATTTTACATTGGAAACTTCTACAAACATGAGAATACTAATGCCTAGATTTGGTAGATTTTTTTTTTTCCGGATTTAATTTAAAGAAAGGTAACTAAAACTGAAGTAACAAAATCGATTAAAAAATATATTTAACTACATGTAATTGTTTTTAATCTATCTATAACATATCTAAATGTGGGGATGTGAGGAGAAATATTGGGTTTCTAAATTACTCTTTTTTTTTCTTTTTTTTTTAATTTTCATCTAATCGTTTTTAATTTATTAATTTAAATTTAATTATTAGATGAGATTCCATATTAAAATTCTACTCTTATCTTTTCAATTTTGCTTAGTCATGAACATGAACAACCATTTGATGACATTGAGAGACGAAATGATGTTATGGAGAAATGGAAAGTTTGCTTTGATTCGTGAGCCATTAATTTTGGAGTTAATTTGGTTTATCAAAATTTTCAATGCATTTCCATTCATTTGCCTACAAGTTTAAACTATAAATTGATGCCACCAAATTTTGAAACTAACGGAATTTTTTTGCTTTTGCTTTCAAATTTAATTAATTTATTTCTTCTGCTTTCATTGCTATCTCATCATGTTCTACTTATTATTCCTGATATTTCATCTGTCACTACAAGCACGAAGAGTAAAAACAAGGTTTTTACTCACACTAATATTTACCTTTTTCATAGTGTCTCTTCACCTTTTATATAATCATTGCAGGGATCTACGATACAGAAGACGTTTTTGCAAATTAGCTTTTACAATGAAAGATTCATCTATTTTCTTTCTTATGGTTCCATACATTTACTCACCCTTTTTCTACTCAAATTCCTTACATTTAGTCTGAAACAATGTTGTTTTTTTGTTTAAATTAATTATCAATATTTTGAAAAGTTAAAGGATTGTCTCTACCTTTTAGCATTGTCCATCTCATATGAAGAAGTCTATACTTTCATAGATGTCCACTATCTTAATTTAAACTTTTAGGGAAGAAGATTAAGATTACGTAGTTTCATGTGAGGAGAATATCACATTTTCCACACGGTCGGTAAATGGATTGATAAATTTGACATTATTTATGATGTGTATCAAAAAAGAGAAATGGAGCATTTGTTTCTCTTTATATTGATACCAATGATAGAAACAATGAAAAATAAAAGAAACCGTGGAACAAGAAGAGATTGATTCGAGAATGATTAGGAAGAAGAGATTGATTGAATTCCAATTTCCAAGTAGAGAGTCCAACCCCAACCGAATTGTGTATTTGTACAATCTTATATTTCTATCTATCGATTTCTTTTTTTCTTTCAATTTTGATAAATTGATAGCGATGAATTGAATTTCAGGTTGATGATTTATAGGTGAGTGAGTGATGTTTCTGTATGTTTATTATTATAAATGCAATTTCAAGAGATGACCGAATCATTGAAAATCAGGTGATAATATTTATAACATGTAGGTAATTTTATTATTTATACAATGATAAAATAAAATTATTTGATTGTATAAATTATTACCATAAATATAAGTTATCTACCATCTAAATATTGAGATTGATTTATACTAAAATATACTCTATATTATATGTTTCTAATTGTTAAAAAATATTATTTACACGTGCAATGCACGTAATATTTGACTAGTAATACTAAAATCATTCTCAAAATTCCGATTTCACAACTTTAACAGCATCACAGATTTAAAAGAGAAACTTTTTATCTATTCTGTTAAACACATTATACGCTTCCAAAATATAACTACCAATTGAAATCTTAATTTCAAACAATTTTCTCTTTTTATTTTAATTAAAAAAAAAAGTTAAACACCAATAAATTTAATGAAAAATAATAAAATTTCCCAATAAATTATTAAACCGCTATTTGAATAATTTTTAAAATGTAATGTTTTGACATTTGATTTTAAATAATTGGTATATTAAAATATGTTATTTGAGATAATTTATATAAATAAAATAGGTAATGATGAAAGGAGGAGTTAAATAAAAATATGGAAATGGATGAAATTTAACTCAATAACTTTGTCGGGGATAAACTTTTCCTATCACCATGAGTCCATGACCATGAGTTTAATCAGTATTCTAATCGTATTGTTTATTGTTTCTCATCTTTCAAACTTGACGTCCAAAAACTTTAATCCTTTAATTATTTTACTAATTAATTAGGCGATGGCTTTTACTAATGAAAATCATAACGGCAAAAATATATTGAGATTGAGACAGATCAGATTACATACTTTATTGTCAAAATATATATATAAATAATTTTAAATAATTAGGCATGTGCTGCTTATTAATTAAACAAAATTTCACGTGTGTTGGATTATTTTTATACATTGGGAGAGGATTCAAGATGGTGAGATTTTAACTATTTTTATTATAATCATGCGATTTTATCACTTAATCAATATGTTTTACGTTATATTTACTTGACTGGAGTATGATATTTCATAAGTTTTAATGTTATTTTTCCTTATTGAGAATATGATGAAAAATAATTTTATGGTTTAGAATTTGTTTAACACGATCTTTAAAAGTTGTTTTCTATTTTTGTTTTTAAAAATAATTTTTATGAGTAATAAATAGTTAGATTCTTAAATATTTAAAAATACTATTTACAAATCCATGATTTTGGAACAATAACTATATATTTTCTTTAAAAAGTCACATACAATTTTTTTTTGGGAAAGAAAGTAGTCATCTAAACGTGTTTTGACTGTATTTTTATTCTAGACATAGAAAACTACTTCTAAAAATAGTTTCCAAACAGGTAGGGAGTGTTCGATATAGGTAGTTAGTTCGGTATTAGCACAACTCATATTTGTTCGATAATTTTAAAATACCACGATTTTAATTTCTTAAAATTAGGGACTAAAAATAGTAAACTATATGAGTTTGTTAAATGTGTGATTGTAAATCTAGTATAATTACTCTGTTTATTGACAATTATTATTTAATTTAATCCCTGAATTATATAAATCAATAATTATCATGTGAATTAATTATCACACATAACAGTCAAATAGTAATTCAACAATCAATTTGTAATGAAATTACTTGAAAAAAATCATATCACATAGTCAAACAAACATTTTATCAGTCAATAATTATGGTGAAAATTTACTCTCACACATTCAAAGACAACCTTTCTAACCTCAAGTCACTCAAACCTATACTGAACAATCTCTCCTACTAAATAACCTCTAAGTTTTTTTTTACCATACAATATTTTTATAAATTTTAAGTAAAGTTGCACAAATCATCCCTATGATAATTGTATTATTGTACTTCTAATTGTAAGAATTGGCCCCGTAAAATTTATAAAATGTTAAAATTAGATCAAATTATTATATTTAATATTTTACTAAGATTGAAAAGTCAATTGTTACAATTAAAATTTTAAAGGTGCATTTTCAATTAAAAAGAACATGATAATATTCAATTAAAATTAAAATTGAAATTGAATATTATCATGTTGTTTTTAATATATACATATATTCTTGGAATCTATTAAAAAATTACTTTAGAAAATATCTTTATCTTTTTCATACATTAGATAAATAATTTTCAAATGAGAACGAGATAAAGAGAGATAAGTGTAAAGAAAATTAATAGATTTGATTTAATATATTGAATTTTAAAAAGTAAAGTTGAAATGAATGATAAGATGTATTTTTTACCATTATACGAGAATATTATTATATCATATGTGTTTAATCACCAATAGACTCTCAAAATAGTAAGCTGATAAATAAGAGAATAGTATGATTACGAGAAGATAATATCCATATTTACTTGGATATTTACTTAAACCAACCGATCATATGAATAATTTTTTATAACCGTTATATTATATTGCTATTGCTAAAATGTAAATAACCCAAGCGTTTTGGGGTTGGTGTAATTTTCTGAAAAAAGAAAATAAAAGGAAAGATAATCGATTAAAGGTGTGGTGAATTAATCTTTATAAAGAGATAAATAAATTAAATTAAATGAAAGAGAGAAATATAAAAAAAAACGTATACGAAAAAGTAAACAACGTTGAAGCTTCCCTTACATAGTTTTTCCTTTGAAAAATAATAAATAAATAAGATGGATATAAGGCTTGAAGCGAAGCCGTCGCTTTTGAAGTTTCAAAACGAAAGAAATATCTAAGAAAGACCTCCTTCCTGACTCCTGACCTGTCTTCCCTTTGATTTCGTCACCTAAATTACGCGTTACCAATTCGCTATAAATTCTTATCAATATCTCCTTCCCCTTCTTCATCTTCTCAAAATCAAATCCCTAATTTCTTTCTGATTTCTTCTCTCTTTAATTCTGGGTTTTCCTTCCTGAGATCTTCAACGATGGTGAAAATCAGCAACACTCTCGTCGCGATTCTAAATTTAATAACTTTCTTGCTCTCGATTCCAATCATAGCCGGTGGAATCTGGCTAAGCAGACAAGGAACCTCCGACTGTGAGAAATTCCTAGACACGCCGGTAATCGTGATCGGGGTTTTCCTTCTCATAGTCTCACTCGCGGGTTTCATCGGCGCGTGCTGTCGTGTCACATGGCTTCTTTGGGTATACCTATTCGTTATGTTCCTTCTTATCGTTCTCCTCTTTGTTTTCACAATCTTTGCTTTCGCCGTGACAAATAAAGGCGCTGGAAAAGTCTTGTCCAATAGAGGATATAAGGAGTATAGGCTTGGTGATTATTCAAATTGGCTTCAGAATCGTGTTGCTAGCAATAAGAATTGGAATCAAATCAGAAGCTGTTTGGTTGATGGGAAAGTCTGTTCTCAATTCAATGATAAGTTTGCTCGTGATACCGTTGAGCAGTTCTATACGGAGCACTTGTCTTCTATTCAGGTATTCTCTATTTTTCAATTAGGGTTTCTTTTCTTTTTTCCTCTGTTTTTCTCGAAATTGAAATTCCCCTCATAACCTAACTAAGAAACTCTTATTATTCAATCCATTGAAGCATAGAACAGAGTCTTTTATTGGTTATTAATGTATGAATTTAGTATTAAAATTTGTAATTTAATATCAAAATTTGTAACTGCCCAATATTTTAATTCCATGGAAATTTTATTTGGTAGTATTTTAAAAAAATATAGAAATATTATCAAGAATATCCACATTAATTCATATTTATTCACTAATAACGGTTGTGTTTTTTTAATATCAATTTTGCCCAAAAAACATCATAAATGGTGGTGATCCCATGTTTTCTGTTTTGAACAATTACCATCACGCCCTTTCCTTAAATGTTGTATACCATAATAAATAGAGGGCAGAAAACGTCTTTTCATTGTTCCCTTAAACGGCGCGTGGAGTTAAAATGGGTAAGTTTGCTAATTTATAAAACATATAAGTATTAATGCTATTATACCTATTTATTATGGTCTAATATGAAATTAACCCAAAAATATATTTATAAATATTACACTTTTCATGTCAAATTAAAATATTCATGATTATAACATATTTTTTTTAGATGGATTACACATTAAAAAATCTATTAAATATAGTGTATTTGCAAGATTGTTATACGAGAAAAATCTACTATATTTATAAATATTTGGTAAATAACGTTATATCTGTAATGAATATGTTATAAGTAGATCCCAATTCTAAGATGGTTTTGGTTATGTCATGTTTTGTTTTGCAGTCTGGTTGCTGTAAGCCATTGGATGAGTGTAATTTCACATATCTGAAGCCAATTGAATGGACAAAACCAGACAATGTTACATCCACCAATCCAGACTGTGTTGCCTGGACTAATGACCCAAACAGTCTAT
Organism: Gynostemma pentaphyllum; assembly: GCA_028015215.1. Taxonomy (NCBI): domain Eukaryota; kingdom Viridiplantae; phylum Streptophyta; class Magnoliopsida; order Cucurbitales; family Cucurbitaceae; genus Gynostemma; species Gynostemma pentaphyllum. Next base: position 15,227,347 of record CM051351.1, on the reverse strand, counting down.
GCTTTAATTGCGAATCATGCAAGGCTGGAGTTTTGGACAATTTGAAGCGCAATTGGAAGAAAGTTGCCATTATCAATATAGTAATGTTGGTATTTCTCATCATTGTCTATTCTCTTGGATGCTGTGCTTTCAGGAACAACAAGGAGGAAAATCACTATCCTAGATGGAAATAAATTGATTAGGCTCGGTTTGCTTCGGTTCGGTTCGATTTGATTGGGTGTCTATTATCGGTAGACACAATAGTTGTTTGGACATGGGCTCTGACTCTGTTTTCCTTTTGTTTGTTCTAGCTTTCTTTTTGTGTAGAGACTTTTTTTTTCCTGCTCTGTTTTCATTCTAGTTTGGACCATCTAGGAGATTTTTAATGGTATTATTTTCTTATTTGTTATGTTTATATATAAATAAAAACCTATTTCTTTTCATGCTCCATGTGGATTATTGTGTGTGGACATCGACACCTAGGATGACAATTTTTTTTTTTTTAAATGATATTAATTTGACTATAGTCTGCTAAATAAAAGTAGCAGGAAACAAATAGTCTATTAGCGAGAGTTCAGATTTAATGTTTTTATTCAGGGTTCAATTTTTATATATTCAATTCATTAGGATCTTATTTGAATAATAAAATATATATTCAAAGAGATCATCAAGATGTCTAAATGAAGTTATCAAACGCTGCTTAGGGACATGTTGACCTTAAAAACAATTTTTTTTTTATATAATTTAATTATAAACAAAACATGTATTTTATGCTACTACTAATTTTCTACCATCAATTACTATAGAGTTGAATGATTGTCCTGTGAGATATATTTTTTTTTTCTTTCTTTGATATAATGTTAGGGTGTGAGATTGAACCCTTTTTCTAAGATTAGTGGTATGCATGGTTCCTTGGTAACTTCTAGTTTGATCAAGGAAATCACGGAAAATGTATATATAAATAAACCATAATCAAAGAATTCATGGATTTTTAACTTTGATTTTTTATATCAATAATATAATCACATTTTACCATAAATAAATTTAAGTGAATTATTTCTTTCTATGTTTAATTATTAGAAAATTTCATTTTTGAACATAAAGCATGGGCCCTCTCATAACACTTCCTCTAACTAATCAACACAAAAGCAATTACTTTTTTTCTTTTTTTAGTAAACGTACCCGGTTTATTGGCAACAAAATTACCATTTCATTCATTTTTCTTTCTTTTGAAAACAAAAGGGCATGTAGTTGAAATATTATTTCAGATTTGTGTTGAGCCATTATGAGTGGAAAAGGATTTTTTCTTTTTTTTTGAAAGAGTGGATAAGGAGTTAAGGACCACCAATTGAATAAAGTTGCTTTGTAATTATTCTTCGTCCCCACATCATTCAATCAATTGCAATTATATCATTTTGTGATCAAGTAAATTAAAAAATAAAAGAGAGATATCTCTTCTACTATTTGGTAGGTGGATTTGATCTAGAGGAGTCGGATTTCCCTTAACCCAACTGATATATGGATATATGTTTAACAACTCTAAGGTTAAGACTTCTTAAACTGGTGGATTAAAACAGTAAAATATGAGTTTTTTTAAACCTTTACAATAAATAGTTTCATTAACTAATTCAATCACAAACTCATAAATCAAATGTATATTATATAAATTATTCTCCTATAAAACATAAGTTATATAAACTGAAACTAAAACCTTGGTAAGAATGTAACATTCCCTCGGTTGGAAAAAACATATTAAGTGGCTTACCTTGAGACATAATAAATTGTGGGTCTATATGAATTAATGAAATTAATAATTGAGAGCTAATATTTAATGCAAGGTTATTCAATATAGACATTTATTAGGCTTTAAATATATTTGGGTTAATTAGAATAAGACTCCAAAGTACCTACCATGAAATGACATTTATGTGGATTTGACAGTTGTCCCACATTGATAAAAATCAAAAAGTTCCTCTTGTATATAAGTAAGGAGCTTCCAAAGGTCGAATTGGGCGGACGCACGACGCAAAGGTCGCATTGGACTCTCTATCTGATCAGTCAAGGGACGTGCAATCGTATGGTTCAGATTGAACCTTATGAACAACTACTACAAACAGTCACTATTTGCTTATAAGATTTTTCGTTCAAGTTGGGCAAATATTGTCTTAAAGAAATTTGCATATTTGCATACCTCATTTCGTTTTAAATTTCGTTCGTTTATTTATTTATTTAATTTACTGTTCTTACATGCAATTCTGCCTTTGTCCATATGTTTGGCATCGTTTAGAATTCCAACACCCTCTCCATTAGTGATTTAGCACACTTTCATTTCATAAATTTAGATATATGTCAAGGGGGGAAAATCAAAAAGTAAACAATTTATATAAAAATGAAAAATTATGTTAATAAAAAGTGTGTATTAAGTTAAATAATGGTACAATTTACAAAAGTGACGTGGGAATGACGAAATGAGATAGAACAAAACAAGAGGTTGTTTTTTTTAATTTCTAAATGAATTTTGAGGATATACACCATCGCTTTCAGCAATCAAAATCAAACCAAACACAAACAGAGGGGGCATCCTTTAATACAATAATGCAAAGTAACTGTTTTTGTCTTACGGGACCTACCAGTTATTTTTCTCCTACTCATAATATCTCAATGGACCGTCCTAATTCAACTACATATGTTTTCAAATTCATGTCATATTAATCTATATATTTATTGACAATTAAAAAAAAAAGTTAGAGAATCAAACTTATATCATCAAATCTATAATATATATTTTTTTAAATATGAGTCTTTTAAATTAGTAATTATTTCTTCAACTTGAATATTGTTTAATAGGATAATATAAGAAGTTTGAATTCTACATTCCTCAATTTGATATATTATCTATATTGATAATTATTCAGTTTGTTGTTAGACTACTAAAAGGATATGAAATTTGATTTTACAGCATTATCATTATTGATACTTGCATTAATTTCGCACAGAGTGGTTAGTGATAGAATGTAATGATTCAAAATTGTCTATTCGGATGAGATGGTTGTGGAGAGAGACGATGACTTTTTTGATGATAAAAAAAAGGATTCATTCCATTCCAATATTTTTTAAAGTTTGAGGATGGATTTGTTTTCTTACTGTTCTTTTGCAAATTGGGCTCAAACTTTTTGAGGCAACCAAAATGACTAAAGCCTGCTTCGATTGGGCCAGCTCCTTACAAATCATCTATTATTATGATCTAATGACTGGAATTATGTGAAAGTATTAATCTATGCCTATCTATCTGTCTATCTATCTATAACATATATAAAAGTGTGAAAGTAGGGCGAAATATTAACTTCATATTTACTCTTACTTATTTATTATATTCTATTTGTATCCTTTTATTTAATTTTTTAAAGTTAATTTGACTCAATTATAAAAAGACAACGGGGCACTATGTTTGATTATGTTTTTTTTTCCATCAAAAGACATAATAAACATATAAAGAGTAGTATATAAAGTGGGAAACTGAAGAGAAACATTGACTTCCTATTTTACCATCACAATTATAAAAAGACAATAGACACCATGTATGATTGTGTCTTTTCCATCAAAAGACATAAACATATATATAAAGAGTAGTAACTTTTCATTTTGAATCAACAGCAGGGCCCCATCTATTCATTTTTTTTAATTTTTTTTCCTTCTCTTTCTTTAGTCATGCTGTGTAGTTTGTTATTATTTTTTATTTTATTTTTCCTTTCCTTTCTTCTTCAAGTCTGGTGGCCCACGCAATAAAAAAAAATGTCTGGTGGCACACTAAGGGTCTGTTTGGTTTGCAATCCAGATTCAGTTTTATGAATCTGGATTGAATGAATAAAAAGAATCTGCTTTGTTTTGTGCTTGGTTTACAATCCAGAAAAAAGCAATTTGGATTCAATTTGTTTTTTAGGCTAAAAAATGAATTCAACTAAAACAAGAATCCAAAATATCCAACTTAAAAACTGAAAAACACAGATTGACCTCACCAACACAATTTAATCCACGGGTTTGAACACATGAGATAAAAATCCGAGTTGGGCCTATTTTCTGGATTTGGGTCTGGTCGGGTCGGGCCCGTTTTTTGAGGTTGACCTGGTCCGTTCTAGCTTTTATTTATTTAATTAAATTTTTAATTGCATGTTTTTAAGCTAATTTTTAACTTTTTAAACTTAAACTTAATTCTAAAGTGATGGAAAAAAAAGTTAATTTATTTTTTCACTATATCCTATTTTTTATTTATACTTTGTTTTTATAATTATATATAAGATTAATTTAAATATAAAAAATAAAATAATTTATATATATATATATATATATATATGTTTTGGAGGTTGAAGCTCACATTTTTCTCTGCTTCTTGTTTACTAATGTATGTAGTACTATTTGAATAACGCTATTAGAGGTTTTCAATGCCCAAATGATCTCTCCATTCAGTGTAAAAATATTTTTTCAGATTCTCTTTTATTGAGAAATTATCTCTTTGGTTGCACTAGGTTCTTATGAAATTTAAAATGGATCTCATTGTGTCTTGTATAGTTCTCCTTTTGGAAAAAACTGAGTTGTTTTAATCTAAAGAGTTTATTTGATAGACTTGCAATGCTCCTATTATCTTTATTATAATTTTTTTTATAAGAAAAATTTATCCTAAGAATGAGAATAGTTATAGTTGATGCGAATAAAGATGTTTCTAATTTATAAGTTATGAATTATTAGTTTTTTCAAACATAAAAATGAATGATTTAAAGTTGGAAGTATTATTTTCACACTGTTCTGATTCACAATCTGATTTTAAATTTTTTGAGTAACCAACCAAACACATATTTCAAATTTCTGAATCTCAATTATAAATTCTGAATCAGTTACCAAACACAGTTTCAAAACCAACAAATTCACAGAATACAACTCTGAATTCATTAGAATCCACTAAATTCAAATTCTGCTTTTCAGATTGCATACCAAACAGGGCCTAAACTACTTCAATTTTCTTTCTTTCCTTTTTTAATTCATAATGCATATTTATTCTTTTTTTTTTTTCTTCCAAAAAAACAACTATTAATTTATATTAATAATGTTTAGTTATTCCAATCACTTATCACTCTCTCTAAATTTTTTTCTCTACAATATTTGAATTTTTTTAACCCGATTCGAATCAATTCATTCACGGTATGTTCACGTTTTAAGAAGAATATCACTTTTGAAATGAAATTTTGAATTGTATTATTTTGTTTCATATTCATTGTTTGATTGAAGTTAATAATACTGGTACCCTGCAAGTCTATCTAACATTTGGTCAATAAATGGAAGTGGAAAATGATCTTTTCTAGTGGCCTTATTCAATTTTCTATAGTCAATGCATACACGCCAACCAGTCACAGTTCTAGTAGAAATCAATTCATTTTTATCATTTTTCACAACAGTCATTCTCCCCTTTTTAGGCACAACTTGAACAGGACTTACCCAAGGACTATCAGATATAGCATAAATTATTCCTGCCTTGAGGAGTTTTGAAACCTCAGCTCTCACGACCTCTTTCATGACCGGATTCAATCTTCTTTGTGACTCAACAGATGGTTTAAAAGTATCTTCCATTAAAATTTTATGCATGACAATTGATGGACTAATACCCTTAATATCCCCTATTGACCAACCTAAAGCAGTTTTATATTCTTTAAGAACACGCAACAACTTTTCCTCCTCAACATGATTCAAAGCAGAAGAAATGATAACAGGAAAAGTAGAAGACTCACCTAGGAAAGCATAACGAAGATGCTCTGGTAATTGTTTCAATTCGGGTCAGGAGCTTTTGTTATCTCATCCTTCTTCTCATCAATTTGCAAAATCTTTGCCTGGTTTTTTAAAGACTCAAGTGGTAAAGAATTAAGAGCTAAACACAACTGCATCAACTCATCTTCATCAAATAAGTCAGAAACCTTAGTTAAAGATTCAACTAAACATGCTTGTAAAGGATCATTGAGAATCTTGTTTCCTACTGAATTAGATAATAAATTATCAAGGATATCAATCCTATGGAAAGTACTAACCTCATTAGGAAACTTCAAAGAACGGTAAATATTGAAGTGTACCTCTTCTTCGTTGACCCTTAATGTTAACTTACCTAGCTGGACGTCAATCAATGCACGTCCTGTAGCTAAGAATGGCCTCCCTAGAATGATAGGAATCTCTTCATCTTCTTCCATGTCTAAGACTACAAAGTCAGCTGGGAATATGAACTTATCTACCTTGACCAAAACATCTTCAATGACTCCACGAGGGTAAGTGAGTGATCTATCTGCAAGCTGAAAAGATATAGTAGTAGGTTGAACTTCACCTAATCCAAGCTTCCTGAACACAGTAAGAGGCATTAAATTAATACTAGCACCTAAATCACATAAGGCTCTATCAAATAAAGAACTACCAATAGTACAAGGAATAGTAAAACTCCCTGGATCTTTTAGTTTCTGTGGTAGTTTCTTTTGAAGTATGGCACTACACTCTTCTGTCATCTTGATTGTTTCAAAATTTTCCAACTTCCTCTTCTTAGACATTATATCTTTCATGAACTTCACATAATTTGGCATTTGTTCCAACGTATCTGCAAAAGGAATATTAATGTGAATTTTCTTAAAAATATCTAAAAATTTAGAAAATTGAAGATCAATCTTTTTCTTTTGAAAACATTGAGGATAAGGTAAATTAGAATGTGCAACAGGAATAGTAGAAGATAAAGGAATAGAAATTGGCTTTTCTACCAAACTAGGTGTAGCCTCTTGTTGTTCTTCTTCCTTACTCTCAACTGTTTCAGTGATGGAATCTTGTGCTAATGGTGGAGTTTGTTCATGAAGCTCTTTTCCACTCCTCAATGTGATGGCATTGCATTTTTCCCTTGGGTTTACTTGTGTGTCACTGGAAAACTTTCCATTCTGAAGTGCATTCACTAAAGTAGCTATTTGTCCCATCTGGACCTCTAGGTTTTTCAAAAAAACACCATGATTGTCAACTTTCGCTACTAAATTTTCTATCATAGTTTCATTTTGATTAAACCTTTTCCTAGATTCAGTAATGAAAACACCAAACATGTTTCCAGAGAAAGCTTATTATCATCCTGGTTCTGTTGAGGAGGTTGCAAAACATTCTTATTGTTTCCATAGGACAAATTCTCATGATTCCTTAGCCCTGGATTATAATGGGTAGGCAATGGATTCTGATATTGATTTCCTCTATACCCATAATTTCTGTTATTTATATATTTGGCTTGTTCAGTTGTAGGTTCTTCATATTGAACTACTTCACTAGCAGCTGCTAAATTTTCAATGGACTCTGAAGTCTTAGAACCTGATAATTTTGCTACCTGATGTGAAAGTGAAGCAATCTGAGATTTAATGAATTTTATATCATCAACTGCCAATGCTCCTGCCAGTTTTGGAGTCATAGAACAGTCATCGGGATATTGGAAACTGTTTTCAGCTATGTTGTCAAGTAATTCTATTGCTTTTTCAACAGTTTTAGACATTAATGAACTTCCTGCTGCAGCATCAACATTCGATCTAGTCTGTCCCGTCAACCCATTATAGAACAGTTGAATTTGTAAGTAATCCTGAAGTCCATGATTTGGACACCTCCTCAAAAGTTCCCTAAATCTCTCCCAAGCCTCATATAAAGTTTCAAAATTTTGTTGCTTGAAAGTGTTGATTTCAGTACGCATTTGAGTGGCCCTCGATGGTGGGAAGAATTTTGTCAAAAACTTTTCAACCATGTCTGCCCAACTAGTGATACTTCCTGGCTGTACTGATTGTAACCAACCCCTAGCTTTATCCCTTAGTGAGAAGGGAAAGAGGCGCAACTTAATAGTGTCTTCAGGTATCCCATTCATCTTAACAGTATCACAAATTTCTAAGAACCTGGATAAGTGATATTTGGCATCTTCAGAAGCAGTCCCTCCAAACTGATGTTGTTGAACCATACCAATCAGAGCGGTTTTCAGTTCAAAGTTGTTAGCATTGATGGTCTGCCTAGCTATTCCTGAAAATTTTTGAGCAACAACGGGTTTGAAATAATCCTTAATTTTCCTCGTGTTGTTCTGAGCAAGCGCATTCTGATCATCTTGATTAGCCATTGTCTCGACTTGAAGCTTTTTCTGCTTACGGTTAGCTTTGCAAGTTTTCTCAATCTCCGGATTTAGTGGTGCAAGACTACTACTTCCGTCCTTTCGCATATAATATGTAATAACCTGCAAAAATAACAGCAAACAAATAAACAAGTGAGCAAAGAATAATTAAAAGATTCAGAAACTTGTAAAAAAAAATAAAAAATTCTAAATTAAGACTAAGTTAATGCACAATAGTATCAAGTAAAACTAAATTTCTTAATCCTCGGCAACGGCGCCAAAAACTTGTTGACGTAAATTATCAATTATCCGCAAGCGTACGGAGTCAAGTTTTAATATAGTGATAAGAACAAAAGAGTTGTCGTCTTCTAGGAAAAAGAATTAATTCTACCTAAGTACTAATGTATGACTAACTCAATTTTATTTAGAAATCGTAAAATAATGATGAATGGACTAAGCTAATAATAATAAACTAATACGAAAAGAAAAAACTAAATAAAAACAAAGGTTGAATTAAATTAATGGAGAAAAAGTCCTAGAGGAATGATTTTACTACTTTAATTTATGGAATTAATATTCATTTAATCAAGAACAACAATTTCATATTCTATAAGTCAAGAACACTAAAACTCTTAATTACCTCTCCCGAGTGTCAAATCAAGAATCACAATTAATTAAGAAACTAATATCCCTATTCAATTTCAGTAATTAAAAGTGTATGAATTACAAGTTCTTTTTAAACTTCTAAATTAAGATTAAGTTTCCCAACTCTAATCTACCTTCAGTTATGTTCCCAAGATCTATCCTAAAACCACCTCTCCCGAGTGTTAGATTTCGAATTAAAATCAATTAATCTATGGCCATAGATCAAAAGCATTAAGAACATAAGAACATAAATAGAATAATAAAATTGTCTTCTAAACTAGAATTAAATACTCAAGCCATAAAATTAAAGTAGCTACATCAATCCCCAAGAATAAGAAAATTAGCTATCCATAGAAAGCAAATCACGATAATAAATAATCCAGAAAACATCAAAATAATAAAATACTAAAAACGCTGAAGACTCGTGTCGACGCCCTCGAAAACTGATGAAAATCGCCTAAAATTGCTCTCCAAAGTTTCTGTCTCCAAGAATGTAAAGAATGCCTCAAAAACAAGCTCCAGCCCCCTTTATATAGGCTCTAAAAGTCGGTGGCTGATTTCGGGCTCGAGCGACGCCTCGCTGATGGGCGAGCGATGGGTCGCTTCGTTTTCGCTTGACGTTCATTTAAGTTGAAGAGTGATGGGTCGCTTGGACAAAATTCTGGACCTCTCCTAATTGGTCAAGTGAAGCCTCACTTAAACTCAAGCGATGGGTCGCTTGAACAATTTCTGCCAATAAATTTCCTTTTTTCCCTTATTTCGCAAATAAGTTTCCAAACCTACATAAAAAGAGAAAAACTAATTAAAGTAGCATCAAACTCATCAAAAACCAATTAAATTAAGGGTAAAATTATGAAATAAAACCATGTCAACAATTCCCGTTTAAATAATTTATTTATTTAAACAATTAATTTTACCGTAAAATATTATAATTGATATGTTATATTAATTTCCATTTAAATAAACTCTTTATTTAAACAATTAATTTTGTATCAATATTAATAATATTAATATTAATTTTTATTTAAATAATTTCATTATTCAATAATTAATATTGCCTAATTTTAAGTAAAATCAATTACTTAAATTATTTGTTCTTCCTAAGTTAATTAATAACTTAGTTTTGCTACAACGATATTTGGGCTAGCATAGGGCCTCGATGGACCTATAGATCATGGGCTTAATAATTAGTCAATTAAGTGATTAACTCATAATAAGTTAATTACTTATTATTTAACTATGAATAATTCCACTATAGATTCATAGCTGAACTCCCCTCACTATAGATAAGTTATGTCCATTTAGTTTATCTTTTATTTATATCTGTGATATATCCTTCACGTGGAACCCTCATAATTACTGGCGGATAAATTTACCGTTTTGCCCCTGTAATTACCGTTTTATCCTTGTGTTCCCTCTAATTCTCCAATGAACTTTATCTTTAGTCGAACTAGAGATAATATACTTCTGTGATCAATTGAAGTCGTGGCGCCACTTGTTCATGTCTCGAATCAGTACATCAAGGGAGTTTCCTAAAGTTCCTAAAATGTTTAGGTATCGCACTGATACTATTAATTTATAGGAAAGTTATGAATTCCATCTCGTGAAAATGAGTTCCCAGCTACTTATCTAGCCATATTCCCAAAACAGGAGTGTATTGAACATTCTTACAGATCGCTCTCAACCATGTGAATCAAAGAACATAACTCCACAAATAGGAGTTCGCATTTTACTCAGGATTTAGATCTATCACGGTTGATAAACTTAGTTTGATATTCGATCATTTCTCGTAAACGGTACTAATGAGAAATTTGATCAAACATCGTGGTCCTGTTTTATACAATCAACATTGCATATGATACTTCCATTTCATGTCTCCCACATGAATGATCAGGATTAGATCATTTGTCTATAAACAAAATGCGAAGCTATCAACAGTGTTACCAGGATAAGGTTCCCAAACGTTATCCGTTTACTGTAGACATGTTTAAGTTACTCATCTCGACTTTAATCCTCTCGTATGACTCATATACTAAGTCATGATTTCATAAGAGTAACTTAGGGTTTACTATTTGAATGTTTGATATTACTATATTTCCATATATTATTAATATCGTCAATTGAATCAATCTAGATAATATAATAAGAACTTATGTTTATTTATTTAATTTATTCGTAATAAATTATCTTTATTAAATAATTACAAGTTCTAGGACACCATTCCTAATAATGAGAACCTCAATATTCATATTTCAACAACTTCGAAGAAGTAAAGTCCGTATTTAAAAAAAATATTCTTCAATTCTTCAAAAACGAAATGCATGGCTCTGAGAACGCATCGGAAATCAATTACTCACGAAAAAGGATAAAGGAATTAAAAATCAATCCATCAAACGAAAGCATAAACCCTAACAGTAAGAACAAGAACAGAAGCATCAAGAAAATGAAAAATAAAGAAGAACTTTACAAACAAAACATTTCAAAATGTATAAACCCTAACAACCAAATCTAATCTTAAAAAAAAAAAAAAACAATCAGCGATGAAAGAAACGAAAATGAGAATAGAATCATACATATTCGTAGAGAAGTTGAAGCTCATCTTCAAGAAGATGCTAGCCTTTCCTTAACCTTGGTGATCCACTGGTCCAAATCCATGAAAGAAAAGCTTGAAAATGGAAGAGCTGAAAAATAGGGCGAAAAGGGAGAAAGAAAAGGGGAGAAGGAAACGAGAAATCTGGATTTGATTGAAGATTAGCAAAAGGAACTTTGAAATTTCAGTGGAAGAATTAAAAAGACGACACTGACCAAACAGATCTAACCCTCCGTTCTCCGTGACTGCCCCTGCCCCTCTTTCGTTTATTTCAGAAGAAGATGCTCTTCTTTAAGTTGCATTACTGGCGCTCCGGTGGTGCGTCGGTATTTCTGGCGTCGGTAGTGAGTCTTTTTCTTATAGTGTCATGATCACCCTCTTCCCTAACCGGTGTGAGATTTTGTTCGCACTCTAACAATCCTCCCCTTGAAAAACTCCACCGAGCATCCCTTCAATTCGTCTACTCTATCCAGGACAACTCCCTTTCTCTGGAGCGCACCGCCTGTACGATAGAGCCCACCACGGATCGGGTCTCCGAGGCTCTTCATTTTTTTTAGCACCTGAGGATTCCACCCACATGGTTAGGGTCGGGGCATGACTCTGATAACGCTTATTAAGGGACACCGGGTCTTTACAACTCCACATTGGTATGATATTGTCCACTTTGGGCCAAGACTCGCATGGCTTTACTTTTGGTTTCACCCAAAAGTCCTAATACAATGGAGATGTGTCTTTCCCCTTATATACCCATGATCATCCCCTTCCCTAACCGATTTGGGATTTTGTTCGCACTCTAATAATCCTCCCCTCGAACAAATCCACCAAGTCTCTCCTTCATTCGTTTACTCTATCTAGGCCACCGCCTGTCCGATAGAGCCCACCACAGATCGGGTCTTCGAGGCTCCTCACTTTGTTCGTCACCCGAGGATTCCACCCATATGGTTAGGGTCAGAGCATAGCTCTGATACCACTTGTTAAGGGACATTGGGCCTCCACAAGTCCACATTGGTATGATATTGTCCACTTTGAGTCAAGGCCTACATGATTTTACTTTTAGTTTCACCCAAAAGACCCCATATCAATGGTCCATAGAGATGTGTCTTTCCCCTTATACATCTATAATCATCTCCTTTCTTAACCGATGTGAGATTTTATTCGTACTCTAACACACAAGTCATTTTGAGTAAAGTAAAAAAACATAATCATATAAATTTAAGTTTGAAATAAATGAGTCTCATATCAATATATAAAGATTATTATGAAGAGCATATTCTTATGCTTGGTGATGGAAGTCTATTGGACAGACGAGGCGACCGGGACATCTTTTACACTTTTATATGAAATTTAAGGATCTGAATTAAAAATAAAAGTGAAAAGTATAGACTTCGTGAATGGTGGGGTCGTGAGTTTCAGCCTCCAACTCATATGCCAGGGAGGATATAATAGAATATCCCATGTGCTACTGATGCAAATTTATTTTTTTTAAAATAATTTTTTTTACACTTATCGCAAAGTTTTCTATAAACTTCCAAAAACTGTCGGTTGCCAATGGAAAGTCGTGGTCTGATCATTTACGCGGAGAAAAGAAAACCACAGTTTTGGTACAACGAAACAACTCAGACAAACAAACATTATATCCATCAATTATTGAAATTTCTCATTAATATATATATATTTAGATGGATATTACGTGTTTGAATTCAATTTCTTTCCTCGTCTAATAATAATACCAACTCATTTTTAATCATTTCTTTATGTCATCTTCAAATAACAATGGCCGTTCAAGATCAATTCTAGAATCCTCCTTCACTAAACAATCATCAATCACGTCTTCTTCAACATTTCCTTGTTTAATATTGTCTTTAGCTTTCCCCCATAATACAATATATAGCCCAATTATCACTGCAATTGCCCCTATTAAGCTGCCACCAAAACATATTTAATTCAGTAACACATTATATATAAAATGACATTTAAAAAAAAAAAACCAAAGGTGAAAATTAGTAATGGGTCCGTTCGAGATAATTTTTTAAAGTGTTTTTTTATAACAAATATAAAATACTTTTAAAAATTATCTCAGACAAACCTGAAATTAAGTATTTACCTGCCAAAATATAGGTCTTCATGAATAAATATGGAAGAAAGGACGGTTGTGATAATTGTGCAGAGAGGGTTGAACAATGCAGTAAAAAGAGGTCCTCTTTTTGATACACACCATGCTTGAACGAAAAACGACAATGCTGAGGATGTTCCCTGAAATTTTAATTAAAAGGGAAAATCATTATTTTTGGTTTAAGGGAAAATTGGATGATTATGGTAATAATTAAATATACTTACTGCGTATAAGCAAGAAGCCAATTGTAATGGAGAGGGAAGGTTCCAAACTTTGGTGTTGTCTTCTACAAGCAATGTTATGGCTCCACTTTGCAACATTGCAAAGAATAACAATAAGGTTGATGATATTAAATGGTTGGGACAGTATCTTGAAATTGGAACCTGAACCGTGTAAAAATAATCATATTAAAGGATGAAATCATGAAAGTTTAAATTTCTTGATATCGTAGGGTTCCATCTGAGATAATCAATTGACCATGAGAGAACTAATCCATGTATCTTTCCGATGTGAGATTCTTAACATACCCCTCAAGATGATGCATCTTTTGAGTTCACTATTCTTAGGTCGGATCCCATTTTTAAACCGAATACTCATTTGAGTTTGTTGGGCTCAAATATCATCTTGATATCATGAGTCTCATAACCAATGGACAATGAGAGTAGTAGCTCAATAAACCCAAACAGGTAACTAATAACCAATGGACAATAAGAGGAGTAGCTTATATATCTTATAATCCTTATGAGTTCCCTTGATCTTTTAGATGTGAGATTCTCAATAAAATTAAAGATAAGACACTCGTATTCTATCTACCAAGTTAAAGGTCGAATCCGATTATCCCCGACCCCATAGTTAAAGAAAAGTTTTAATATATAGTATTCTCTATTATTCATTTAATTTAGACAAACCTTTCATAACTGATAAACGTAGCTAATTATAAAAGGTAAAAATAGAAGGAAAAAGAAAGATAAATACCAGCATGATTATCCAGAAAGACCAGCAACAACAGCTTAGAAAGAGAAGCACGCAGCCTAAAAGCCAACTGTCACCTTTAACTCCAATTAATCCAAACATGTTCAGAAGGGAATCATTAATTGGGTTCAATAATTTTGAGTTCAATAACTTGGGCCCTTTTATTAATGCCATTGAAGCTGCTCCACCAACACAAATTACTGTTCCTAGTACTTTTGCTAAGCTTCTCCAGCTTCTTGCTTTTATTTTCTCCATTCTGAAAAAAACAATTTCAGATTCAACTTCAAATTAAGTTTTATGAAATGGGATTTTGGACTTTACGTACCCTGCAATGGCTGCCATCACAAAGGTGATTGCAGGAATCAGATTAACGATTGCACTCGCTGCTGTTGAGGATGATAAGTATAACCCTTCAAAGTATGCATTTTGATTGCATGTTACTCTATTCAATTGAATCATTTCAAATTAAAATTTAAAAATAAAAATAAATAATAATCTTAACAAAGGAAGGAAATAAAGAAAATTAATCATATGATATACCCAATAAGAGAAGTTACAAAGATGAGAGAAAAGCCTGTAAATCCTATTGAAACCCTGTTGTTTGTTTTCCTGCCAAAATAACACAAGGTAAAGATCTTTAGAAAATAAATAATGACGGAACATTTAATTGGGGGAGGGGAGACTCGAGAACTCACGAGATGTAACACTGATGCCTAACCAATTGAGTTAACTCGGGAAAAAAGAAAATACCTTAGAGAGAAGAAAGCAGCAGGAGCCATAGCAAAAGTAGCAATAGTATTTCTGTAGAAAACAAAGACTCTTGCACTCATTCCACCAACTAAAGTAGCTCTACTGAAGATTGCAAGAACTGCATAAACAATCTGCAAACCCAACATAGCCAAAGCTGGCTTGTAATCTTCAAAACAACCCATCTTTTTCTTTCTCAATTCCCAAAATTTTAGAAAAAAAACTCTGTTTTATATATGAATGGGAAGGGTAAAAAGTTGCTAAAACCACGTGAAGGTGAAATGAAACTCGCAGCAGAGGATGATTGTACTATTATTTGTCTTCTTATACTGATTGTTTCAGCCAACTGGCAACTGTAGCCTGGGAGATGCATTTACTAATTATCTCTATAGACTTTTCTAATTAATAAAATATTAACATAATTTATGTATCTATTAAATATAATGTAAAGAAATCCAACGTGAAAAGTAGTGTTTAGGCATGATTACCCTTCAATTCTAGTCTCTTTTAGGGGCGTTTTTGTAGAGAAGGGCATCTAAACCGCATTATTATTATTATTCCTATATATTTAATTGGAGTTTTTTCAAAAATGATATTTTAAGAATTGATATTTTCATAAATATATAATAAAAGTTTTATAATTTTTAAAAAGTAATATTTTTTAGACAGATCCATCAATCTCATTGATCTAGACTGAGATTGGTGGAATCTCAATCTAAAAAAATATCATTTTTAAAATATTTCAATACATTTACTATTTTTAAAATTATTTCATACAAAAATACCATCTCTTCAAATCTTCTATTTAGTTAAATATGTATATATTATATATAAACAGATCAGAAAATCTAATTTTTCTATAACAAAAAATTAAACAATGAGTGTGCACCATCTAATAATGACATGGAAAGATGAGGATGGCGTTTGTTTATTTTATATTATTCTCTTTAAAAAGGTAATGGCCAGCTATTCGCTCGTGATTAATGTTCACAACTTGATGGATTTTTTTTAATAAGGTGGATTTTTTTTTTGTTTCTTTAATGTATTAATTTCGCATACATTAACATGATTAAAGTCACAGGTTCACAAATTAAGTTATAATATGGAAAAACCAATTCATACATCCGAATTTTAGGGTTTTTTTTTAAAGACAAAACAAGAGAACAACAAAAACAGGAAAACGAAGAAGTCACGGCCATAAATTATATAATTAGTTATATATTTTAAACGTTATCAATTTTAACCTTAAATTATATAATTAGTTGTAAGTTTAACCTTCTATTAACATTTTTATGATTATTTACACACAAAAAAAAATCAACTAAAAATGGGTTTAACTCAATAATAAGGTACTATATATATATATATATATATATATATTTTGAATGGGAAATAAAAAAAATAATATTGAATATTTGAATTAAAAAATTTAAAATAAAATTTGGGAATTGAATTCATAAAAACACGTGGTGGAGTATTGAAGTATGAAGAAAAGATGGGAATATTTATTAATTTTTTTTCAGTCCCCCCGCCGCGGCGGAAAATGACGATTGGCCAGGCCACCAGATTTGACAAAGCCTTATCTTCTGCAAGAAAATGAAGAACCACGATGGAATCTTTGTCGTTATCCATGCATCTCCAAAGAACAAATCACCACCATATATATCCTTTCCTATCCACACAAAAACAAATTAAAACTTCACTTTATTTCTTGATGAGAAAGATGAAAGAAAATAAATCAAAATCAAAATCAAAACAAACGATTTATTAAATTATTTTATAATAGCAATAAAAAGATATATTACGATTGATTTTAATTTTTTTTTTTTTTATTCCGATTGATTGTAATTATTTATTAATACTTGGGATGTGAACCAATATAAATCTAAGACCTATTAAAAAAATTGGAGTAATTTCACTAGTTGACATTTTTTAAATAGTTATTTTTAAAAATAATAAATAATTTCTAAATTTTCAAAAATAATATTTTTTTATAAGTAT
This sequence comes from Gynostemma pentaphyllum, assembly GCA_028015215.1. Taxonomy (NCBI): domain Eukaryota; kingdom Viridiplantae; phylum Streptophyta; class Magnoliopsida; order Cucurbitales; family Cucurbitaceae; genus Gynostemma; species Gynostemma pentaphyllum. The sequence continues at coordinate 15,210,166 of CM051351.1, read as the reverse complement.
GTGTTTCATGCCTGCTTTGAGTCAAGAAGAAAAGAAATGATAATATTTACCTTCAGTTCATTCATATTTTCATATATGTTTTATTATTATTAGATTATAAAAGTTAATGAGATTCACATATTTAATAAATTTGTTCATTTGAACTAGTTTAAATGAAGTATTATATTCATGAAAAATATAAATTTTAAAAAGAAATATCAATTCATAAATGCTATTTTAAAAAAACCAATAAAAATATAGATCAAAGATAATATTAGCAAATCGTCTTTGAAAGTTTACCTAAACTCTTCTGACTAAATATAATGAAGTCAATAAAACAAAAGGCTACTTATTTGAAATTGAATTGAATGAACGATGAATAAAAATTCATGTTATTCATTTTAGAAACCGATTGAAATTCCATACTTCAATGAAAGTTTTATCCCACTTAAAACTAGAAATCATTGATATTAAAAAAAAAAATTCATTATTGATTTTAGTGTGAGTTGGTCCATTTAAAACTATAATTTTATCCCACTTATCGTGAAATTAATCATTTTTTTATCTCCATTTAAATTGTATACTAAACAATGGAATGAGAATCAATTTGTGATACTTCCTCAGAGTCGAGAATCACATTCTCTCTCTCTTTTTTTTTTTTTGTCTATATCTAATTATTAATTATTGTGTCCTCTCTTTTATTTACATTGTTAGCATCACTCTCTTTCATGACCATAACTATTTAATTTAATACATACTTATTTAATAATTATTTAATTTAATAGTTTCACTTCAAAAAAAATAGTAATAATTTTTAAACTTTTTGATAATTAATTTTTTCTTTTATCATTTATTTATCTAATTAAAATGCACCGATGACCCTTACACTATCAGCCTTTTTCAATTGTACTCTCAATTTAATTTTTTTGACTCCTACACTTTCAATTGTCCAACTTTTGTCCAATAAACCATCTAAATCTAATAGACTTTATTTTATTATTATTTTATATATACAAGGGTATGTGAAAAGACCATTTAACCCATTAACTTTAGGTAAATTTCCCCAAAGATCTTCTTCCTCATCTCTCATTTATCTGGTTTTGATTGTCCATGAACAACGGCTGCTTGGTTTCTTCGGCCTCTCACATTAACGCTAACCTGCTTCAATATTTTTCGTTTCTTCTTTCTAATCGAATATTAATTTACCGTTCATCCAATTTCGTTCAGGTTGAAAATAGAGAGCAGTTCTTTGCCAAGAAAACATAGAATTAATCCAATTGAAGGAAACCACTCTATTTGAAAGAAGCGAATTTGATTTGGCAAAATACTCCTTCAGCAACACCTCTCAGTTGGGCAAAATTGTGTTCGATGCATTACTTTTTAGATCTGAAATTCTCTTCATCATGAAACGGAAAGAGAGAGATTTTTTAGAACCTGGGTTTGGAAGGAAAGAGGATAAAAATGAGTGAGTACGTAGGAGAGAGATAGAGTAGGTTGAAGATCATGTGATTTTTTGCTACTGAAAACCTCTGAGGTTTGATTTACCAATCTCAAAAATTTGGTTGAAGAACACCACACATGGATCTTAAATAAGAATCCATATTTCTTTTTTCTTTGAAATTAATTTCTTAAGCCAGACTCATTGGACCATTCAATTTCTTGAAGCTTTCAATTTTGACCATAGATTTATTAAAATACATTTTCTTTTCTGGACTATCTATTCGAGGAGATATCAGAAGACGGAAACCATCACCACAAAGCTTGAATTCAATCTCAATGTCTTGAACCTTGCATAATTTTGGATGGTGCAATGTCGCACCTCGTCACTTTTTTTTTAGTGTAAGATAAGATTTGATTAAGTACTGAAACAGAAAGGCAATGGACGACAAGACTAGTTTGTGGAGAATCAAAACCAGATAAATTAAATATGAGGAAGAAGGTCCATCGTAAGTGAAAAATTAACTAAAAGTTAATGGGTTAAATGGTCTTTTCACATATCCTGTATATAAGCCTCATCAATGGGCCGGCCCGGCCCGGCCCTTAAATGAATGGGCTTGGGCCGGGCCTGGCAGGCCTGCTCTATAAATGGGCCGGGCCTGACTTAAAAGGGTAAGCCCAAGCCCAGCCCACGGGCTTGGACCCATGAGATAAAATGCGGGTCGGGCCGGGCCTGGCCCATTTTTGCGGGCTTGGCCCAACCCGTTCAAATTTTTATGCATTTAATTAAATTTCCATTAAATTATTAGTTGTATTTTTAAAAAATTATTTTTAACTTTTTAAACTTAAACTTAACTCTAAAATGATGAAAAAAAACTTAATTTAAATTTTTACTATTAAATTATTTATTTATATTTGTTCCTATATGTTAATTAAACTTAAATTTAACTATAAAGTGATGAAGTTAATTTATTATTTTGTTATTATATATTTTTTTTATTTATACTTTATTTTATATGGAATTAAACTTTTTAAATTAAATTTATTTATCATTCTTTTAACTTAATTTGACTATAGACAAACTAAAATGGATAAATAATAATAATGAAGTATAATGATTTCACCAAGAAATAAGATTTACATAATTGTTTTTTCGAGAAATAATTTGCATCATTGCAATGTAAATACATCCCAACTAGGTTGACACCTACTTATATGCATAAATCATGTGCATTTTTCTCAAATATAACATATATTTATATATATTTTATAATTTTTAAAAAATATATATATATTTTATAATTTTTAAAATATATATATATATATATTTTAAATAATTTTTGAACCGGGCTTAGGGCCGGGCCTCGGGCCGGGCCTGATGGGGGCCCTATGGATAAAGCCCGCTGGTCGGGCTTGGGCTCAAATGCATGATCCATATCCAGCCCATTGATTTATAGGTCGGGCCGGGCCTGGCCAGTCAACCGTTGACTTACGGGCCGGGCCGGGCTCGGGCTGGACTTGGGCCGGCCCACGGGCTTTATCCATATGATGAGGCCTACCTGTATATAGAAAAATAATAAAAAAAAAAAAAAAACAAGTCTGTTAGATTTGGATGGTTTATTAGACAGAAGTTGGACAATTGAAAGTGTAGGGTCAAAAAAACTAAATTAAGAGTGCAGGAGTGTAAATTGAAAAAGCCTGATAGTACAGGGGTCATCGGTGCGTTTAACCCTTTTTTTAATAGCACATACTTAGTTAATGCATTTTAATTGATAAGGAGTATGAAAAAGCTATACTTGGTAATTAATATATTTGATTCCTACTCCTAATACAAGTAAACAACATAAATAGAGATTTGATTATGATTCAAGATAACTATAAGTAAAACAATATTATGGCTCCCTTTTGTAATCTTCCTAATTTTTTGTCTTTCATTTCTTATTAGTTATTTATGTTTCTTTAAAAATAAAAACATAAAGATATTTGTAAGTCTTTCTACTTTCTTGTTTTTGGGAAAAAAAAACACATGTTTGGTAACCATTTCGTATTTTTTATTCTCATTTAAAAAAAAATTACAATTTTATATGAAAATTAATGTTTAATTAACTTATTAAAAAATATTATATCAAATTCATTTTTAGATATTTATATTATATATTAAAGTCAAAACTGGACAAATTTTCAATATATTAATCTATTGTAAACAAGAAATCAGAATTTGTTGTTTCTATATTTTCTACACAATTTTAGGAGTTTTTCTAAAACATGAGAAACAAAAAATTAGAAAAAATTATCAAACAACTCTGATGATCTAAAATTAAAAAATAAAAACAATAAACAGAAACGGGTAAAGTTAACAAACACACCTTGTGTGTTTCTCATTTGAGATTCCATATTATTTTGTTTCTTGATAAGTAAACGGCTCTAGTTATTCAGGGGCAGTTTATTTTATGAGTTTCCAATGGGACACCACATGTCTTAACATCAAATGCATTGTCCCAATTGATAGATAATTCCATCAAATGCATTGTCCCAATTGATAGATAATTCCCCCCTTAATTTTAAGGAAACATAAATGCAATTTTTTTTAAAAGTGATATATAAATGCAGCTTTTAATTAATTGTGAACAGATAGCAGTGGCTCCTGTACATCGATTGTAGAATTGTTTTTCTTTTTTTTTTTACCATCGATTCTAGAATTGTTCGTAACCGAAGGATCATCAATCACATCTTCCACATTATTATGCAGATCATCATTAACAGATCCTTGTTTAATATTGTCTAAAGCTTTTTCCCCATCATACAGTATATAATCCAATTATCACTGCTATTGCCCCTATTAAGCTCCACCAACACATATTACTGTTCCTAATACTTTTGCTAAGATTCTCAAGCTTCTTGCTCTGATATCAGTTATTAAACTTCGGAAAGTGTTTTTAATAAAGAAAATATTTTTCATGACCATTAAAAAAAACTTTTAAAACTATTCCAAACGGTTTCTAAGTTTAATCAAATGGGATTTTGACTATATTGCGTTGAATCAGGGTGTGTTTGGGAGTGCTTTTGGCCAAGCCAAAAGTGCTTTCAAATGAGCAAAAGCACTTCCTAGATGTAATATGTATGTTTTGCTACATTCTATAAGCACTTATTGTAAAAGTCAAAAGCACTTCAAAATGCTTTTTGAAGAAGTATTAGGTGCTTTTCATTTTTTAAATCTTGTATTTCTAATTTCTTTTACACATTTTATCTCTCTAACTTCTCTCTACATACTTTCTCTCTCTAACCTCTCTCTACATAACACTTTCTCTCTCTAATTTCTCTCTATATTAAACTTTCTCTCTCTAACTTCTCACATGTTTCTCTCTCTATCATCTCACACAATCTCTCTCTCTCTCTCTCTCTCTCTCTCTCTCTCTCTCTCTCTCTCTCTCTCTCTCTCTCTCTCTCTCGCTTATTTTTCTACACTCTCTCTAACTTCTACTTATACACTTTGTTTCACTAACTTATTTCTACATATTTTCATATCTACACACATTTTCTCAAAAAAGTACACTAAATATGATTAAAATCACTTTTAAATATTAGAACCAAACAATAAGTTAATATACCACTAAGCACTTTTTATCATTTTAGTTATAATAAAAGTAATTCGATTAAAAGCACTTATTTCTTAAACACTCCCAAACAAGCCCACTTACCCTGAAATGGTTGCCATCACAAAGTTAATAGCCGGCAGCAGATTAACGATTGTAGTTGTCACTGTAGAGGATGAATAAGTAAAGGCCTTCAAAAGTTCAAAGTATGTGTTTTGATTGCATGTTACTCTGTTTCAATCAATCACAAAACATCATCATCATCATCTTACAAGGCGGCGATTTCTTTTTAGATATGATGTTTAATTGGGGAGAGGAGACTCCAATCTTCGACCTCATGGGAAGAGACTAAGAGACTCACCATTTGACCTATATTCAGGTGGGCACAAGGTAGAGATTTAAAGATTTCAAATTCAATGAAAGCAATAGTCATTATGTTATGTATAATTAAACGTTAAGGTGTAAAGAAATGTTACCCAAAATAGCAGAGAAAAGCCCACGAGCTCAATCCTATTCCAGTGTCACTGTTTTGATCCAACAAAGACATGATACGTATAAAAGTCAGAACCGAGTAGTTCATACTCACCGGTGAGTAGGTAAATAAAGAATAATAAAAATAATGTGTGAAGTTTAAACAATAAAAAAACTTAGATAAATTACCATAGAGTAGAGTGACAATAGTATTTCTGTAGGAAAACAAAGACACTGTTATACTCGGTCCACCCACTAAATTAGCAGTTGTACTAAAGTTTGTATTCATGGAAACAACTCATCATTTTCTTCTTCTTTCTTCAAAGCAAGGGAGGAAAAGAAGAGGACTGGAAAACTCTGCTACCTTCTTCATCTTTATTTAATGCAAAGAAGCCAAGTTGATTTGCTATTGTAAACCATGTGAGGTATAAATGCAGACCAAAGACGATAGATAGTACTTGATATTTTGGTTTCTTACACTGATTGTAGACCAAATTCACTAGATAAGGGAGGGGAGAGGAGGGGAGCATAATAAATTGGAGAAGAGAGGATGAAAATGGCTTAAAATAGCATTTTAGACATTTCTTGACACTTCAGTGCCATGGCACCAGCTTTCAGTGGCCGCGGCCACAAGCAAAAGTCTGAATCCAAGCCAAAATTCCAGAGAGCTCGGTGCCGTAGCACAGATTTCTAGGTGCCACGACATAGAAATCGTGAATTATGTAGTTTTTTTAATTTTTGCTTGGGGCCGCGGCGCCAACCCAATTTTTTTTAGATATTTTCTTTATTTAAATGACTGAAGCCCTAATTTTTTAGAAGTTCTTTTTCTGATAGTTCTAGGCCGTTTTCTAAGGTTTTTCCTTTGTAGCTATAAACTCCATGTTTAGCTAAACTCCTCTTTCCAACCAAGGTTAATCAAAGTTTGATTCATTTTATTTGTGAGATTTGATCTTCATCTTTCTTTCTACTCTTTCTCTATTTCTCTATTTTCTATTCTTCATTCATTATCATATTGTTTGATTGTTCAAATAGGATCCTTTGATCATTCTTCAATTTGATATATTGTCAATTAGGTGTTTAAATCCGTAATTGTTTATGCATCCCAATCTTAGTGGCAATTAGCATGATTGATTAATAAGTCTTTTCATCTCATGCTATGAAAATATATGATTTAGTTTAAATAAATTGAACGTTTTGCATTTATTGGCTAGAATTGGTAGTCCTTCTTATCTTATTGCTGTCAATTGATTAAATCCTATTGTCGTACTATAGGGTTGTCTTTGATTAGGGAAGTAATTAACGATCATATCTTAATTACCGACGAACTAAGGAAGGATAGATTAATAAGACGTTCTTAATAATCATAACCAATTTAGAGAGTGATTTAGGATTTCATTAGATAATCGATGATCAAATAATATGAATTAAACAATGATTGCATCTTTGGTTGGAACCTTTCCTTTATTGAATCTCTCTTAAACTTTTATTGTTTTTCTTAATTTCTCAACAAACTCAAAAACCCCCCATTTTAGTTCACCAATCTCTGTGGAATCGATTCTACTTTCCACTACTATAAATTCCATCATCCGAAAGTAGACTTTTATTTTTGGTGGATTCGACGCCCACCATTTATTCATGGCAGAATATGACCATAACATATATTTTGAAATTATGAAAAAACTTAAAACTCAAGTAAGATAGTGTAGAGTTACTAATTTGGAGTCAAGTTTTGTTCTTTTTCAATTTAGATTTGTTTTTCTCCTCTATATGAGTAATGAAAGTTCTTGCTTCATCTGTATCAATTGTTATTTTAATAAGAAATAAGACTATGAATGAAAAAGTCATATGTTCAAAAGAACGCATCGGTCTCTAATGTCGAACCAAGGTTTGTGTTTGTCTATAAAAATTCTCGTGTTGCATTCGGGCAACAGATTCCAACAAACCGCCTTAATGGTGCTGTCCCAAATGATCATTTTCTTTCCAGTGAACATATTGCTTCCTAAGAGAGAAAGAAGACTATAACAACTATGGGAAAGGCTGCACCAGATGGTGGGTACGCCAACAATGGAAAAGAATGTGATTTATATCTTCATTACTAATATGACAAAGGCTGCACCGATTCGGTTGGAGAGAAAATTGGGGCATTCAATTTGTGACATTTTGGTTGGAATTGAGACATAATAACAATCGACAAGAAACTGTGATTTCTTTAGGTGCTGTTTGTTTTACAGGAATCTCATATTACCATAGTAATGTAATCAGGATAACAGTGTTTGTTTTGCAGAATCCGTGGATACCCAGGCATCTGAAGAAGATGCCTGGAAACTCAGGATTCCTCTGGATACCTTAAGAAAACATGGGTTTTATAGGATTCCAATGAAAATGTGATTGAATTATGATACTTTTACTCCTTTTTAGGTCCTACTTTTAAAAAAAAAAAATATTAATATATAAATATAATTTTTTTAAATTATATTTTTAGAATAAAAATATTGTATTCCAATAATTAGAAATTTTATATAATATCTAACTAAATATTATTTTTATATTGAGTAGGCTACAAATTAAAACAATATTTTTATTTTTAGATCAAAATTCTTTAATTTATATAATTTCAATATTTAATTTTAATTTTAAAATTAAAATAATTTCATGCACTAAATAAGTTTATCAATCAAATTTATTCTAAATTAATTTCTTTGACATTTTTAACATTCTTTTACCTTTTCATATTTAATTATATTTCATCAACTCTCTTACTTTCTATTTTTTATTTTATTTAAAATAAATCAATTCAATATCTAATAGAAAAAAAAAGTATATGTATATAGAGAATAAATTTTATTTAATCATGTAATATATTAATCAACGGTTCAATATTAAATTAAACTAGAATTAGAATTAGAATAAAATAAAATTAAAATTATTAAATTAATACATGAAATTTTTTATAATAAAAATCATGTAATTTAAATATTTTATTAACATGAATTAATCTATACAAATAAAAAATACAAGAAAATTATTGTTGATGGTAAATAAATAAGATTATAATTGGAATCAATGTAATTATAATAAATTCTCTACATAAATGTTGCACAGATACCTAAATATTCTTAAGTATTCATATAAAAAGTTTCTACAAAACAAACATGGTAATCTAAAGAATCCAGGCATCTGAATTTCAGGAATCTGAGATGCCGGGTATCCAGATTTCTTGCAAACAAACGGCCCCTTAGGGTAATTTCCTTTTCAAATAGTTTTCATCATTTGATTATTGGTGAACTAATGGTCATCTGTGTTAACTTTTAAGTGAATCAAGTGGAGATAGATGGATATCAAACCAATAAAATATAGAGTTGTGGACTGTCAACCATAAACATACAGACGTCGATGAATTGTAAAATCAATTAAATAATTAAGTGTAAGGTTAACTCCCAGCTACAAACGCTTTGGTCCAGCAAAACTTTACACGTCTACTTAATTATCATCAATTCTTTTTAGTTTTAGGAAAATAATAAAATTTTATGTTACCATCCGACAAATCTAGAAAACTAGAAATTTATATTTTAAAAGAAAAGTAACGTAACTACAAATGCCATATAGTATTACATCCCAACAAGTTTAAGATCAGAAGTTTGTTCTCTATTTGTTGTTGTCGTCATCTTCCAACTATAAAAATCAAATATAAACAAAATAAAACCTAATTATTATTTAATATAATTTATGATATAAGCCCATATAATAGGATAGCTAATAAACAAGAAGAGATAAAGAGTTCATTCTTATTACTAGTTAATGACATAATTACTGATTGGAAGGCAAAGTTTTTCTCTCATGCAATGCTCTTTTTGTGAAAAAAAAATCAAGGCTCATTTAGTCTCTAGCTACGTATTCATCAGTTAAAAACTTGGACTAACAAGAAATAATATAAATAACAGACAAAAAACTACTGTTTGAGTGTGTTGGATCAAGATAATGAACCGGGTGTTATTCAAGGTTTCAAGCATAAAATATCATTTCAAAAGAAAATAAAGCAGGGGAGATGATATTCAGGCAACGAGAGAAGCTTTCTTACTCCCCTTTCGGTTTCCGCGATCTTTATCCCCACCCTTTATCATTCTAGAGAGAATATCTGCTTGCTTTGTGTTCCCTTCCTCATTGAGGCTTTTGATCAGATCATCACAACTACTCCAATCAGTGGCCCCTCCTCTCTCCATTATCTTGCATAGTATGGAGTATGCATTGAGGGTCTTCCCTGCCCCTAGCAGGGCATCCAATACTTTCTCATAACTTGAGAAGTCTATGTTGCATTCTCTTTCAAAGCCAAAATCTAAAAGCTTGAGAGCAGCAATAGTCTTCCCTTTTTCACAAAGAACAGTTAAAAGAGTATCGAAATCAGGTGGACAATCACAGCTAATAAGCAAATCAATTCGTCCCAAGGCTTCCTCAACATGACCTCTCATAAAAAGGGCTTCTAGGATTTTAGCAACCAAGTCCAAATTTTCTTTTATTCCCTTATCCAACATACTATTCATCACCCGGCTGGCAGTTTGCACCCTACCATCTACAAATAGACTTTCCATCACTGACCTAAACAATGCCGAATCAGGATAATGTCCGCTTTCAATCATGCTATCCAAAGCTGTTTTAGCATCGGCGGGTTCACCTTTACTCAAGTAACTCTTGATAAGCAACTTATATGAATCCGCATCCCTAGAAACACTCCTCCTACCCATGATTTTCAAAATTTCAAATGCTGATTCAGGATTCCCTTCTTTGGAATGCCCACGGATCAAATTATTAAAAGCCACCTCATCCTTAATGCCCTTCTTCAATAGCTGCCGGAAAAAGGTTTCAGCTTTTCCAGTCTTCCCATGGTTGCACAGATACTGAATTATAGGGTTATATGCAGAAGGTTCCATTTCCAAAGTACTTTGTGGCCTCAATATAATTTCTTTTTCAACAAGCTTGTCCAGCAATTTAACTGCCCGATCATACATTCCAGCCTTGCAACAGTTTTCAATTAAAATACCATAATGCCCAGCCTCCGTTGGAATGCTTAATCGAATCATTGCCGAGAGCACATCCATAGCAGCATCTAGATCACCAGACTTGCACTGGGCAGATAACAATTTCGTGAAAATTGAATTGTCCTTTGGAGCAATATACTTTTCAACCATTTCTTTCAAAACCTGTCGAGCTTCAGACATTTTTTCTGCATCACAAAGCCCAGGCAACAAAGTTGAATACGTAACAGCATTTGGCTTCACACCGACAGCCTTCATCTCCTCAAAGAGTCTCAATCCATCATCTATTCGACCAACAGAAACAAAACCTTTTATCATAGTAGTATAGCTTATCACAGTTGGTACCATATTTTTACCCTTCATCTCAGTAAATAACTGCTCCGCCTCATCCATCATCTTAAACCGATTATACCCATTAATCATAGTGTTATACGTAACAACATCAGGCGAAATACCTCTACCCTTCATTTCTTCATAAAACCTCTTGGCTGTCTCAAGCCTCAAAGACAAAAAGAAACCCCAAAGCATGAGATTATATGTATGACGAGTCGGCTCTATTCCTTCATTCACCATGGCGTTAAAGTACCTCTTCGCCATCATATAACGCCCCCTCCTTAAAATAACCTTAAACAAAGCATCATAAGACTTAATACTCCTCTCAACACCCAATTCCTTCATTTTCTGAAATATTTTAACAGACTCCTGAACAATCCCTGCTTTACCATAACTATCAATCAATACAACAAATAAGTCTTCATCCCATTCAACACCCTTCTTAGGCATATCTAAAAGAATACAACGAGCATGATTAAGCTTAGAAGCCCGACCCAAGATCTCAATAATCTTCAAATGAGTATCACGGTCATGCTGAAATAAGGCGGCACGCTCAACCCACCGGAAGAAATTAAGCGCGTGATCTGCATTCTTAGCAGAATGCAACACATTCCAAACAAGGGAATGATCAAATTCAGGAACCAATGACCTAATCGAATTCTGTAAACGTGTAGTCCAAGCACGATTTGCCATCATTCTAGAAATAACATCCTCTAATTTTTCAGGAGTTCGATGCTTACCTCGAGGAATTCTCTGCTTAATTTGCTCAGCACCGTTACCATTACCAGCAGCCAATTGCTCAGAACTAGTAGATGGATCAATGGGGTTTTCATTTTGAGCAGCTGTGCAGATTGGATCTTGAGTGGAGCAGAAAAAATGACTAAAATTAAGAGAATTAGGGTTAGAAATGGAAAGAACCCTAAAACTGGTAGATTGAGGTTTAGACAAAGAAATGTAAGCCATAGATAAAGATATGATTTTTCTTAGAATCAATGGAGAGGGTTTATAAATCTATGACAGTTCTTGAACTAGCTCAAATTTCAGTGGAGTTTCTTAGATTAGATTTAGATCCATTTTATTTCATTCAGCAAAAGACATTTTCAGAGAAGAGGAACAGAGCGAAGTGAAATCTGTGTCTGATTAGGGTTTTAGGGAAGGGGAGAAGAGCCTCACTTCCTCAAAATAATAATAATAATAATAATAATAGAAATGAGAAAGGGGCTAGGCCCATTGCTATCATGCCAAAGGACAAGGTTTTGGGCTTTGGATCTGAAGTCCACGTCAGTTTAAGCCCATTATGGTCATCGATTTAATGAAGAATAATCCATTTTAGGGATGAAATTGACATCATTATTAATTAATTAGCAACAAATCAATTTTTCATTAGTGTTAATTTTTTACCTCAATATTTTTAAAATCTTCATTATAATTTCTGTGCACAAATTGTACTTAGTGAAGACAAAGCTCACTATTTGCAGCTATGAGTACTAAAGGATATGAAGGGAGCTTGGTAATGAAAGATATGGAAGATTAAAAGACAGTAATGAGAGAATAAAGAAATTAAATTGAAATTTTGAAAAATAGATAAAGATATTAATGATATAAATGACTGTAGACCAACCGTCTTAATTTATAAAAAAAAAAAATAAGAATTATGTTTGCAATAACCCAACTTTTAGGTAAAGGGTCTTTTAGTAATTTTCTTGAAAACTTCAAAAAAATAAGAATTATGTTTGTAATAACCCTTAAGAGAGGTTTGGTGCACGGGAATGAGAATGAGATGCCTGGGAATGTGATGCCTAAGAATGGAAAGCTGTGTTTGGTATGCAGGAAAGAGAATAGAAGAAGTGGTTTGATTTTTTATTTAATTAACTTATTATATTTTTTAAAAATTAAATAATGATGTAAAAATAAATTAAAATTTACTGTAACGTCCCGTTACTTTTGAAGTGAATTTTTTTAATTAATTTATTTATTTTAATTAAAATATTTAGTTTAATTTTAGTTTTAATAATTTAAAATTTAGTAGTTAATTTCGTTCGAAAACTTTTTTAATCGCTTTATTAGCTTAAATTAGTTTTGGGTGTATTAATAATTATTAACGGGCCAATTAATAATTATTAATCATCATTTGGCTAGTTTAAGAGCTTCGGGTTTTGTTTTATAAGCTAAAATCATTAAAGGGACGTATTCGTAATTTCTGATTTCTTAAAAAATATCTTGCACTGCAATCCCAAAATTGATCAATCTTCTTCTCCTTCTCTTGCTCTTTGTCGTGGGTAGCATCTTCCTTGGAGAAGTTTTTAGCTTTTCTTCGTTTCTCGACGGATCGTCTTGTTTTCGGTTGCGTTGGATTGCTCGGGACGAGGGCTACCTAATATACCTATTCAACCTAGCTTTTTAGCGTTTCCCGTTCTCTAAGGGAAACTCTAAAAAGTGAGTTTTCAAAACTTTTTATATGGTTTTGTTTGTTTTTGTTTCTAAATAAGTTTTGCGTTGGATTTTGAGCTCGGAATTTTGAAAAACACTATTCACCCAAAAAACACTATTCACTGAAAAATATTATTCATCAGAAAACTAATATTCACCCGAGATTCACACTTTTTGTCCTTTTAGTTATGATTTATAAATTGTTGTTCAATTGATGAATTTGTTAGGAATGATGTCCTAGAACTTGTAATTATTTAATAAAAATAATTTATTTCGAATAAATTAAATAAATAAACATAAGTTCTTTATTATCTATATTGATTCATTTGAAGATATTAGGAATATATGGAAATATATAAATATCAAACATTCAAATAGTAAAACCCTAAGTCACTCTTACGAAATCACGACTTAGTATGTGAGTCATACGAGAGGATTAAAGTCGAGATGAGTAACTTAAAAGTGTCTACAGTAAATGGATAACGTTTGGGAACCTTATCCTGATAACACTGTTGATAGCTTCGATGATCTAATTCTGATTATTCATGTGGGAGACATAAAATGGAAGTATCATATACAATGCTGATTGTATAAGACAGGACCACGATGTTCGATCAAATTTCTCATTAGTACCATTTATGAGAAATGATCGAATATCAAACTAAGTTTATCAACCGTGATAGATCTCAATCTTGAGTGAAATGTGGACTCCTATTTATGGAGTTATGTTCTTTGATTCACATGGTTGAGAGCGATCTGTAAGAACGCTCAATACACTCATGTTTTGGGAACATAGCTAGATAAGTAGGCCAGAACGTATCTTCACGAGATGGAATTCATAACTTTCCTATAAATTAACGGTATCAGTGCGATACCTAAATATTTTAGGAACTTTACGAAACTCCCTTGATGTACTGATTCGAGACATGAACAAATGGCGCCACGACTTCTATTGATCACAGAAGTACATTATCTCTAGTTCGACTACAGATAAAGTTCATTGGAAAATCAGCAGGAACACAAGGATAAAGCGGTAATTACAGGGGCAAAACGGTAAATTTAATCCGCCTGTAATTATGAGGGTTCCACGTGAAGGATATATCACAAATATAAATAAAGATAAACTAAATGGACATAACTCATCTATAGTGAGGGGAGTTCAGCTATGAATCTATAGTGGAACTATTCATAGTTAAATAATAAGTAATTAACTGATTATGAGTTAATCACTTAATTGATAAATTGTTAAGCCCATGATTTATAGGTTCATCGATTCCTATACTAGCCCAAAAATCGTTGTAGCAAAACTAAGTTATTAATTTAACTTAGGAAGAATAAATAATTTAAGTAATTGATTTTACTTAAAATTAGGCAATATTAATTATTTGAATAATGAGATTATTTAAATGAAAATTAATATTAATATAATTAATATTGATCCAATATTAATATAATTAATATTGATCCAATATTAATATAATTAATATTGATCCAATATTAATTGTTTAAATAAAGAGTTTATTTAAATGGAAATTAATATAACAATATCAATTATAATATTTAAGGCAAAATTAATTGTTTAAATAAATAAATTATTTAAACAGAAATTAATGTTAACATTTTTAATTATTTAAATAATGAGTTTATTTAAATGTAATTAATAATTGATATTATTAATTAAATAATGAGTTTATTTACTTTAATAATAAATATTAGAGAGAATTAAATACAATTGGTTTAAGAAACAAATTGGTTTTGGCCCAAAATAATTAATTAATTGGATGAGATCCAATAATAATTAACATTAAGATTTTCGGGTATCATGTATTTAAATAGAAATAATTATTTGAATTTTTTCTAATTTAAAATATAAAGAATAATAGAAAATTATATTTTATCAAAAGATAAACATGGAAAATGGTTTTTTATTATATCTTTTGGCTGTACACGTTTTTTGTCAAAAGAATAAATAAGAAATTTTGTTTTCTTTATTCTTTTGCTATACACGCCGACCCCAGTTTGGTAAAGATAAAATAATTGATTTTCTTTTATTTAATAATTAGGAAATAAGTATATCTATAGAGATTAGATATCATATTTTCCTATAAATATGACTATTGAGATTCATATTTTGTACACTTCTCACTTTAATTAGAAAAGTGAAAATTCTCTCTCAAGTTTTTGCCCAATTGCCAATTTTCCTTAGGGAAAAATTTAGAAGAAATTTCTTCTTCTTTTGTTCTTCCGATTCGATTCCCACAAGTCGGTTTTGCTTTCGATCCGGATATAGCATAGAAGACCCGGTGTTGCTGAGGATTTGATGCTGTAAAGAAACCTCCAACCGATTCTCCATTAATTACTCAATGTAAGTAAAAGGGTTTTAATTTTCGAAATTAAGCATGAATCTACATGTTTTTATCACAAATTGGATGATGTTAATAGATCCGTAATTAAATGTTAATTAGTTTACTAAATAAAATTCCGTTATTTTAGTAAATCATCCCTTCAGAATTGTAGGTGTGATTGCTCGTTTGATAGTTCGTGGGAACTTGGTTGTCACGCGAACATTCGAGGTGAGAATAAATAGAACTTAAAGTAAACTTTTAAACCGAATAAGTTGAACGATTTGTCGGATCGGAAGTTGAGATTAAGATTTGAATCGAAAGGATTAAAGTAAGTGAGCTAACATGCTTAGACTTGGAAGTTAGTTCTAATTTGAATGATAGAATTCATAGATGCTTCGAAGGAAATGATTAACTCTTGGAAGTTCTAAGTTTAGATTCACTTCGGAGTTTCCTAATGATTATCGGAAGTTGAAGATTCCAAGTATAATAGAGTGAATAAGGATTTTAGATCAGGAACTTCGTACATTTATTAAAAACAATGGATCTGAGACTTTTATGTTAAAGTTAATATCTCGAGTTTATCTGAAGGCCGTTTGGCTTGATTGATTCATTGTTTTTCAGAAGTTCCTAATTCTTGTTTTATGTATAAAGAGTAATTTGTGATCCATTTATCTTTATGCCCTTTCGATTACTTTGAATGTTTATATTTATTTTTACTTGCACTTGAGAAAATATTTATATTCATTTTGTATAATCGAAATTGGGAGGAATAATGAGGCAATGCATAGACTGAGTGTGCTTTCATTGTCTGGTATTATTCGTTTTATGTTTACGTATATGTATCATGAGGAATGCTAAAAGTTGCGTGAACTTTGCATGATCAGAGGAGATGGATAATGTGATAATGATGGAACTATGCGAGTTCACATTATCTTGTATTATCCATAATTACTATGATACATATATGAGGATACAGGGGTGTATTGAACCTTGTATTCGGTGGGTGAGATAATGAGGTAAGGGTTAGACTGAGTGAGGTTTCATTACCTGACATTATTCACTAAAGGTGGGAAGATATCTATGAAAGATGTCGCTACGTAAACGCGACGCGGAAAATAAAAAGAGGGAGTCGCCACTAATCATTGGATTTCTAAATTAGGTGTGATTAATCACTTAGTCATTAACTAAGGATGGTCTACTAACTTTCGATAATGGGTTCGGGAGTTCATTCACACATAGGGAAGGTATTAGCACCCTATTATGTTCGTTTAAAAACGATTGTTTTTTTTTTTTTTGGTGTATTATTGAAAAAGCCTTTATCTATAAACAAAAATATTTTTTTGGGTTATTTTTTAAATGTCTCATGTTTATTAATCAATACATTAATAATAAAGTATGATTAAATAAGTATGAGTGGCATAAAGCCATTAGGAAAAATGTTGTCGGGAATTTAACTCAGTATCCCGAGAAAAATTCCTTACCTCAAGAATGTTTAGGAGCATAGTATCCCAACGCCCCCATATTCTGTCGTCGGAGTTTTCGAAAACGATTTGTTTGTTTGTTTGTTTTTTGTGTTTAAGTTTTAAATATGAATATTTGAATTAAATATAAATTTTTTATCTTTTTTATTAAAATTATTTAACTAAATATTAGGTTTAGGGTAAGTTTCACTTTTGGCCTCTAGGTTTTAAATAGGAAAATTTATTTGACAAATGTTTTATTTATGGTATAAATGGACGATTATTATCTGAATAATTTTAATTTTTATTTAAGGCTTATATTATTAATCTTTGTATTTTTAGAAAGTTGGTAGGTTTATACCTAGTAAATTCTAATTAATATTTACAATTTCAATTTTTAATATTTATGATTTGGAAAATTAGTATCCTAATTAATTTCAATTTCTATATTTAAATTGTTAATTTTTATATTTTGGAAAATTAGTATCCTAATTAATTCCAATTACTATATTTAAATTGTTAAGTTTTATGCTTGGAAAATTAGTATCCTAATTAATTCCATTTTTATATTAAAAAATTTGGTAATTTATTCAAATTATGTCTTTTAAGGAAGTTGGAAAATTAGTATCCTAATAAATTCAAACTCCTTTCTTTTTTGAAATCCAATAATGATCAATATAATATTTATACAAATTCATTAAATTATGACCTTAACATGAAGACAATAAAAAGGAATGTAGTAAACACAAAATATGGCAATCAAATTTTACAAATAAGGCAAACCAATAAAATTAGCATAATTGTTCCAAACAAAACACATCAACTTTGGAAATTCATAACTTCTTAACTAAAATATATTTTAACTTAATTCTTTCTTCTAAATATTCTATATTTCATCTATGATTGATTATTAAAACAAAAAAGTATGTACACTTGTAAATAAAATTAGATTTTATGTAAAAAACATTCCTCATTCTCGGTTTTATACACAAATTTCTGCAGATTTTACACAAATTTGAAAAATCATATCTTTTTTTATACTCATCGAAACGGGGTGATTCTTGTTCCTAAATCTTTATTTACGAGTCTAGTTTTATAGAAAAATAATCATAAATAATTATTTTCAAAGAATCAGAACCGAAAAATCATGTAATGACAAGGTGTGTAAAAAATCCCGAAACAGTAAATCGGTTTCAATACTAAACTTTAAAAAATCATAACTTAATAACCACATATCCAAATGAGTCGATTCTTTTTTCTATTGGTTCATATTTAAGTCTATTTTCAAATAAAAATTTCAAAAAAATCTAAATCAATGTACAAAAATCACGAAATTAAATATAATAAAACAGTAACATACGATGACTACATTTTTAATGGAAAATGATGTTACCTTGGTTTGATAGAACCTTACAAATGTGTAGCTCCGAATTCCGACGATGAATGAAGAAGATGAAGAAGAGACTCAAAGGTTTGGTGGTAAGGATTTAGGTTTACTATTGAGAGGGAGGGAGGCTCTTATGAATGGTTTTGGGTTTTTAGAAAGCAAGAGGAGAAATGTTATGACCGTGAAAAGGAGAGGTGTAGAGAAAACTTCAAGCTTTTTGCTCTTGTGAATATTGTGTGTGTTTTAGGGTTGTAGGAGGGCTCTATTTATAGCCAAATGGAGAATTAGAATTAGGAAAGTAATAAATGAGAATAAAATAAAATAAAATCAATTTTTAATTCACCCCCAAATCATGCAAATATTTTATTTTAATTTATTTGACAACTCATAAAAAATAATTTCTCATTCATCTTTTCCATGTTTAAATTGATTCTCATTTAAAACTTATTTTTCAAATCTTTTTAAAATTAAATTTCAATTCAAATCAATTTTAAAAATACTAAAAATGCTAATTTAAATTAAAATTTTATTTTCAAATCCAAATTAAACAAATCATGTCAAAGAAAACACCACATTTCAAACCAAAGTCTTTTTTTTTTAAAATATGTAAAAATTGTTAATTTTAAATAATACCGGACGAAAATGGGTGTCTACAAAAGACTATGTATACTTTGATTTGAAAAGCGAGATGAAGAATTATTAGACTGGGTGTGCTTTCAATTCTGTCATTATAAGCATTATATTAATGTAAAGGCTGAGTGTACTTTACATGTATTGAGTGAGTTAATGCATAATGTTGAGACTGCGTGTAACGCCCCGTTACAAGGTAAGATTAATTTTGGAATTAAATTAAAATTTTATTTAATTTAATTAAAGGGTTTGGAATTTTGATAAATAATCTATTTATTTATTTAGGCTTTTGGGTGACACTTTAAGATAAGTGTCACTTTTTGTAAATAATGAGGAGTCTTGGATTAGTGGATAGTTGATGACGTGGCAAGTAGTGATGACGTGGCAATATAGCTCAAACCCTAATCTTAAACTAAGGAAAAAAAGAAGAAACAATTTTTCCCCCTCCTTCCCACACCTTGCCGCCGCCCCTTAGAGAAGAGAAGAAGGAAATCCGTCTTGCTTTCGTTCGGTCGTGCGTCGGGATCCGGATTCAATCGTTTGGGCAATCGATTTTAGACACGAAGGTAATGAAAACCCTCTCTTTTCTTTTCTCCTTGTTGCCGTGGGGTCTAGGGTTCATAATGATGAGTTTTTCATCAAATGTTAAATAGGAAATCGGTGGAATTCGTTCGGGATCAAGGAAGGGAGATCGGAAGTCTTTTTCCTTGTAATTCCATTAACGGGTAAGCTTTTGGGATTGATTTATCAATCAATTTAATTCTGGATTTTTATTTTATATTCACCATATGAACACCAAGAACCCTAGCCTTTGTTCGATCTCCATAATTGCCAATTTTTCCAAACCGTGGCCAAATACCCAATCGATCTTGATTACCAACACCTAGAACCATCAAGATCGATCACCCTAAGTATGAAACCGCGACCGAACCACGTCCCGATGACCATGGCCAGCCGCGGCACCCACACACCCCCACGCCCAACCTTAGCCAATTTCCTTCGCCGTTTGATTTCCGTTCTTTGACCCACCGAACCCCAAACCTTTTGTATTAATTTAGTGTATTTTAATTTGTATTTTAAGCTATTTAGGATCTTCGTTTCAAGTCTGGTTCATCAAGGAAAGTAGCTTGATTTTGGATTTAAGCGAATTTTGAGGTGAGTTAACGGTGTATTCGATGGTGGGGTTTTAGAGAAATCTAAAGCTTCTACCGTAGATTTTATGATTCATTATATTCAAATATATTATTGTAACACCCCAAAAATCCCAAAGCATTGAAATACATAAAACAACAGCGGAAGCATACAAAAAACATCATCCAGTCATTTTTATTAAAATGAAACTCATAAATAGTTTTCAAATAGTTCGCATCCGATCGGATTACTTAAAAACAAATAAACAATTAAAGAAAAGGGCAACCTCAAACCAATGCCCAAAATTCTCAAACAAAAATTTAGCAGTTGTTATTATTTTAAACAAAACCAAAACATGAAATCAATTCAAAATCCATCCCAACATAACAAAAAAAAATAAAAGGACTCGCTAGCGAGCAAATCCACGCCAACCGGCCACCACAACGAACCGCATCAGCCACCGAGCTTTTTCTTTCCCTTACCTGAAAAAAAAAGATTGTAGCATCATGAGGCTACGCCCAATGAGTAGAAAAATGTTAAATTAAAAATCATGCCATGAGAGATTTTCCTAAGACTTTAAGTCCATGATCGGCCTTACTGACTTCCGAAAAACACACTTACTCCAAACACTCAAAATTAATTCACAACATCCCAACTCTTACATGATCTCATAATTTTCGTCCTTTCGAACTAAAATTCTCGAAACAGTTTTAAACACCCTTTTCTCAATTTAAAACTTTTCGATTTAAGTATTCTATCTAATACCTCTAATCTTCTCTTTGCACGCAAACAAAGAAAGACTACGCTCAGTAAGGAATTTAAACACCCTTTTCTCAATTTAAATCCTTACGAGAAATATTCTTTTCCATTGTACGGATGGAATGAACCCGCCTCAGTTAAGTGCTACAAAGTTGTGCACAACTTTATAGTCCCCCTTAACGGCAATATTCTTCTTTAAGTAAGGCCTTTACTTAAAGCGAACCTACTATCATATTACCGAGGTATTTGAGTAATATGATTCCACTTTCTCCACCCAAAATACTTAATTTGAGCCTAAACCCAAATTCTCACAATAACCCTCTTTCTAGGCCGAAAATTTCTTAAAATTAGATTCTGGAAAAATTCGCCTTTTAACCACTTAAAACCCTTTTAAAATCACCCAACATATCACTTTTGGGTCACTCATAACAATTCTCAATGATTTGCAAGTCTAGAAGCAAAACTAGTCTAGACTAGTATAGTTTTGCTCCTTTTTCGGGCATTCTAAAATTAGTTTAATTCTAACTAAAATTCGGCGGAGTAACGCCTCTAAATCTACTCCCAAATCAGTCCTTAAACATAGAGAAAACATTCCAAATGTCCAGAATAAAACATTAAAGACTAACTAACCACCTAGGCCTAAATATTGGCTTAATGGGCACTACTTCATCAATGGAGGCAAACATAACCAGCAACTTAGATCACTTTGAAACACCCAAAAACAAGTTTAAACTCCCAATATCGAGTTAATAATCATAAAGAAGTAACTTAGGCATCACCCGATTTTAAAAAAAAAATCATTTTAAGCATGCTTAGTCCAATTTTATATCTTTCTTAAACCCACACTTTAATTCCATTAAGAACAGCCCCAAAACCTCATATTATGCATATAAACATCCAATAATACTCTTAGATAAATGAGGTTAACTATTAAAGAAAAAGGAAACATTCAATCATACACAATTTAAAACTTAACATAATTCTACTCACCTTTCAAGCTTAGTTTCCTTCCAAAACTTGAACTCTTTTCCAACTTAATTGAAGCACCTGAAAAGGCACTTGAACCACTTAAAACCTATCCTAAAATACCTAAAATTACATAGGAAAAAATACCACGAAACGACAATGGAACACCGGGCGAAAACCACGACAAAGCGGCCCCTTAATGGGGCCGCTGCCTTCCAAGCAGCGGCAAAGATTTTTCTTCGCCGCCGCGTCGTCTTTAAGCAGCGCACGCGCCCCCCCTTCGTGGTGTTCCTGCGTCGTTTGTCGGTAAAGGTGCATGTGAAGGGGCTTTTTCAAAAGATCAAGGTTAGGGTTTCTCTAGGTTTGAAAAGGAAGGAAAATTTTGAAGAAAAGAATAATATTTTTGAGAACTTTGATGGGTTTAATCCATAATGAAACAGAATTCCATAAATTGAAAGAAACAAAACTCATTACCTTGAAGCTTCTCTTGAAACACAAACCCTAACTTCACTTCCAACACCTCCACCACCACCACAATTAACACCTAAACCAAACAAGGAAAAGAATGGTGACAAGAATCATATCCCGGAGTCTCCGTTAACGAAGATGAAAAGGAAAAGATGGAGGAGAAGAAGAAAAGGAACCTACCTTTGGTCTCTGTCTCTGCTGTTCACGTGAAAGAGGCAAAGAGAATGAAACCCTTTTTTTTTCTTTTCCTTCCTTCCCATTCACGATTTTGGCTTTTTTTTTTTTTTTTTTTAACCCTTATCTCCAAATTGAAAATAGCAATTATATTTATTCCTGAAAAGGATAATTAAATATAATTACTAAGGCTTAACCAAAAATTTAAATAAATATTAAAAAGGATAAAATAATATTTATTTAATTACTTACCAAAAATCCGGGACGTTACAATTATTCTGGAGCTTTAGGAAAGTGAATTCATATTGGAAATATCGAAAAATTAATTGGAGAAAGAATTTTTCGGTTAGAACTAGTTTAGTCATTTTTCGGCAGTTTTGTTGGTTTTCGATTTCTTTTGTTTCTGATTAATTTGGGAGTCAATTCTGGAATATTTTGGAGTATATTATGATGATTTAATATGAGATTCGAGTTGAGCAAGTTTGAGAATGAATAGTTGGTTTTGACGATTTTTCGGCAGTTTATCGTAAAATGTATTTTGTGTGTTTTAATTAGTATCTTTGGGGCTGCTGTATTTTAATTCCCCTTACTGATTATGAATGAGTATTATCAAGAGGTTAATGTAAAGAGTTTGTGTATTGATGGCTTGACATGTGTGTTAAACTAGTATGAGGCTACGAGCTCATACTAGTGAAATATATATAGTTATGAGAGTGAGCTCATAACAGCTAATGGACGATCCATTAGGGGTTAGTTATGGTTACGGCTATAACTAAGTAACTAAGAATGGTTGGAGTCCCGAGAGACCGCCTTCTTAGTGGATGATTGATTAATTGATTGATTGTGTTTGCTAATTTAGAAGGGGCCTATGTATCGGATTGGGATGTGTATTGGAAAGAGAATTATGAATGTGGTTCTTGAAAATGGAATTTAGATAATAAATTGCCTATTCAAGTAAAGAGATTGAATGTGAGATTTAAGAGAAGCTTAGTGTGAAAGAGACATTGGAGAGTGTCGAGTGTTGGGACTCGGTTTAAGTTGTTAGAGACTATTTAAAGCTTTACCTTCGTTTAGATCGTTTTCTCACTGGCTTTAGCCTCACAGTGCTATATTTTTTTTTCAGGTAATAATGGACGGAGAGGTGGCGGTTGATGAAGTGGAAAAGATGAGGGGTTCATGTCACCGTGGCTAGCCAATGCATCTTTAGTTTTTCATTGAGTTTAAGAATAAAGTATTAGAACTTTATTAACTATATTTGTCTTTGTGAGATTTGAGCTTAAGTTATTTTGAACATTTCGTTATTTGACTAAGTACATTGATTCTTTTGTTTTAAAGTTTTAAACTCCGGAGTTGTTGATTTATTTAAATGACTATTGATTGAGAATTTTTTTTATATTATTCAATAAATATCTTTTATTGAGTCTTCCGCTGCATTTACTATGTTTGTTTTAAACTCTGAAAAGTCGGGTCTTTACACTGCGTGTGTTACCATTATTGGCATTAATCATGAATTATGATTGTTTTAATATGTTAAGACTGAGTGAGCTTAGCATTAATTGTTAAAAATAAAGGAATGTAAACCTTATTTTATAGTTTGAGTTGCTATAGAGAAAAGAAATGAGACATTATGTATATAATATACATTTCCATAGAAAAAAAGAAATGAAGTATGATGAATAACCGAGTGCTATAGGAAAATGAATGAGATTGAATTGTCTAATGAGATATTGCAAGGGTGTATTGAACCTTGTATAATGAGAGAATGCAATGGTGTATTGAACCTGGTATAATGAGAGCATGCAAGGGTGTATTAAACCTCGTATAATTATTACAATACATATATGAGAGAACTAGATTCTCAATTATTTGGAAGATTTTGAAATTTGAGATTGTAATTCTTGATGTAAACCTTATGTATAGTATAAGGTATTAAAGAGAATGAAATACAAATGTTATGTGCGTTATGAAACACGTCCTCCTAAATGCTTGGAAGCTAGATCCTCGATTATTTAGGAGATTTGGTAAGTGAAAGTGGAACACTTGATGTAAATCCCTTTGAATGGATGGGTAGCAAAGAGTAAGTAAGTTCTTGGACACAAATCCGAACGGGTTTGGAGTCTAATGTTACTTTATTTTCCGTTTATTTTCACTAGGTTTGCTTTTAGCTCATGATATTACAAAAAAATTCAGATAATGCTCGGGGTTGTGGGAGAGGAGCTGGTGTGAAAAATGTAAACAGGTGTTGGATAATCCAAGTTTTAAACATATCCATGCCCTTTTTTTTTAAATATTAAGACTTCCGCTGCGTTTTGGTTTTCAAATGATTTAAAAGGAGTCGGGTCGTCACATTTACAATAATATTTTACTTAAAAAAGCACTTCATAAAAAAATATAAAAATATTTTTTTAATTTAAAAATAAATAATTAAAATTAAAAGACACTAAATTAAATATTTAATATTTATTTATGATGAGTTTAAAATGTCAATGCAAATAGTAACTGTGGGATTAATATTTATTTATGATGGATTTAAAATGTCAATGCAAATAGTAATTGTGGGATTGAGAAGCCTGGGAATGTGATTCCCAAACCCCAACCAAACATCCCCTTAAGGGGGTGTTTGTTTCAAATGTTTGGGGATGAGGATCCAAACCCCATGGTATTTTCATACTCATCTCCATGTTTGTTTGGCCCATAGGGAAGGGGATCTAAGCCCCATGGGGTTCCCATACCCCTCCTCCATGGGGTTTAGATTACCTATAATTTTATTATTCTCATCCCCTTCCAAAATCAAACACAGTGATCTCGTCCCCGGATATCTTGTCCCCATACATCTCATCCTCAGGCATCTCAATCTCGTGCAAACCAGGAAACAAACGCCCCCTAAAAGTTTAAGGATGTGAATGTTATAACTTTAAAGAGTGATTTATGTAATTTTCTCTAATTTTTTTTGGTTAAATGTTTGTGATTTGAAGAGATTATTGTATGAATTCTTGTTTTTGTGATTATGTTAGAATTTTTTTTTAAAGAAATTAGATATATATTCTAATGCTTTGTATGAATTCAACGTTTTAATGGTTAAATTTGCATAATTTTTTGTTTATTAGATTTGGATTATTATATTGACTGAATTTTTAGTGATCGATTTTTAGATAACTTTCTATTATAGATTTAAATTTTTTACTAATTTTAATGCAGGGTTAGTTTAGTTAGATCGGATAAAACTGCAAGTATTATTGAATACGAGGGTACAAAAATAAAATTCTCTCTATTTTTTTTAACATACGGCATAGGTGTTCATTATAAATCATACAAGGACATAATTTATGAAATATAATTTTAGTTTGGTAAGTTTCAAAAAAAAAAAAAAATTAGTTTGGTATAAAAAGAAAAAAAACCACAAACGTGGACATTTTTTTTTTTGGCTGAATTAATTTTTCTCTGATGAATCTGATCTGTATGTGTTAGTTGGGGAAGCCAAACAAGACGGTACACGTTTCGATTAATTATGCCAAACAATAGAAATAATAAAATAATATAAAAGAGTCAAATTTATCCTTTGTCCATATGTGGCAGCTAGCTTTGTTGTGGTCCTTAACGAGAAAAACGACTTTGAAAGTTTTAAACATATTGAAAAATCCTCATATTATTTTAACGTTGAACACGGATTGGGAAATTCCCAAAGGGGAAGGATTCGAACGACCAATTGATCTTTCTATTTTTTTTTTAGACTTTAATCTTTCTATTAAATTATAGCTTTAACATTTATTTAAAAAAAACACAAGTTTTAACAAAGCTTAGGTTATAAATTATAATTAAGATAAGCTTACTTGTTAAAAAAAATTCTAATGACTAGAAAAAATTTAATCAATACAACTAAATCTATATTGTCTTAGGTTAGATTATAAAGCTGTTTAGATTATATTAATTTAAAAAATTAAAATTATATTAATTAATTGGTTCGTATTAGTTGAGATTAAACTGCACCATCCCAAATTTATTAATTGAAAAATAAAAATAATTATTTTATATTTACGATCAAATTACTTAAAGAGTATCTCTATTAATTTCATATCACTTAATCATCATATAATTTTTATCAAACACCACTATTTTTATTTTGAATTATAGGTAATTAAATTCTTAAGTTATCAACCACCACGAACCGTTCGACTTAAACATAACTAGCATCATTTGAGAACTGAAGAGAAAAATTGTGGGTGACTTTTGGAGTCAGAAAAGTGAAAAGAGTTTTATTTTTCAAGGCATTAATTGGGCATCCCATAAATATCAACAAAACTATCACTTACTTTCAAATCAATCTCTCCCGATCAAAGAATTTTGTGGTGTGGTTTTGTCTATTTTTAGGTTGGTGTGGAGGTGGTTTGGAGTTGGGTCCTGTTTTTTTAGCCGTTGTTTTAAGATAAATATCCAACGTTTTCATTGTAGGACAAAAACGAATTCGTTGTCGTTGTAAATATATATATATATTTTATATACGTGTTTAATCTATGTCTCCCTTATTCTAATTTTATTAAATTTATCTGAAATTTTTTAATATATTGAGTGCAATTTGAAATTTGTATAATATGTCATTGTTGAAAAACTGTAAAGTTTAAAATTTTACTTGCATCTAATAATTATAATATTATTATTATAATAAAATTGGAACATGTAACGTGCATAAAATAACCATGTACTTAAAATTCATTTAAATTAATGAGTAGAAAGAGGTATGTTTAATATTTTTACAAACTATAAAGGTATTGAAACCTTTTTTAAATCACATAAGAGGGATTTGCAATTTTGCATACGACAAATGTGATTTGTAATTATTCTATTCTTTTTTATATACAAATGAACTTAATTTAACTAACTTTCACTTGCCAACGGCTGCATGCTTTGGTCGATTTTAATTTTTGGAGGCCAGCAAACCATAGATTTACATGGTTTTGGGTGACGTGATGTTAATTGAATTTGAAAATAGGACAACAAATTTCAAATGTGTTTGAAAATGTAAATGTCTAATAAATTTCTGAAAAGGGTCGTCGGATGCCTACTCATGCAGCTTAGATAGTTCATCTTTTCAATATATTGCATGCAACCAAATTATCTTTTCATATTATTTAATCGGGAAAAAAATAATTTATACTGCCATTATTTTCATTTTATACGTGACATCGTTAATAACTAGTTAATAGAAGGTTCTTACTATTATTTAAATAGTCTAGAATTACAATTGATAATATTTAAAACGTAACGCTAAAAGTTAATTATACTTTTAAAATTCAGGAGTAAAAACTGATTTTTTATGTCTTTCAATATTATATTGTGTGTATTTATTAGAAATAAAAAAAAATCTAACCAGTTTCACATATAATAATAGTATCTACAATGAGATTGTTAGATATTTTGTTTTCAACTAAAAAAGAACAATAGTTGTCTTATGATGAAAACCTAATAACTCCTTATTAATTTCACATTTGTCTTTTTATCGGATTAAATATATTAATAGATTTTTAGATATGGTATTTCTATATATATCATTATTATATATATATTTTACTAAATTATAGGTTTGTTTTTAATAATTTTTTGAAATTATAATAGA
The DNA here is from genome assembly GCA_028015215.1 of Gynostemma pentaphyllum. Classification (NCBI taxonomy): domain Eukaryota; kingdom Viridiplantae; phylum Streptophyta; class Magnoliopsida; order Cucurbitales; family Cucurbitaceae; genus Gynostemma; species Gynostemma pentaphyllum. The sequence continues at coordinate 15,181,962 of CM051351.1, read as the reverse complement.
TTATTGAAACTAGGAATAGGTTATCAAATTAAATTAACAATTAATTTATAAATAAGTGAGCCTTTTAATTTATAAAAACTCGTCTAGATGATAATTATTTAGCTGAAAATAGAAGTTGAAATAGAAAATATTAGAAGTCAATAGTAAATTTGTTAATAGTTGGTTGAAATTGAAACAAGTTATTTTATTATAACATGCTATACAAATAATAATTTATTTTAATAATATTCCCTCAGTTTTTTGTGGCGAGAATAATTTTCTATAATATTTATAAATATAGTATTTTTTTAAAAAAATATTAATAAAAATAATTTTATTTTGAAAATATAATATTTTCTTAAATCAAATTAATCATTGACTGATTGTAATCATTTTATATGATAACCATTTATTGTATAATTTAGTGATTGATGTATAATTATTAATGGACAAATAATATTAGTACTTACTTATTGACATTTTCATTAATTTACTATATTTGTAGTTTTTTTTTTAATATCATTATATATGCCCATCCTCTTAATTAATTTGATAATTTCATAAATATTATCACCCCTAATTATTAGATTCTTTTCCAATTTAATATAGCATTCATTATCTTTATGATATTAAAAAGGTAGAATGTGAAAGAAATATTTTTGGATAATTATGTTCCTCCTTTTGATTTAATAATTTCATAAATACCACAATTCTAATTTTTAAATTGATTTTTCCTACTTTTATACAATATATGGGCATTGATTCAAAACTTCTAACTTAATAGAGAACAAGTGTTGGGCTAAACTTTTGTGGTTGATTTCTCTTATTTAATATTACATTAAATATTCATGAAAAAATATTTTCTTAAATCTAAAATAACATGGATATGTCAGTATATAAAATCAATGATAATAAAATTAAAAACTAATTTGAATGGTTTTTATATGGTTTTTTTTTACATATATGTTGAATTTAAATTTTTAATTTAAAATATTTATTTAAGTTTTATTAATATATATTTTTAAATAATAAAAATGGTTTTGTTTTAAATTTAATTTATAATGATATTTTCATATTTATTTATTTATAAAAAAGGTATAACACTCTTTTAGATTTTATGAGAGGGGGTTTTCCTTCCTACCTTCCTGTTTTTTTTTTTTTTTTTTTTTTTAGGAGTGAATTGGCTTATTGTGATATTGCATCAATCAGAAGAAGTCAAGCAATTAAAGCTCCTCACACCCTTCGGTTGGCCTAACTGTAACAGGCAAGTGGCAAATGCCCATATCTTTTATGCGAAATAAATTTATCAGGAAAACCAAAATTTGATATGCTCTTTGCCCATCATCATTTAACGAACTTACATATGTTATTAATAACTTTAAACTATATATAATACCTTCTCAACCTCATGTCAATATATTTATTTTATAATTCCTTTTACTTACTAGGATATTTATAGTAATCCCGTGGTAGATACTTCTCTTATTCATAAATAAATCATGTGAAAGTAATTGATAGAGGTAGATCCCATTATTTAGTTGTTTTTCTATATTAAATATGTCGTACTATTAATAGAAGGAATATTAAAAATATTTGTTACGACAGATTATCGGAAATTATTTTCTTTCACTACTCATTCAATCATATATATATATATATATATATATATATATATATATATATATATATATTTTATTATTATTATTGCTATTACAGTAAGATATATTAGATGATGATGAGAATGTTAAAATTGTGTACTTTAATTGACTTTGCTAATTTAATCCAAAAACTTTTTTTTTATATAAAATTAAATCTACAAACTTTAAGTTATATATGACACGCTAAAATTTAATTCTTGTTTTTTTTTTTAATTGGAATAACACAATTAATTCATGTCAAATAGCTTGTCATGCTCTTTGAAAAGAAAAAGGCATGTCATGCCAATTGTAAGTCGTGTTAGATATAATTTGTCGATTGTGTGTTCTTAGCTTTTAAAACTACCTTACCCTATCTGATATTATTTTGAATTATAATTTCATTTCGTTTAAATTAAATAGAAAATATTGTAAAAAAGTTAGACATGCATTTCTGCTTCAAAAATTTTAAAAAGTATTTTTTTTAAAAAAATTAAAAGAATATTTATTTAAGCTTATTTGATAACATTTTTTTTTGTCCATTTTAAAATTTTATTTTATTTCTTACTATTTTTTTTGTTTTATAATTCAAAAGAAAATTTAGAATATTATTCAAAATTTAAAGGATATTTGACCATTTTTACATCTATTTCAAAAAAGAATAGTAAAATAATATTTATTAAAATTATCTTGATGTCACTAAATGATTTACTATTTAAATATGAATCAATATAACTAAGGGGTATTTTCAGTTTTGAATTAGAAAATTTAAAAAATAACAAATATGAAAGTTTTGTATTAAATTAATAAAAGTTTCAAATAGGCCTACCTCATGTTTGTTAGACGTTTGGTTTGCGGGTTAGGGTTGGGTGGGGTGGGCCTCAATAGCCTACCCCATGTTTGTTAGACGGATCTTTGAACCCCGGGTTTAATCTACTCAATTCATGGATTTTAAATAATAACATTGGTGGGTTTACTAACCTCTCCTAAAATAATTAAACAACACAAAACTTAACAAATGTTAAGCTCTTATGAATTTCATTAATAATTAATGGGTATATATACACTTGACAACAGACCCATAACCACCACAACTAACTCATTTAACTGACTTAATAAGACTCCTCAACACCCCCACTCAAACTCAAGAATACCCATACTTGAGTTTGTCCAGAGTTCAATGAAAAACCATGACTGCTACTTGTTAAAGTAAACAAACACATATGCTGAAATACAAGTAGCATAGAAAAACAATTACAACAAAACATAAACAAAAAATTCTTATGGCAGTCTAGCTTCGACAGACACCCCCACTCAAGCTGGATGGTGGTTGAACAACCCGAAGCTTGTCGTGAAGATATGTGAATTGGGTAATCGGAAGCGGTTTCGTAAGTACATCTGCTAGTTGCTGCTCAGAGGGAACAAATCGAACATCTAACTCCTTGGCAAGTACTCGTTCTCGAACAAAATGAGCATCTATCTCGATATGTTTAGTTCGGGCATGAAAAACAGGATTTTTAGCTAACATGCCTGCACTTACATTGTCACACCATAGTACAGAACAAGCATGAAAAGGGAAACCAATTTCCTTGAACAAAGATTCAAGCCAAATAATCTCAGAAGTAGCTTGAGCCAGAGATCGATACTCAGACTCGGTACTTGATCGAGAAACTACTTTTTGTTTACTAGAACCCCATGTGAGAAGATTTGAACCAGGGAATACACAATAACCACTTGTTGAACGACGATCATCGATATCACTAGCCCAATCAGCATCACTATAACCATGAAGGACAAGTTGAGAAGCAGCAGAGAATTGAAGACCATAAGTCACAGTACCTTGTATATATCGAAGAAGACGTTTACATGCTTGCCAATGGATCATGGTTGGAGCTTGCATAAATTGACTTAGCTTATTAACCGAGAAGCTAATATCATGTCTTGTCATAGTCAAATACTGTAATGCCCCAACTGTTCGTCTATATAGAGTAGGATCAGAAAACGGAGACCCATACATTAAAGACAATTTAGAACCTGTGGCCATTAGAGTGGGTGAAGGTTTTGCAGCAGCCATATTTGCACGTTTCAACAAATCTAAAGCATACTTTGATTGTGTCAAATAAATTCCAGTGGAATCACGTCGTACCTCAAAGCCAAGAAAGTAACCAACGGGTCCCAAAACTTTTAGAGCAAATTGATCCTTTAACTGAGATATAAATTGTTGAATGAACGCACTTGATGAACCTGTCACTAAAATGTCATCCACATAAACAAGAACAAAAATGGAAGCCTTAGATGACTTATGTATGAACAAAGATGGATCAGATTGCGACGAGATAAATTTCCACTACACAGAACTGACTTTAGTTTGTCAAACCAAGCTCGAAGAGCCTGCCGCAAACCATATAAGGCCTTATTTAATCTGCAAACACATGATTCTTTTCCAGGAATAACAAAACCATTAGGTTGCTTCATATAGACCACCTTAGTGAGATCGCCATTTAAAAAGGCATTATTAATATCGAGTTGTTGAATTTCCCAGTTAAAAGAAACAGCAAGGGAGAATAAAACTCGAATAGTAGAGGGTTTCACCACCGGACTAAAAGTGTCAAAGTAATCAATGCCGGGAGTTTGTTGAAAACCTTTGGCCACAAGTCGTGCTTTAAGCCTTTTAACAGAACCATGAACATTCATTTTTACTTTGTACACCCATTTGTTGTCCACAATTTTCATGTCATCACGAAAAGGTACTAAAGACCAAGTATTATTACGATGAAGAGCATTAAACTCTTCTTGCATTGCGGCTTTCCAACCAGGATCCGTGAGAGCAAACATATCATTAGGGGGCTCAGTAGGAATAGGTGGAACAGAGGATAGAGCGAAATATTTAGGATTTGGCTTAACAGTTCCAGCTTTTAAACGAGCTGTCATTGGATGAGTAGGCTGGATAGCTGAAATTGAATTGGAAACAGAAGGTAAATCACATGAAATAGAAGGCAGTGAGGAAGAAGACATGGAATGTATTGTTTCAACATGAGAATTTGTTGGCAAATTATTTGGGGAATTATTAGGTAGCGAAGTAGGCATTTGAAAATGAGATGCTTGATGCCTAAATTGACAGTATAAGGGGGTTGCAGAGGGAACAATGGAAGGAGAAGATTTGGATGAGTGAAGCCGAGTGTAAGGAAAATCAGTTTCATTAAAAGAAGCAGTGCGAACAATGTACATACGACCAATGGATATATCATAACATTTGTATCCTTTATGTATAGTACTGTATCCCATGAAAAGACATTCTTTGGAACGAAATTGAAACTTTTGAGTATTATATGGCCGTAGGAGAGGATAGCAAGAGCAACCAAATACTCGAAGAAATGTATAATCGGGTGTTTTTTAGTACAACTTATGATAAGGAGATAGATTAGAGAGAGTTGGAGTTGGATTTCGGTTTATTAGAAAAACTGCTGTAGAAAATGCTTCCCACCAAAAAGTAAGTGGAAGTTTAGCTTGGGCAAGAAGGGAGAGGCCTATGTCAACAATATGTCGATGTTTTCTCTCAATTCGACCATTTTGTTGATGGACATGAGGACATGGATGTCGAAAGAGAACACCAAGTTGGTTTAGCAAAGGAAGGAGACCGCGAAACTCACCTCCCCAATCAGTTTGGAGACATTTTAGTTTAGTATCGAATTGTCTCTCAATGAATTTGTAGAAAGTGGTAAATGTGGACTTTGCATCAGATTTAAGTTTTAAGGGGAAAATCCATGTAAACCTCGTATATTCATCAACAAAACTCAAGTAATAGCGAAATCCAGACAAGGAAAGTAAAAGGGCAGGTCCCCAAATATCAGCATGGACAATTTCAAATGGTTTGGATGCAATATTAGAAGATATTGGAAAAGAAATTTGATGCAACTTGCCTAATTGACAAGCAGAACAAAATGGCATTTTATTGCATGCATGAGATGAGAATTTTGTACAATGAGAAAGTACTTGAAGGACACGAGGAGATGGATGCCCCAAGCGTTTATGCCACAAGCTAATTATACTAGTACTATTAGACAAAGACTCAGTTGCACTAGAATTATTAGAAAAATGAACATCAGTACTTTTAGTAACAGAGAAAGAGGTAGGTATACTATCACATTTGATATTGCTTGGAAACTCAGTCTGAAATTGATATAGCCCATCCTTAACAGTGGCTTGTAATAGGACTTCTCTGGTAGTTTTATCCTTGACAAAACAAAAATTGGAGTCAAATTCTACAATAACATGATTATCTTGAGTAATACGAGAAATACTAAGAAGATTTTTGGTAATAGTAGGAACACAAAGAATTTGTTTAAGTTGTAATAAAAAAAGGGAGAGGAAGAAGATTGAATAGACGAGTGGCCAATATGTGAGATAGGGATTTGAGCACCATTTCCTATAATGAGCTTGCCCTTACCGATATAGTTGTTCTGCACGGACATGTTTCCAAGTTCGGAAGTGATATGATCTATAGTGCCACTGTCTAGACACCACATATTATCATGCGAATTTTCAATGCTGAGATAGTGTATGCTCCTGAATCCATTGGCTGATTAGCTTGAATCAAGTGTCCATTCGAATTATTAGCAGTATTCTGAGGCGAATTAACCGCTGCAACCTGAGCCTCTGGTTTAAAATCACGTTCAAATCGATTATAGCAATTGAAGCCTGTGTGACCAGTTCGTCTACAGATCTGACAAGTAGGACGATTGTGACCATGACCACTGCGTCCTCTTCCATAATAATTTCCACTGTTGCCGCTTCGATTTCCTTGATTATTTCCTCCATAATTTCCTTGATTATTTCCTCCATAATTTCTTTGATTATTTCCTCCATAATTTCCTTGATTATTTCCACCATAATTTCCTTGATTATTTCCACCATAATTTCCTTGATTATTTCCACCATAATTTCCTTGATTATTTCCACCATAATTTCCTTGATTATTTCCTCCTCTATTGCCATTTCTATTGAAAGAAACAATATTGGCAGTATGACTTAAAACTTCAAGAGAATTTGAAGAATTATGTTGTTCAATACGAAGTTCTTGATTTTGAAGTAAAAATTGTGCCTCTTCCATGGAGACTAAATCAATTCTTGAAGTGAGATTTACGACAACAACATCGTATTCAAGCCCTAGGCCACCAAGAATATAAAGAAGAAGTTGAGAATCGCTTACTTCTTCACCAGCCGTAGACAGACGATCGGCTATGCTTCTCATCTTCAACATGTAGTCTTCAATACTGAGGGATCCTTTGCTCATTTGAAGTTGAAGAACTCGAGCTTTCGAACTAGTAGCGAAGAGAGATTCAAGTTTTGACCATACCTCATGCGAAGCAGTACATCGAGCAACGATTCCAGATATATTCTCGCGGATGCTGATCAACACGACGCCATAGCACATACTCAGGATTGATCATCACATCCTGATTTTGACTAGAAGAACTCGCTGAAGAAGGAACAATACGATCAGGTTTCGATCTTGTTCCGAAAAGAAAATCCTCCAAATCATTCGCTCGAACAGATGAAAGAACTTGTGATCGCCAGAAAAAATAATTCGTACGATCAAGTTTGGCAGCGATTGGAGTTAATTTCACTTTGAAGGAGGAATTTGGCGGAAAAACCAAGGAGCTTGATCCAGAAGATGGATTTTGGGGAATTGGAGAATTGGAACTCAGTAGCCATGACGTTTGTAAAAAATTGGCTTTGATACAATATTAATAATGTGGGCATCCATCTCAAAACCAATTGGTAATGAGAGGGGGGGCCCATAGAGTTTATAAACATTGTTAGGTCCCTTCATCTTTCCGATGTGGGATCCTTAACATGCCCCCTCAAAATGGTGCCTCTTTTGGGTTCACCATCCTTGGGTCGAATCCCAGTTTGGATTGAATGCCCGTTTGGGCTTTGTTGGGCTCTGATACCATAACAAATGTTAAGCTCTTATGAATTTCATTAATAATTAATGGGTATATATACACTTGACAACAGACCCATAACCAACACAACTAACTCATTTAACCGACTTAATAAGACTCCTCAACAAAACTCAAACTAAACCACCTACCAAACATAAGTTATCTAATCTCAGGCTTATATAACTCATACTCTTTACACATCTAAACATAGACTATCTAAACCCACCCTACCCCTCATTCCAAACACCCCATAGTTAAAAAATGAAAATTTATAATATTATAGTTTCAACATTATGTAATATGACTCATCTCACTAAAATTGTTAACTTTCTTTTAGTCATAATTTCTTCATTTGAAATGAGATTTTGATGATTTCAAATGTTCTAAAATCCTCGTTTTAAATTTTATATAGTAACTTCAAAACTTTGAAATAATTGGTAATTAATTATGACTTCAATCATACCTTGAAGTTTTTCAATGACCATATGTAGAGCTTAAAACGAGGATTTCATTATATCTTTATTATCAAAATCAGAGTTCAAACAAATAAATTATGATTAAAAAAAATCTAATAATATTAGTGAGAAGGGTCATATTACATAATTTTGGAACCATATGGGTATAAATTTTCATATTTTTTTCTTAACTATAGAGGTTTATTTGCATTTGACCAAAAACACAAATGTGTTATTTACATTTTGCCTTAATAGTAATCACTCAATAATACGGAAGAAAAAAAAATAATAAAAATGAATTAATTAATTCTATTGAAATAATTCGTTAAATTAATGAAAGAAAATTGCTAAAAATAAATCATACTTTTGCTTCTTCTTTTTTTTTAAATAAAGAAGCAAGATAGAAAGAAGTGTTACAGTTGTAATTTCTCTATAGTAAAACATCGATTGGCTTCGTGAATAATTTAAACTAATTATTCATTTACTCCAAATATATTTTGGGCTATGTGTGTTGATTAACTTACTCATGTTAATATGTTATTAAATGTTATATATATAAATGCCTATTTTTTTTTTTAAAAAATATTTCGTAAGATATAACAGTTAACAATAACAGGACTTAGAATCTCAATCTCTTTGATAAGACCCGTGGACTTTAAAATATGGTCGACAATTTTTTTTTCTTTACAAAATAGTATTTTAAGAATTGATATTTTTAAAAAGTAAAAGTTTTAAAATTTTCAAAATGACATTTAGAGATAGATGACCTATTTTAAAAATATTTACAAAATGCCTATTTTAAAATTACTCCTTAAAAAAAATCTTTGAAATTTCTGTTCGTTGTTTTTTTTTCATCATGATACTAAGAAAAAA